>JAXCHB010000244.1:0-600000 GCA_036926305.1 Uropetala carovei | reverse complement strand
TTCTCTGTCAAGTATTCTTTTCCTTTCATCTTGACTTTTATTACTTTCCATGATTATCAATTGTATCAGTTAAAGGATAGCAGTAAATAATACATTACTTATGGCTAATGTTCAGAATTGGCTTTATATCTGTGATTATTTATGCTTTGCGTTTAAAATTGTTAATCCCATATATTGGTAGCACTGATGGAAGCATAATTTGTATTGCATTGTAGTTTTCTCGAAAACTTTTTAATTTTTTCGAAGGAGATTTGAATTTTTACGATATTGAAATTCATTTTCATAGTTATCTTGTCATAACTGTGAAAATCCCGCGACGATATCTCATTTTTAAGGTATTTTAAAAGCTAAAGAAAAAAGGCTTGCTCGGTTCGTTTCAGCTATGTCCGTGTTATTCAAAGTGGACACGAACCCAGGACTAATATGTACACGGCGATCAGTTTAAAATTGAAAAGATGAAAAGCCAAGGGATACCTGAAAGTTAGATCGAAAAAGATTGAAAAGTTTTTTAGTTATGGGCGGTTTTTCTCACTCTCCTCTCTGGCTTCATAGAGCGTCTTAAAACATCACGACGTCAGCAAGCAAACTATATATGGGAAGGTTCTCTAGATTAGGGATGGCAAATGATTTTTGTGTGGCGTGCCAAGAATGTAATTTGAATTATCAGAATTTTCTTCGCGTGCCATTAGTTTAGCGCTTCTCTGAGAAAAAATATATTTTATAATATAATAGAAAATACAACTTTACGCGTTCCAAGTAAAATCGCACAATTTGCCGTCCCTGCTCTAGGTATGTCTGCAATAGGATTTTCAATGTTTAATAGTCTGCTAAGGGGGTTACCCAGGTAGTTAAAAGGAAAAAAAGTCAATACTCACTTTATAAATCTTTATAAAATTGTAACTAGCGGAAAGTAGAGGACATGTTGTCGGCCACTCACAGAAGTTACCAACTATCCACGAATCCACCCATGCAGCTTACTGTCCGAGTCACCAAACGAGCGTTATATTTCAAATAATCAATATCTTGCGAAAACCCAAAGAAAACGAGATAAAAAGAGACCGATTCTTTCCGACGGCGATAAATGAATGGGACACCTCTATACTACTAACCGACCCGCCCAACGCATCGGGCACATTTTAAAAAAATATTTCGTTAAAAACTCGCGGACGTCGAGATTTTTCCCTTTTGGAATTGAGCGAAGAAGAAAGAAGAAGAGTTTCGTACGGGTTGCGTAGGTGCCTCCTGTAGTTGGGGAGGTGGGGATACCGGAGGGAGTGGGTGAAGGAGAGAAGGGGAAGGTTGAAAGAAGACGTTGAAGGAGAGGGAGAGGTAAAGAGAGAGAGAGAGAGGCGAGCCTTACGCGCGCGCGCGCGCGCGAACAGTTTTATGGGGGTGGGGTCGAGAGGAGAAGGGAGGGGAGTGGTTAGAGCACCGCGCGCAAAAAGGGGCGAGAGGGGAGGTGGGGAGGGGAAAAAGGGAAGGTTTAGTGGCGCCGTCGGTAAGCGCCGGTCGCCAGTAGCGGTCTTAACTTCGGCGGAGTCGGGTACTTTTTTGCGGGCTTAACGCATACGTACGTTAAATACGCACTTTTTGAGCGAAGAAGAGAGAGAGAGTATACTTTCGAACATCCACGAGACAGAAGACCGTATTTTTTCCCCTCTTCCGAAAAGGAGGAGTATTACACTTTACCGCCGCTGGGCGGCGGCGCGTTTTCCGCACGCGTTTTTTTTAATCCTCCGAGCGGAGAGTTTCGAGAGAAGCGACGGCTGATGGACCGAACGTGAAGGAAGAACTGCGACGGAAGTTTTCGGAGACTACGGAAGTGTTTGCGAAAAGGGGTCAAGACCTCTCGTCATATTTCTCTCCCGCCCTCCTCCTGCCTCCCGCCCCATTTTTTTTGGAAGGGGTGTGGTCGGGACGTCCTCCGGTCCGATTCCGAAAAAGAGGATTGTTAAAACATCGCCGCCCCTACACCACCGACCGCCACCAATCACCACCTTTGAAACGAGACTGGAATAGTATATTTCGTCTTTCCGGGAAGGAGGACGGTGTGGCATTCGACGCCGTCTCTTCGTCGACACCGAGGGAGAGAGAAGAAGGAGCTGTTCTTATATATATCCCTTCTGGACTGTGTTTTCGGCCGATAGGGGAGGAGGCCACGGAGCGCAGTCTCTCTCTTTTCCCATTATATCTTCTTAAGTTCGGGTTATCATCGAGAAGGTTTTTTTTGACCCTCTTACAGGGTCAGTGAAATTCTTCTGTGGTCGGAAAGAGGGTTAAAGGGACTTGCTTGCATTAGAACCACCTACCCCAAGGAAGGAGTCTTCAGTCGAAGAAGAACCTCGGCTTCGGAAGAACGGACGTTGTGGAAAGTGAAACATAGGACTATTATTAGTTTGACGAGCGAGTCTGTTTCGCGGAAGTGACGATTTTTTTTGTTTTTAAAGGTTTCGGCGTATAGCTATCGATTATTCACGTTACGTCGATCGCTTTTTTTTGGCTTTATATCTCTGTGCTACTTTCGATTGTTGGAGATAGATTCACTCTTGCTTTTTTCGGCGATTTCTTTTAAACCTTGCACGTCAATCTGTATTGTAAAGGTTTCAGCTGTATACGGATTATAGGTGTTGTAAAATATTTATCCTGGCGCTTTGGATGTTGCATAGGTGTCGGTAATATCTTAGCCTATATATACTATGTATATATATCTATACATATATAGGTACGTATACATAAATCGTATTTCCATCAAATGCTTTTAAAAAATCTTAAAATAATAGAATTGACGTTGGAATTATCACGGCTTTGTTTCTGATAGCGGTGGTAAAGAACTGTTGAGAAGAACCTTTGACTCAGGTTCTTTTGTTAGGAAGGAGGAGTCGAATTCTTTCGGACCGATCTTGGTAGGAAAGTGCACTTTAGTGTTCAAGATCTGCGGACTTTGGGTACAGTTTTTCCCCGAGAGAACTCTTTTCACTTCGAGGAGAGAGAGAGAGAGACCTTTCAATCCATCCCCGGCGAATACTCGACGACAAGTGGGAAGAATACCGAAGGAAACATCAGAATATAGCCTTTCTCCCCAACTGCCTAGGGGAACCTGGACAAGGGATTTTTGCAGCAGGCCCTAGAGAACCGTGAGTAATCGAAAGTGATTTTAATATTTTCGGTCCCTTTTTATTGCCAATAAAACCACTATTATCGGCCGGAATCTTGTGTGTAGATAAGAGGCGAGCGGGGATTCTTGGAAGTTTTGATTTCAAAGTCGCTTCAAAGTTATTTGCTCCTGCTCTCGAAAATAAAGTTTAAGCACGGAATTCGAAACTTTCGCAAACATTCCAAGGCGTGAATATATAATGGGGTAACAAGCAATCAGAGCACATTCACTTCCTTCCACCAATCTTGGATTAATCTCGATAACTATGCTTCCGAGATTCGACATTCGTTCGAATTATTTTTTCGTTTATTTTTCCAGAATTTATATGTATGTACGGTTTGCCTAGTTATGCTGTGTGAACCTTTATGACTGCTGAGAGGGGGTTTGTGAGATACCACTTATGTTGTAGTGTCAAATTACCCCTCAATGTTACTCTCCGATAGTTTGCATTTTACCAATTAAGTGACTATTAAAATTTTTCGCCTAATTACCTCTGACCTCTCATTAAATGCTATTAAACACCGAAACATCCAATTACAGCCATAGCTAGTGAATAAAAAATGGAGAGAAAGAGAGCGGTCTGGGAGACCGCATATAAGTTACAATGTGATCATATTTTACCTCACTAGGTAAAAGTTAATTTTGTAATAATTCGTTTATTTATTTCTATTGTTGAATGAAATTGATGAATTGGGTAATACTACTTTCTATATTTTTTGTCGCCGAAAAAATAAAGACGTCCTCTTGAATTCTGTGAGAAATAAACTCACGAGAAAGGAAAACGAAATCCGTTAGCAGTCGTCCGGAGCCATTGCAATATATTTCACGCGCCTTGGTGCCGACGAAAGCGTTATTACTTTGGGATTTAACCGAAAAGAAGGGGTATTTTTTTTTGTCGCCGCAGGCCTGTGATATCCCGGCGGCGATAACCCTAGCGCAGTAAATAAATTCGATCCGGAGAGTTCTAGCATGCAGTGCATACTTGACGGCCTCAAATTTTCACGGGTTAACCCCGAGCATGGTCATACCGCGACGATGTTCCATTCAGACTCCTGCGTCCTTGATGGAGTGTCCACACTCTGTTCTGACCGGAAGATATCACCGAAATTTATCGCGAACGGTGCAACAACGGCCTGATAAAACGCCTCATCGCCGTTAAGTCGCCAGATAAGGCTTGATTTATAATCGCGGGAGTTTAATTAGCGACGGTGAATTCGCACTCAACCGGCTGTTTTTTTTCCCTTTTTATTTTTCGTTATGTAAATATTCGTGGTCTCTTTGAAAAAAAAAAAAATTCGCGGCGAAAGATTGATGCGCGTTGCGGAAAGGTTCCGACGGTGACCTTCAAAATGTAGTCGCCAGGAAAAGACTTGAATTATGCAGCCATACGCAAAGAGTTTTTGAAACGATGCTCTGCCGACTTGTTTTAACCGTTTGCGTGGTGAATTTACTTTTGCTGTTCATAATTTCCTTTTTAATATTATTTTTGTGAATTTCGTTTTTTTTTTTCAAAAGTAGGGTTATTTTTGACGGGACCGCAATTAAGAAAAAATCCTCATTTATTTATCTCGTAATTTATGGATTTTCGATTAAAAAACTACATTAAAAATGTAATTGTTGTAATCAAACACCAGGCTAAGAAAACCTTAACCCCGTCACTAGTTTTTTTAAAATACTATATCAGAAGAGCTTGATCATAATACGTCAAGGTCACTTTTAAAAAAGTCGTACATTTTTTGTACCTTCCGAATTCGACTGCGGAGCTTTTAATTATCCACCTGCGAAAGATAAACGGGATCGTATCTCTACCTACCGTATCGAAACTCGGACCCCTTCGTTTTCCATTCTTTTTTTGCCCGAATTCTACAAGAATACATCTCCTTTAAAAGTGTCATAATTCATTTTAAAATACCCATATATATTTTAAAAAAAAAACGATTTCAAACGCTGTTCGAACTGAATCGCCGGCAGTTTTTCACCATGCGAGAGAAAAAAATCCTAACAGTCCTCATTTTTCTTCTAATTTTGTCTGAAATATTCCTCGATTTTGGCGAAGGAGGAAATAAAAATTGACCGGTAGGAAGGTCTTCTTCTTCTTCGTAAAATGTTCTATAACGACACGATCAGGGAATCGGAAGGAAGAGAAAGGGGGTAGGGGGGGGGAAACGCCCCCTTTAGGTGGAGGGGGGTATTAATTTTTACAACGTCGGTTTCCTCGGTAACTCATCAACCGAAAGCATTAACTAACGATCTCTAACCAGAATTCCTTCGGTCTTATCGGAAGTCACTCCCACAGAGAGAGAGAGAGAGACTGCGGGCGAGATAGATTGAGTAGATAGGGAGTGGAAAGAGGAACGATTGATCGCTTAATGGAAGAGATAGGTCTGATGAGGGTAATGGGGTGTGATATTAGGAAAGCATTCTATTTTGCCACGGGGATTAGCGGAGAATTTACGAGATATTACGGACTAAATCGGACGAGATTAGCCGCTTGTTTCCTCGTGGGAGGAAAATGAGGATGGATGTCGGCTATTCCCCCGGGAAATTTCGCACCCCCCCTCCCCTTCCCCTCCCCTTAATTCACTCACTCAAAACGTCTGGAATGACGGATTTTAAAATTTTTTAAAGAACCGTCGGCGGCGTTGGGTTGTCTACTTAACGGTTCAATGGAGTGTCTGTTCGGGCGACGCGGTTCGTCCGCGGATACGTGGGAATTCACCTTGCATCAGGGCGAAATTCGCGGGAATATTCATGCAGGCGAATTGATCCCTTTTGTTCGTCGACAGTTTTTTCCCCCCGCTAATGCGGCCTTGCCCACCTTAGATCCGGGCTGGAAGGCTTTTTAGTAAGGCTCGACTGCGTCGGCACTGTTCTCCTGAGTTAAAAGGGTGGCGTATTCTCAACCGTCTGCAGCGGCAGATCGCACTGCTTACCAATAAGGCACCACCCGCGGTTATGGAGACCGTCGAATCTGTTTTGGATGCCGCTTCTGGTACACAATGCACGTTTCCAAGTTTTTTAGGCTCAACTTTGGGAGGGATTATGGGTTGTACGCTGAACTTTTACGCATTATAGGAGTTTTGTTTGTTCACGCACAGTATTAGAATGCTTAACGTATGCTAGAGAAGGGGAAGAAAGGACGGTTTTGTGCCACGAATAACATGTACGGCTACGTACGTAATGTGAGAACTTTTGTAACGATGTTGGAAGGTAAAGCAGAGTACTCTAACTGCTTGTTAACCTTGAAATATTGAAGTAAGATCTGTGTGTGTTATAGTATCAAAATTTTCCGCTTCTTTCATTTTACAAAGATAGAAAGTTAATATTGTTTTTTCTTTTAATTGCCTCTCTGTTAAAGTTACCAACCGTAGTGATTTACTCCGTACTGTATTGAAATTGACGATATTGTATTAATTTCTTTAGTGTATTAGGAATATTTTTATTCCTTATTTGATGTATTTATTACCTTAATGCTGTTACGTGGCGTATTAAATGTATATTTTTGTCACTATCACTTCACGTAAACGCTGATTCTGTATTAATGAAATTGGCTGTAATGTTCAGTGATACTATACGGAACTTTTATCTAAGGAAACTCGTAAAAATATTACAAATATTTAGATAGATTGCAGAGTTGGTAATCAAACTTTTTGAAAATTAGGGGTTTTTACTTTCCTCGATTATATAGGAAGTGTTCCCGAATTTGCGGAATTTTATTTTTAAATGTCATTTTTAGTTATTTTTGCTCTACAGAATGGTCAGTAATCACTTAACCCTCATGACAGATACTTAAACGCAGAAAATTCAGCTATATATAGTTAGTGAATGAATGGTATAGAATACAGTAGTGGTCTAGGACACCGCACCTCAGTTGAAAAGTCATAGTTTCACCCCACTAGTTAAAGGTAGAAATTATTCCGCCTCTCACGAATCTGCTGAAGTTCAAAGTAAAAATATTAATTTGAATCCAAAACGAATGAAGATTAAAATATATTTAATATTCGAAATATCATTTTTCCCAGCTTCTCTTTAAATATAAATTCACCATAAAGAAATGCGAGAAACGTCTTAAAACTGCGGAGTATTACAATTGAGTGTTGTTCACTTCTGATCGTTTTTTCCTTAAATTAGCATAATTTCGTCCTATAAATGAAACACTAGGGAGTCATTTTGGACACGCTTCGATTTTCACCCAGTTTTGCATCGATGGAATAAATTTATAACTTTATAATTCCTGCTTTGATTTTTTTCTTGCGACCGGTTTCACAGTTACCATTGCGTCACTGTGAAACCGGTCGGAAAAATATTGCATTTTTTTAGGCGGCAATTTTTATGCTTGGCATTTTTGCCGTTGTCATGGCATTACTCAAGAGTTACAAATTTAGCCAAGCACGGTTTTCCTGTATTTTATTATCAGTTTAAAGCTCTTCTACGGAATTTCATTTACTTTCCTTAGATGGAGAATCTTATTCTATATCAGAACCACCATAGTTGTATACACTTACCGAATAATCTGTGGTGTATTTTTTAGAAAGATTTAATTTCGTGAGCTGACAGTAAAAATATTTGCCAAATTACTTTTTTATCGCGCATTTGTAAAAAAAAAAACTAAAGCAGTGCTGTTTTAATAGTTGGAAATCCGTTCCGTGAATCAATTCGAAAGCTCACTTTATGGATAAAGCTCGTTTGGACTAAACTAAGATTATTCAAATATTAATGAAACGATTCGAAATGAAAACAGATATATCGGATTTTCGTTCTCGGTAGTGTTTCACAGATATCCTAAAAAAATAATAATTCTTTTATCCATCTGAAAGGCGCATCTGGTTTCCCGTGAGTTTACTGTATATCGGAGCCGTCATAACTATCGATATGAAATTCAAATATTATGATCGATACCTCGAATCGCTAGCAAAAAATGTGCCGAACTCCGCGTGAACGATGAATAACGTCGTGCGATAGAAACCAAAAGAGACCCTTTTTTTTGTACATAGTTGGCAAGTATGAAAGTGGGGCTCCCACTGCTAGTGCCAATTCTATGACGTATGAATCCCCCACCCCCAATTCTATCTCCCCCCCCCCCCCCACCACCCTCAATTCAGTCGGTAGGAGAGATAGTTTCCGAGTATTTTCCTCCGAAAATCCAGGTCACGGGTTCGAAACTGCCAAGGGCAGGACGAACCCGTTCGTCTTTTGTTACCGTAGTCGCGCTGCAGAGCGTAAAATGGCCCTTTTAGTCGAATCCAGAGTTTACTGGTGGGCGAAACGTGACGGGTCACTCCCCGGGTGTCGTAATCCGTTGAATTAATTCGCATTGAGTGTGAAATGAGTGTGTATAACCAGGAGGGCAAAGTAATCGCCGTCGGCGAGAGAGGGACTACTACTTATTCGGTCCATTTTTTTAGTTTATTTTTTCTGATCTCACTGGTAATGACCGCGCCATATAAAATAAGCGGAGCGAAACGGGGAAGCGTTTGATAATATCTCACGGAACCGATGAAAATTTGGACGCGAATAAATTTCCTTATCGTTAATCGCGGGGCTTTAATCACCCGGTGCGCTAAAAAAAACACTCAATTTTATTGTTGTTAAACGGATTAGGTTATTTGTCGTAATTCGATGAATAACACCGATTGTTCGAGTTCGCATCGTCGTTATCCGCGTTAAGCGTCACGTGTCTCGGTGGAGAGGGACAGGGAACCGTTGTAGTGCCGACAAATCTGTTTATATGATATCTCATCAGAATGGTATTAATGTAGGGCAGTGGCATTCAAATTGTGGCACCAATACCCAAAACGGTATCAGAAGAAATTCAAATTTTGTTACAGCAAAATATTGATATTCATCTGTTACCTCAGGCATCACAATCCCTCCTGCACTTCTCCTCTCAGTTTCGTTGACTGTCTTATGTAAACCATTAGCTGTACAGAGAAAGTGGACATTATTCCAATACACATGATTTGATGTCATTATTCTCAGGGAAATATCTTTTTTACGAATAAATACCTAGTAGTCGATGGAGTTGTCCAAAGGCTGCGTACAAAAAACGTTTGAATAGCACTGGTGCAAGGAATAGAATAGGTATAGCCAAACTTACATACCATCGGAGCCGCATACGATAATCTTCGGAAGTTCCGAGAGCCGCATGACAAAAAATTTTGTTAATTTGTTTTCTTTAATTTACGAATAGTAATACGTAATCTCTATCAAAAGCAATTAAGATATAATGTATGTCCTTTAGGCATTTCCAGCACGTCTCAAGTCACACTACGTCATTGTTTTCCGTAATGAAAAACGACACGCCTACGAATGGAAATATAAGAGAGCCGCATACTAAGTTAAAAGAGCCACATGTGGCTCGTGAGCCGCGGTTTGACCACCCTTGATCTATGGCATTGAACAATACCTCGAATTAATTAGTATATACTATGGCATAGTTCGACCTTTTTATGATGAACCACACACTTGACTACTTTTGCTGTTTGAAATATGCTCAGCGCCCACTTTCCATATTATAATTTCTTATAAAAGCAATGATTGAAAATGTCTAAAATTTAACCTTGGTTTCTCGTTTGAGTCATTAAACATTGTTTAGAATTAGAAAAGCATTTGCTTTTTAGCGTCTACCAGATACCTTAAACGCCCACTGGTACGATCAATCTCCCACGTTGAGGAACACTGGTGTATCCCACTATGGTATGTAATCGAATGCAGTGCTTTTTGTTAAGTATCGAACTTAATCCCGTAGGAGGGTGCCATGGCGCTAAGCTGGACGCTTGCCTTAAATTTCGCATTTGGCAATGTCCCCGAGGGAAGTCACGAAGGATCTATCACTAATTACGAACGGAAATTTTCTCTTCGCATTTTCGGCGCGGCGATCCAATTTACGACCGCGCGGTCGTGAAATCAACTGACCCGATATACTTTTCAGCTCCTGCCACCCTAGTAAATGCGCAATGGCTTCCTTATCTGGAGAAGAGGGTGAGGGGAGGGTAATCGAACCGCTTCGATCCCTGGGAATATCCCTTAGAAATTAGACGAGAAATCGCAATCTGGCCAATCGAGAGGATAGGGCGGACCTCTCGGAACGAACGGGGGGGGGGGGGGGAGGGGGGGGGGAATTTAGGGGTTTAGGGTGGGAGGGCATTGAATGTTGCAAGACAGGAGGGGGAATGGAATACGAGTTTAGGGAGACGGAGTCCCAAGATGAAGGGATAGGAGAGGTAAAGAGGGAGGAGTGGAAATGGATTCGAATTGGACGGGAAGGAATACTAGGTGGAGTAGTGCGGTAAACTCCCGATTTACGAACACCGTGCGTTCCTGCCGAGTGGTACGTAAACGGAAAGTTCGTAAATCGGGGGAGATATTCCCATTAATGCAGTGTTAAAATCATGGGATGTGTTCGAAAACCAATTATTCCTCCTACACGCGCAAGAAAAAAAACGGAACGAATTATGATAGATTTTTACAAATGCAATTTAATCGTGACTTATTCATTCGTCGAATTTGGCGTCGTTTTCCGCATTAAGCGGATGGTTGGGGTAGAGAGCTCTTAACGGGTGTGAGGACGGATTAACAGGCGTGATGATGTGGAAGCAGGTGCAGGACTTTCAACATTTATTACATCAGAAGGATTGAAAAACGCATCCGAGGAAGTCTGATGCGAACTTGGTTTCATTTTTTCGTATCTTCATATTGCGGCTGTCCTTTTTGAGGTCTTAATTCAAATTAGTGGCGTAAAAATTCTTGTTCGTAAATCGGGAGTTTACTGTTAATCTCTAGGTTCTAGAAACTGGAGCATTGGATCGCTTTGTTTAGGGGTTTACGTGGGTGCGGAGGTGTGTGGGAGGGAGTGTCCCTGGTGAGTGTAGGAGGGTTTAGAGAGGATAGTTTGAATGGAGTAGCGCGAGATGGCGCGGGAGGCAGGTTTTTGGCGTAGAGTGGGTTGATGGGTGTGTGTGTGTGTGTAGCGGGGAGGGAGGGTGTAAGTTGGGTCGGGAAGGGGGGGGGGAGTGGGGGGCGGAGATGGACGTTTGGTGGTCAGGAAGATTAATAGCTTACCTAACCCGGTAATGGGATGGGCAGACAACGGGAAATGTCTGGCGTCTCGGAACTGACCAGGAATTCGATAGGAAGGCGGCTCCGAACGGCGGAGTCGGACGGCATTTGCAGGCGCATCTGACCAATGTGCAACGATATTACGGCATTTCGACGCCTCGAATTGTAGTTTTTTTTCACGTCGTGCCGACGCGTAGCTATACAATGTTCCATTTTAACCCGTAGACGCCGTCATACGTACTATTACGTCCGTCAGCACTACATTCAATTGTCTTTTGGCGCGAGAGATATTCTTATATCTTAATAATCTTTATATATTTTCAAATAGGAAGCTTTGGCCTTTCTAGTAGTGCATGTTTTGTAATGTTAGTAGTGTTTTTGTATATTATATTCTACGTTAAATTTTGCAACGAAATTTTCATTTTTGCCACGAAATTACGGTGCGTCAGCACTAATCTTAATTGTCTTTTGACGCAAGAGACATACTTAAATCTGAATAATGTTTATATATTTTGAAAGAGGAAGCTTTGGCCTTTTTAGTAATGCATAACTTTATATTTTATAATCTACGTTAAAGTTTGAGATGGATTTTTCATTTTTGCCACAAAATTACGGAGCGCCAGCACTAATTTTAATTGTCTTTTGACGAAAGGGACATACTTAAATCTGAATAATCTTTATATATCTTGAAAGAGGAAGCTTTTGCCTTTCCAGTAATGTATGCCTTGTACTTTTTGTTGTGTTTTTATAATTTATAATGTACGATAAGTTTGCGCTCGATTTTTTAAGAAAGCACCGTGCGGCTGATGTTTTCATCGCCTTTTGGCGTAACGGAGTTTCGTAAAAATAAATAAGCTTTATATATTGTGAAAGAGAAAGCTTTGGCCTTTTCAGTAATGCAGGAATTGTAATTTTACTAAAACGTTTTATAATCAACGTGAAAATTTGCGGTGAAATTTTCGTTTCTGCGCCGAAAATTTGGAGCGCAACCACATACTTTTGTCTAAATACGGAAGGCATATTCGTCCATCATAATAATATATACGTAGTTTGATAGAGGAAGCTTTGGCCTCTTCAGTAATGCACGACCTGTATTTTTACTATTGTTCTATCGTTTTATAATCAACGTGAAAGTTTGCGTTGAAATTCTCATTTTCCCACGAAATTACGATTCCTCTTTTCACTTTCTCGAAGAATAAATATAATCTTTTCCCATGTATCTTTGTGCAGCCTTGTGAGAAAAGAAATGTCTCCTATACACTAAATACACAACCCATTTCAGTTGCTTCTAAAAATCGCTTTTCAATTCACCAAGACTGCTTTCCTCTTCGGCGATCCTTCAAAGACCTTCAACAACCGGCTTGTTCCGCTATTTGTATTGTTTGCAATGTTTACCTATCAAGTCCTTCCGTCCCCCAGAGACTCGAAACGGCGCGTTAAAATGAAAGGCTAACTCAATAACGTAACATGACTGATATTTTAGTGAATCAATAGGTAATAAGTATGTTTTATCGATATTTAACATTAGAGAAAACTAAATAAAACAGTGCATTAAAATCAATTTTTGACGAAAATATACATTTTTATTGATTACAACAATGAATGCAATTTATGAACAATCTATAATAGTAATAATAATACAGTTTTTGTCTTTCGTATTCCACGGACCAACGCAGTTTCGATTTCCCAAGTTGACCCATATAGACCCGTATAGTTAAAGTGACCAGATTTTCTAGATGTAAAATCAGTACATTTTTTTATTTCTTATATCCATGAAAGAAAACTACATTTCAATATAATACTTTATATATTGAAAGTTTTTACAATATACATAGGTGTGTGTATATATATATTGGATACTCTTGCTGAAGTCGATCAGAAAATGTTTTTTCTTCTATTTATGGCAGGGTCTTTAAATATAATTAAATAAGAATATTAATAATCTATTCTGAGAATAATGTTACTTTACTAAACAGCATTAAAATATTATACTACTCACATGACATACACAACCATAACTACTATTGTCTGAACGACATTACTTTGGAATTGAGACTTAGTTGTAGAGAAGGGGTGGGGGTTTGGAAGGATAGACTGAAAAACTCCCCTCCCTCACAGCCAATCATACATGGAGGGCAGGTAATGTTTGCTATGGGGAACTACTCAGCGTTGTCGCAAGTCCTCTTTACACATCCTGGCAACATCGCACCCGAGCCACCTCAACCGTCATTCTCACAGTAAATGAACTAAATAATTATAGATTTTTTCTTCTTTTAAAATCAGTACAACTTTAAAATTCAGTACAAAATTCAGTACATATTTGAAATCAGTACACAATCTCTAAAATCAGTGCTGTACTGATTAAATCAGTACGTCTGGTCACTTTACGTATAATGCGTGTCGACGAGGAAACGGTCACGCTCGGATATGATTCACGGTATCTTTTCAAAGACTTCGCTTACAAGAGATATGTTTACGATGCTGTAATGTAAATTTCATGCTGAATCCAATTACGCATGTGTACATTTTCTAAAACAATCGGGAAAGGACTTGTGAGCTGTGAGCTAATATGTAACATTTAAAAGTTTTCCGTATTCGGTGTCTAAAATCTCATGATAAATACAACTCCATATCTCCGCTTCTAATGAACGAAATGTAACCAATTTTTCTATTTGACTTCTGTAATGATGAAGAATGATGACTGCATAACTAAAACGTTTATATTATTTATAAAACGTCTTTTAAAAATCATAAGTACAAGACTTAGTTAAAAATTTCCAGTCAAGACATGGAAAAGTTGACATACGACAAACTTTTTACCTAATTGGTTTAGATAGATACATTCAGAGAATAAATGTTGAGTAATGTTTAAGTGTTTTTAGAATAAGATTTCATGTCAATACATTTCTTAGTTCTCGTGATTCCGAAAGTTAATATAAACCGTGAGCGCGCACTGGAAAATTATTTATTCGCTTCTACTGCAGCAATGTTTGTGTGCGACATATGATATTTTAAACGATACTGTTTAAAACTTTCATGTTTTACGTATATTCACAAAAGGTTTCATCAAAATAACAATAAAACATCAAAAGTTGTGAATTTATTAAAATCTTCGCAAGTTTTCTCACCTTTACCTGTGTTTTAAAAAAACCTCATCCGCCGAATAAGGTAGGTTCTCATAAATCTCATCCGGGCTTGAGTGGTTAAGGGGGTTACATCGATGAGTGATGGAATGACGTCCGAGATTACACGTCCTCGCTGTATAAGTGGTCTTGGAATGTTTAAATGAGTGTTTATTTGATGAATTTTACGCTTTGCTTGGTGAACTTGAAAACTCTTCTTATCGCTGTGCTCTCTGAAAGGTACAAGTTTTCCGTAAATTTAATATAAATGCAAGCAAATTGTAATTTTCGACTTTAGTCATGCATTATAAATACGAATTATTTACTATTTTCCTACTGGACGAATATTTATTATGCATATGTGATATATCGGAGTATTTTAAACATTAATGTTCATATAAATTGCATTATATCCTCTGGGCAATTAATTTAATAACCCTATTTGGAAAAAATATTGTCGTAGCAATGCAGAGAGAATATACTGTATAGGTCAGGGGTGGGGAACCTTTACTAGTACATACATAGCGGGCCGCATTGGAAGTTGCCAATGCTTTGGCAGACCGGATTAGAGTTTAAATCGGAAGTAAAATTGTATAAGAAAAAATCAGTTCTAAATGAGATCTTTAGGGTTGAAATTTATATATAATGCTTTGTTATTAAAATTCGAATTGAAAACTATGAACTTGTGTGTTAAATTTTAGGGGTCATTTTTTCATCACATCACAAAATGCTCTCGTAGCCCGAATGTGGCCCGCGGGCCGTAGCTTCCCCACCCCGGCTATACGTAGCAAATCCGTATGGTAATATTGGTCTAGTATCGTTATCAATACTCGTGACTGATGAGGTTACCTTACTTTTCAATTAGATAGGAAAATGTCGCTGAATATGCCAAAATAATAAACGTGTGAGAATACTTAAACGATTTAATTAAAAGCGTAATAAAATACTGCATTCAAAATGTATATTTGGAGCAGTCACAAATTTCGGCCTCGAAAATGAGCATTTAATAGTTCTTTTAATTGATGTTAGCAATTAATATAGCGCGCTGTTGAAGTTATAAATAATTTATAACATTTTGTGAACGAAAGACCAGTTAAAAAAAAAAACCGATTCATTTGGATACAACATCTTCAAAATAAATTATATTTCTCGTAGCCAGAAAAAATACATGCAATTTAAAGAAATGTAACTCTCGAAGAATATGAAAGATTCGTTTTCCTTTTTAAATCGGCGATTCCTCTCGAGTGAAATATTAGAAAGAGTAGAAATTAATTAAATACTCGTTTTTTATTTCATTTAAATCCGACGGAGATCCGACCATGTCAGTAATTCCCTCTCACTTATATACGTATTTTTTACACTCCTCCACTTGGAGTAATGATGTTTGGTCGTGGCGATGAAGAGGGAAATATACTCATTTTGGTGGGATGGATAAAAAAATGGAGTAAAGAGAGAAGAGGGATAGGGAGGGAATCAAAGGAAATGAGGAACTGGCAGGGGAATGAATGAGGAAGACGGTGATGCAGACTGGTTTAAAAAGGGACAGAAATGGGGAGAGGATGGGTTATGCGCATGCGCTGGTGATAAGTCTGTATAAATACATATTGAGGGGAAAAGGGACGGGGTTAAGGAGTATCTAAGTCGCACAAATTCCCTTCGTTTGTATAGTATCGAAAGAGTAAGGACGGATTCGCACTAAAGGGTCTCTAGTTAGTCACTGATCGAACTAAAACTTTCGGTTGCCAGCGGAGAAAGTGACAATAGGAAAGTCTTATGGAAGGCGCCATGTGTATCTATGTATGTGTGCCTGTGTGTATATATTTATTGTTATAGACGCGGAAATGTTATTTACAAAGTAGGAATATCAATTTAACGACGGGGTTTTGTCGCCATTTTAAAAGTTCAGCAGATTCTCCTATGCCACGCATTGAAAACTGATGATGACACTTTAGTTAGGTTTGTTTGTCTGAAGTACTGTTTGTCGAAAATTGTAATATTGAAGAATGCTTTAACGTTGCGTTTTTCATAGGTCGTGAGACTTCAACTAAATTTCTAAGTGTGTTCTAGTATATGTAACAGTTCTTATAAGTTTATGATTAAGAACTGTAATTTTTATTGTCAATGAACTTAGTGAGGTCATTCACTTTTCGAGAGTTTTTACATCAGACATTATTTTCATGGACTATGTCCAGTAATTAGTTTAGTAATTAAAGTTGTATGCATTAAGAAAAGAGTACTTAAATCTTTTATAGCCGTATTTCGTATATAAAGGTAACCAAATAAATTGATATATACTATATATATATATATATATATAAATACTAAGGAAGAGGAAAGGTAAGTAAGGATATTTTGGGCAACTAGGTGTTGAAGGAAACCCAGTGAACACTTACCGGAAGTAGAGCCGCTGGGGTGTTGGAGAGACACATTTGTAGAGGTTAGAGCTTTCGGGATGATCCCTTCATCAGCACAAGAGAGACACAACCCAAAAAAAAAAAAAAAAAAAAAAATATATATATATATATATATATGAGCTTATTTTCTAAACGTAGCGCTGAAGGGATTTTACATAGCTCGAAAACCTTCCGCCTTGCTCACTTGTATATCTCAAAAAAGTGTAACTGCATCTTTCTTTAAATTAAAAATTCCTGATTAGCGATCTAGTAGACCTCAACATCTGTTCCTCCATGCTTCTTATCTGTGCATAAGAAATTCCATGCTACAAAATTCCAGTTCGGCCGCTCTTTTCTTAATGTTTGCCTAATCTAAAATTTTCTTTTTCTTATCTCATCCTCTTCGAGCATTCACATTTTATTTGCCCTTGCAAGTTTTTCCTAGAAAAGGTTAAAAACGTCAGGATGTTAAACGTTCGTCTTTACGTCCGCTCGCTTAATTTTAATGATACTCCACAACTTTGGAAAACGTTTCCTTGAATTTATCAAAAGGGAAGTTTGAACGTCGAAAAAAGATAAGTGAAAAATTATTCGATTTACTTTTTAAATCTTCTTGAAAAGATCCCCGCTGTGGAGCTCGTGGATCTCGCTTAAATTAGAAGCCCGACTCATTGTAATTCAGTAAAACCGAATTTTGAGTAATTAGTACTTGAAATGGCTGAAATTAATGTATGGGTTTCGGTAGAATATATTTTGGTTTGCATAAACGAACGTCGTTATTTTTTCGGAAGAATTTTCAGTTCGTTTTATACTCTCGTAAAAGATTTGTATAAAACATTAACTACCTATTGGCAGACTTTGGGTCATAAGCTAAGAATTTTAACGTGTAATGCGAGATAATTTGATAATTCAGGAAAAACCATACCAGGATGTGAAGAAAATTTCCATGTTTAAAAAAAATCATATAAATTCCACTCAAGACCGTCCGGACGTTCATTCTCTCTCTCTCTCTATCGCTTAATATTTTCGAAACTTTTTTCGCGTTATGTAAACATTTTTAAGCCTGGATGAATATGAAATTTCTTCAAGTGTCGTTTGAGTAGGCTTACTTTTTCTTCACGCTATTACGTAAGAGATCGTGGGCACGTACAGTAGAATTAGCGAAATTAAATTAAAATCCATCATTTATTTGATGGTAGAAAAAAAAATAAAAGACCGAAAGAGGAGATAGTAACGAGGTAGACAAACTATAAGGATAAATATATCCCTTTTGTGTCGCATCCTTTAACAGCAGAGATATATCGAGAGAGGGGGGGAGAGAGAGAGACATGTAAGGACACAAACTTTTCCAAAGTACTTTAAATTAACGCGGCGCGCTAATTAGCCCCTTCTGTGAGTAATGAGCAAGTGTAAATCACGCTTGAACCCGTGATAAAAAAAAAGAGACGCGAAAATTCTTTTTGGTTTTTTATTTTTCAACGGTCGCGTCTTTGTCTGCACCCAAGAATAGGAACTTAATTAACGAAGATCCATTAGAATAGCTTTAATAATAAATCCTCAATGCAGAAGAAGAAGAATAGGAGGAGGAGGTGGAGGAGGACGACTTAATTAACTGATCCTCGGGAGGGGATGATAAAGGAAAAATACCCGGTCATTAAAATAGCTTTGTTGCACTTTTTTTTAACGTAGCAATGGAAACGAAAACGTGTAGGGGTGGATGGGACGTGTGTGTGTGTGTTTGTGTGTGGCTGTGTTGGGAGGAGTGATATAGAGGTCGTCAAGGAGACGTTGTGACCTAGGATGTTATTCGTTGGATACTCCATTTCGCGTTTGAAAATAGAGAAGACGAACGGGGGGGAGGAGAAGGGAAAGACGAAACCACGTCTCGAATCATGGCGTCGGGGATGAATAAAAATTTCCGTGGAATTGAACTCTCATTCAGACGCACCGAGCTTTAATTAAACCTGGCAACGACGACTGACGGACGGCGACGAAAAGAGAGAGAGAGAAGATAAAGAGAAGTAAGGGGGAAAATGAAATCCTCAACCGTTGGCGCGAGAGGGGGTGTTTTTTCTCCTCTTGGGGGGGGGGGGGGGGGGAGGAAAAGGTCGAGCGGACTCAGAAATGTTGTCTCCTTGATATGCGGTAACGAACTAATCTTCTTCCCTAATTCTCACTCCGCGTATATGCCCATCTCTGCTCGTCGTTACTCATTTCGCTTCATCTGTCTCTCTTCCTCTCTCTTTCCTATCGCAAATTCTTTTCTCGTCTGCCTCAGACATATCTTTCTGTTCCAGATTTTTCTCCCTCTCATTTTTCTCACTTTCAGCAAACTCTCACTCAATCTTTCCTCTTTCATTTCTCTCTCTCTCCCCCCCCCCCTCTCTCTCTCTCTCCCTCTCTCTCTCTCCCTCTCTCTCTCTCTCTCCCTCTCTCTCTCTCTCTCCCTCTCTCTCCCTCCCTCTCTCTCTCTCTCTCTCCCCTCTCTCTCTCTCCCTCTCTCTCTCTCCCTCTCCCCCCCCCTCTCTCTCTCTCCCTCCCTCTCCCTCTCTCTCTCTATCCATCCTATCGCTTGCGCGCTCTCATTTTAACCCTTTTGCTTGCCTCTTTTTCTCTTCCTACGGCTGTTCCTTTTTACATTTTCACTCTCCTTCCTTTTTGTCGACACTTTTTAACTTTGATTCTCGGATCATCCTCTTTATCTTTCCTAGCTTTTTTTTTCCTAATCTCTCCTAACCACCAACTTACTGCCTTCCTTCCTTCCTTTTAAAACTCTTCCCTCTTTCATCTCTTTCATCTTTTCATTTCCCTTACCTGTTTCATTTCGCTATGTATTTACTCTACTTTTTAGGCGCGTTTCGCCTCCAGCGTGGGCGCTTATTGTCCTCGGTCTGTCTGTCCGTCCGCCCGTCCGTCCATCTGTCCGTCCGTTCATCCGTCCGCCCGCCAGCATGTTCGTTCTCGATATCTACCGAAAGGATTTTTCTGAAATTTGATATTAAGGACTTGCAATCAAAGATGATGAGAAAATCTCAAAAATGAATCTCATGATCCAATCAGGGGTACCACTATACCGGTGATAAAAGATGAACTTTCCGTCATATCTCATAAAGTATTGCTCATATCAAAATATTTTTCAAATAAAACTTGTAGAACTAGTAAAGTAGATTATTTCGTTTTCTATACATTTTTATCTTAGGAGTAGCTGTTATCAAGAAAATCGAACTAGAATGTCTTAAATCGAGTTGAACTTGGAAATTTTCTTGCTTGGTTACTGCTTCATTGTTGCTAACATAAACAGTCTCACAAACAAACGTTCAATTTCCTTACGCGTGCATGCAGTATGTTTAAACGGGAAGGAAATGGATTATTTATGATGAATAAAATAAATTTAAAACGCTATTTCCTTACGTACAGGTGTATCATTTCTTTCTAATATGTACTCCATTGCACGAAACGCGCTCATTTGTGATTCGCTGTGCACTTTCCTAACTTGTTCTGTCTTCTATGCTTCCTCTGATTTCTCTTTCTCCACTTTCTCTTCACCACACTCACACTCTTTCATCGCTCTAACTCTACTTTCTCCACTCTTTATACCCTTTTTCAATTCCCCCTTTTCCCTGCTCTTTTTTTCCCTCCTCCTAACTCTCTCAATTGTATTAGCAATTCCTGTTATATCCCTCCAAATTTTTATTCCCATCTAATTCACCTCTCTGGACTTTCTATTTCCCATCATTTCTCCACTTTCATTATTATAACTTTTCTCCTTTTCTACTCACCGAACTACCGTTTTACTAAACATTTGTTTTTCTTCGATCGCTGCATCTGCTTCCTCTCATAACATTTTCCTCGCGTTTCCTCGTTTGCACCAAACCGTTATGTCAATGTTTACTCGTAATACAGCTATACACATTATTACAACACGTTTGAAAATTTAGAAAAAGAGCGGTGATTCTTTCTTTGGATGCTGTTAAATAATTGCCGAGGCTGAAACTATCCCTGGACTCTGTTATTGATTTTTGTGCCTTGAGCCTATCTTGCTGTTTAAATAGGCTGTCAGTGTGTTTATTTGAATGCATATACTATTTATATTTCATTAATTTAAATCTAAAACGGAAATGTATGAATTAGCGTTTTGCTTATGCTAACATGTGGTGGAAGTCTTTACCGATAAAGGAAGCTACCTAAATTTTATGTAATATTTCCACGAAAATAGTTAAAAATCCATCTTCTGGAGGCCTGAATTGAAATAGTTTTAATCTATTATATATCGTTCGTTTTATATGATCTCATTTTTATTTCAAACGTATTCCCAGTCGCGACCCGGCTTTATTTCCACCGTATCCTTTTTTTTAAGACTTAGTTTCCGCGGACGTTATGAATCTCTCGATGCACTCGTCCGTTACCGAGCATATAAGATGAATGATATATATTTATCGTTGGATGTGAAGGCTATACTCTAATCTTAACCCTCTGGTGTGTACGTAGCTCTTTTTATCTCTTTTTTACGGGCGTATTTTGCAATGGGGAAGTCAATCTGTGAACTCGGAATCATTGCCTTCAGGCCGTTGCGACTGCGGCAGATGAACCAATAACACGGGTTACGCTGTTTCCGTGCGAAAGTGAGGAAAAATTCATTATGCACCTCGCATGACCTCTCTGGCGTATATTGCATCACCGGTCAGTGTCAACAATGGAGCTCTCCAATATCATTTGCGCCGCGCGGCGTCATTTCGAACTGGAAAGCGCAGTAGGGATGCGGGTATGCAAATGGCATTTTTCACGATGCCTTTTTTTTTATGTTCGCGACCTAGGAACTAAGCTGCGCATTGTCCAAAAAAAATCGTCAGCGTTTTGGAGAATTTATTAGCATGGTGATAGGGAGCTTAGTTTTGAATGAACAATTCTTTACCGTCAAAACACAACTTTAAATACGAAGCATTTTTTAAAATAAATGGCTGAAAAAATCTGTGACTAAGTTGATCAATAACATTTATTCTTAAGACTTATCACACTGGGTTCGAATTTTCAGGTGCTTTGTGAAATGCTGCGGACGTTTTGTGCAATATAATTTTATATTTATAATAGGACAACGCTTAAATTCGCTTCAAACAGCCTTTAAATTAATCATACATTGTTTCACATTTAAGTCATAATGAATGGTATTATGTTATCGTTTTTATTATTTATAGATCTTTATTGACAAAGTATACTTCTCCAATAACTTTTAAAAAATTGGGGAAAATAAGATGCGCATTTCTGCCGCAAAGTAGACGTCATCAGTGGCGATGGCCAGTGGCTGTAGGTTCTTTTATCGGCGTATCACCACTGATGATGGCCAATATTTAGCCGAAATGTGAATCGTATTTCACCAATCTTTTAGCTTGCATAGTTTGGCAATGCAATTAAAACAATACCTAACTTAAAGCCCGCAAAGTAATTTCATTCATTTTTCTTTCGAATCGTTTCTTATAACAATTTTTCAAAATGAATTTTTGCCCTTGCGATTTCCATCTCGTTTCGACATTGCCCTTTTATGCCATTATGCTTGCTCACGCTGCAGTATTTGCATTCTTCTTTTCATTCCTCTATCATTCGCTCACTGTTTTTCATCGCTGGATCCTATTCCTGCTGAAACACTTATCGTTCAATATTTGCCCGCCTCTGTTTGTGATAGCCTCTTCTCAAACGTCTGTGTATGTATGTGTGTGTATATGTATATGTATTGCGGTGGCCGTTATTTATATTCCCCGGTTTGTTTATGTTGCGCCAATACTTATATATATGCTCTCCTTTAGTGGAGCTGTTGGACGAGTCACTCGTCCAAACATCGGGTCATATTCGACTGATTGACGAATTGAATCTCCGTGATAAAAGCGAACCTCACCGAACGTCATGTTTTCCTGAGTTTTTTAATACGTATGTTTGGATACCGCTGGAGAACATTTCGGAAAGGTTCATTCCATTTTTTTTCACACATACACTTTTATAAAAATGAAATAAATAAATAAAATTCTGCAACATAAAAAAAACAAGAGAGGGTCGTGGTCTCTTTGCCGTACGAAACTGCGTGTTCTTCGGAGAATTCCTCGTCTTTTTGTTTTTATACACGTATTTTTTTCGGACGTAGTCGGCGTTTCGCTTTTATTTTTTCATTGCGCCACTCTTGCACGTATCCGAGGTCGAGGCTCGGGACGGGAGAATAAAAAGTAAAAGAAACGGTACCTAACCTGCTGACCTGAACGGTACGGGAGATTCGTTAAATATATATACATACACACACACACACACACACATAGGTTTACGTATGGTATACTACACGGCTCATCCTCTCTTCACCCTCTCATTCCGTCGGGTCAACGTGAGGTAAAAGGGAGAGAGGAGGTGGAGTCGGGAGGGAGAGAGTGAGAGGGGGGGAGGGGGCGCATAGGTTAGACACGCTTGACGGCCAGGTGGCAGTGTACTCTTGAGTATACACGCTCCTATCGTACAACCTCTCTCTCAACTTCCTCGTTTCCTTCTCTCTCGAGGGAGAGAAAGATCCATTGTTCTACCGCCCGGGACGTATTCCGTAAATATTCTTCCCGTTTCGTTTTTGTTTTTTTGAATCCTCGTCGTTTTCGCTCGCCTACCCTTTCCCTAGTTTAATGAGGCGCTCTACCCGGTTTTCTCCTTATTTCCGGCGAGTGGGAGGGGGATGAAGAGAATTGGGGATTAAAGGTATAAGCTGGTGTCAGGAGGAAACGGGGGGAAAGGTAGTGATGCAGTCGGGTATATTTCCTCGTCCCTCTTTATCTGTAATTCGCGAGTGGTTTCGTACGAATGAAGAGAGAATCTGTAGTGATAGACATCTGCATAGGATTGTGAAAATCGTCATCGTTATACCCCTTAAAAAGTGCGAAAATTTGTTTTTCCTATTTTTTTAAATGTCAATAATAACGTGCATAATATAAAGCGTGGCACAAATCCAGTGAAATTCACTTTCAAGGAACTTTAATAGACAACTGTGCGAAAAAAGTCATAATTTCGTCACAAATAAACTTAATTTCCCTCGTCCGGTTAATCCTACAATATACTTGAAAGGTCTTAATTCGTTTAAAAATGATATTTGAGTGGACTGGAGACGTCAGATACGTTACACAGCCTCACTAAAATTATCTAAGCAATCGGGATATGACAATCGGCGCGATGTTTCCGATCGATATCTCGTTTGCGAATATCGATTCGGAGAAAAAAATAACAATTTAGGACATCTGTCGTCAGCGTGATTAAAATTATAGATATGGTGAATTGTAATTAAACAAATTACCTGTAAATATTTTGTGCATCATAAATGAGCATTTTTTACTTTAAACGATATTTAAGATTAAATTCACCTTCCATTATCCTCTATCGATAACGATCCAAATAAAATAGCACGAGAATCGTTATCTGATAATATAAGCGCCATAATTAAATATTTTCTATGTATTCGTATCGATCGAATCCATAATAAAAGCTTGATAAGTAATAGCGCGTTTTTGCAATAAATCTACATAAAGTGCTTTTTCAATTAATTATTCCTTTTTTCGGCCAACATAAATGTCATTCCGCATCTCGATATCTTCAGTTCATCATACTACACCTTAGGAGAATATAAACCATATTTGCGTAAACGTTGTATTCGAAGCTCTGACATTTTCATGAATTTATGTTAGCGAAAAAATCTTTGGGAAAGATTTCTATGAAGCCACATTAATAGAAATTTTTTCCAAATGGCGTGATGGTGAAGGGCTCTAATTAAGTGACATAGAATGCCTTTCGCTGCAATTTCAGAATAATTTTAATATATCATACACTTATTGGCAATCATCAGATTGCTTTTAACTAGATACAAAAATCTGTGACGATTAGGAGTAGGTTTTCTTCTAAAAAAATATGCTTAATTTCGTCGCTTTAATGTGAAGTGATTTTGGTACAAAATATCCTCAAAACGTTGGACAAACTCAAAAAAAAAAAAACATTCAATGATAATTGTGGATTTTACGTAGCGATGATAAATATCGATATAGCTTTGAAGCATGAAGATTCTGCCATTATTTCTTCGCTTGAATAGTTTAATATAACTTCATACTGATGTATTTTATTATTTAAAAATATAGCAGTAAGACGAAGATAAATCGATATTAAAAGATGAACATCAAAACTTTTTATTAATCGTTGATGACGATTGCAGAGGGAGATCTTTATCCCTAAAGGACCATATTACACGACCAGATTCTATTTTCGTAACCAAGGTCCGTTATTAAATGTGTCGAGACGATCGTTTAAAACAACAAGCGGTTGCCAGGGGATTTAGCGAGTATCATTTTCTCCGTTACGTCCTTTTAAAAGGGTAGAATCCTCCATCGTTACGACGCAAGCGGACAGCGGGTCCCGTTTTCCGTGTGGGGAAGGGGTAGGGGGGGGGGGGGCTAACCGTGTGTATCCGAAATAGAAACTGTTGGTAGTAATATGGAGACAGGTAGAGGGTAGTGTAGAGGTTAGGGAAGAGAGGGGATTGGATTATGTAAAAAAGAAGCAAGTGACCGCTTTATTCCTTCGGAAACGAAAATTCGAGAGGACAGGCGGTCAGCGGTTTAAGGGGTTTTAATGAGGCCTCCGGGCATTGCAGCTGAACTCGCATTGCTCCGGAAGAGGATTACGCGATCAAACTGTTCTCTTCCTTTTTTTTTTTTACAAACTCGAGCCTTCACGTTCGGCTGTATCCTTCATCTGTTTTTTTTTGCATTTTCTTCTTCTCCTGCTGCTCGAAAACGTCGATAGGACGGTATTAGTTTAAAAATGGGATTAAAGTCCTGCATAAGAGTCTGAAGGGGGAGAAAGGAGGATAGGGATTTGCACGCAGCACGGGATGTATGCTAATTAAGCATAATTTATGCGCGAGACCGAACGAATCCGTTCAGACTAACAAAGGGAGGAAGTTTTTAACGGAATGCACGAGAGAACAACGAATGCTTCATTTAACCTTTCGCGCCGTAGGAGTGCGAGAAAATTCATCGCCGTATCATGTTTCGATTCTGTTTACAAGTATTAGCTTTGTGTGGAAGTACCATGTTTGAGCTTTGAGATTTATCAAGCGGCAATTGTTTTTATTGTTGCTGAAAATTTCTTTGCTCGTATCAAGATTTATTTACTCAAGGGAAATTCATTTCCCAGGTGATGTTTTGTGAACTAATTTACGACGATTGTTACGTTATGTCCAATTTCTAGCGGTACAGAAGCGCAATTTACCGTCAGAAATTTTACAGGTATACTCGAAATAAGTGTAGATTATTGATGTAGAACCTCTAGACGTAAACCTCAGCTAAGCTTTAATTCAAAAGAGCAGTGGTTGATTGTTAACATGTAATTCATCATACAATATATCTGTTAGTTATATCGTCAGTGGGGGATACGGAAACTTGTCTCCCCTAGGCCAAATTGTTTTTCCACCCACTTAAAAACATTTAAATAAAATGGATTTAATTCATATATTATTCTAGAGGAACAATCTGTTCTTTTCCCGGGTATTTATGGTTATTACAAGCTTCCTCAGGTGAAAATCAATGATCTTTAATGATTTCGAAATAATCTTCTTCGACCTCCGTAATTTTTAAAATCACATCGAAAGCTTCTTCATATACTATACTCAGTGGCGGATTTAGGGGGAGGCGCACATGGCGCGCGCCAGGAGCCCCGTGTAGTAGGGGACCCACAAAAGTTTGTGTACTTTCAGTTCGAATTTTACATTTACATGAATACCCTGCAAGTCGCCAGAAATGAACTAATGACTCTGTTGGTTTGTCTTATTGTGTCTGGGAAAAAAGATTTTTAGTACTTTTCGGTTCTAGCGACTATTTCAAGGGTGACATTGATTCCATAAATTTTTGAGGTGAATTAGATCACTTCTTGATCGAAGGTTTTCGCAGAGTGGTGGTTCGATGATATTGTCAGCTGAAACCGAAAGCTGACAATATCATAGGTCACTTCTTATTATTTGCGAAAGAAGAAGACAGATCATAGAGCATTACTGGAATGAATACAATGGTTTCCATTATAAAATCACCTTTTCCTAATGTAGAAATTATTTTAAGAATATTGTTAACAATGCCAGTTTCAAATGCTTCAGGGGAAAGATCACTTTCTGCCCTAAAGCGCGTGAAAAATTATCAGAGTAACACAATGAGGGGCGATCGTCTTGAATTGTTTAGCTTTACTTTGCATTGAGAATGATTTTTTAAATAATATAGATGCGAGCGTAATAATATGTAGATATTTTTGCAAAAGATAAATCTAGGAAAAGAAATTTATGAATTGCTAGTACCTTTCATATTGTCATTATACCTGTTGTAATTATATGCTTTATTTTTATCAGTTGCGCAATGAGTATTTGGTTAATATTTTAAGAAATTTATTACTTCTTTTGGAAAAATGTTATCTTCTACATGAAATGAAGTGGATTTTTCACAGATTTTTTTCATTTGCATGTAGTATTTCTATTAAAGTAATTAATAAATTTTGCAAACTGTGGTTTTCTATAAATTTTGTCAACTCTTTATAAACATTCTATTTTATTTGTTAGTGATTCTTCTTCCTTCTTAAAGAGGAAATCTGTATTTCCATAGAAAAATCAAAAATGAATGTGAGAGTTTGTAGTAATAGGTGAAATGTGTGTAGGTTATATGAGTACCATAATATTGAGGGCCCCGAATTTTTTAGCGCCACGGGCCCCGGAAGGCCTAAATATTGACAGTCTTGCAACTTGGCGAATGAATTTACAAATCCCACCGCCATCGTAATCCTGCCGCCCTCAAAAACCCGCCGCCTCTAGGCCATTGCCTACTTTGGCCTTATTGCAAATCCGCTAATGTACCTATATGGTTATTATTATACTTCGATGATTTTAAACATAGAAGTAGCCGTTTATACAATTTTCAAGGCTGTATGCTTTAGTCAGT
Source organism: Uropetala carovei (assembly GCA_036926305.1). Lineage (NCBI taxonomy): Eukaryota > Metazoa > Arthropoda > Insecta > Odonata > Petaluridae > Uropetala > Uropetala carovei. Next base: position 572,294 of record JAXCHB010000244.1, on the reverse strand, counting down.
TTTACACGTAACAGAAGTGCGGTTGAAAATAGAATGAACGATTTATTTTGTTTGCTCAGGGTATTTCAACGACGAAAATCGCTGGGTATATATATATACGTGCGGTATATAAGGTTCCGGAAAACGGAAACTAATAACTTAATCATGAAATAAAAATTTCATCGCGGTAAAAGTTTAATTTACCGCTTTTAAGACGAATCCCACATATTTACCACCGTAAAAGTCGAAAAAAAAAACTCGTCTCGTATTCGGATAAATACGGTATCCAAATTTGGCTAATTTCACCTGAACGTGTTCTGAAAATTGTACGCGAAGAGAAAACAGCGACATGGAGAATGAAATTGTGAAGAGATTGTACGCGGGAAGTGTTTGCAGTGTTTTATTTTTTCGCTCCAAACTGATCACGGAAAATGGAAAATGCAGATCATATATCCCCATGAAAACAGGCTGGAATGTGCGATAGCTAAAAAAATCGGGAGAAAATGTCTGCCGTGGCAGATGAACCTAACCCTGCAATTGGAAACCTGGAATCGACTCCCGGTCATTTCATATTTTTACTTTCTCCATACGTAGTAATGGGAAAGTATTGTGATCACGAAAAAAATCGACTTCGAGTTTTCAACGGAAATACACGTTTTGATGTCCCTAGAACACGTTTAGACTATTTTCGGAATGATGTCTGTGTGTGTTGATGGATGGATGTATGTGATTGTGGGCACTCTAACTCAAAAAGTACTTGTCCTATTTACACCAAATTTCATATATAACACTTTGGCATGAACACAAAGAACTGATTAGTTTTTGGACAATACCGGTTAACCGGAAGTCGAGGTTTATTCTAAACCCGATTCGGTTTTTGCGATGTTTCTCCGATAATACCTCATTATTGTATACATTGACCATTTAAAAAAATGTAGAAAATATAATTTCCTACATCTTTTATTTTAAACAATTTTCCATTGCAGTTATTTTTTAGGAATTATTTATAAATAATCGGTTTTTCGGTTTCCGTCAGATATCTCGTTAAAAACATCGTTATTGGTAATATTCGTGAGGACCAAAGTTGTAAAGAATAATATTTCTTCCAAGTTTTGTTTGAAACAAATTTTCGTAGAACCATCCATTCGGAGATATTCAACTTTTTCGTAATTTCCTGTATACAACGCCACCACCATGTAGCGGTGAATTCTATAAACATTCAAAATATGCCTAATTTACGGCAATAAGGATGATTGTATACTTTTACGATACGAAATGATAATTTTACCTCATAATGCTATTCATAATAATTTAAATATCTATACCCCGAATATGGGGAAAGTCATGTGTTGGCCACATCAGATTTTTTTCTGTTTTCTTTCTAGTTGCGCTCACATTCCAAACTGATAGTATTAACCCTTTAACTGGTATCGTCATTTTGGCACGCTGTATATACATGTAGATTGTGTATAGTATACATCGTTGAGTATAAATTTAAACCATTTTGGCGATGTTGGTTAATAACTTAATTTTCAAATCATTCTTCTTGTACATACAGGTAATTATCATTTCACGAAAAGTAAACTGGTCAAATTTTAGTTTCGTGTTTACAATAAAAATCGTGTAAACGGTTCAAAAATCTAACTTGGTGTTTGAAGTTGATAGAGACGCAACAATATCTAGTTTTTTTTCCCCCAAAACCGCTCACTAAAAGCAGACCTGGTGTTTACGTATAGAAGGAAGGAGTATGAATAATCGAAACGCGTTTACAATTTTTATCTTTGTGCAAATGGCGACGCAAGTCCAGTTGGACGCAGCGATCTCACGACTCCAGCTATAACAATAACGACTTATCTTTAAAGCGACTTAATTGGCCGCCTCCCCCCTTGAATCCGTATACCGGATGAAGAGAAACAATTTCATTTCCTATCCGCGGCGTCTCCTCCTCGTAAACATTAACGGCTCACACGGCGACCCTCTCAGGACAAAAGGTCTCATCAAAGCAATTTTCCGTCTCCTGGGATACGGACCACCGGAGCATCTGAAACTATGCGGGAAAGAGGCTTGGAGCTGTATCTTCTAGAACGTTCGCCGCGCAGGCGTAACGAAATTTAAATGGCTTTACGCTTCTTACGTCACTTTCAATATGGCAGAAAAATTCTTCAACTCGAGGAATTGTTCGCGGTAATATTTGTAACAAATTTTTACTTTCTCCATAAGAAGTAATGGGAAAGTATTGTGGTCACGAAAAAAATCGACTTCGAGATTTCAACAGAAATACACGTTTTGAGGTCCCTAGAACACGTTTAGACTATTTTTGGAATGATATATGTGTGTGTTTGTGGATGGATGGATGGATGTATGTGATTGTGAGCGCTATAACTCGAAAAATACTTTCTATATCATTACCAAATTTCATATATAACACTTCGGTATCAGCACAAACAGCTGATTAGTTTTTCGACAATACCGCTTAATTGGAAGTCGAGGTTTATTGGAAATCCAATTCGGTTTTTACGATATTTCTCCGTTAAAACATCATTATTGTATATAAAATTCTATACAAATGTTATAGAGAATGTAATTTCCTACAACTTTCATTTGAAACAATTTTTCATGGCAGTTATTTTTTAGGAATTATTTATAAATAATCGTTTTTTTCCGGTCTCCGTCAAATATCTCCCTAAAAACGTCATTGGAAATCTTCGTGAGGACCAAAGTTGTAGAGAATAATATTTATTCCAAGTTTTGTTCGAAACAAATTTTCGTAGGACCATCCATTTCAGAGATATTCAACTTTTTCGTAAATTTCCAGTATACAGCGCCACCACCATGTAGCGGTGAATTCTGTAAACATATTCAAAATATAATTTACGGCAATAAGGACGACTGTATTCTTTTACTATACGAAATAATAATTTTGTCTTATAATTCTATTCATAATAATTTAAATATCTATACCCCAAATATGAAGAAGGTCATGTGTTGGCCACATCAGATTTTTTTAATAATGTTAAATGAACGATTGCGTTAATTTAAAGAAACCAAGCTTGTTAGAGGTTTGCGGACACTTGTCTGCGGAAAATTTTCAGGATGCTTGCGGTTTCATTCGAAACTTATTGGTTTTATTGTATCTATATTTTATTAAATGTGATATAGCAGTTCTTAATACCTTTATTCTTATGCTGCGTATGGGGTAAAGCTTTAAATTTGTGAATAATAATATCATACATTTAAATAGATTTCTTTTTATATCTGATATAAAGTCGAACTTCTGTAATTCGAACCTCTATAACTCCAATTTTCCATAGCTGGAAGTGAATTCGTTTTAAAGGACAAAATCTTTTTCGTGTTATTTTTCTTCTATAATTAGAATTTTCTAACACTGGAATATTTGTTTGTTTCCCTTGAGGTTCGACTTATGGAAGTTCCACTATGTATGTGTATCGTTAATTGACGGTTTCCGCAGACTTTTAAATCATTAATAAGCCTTCAGGGACGACGTTTTGCGTTTTAAAAAAACAAGCCAATAACTATTTCTGTAAAAAAAATAGAACGAGGGCCATGATGTCTTTATTATTAACACGTGAATTTTTCGTGTGAATATTCTCAAGGTCGCCGGATATTTCCCGGTGGCGAGACGTAAATTCCGAACTGGCAATGGAGAAACATAAAAACGAAACTAGCTTGCGATACGTTTTGTGATCCATAGCGCGCGCCCAGCAAATTGGAGCTTTGTTTACGTTTACCTAGCCTCATATTACTACATTACATCCTTTCTGGGTCTATCTCCGTTCGACGCTTTGACGGCCGGCGGTGAAACATTAACTACTTTTTAAGCAAACACACTCTCCAATATGATGTAATATAAAGCCGCTTCGCCGTGATTCCGCGTCCCCGTTTCGGTTTACTCTCCGATTAACAAAATAAAATAAAGCCGCATTGCTTTATAAGTGTGCCAGAGCGCGTATCATCACAAAGGTAACCGATGGAATCAATCGCAGTTACGGACGAGTTTATGGGCGGAGTTTTCCCGGTTAATATAATACGGCGCCTCGTGGAAACCAACACATGATTCGTGTTCGCTGCCCTCGCATGTATTTGTTTTCGAATCGGTCATGATGTACCGAGGAAAAGCGTTGACGTTATGTTTAAAATAACTCGATTTTCTCTTAGCAATAAAGTTGCATCGGTTACGGATAAAAACGAGATTTTCAGTTCGATATTCGATGCCGGGCAACATTAAATAGGGTCGAATGAAAGGAGTAAAAGAAATTCCGCCTCGACCTGGATCCAACCCGATTCTCCAATTTGCCAGGAATATAGTCCAGCGCTTAACTGTCGATGCTGCCGGATATTTTATTTTCGGAATGGGATGTTTGCTTGATGAGGCATAGCCAGATCTGTGGTTAACCTCTCATACCAGATGTTCTCACTAATACGCGGTCTAAGTAATGCCCCTACTTCGTCTCGTGGGGGAGATAGCCCGTTTAACAATATGTATAAGAAAGATTATTCTATATTATGCCCTCAGGAATTCAAAGTTATTACGCGCACCATCCGTCTTTATGAAAAATCTACAGTTTCTTAAACGAAAGTATAAAATTTGATTATATATTCATTAACACGTTATTTATAACATCCAGAATAAGCACAATCATAAAAAATTGAAAAAAATGAGCACATCACGAATCCCAAATAGCCATATGAGTCTACTGAAAAGTACCAAGTTTTCAATTTTTTATATAACTGTTGCATACATTCAACTTCATCTATGAAAAGTTATTCAGTATTGATTTTCTTCTATTAAAATGTTATGATTTTTGCTTGAAAACTAGTTACCTGCCCGTCAAAAATGACGGTTAGGCATGACTGAAAAATTAAATTAAAACTTTTCCCATTCTCCCTCAGTTTCATTCTCTATATTCCATTCTTTTTCCTCCCACTCTTCCTTTCTCTCTCTCTGCGGAAGTCATAGAATGTGCCCCTGTATCTTATGCCACCGTTATTGTATGTAGAGCGACAGACAGACGGACACTTGAGAATATAAGGAAGAGAATGTTATGGCAGGCATTAGTCAACCTTTAAAAGTTAGATACCTACAATAGCTTTTTATGGCTATTGAAGATATCTAAAAAAAAGTGCTTATTTAAAAAAATTGATACTTAAATGCTTATTCTGGAATTTGTTTTTAGCCATAAGACGAGCTCCACAATCCTCCAGTGAATGCAACATTTGTAGTTTAATGCGATGCATTACGCAACTGTAAGATAGCGACTTTCCCTAACCAGGAAACTAGAATGGCAACCTTTCATGTCTGGACTGGGGCACTTTTACCTACATGCCGGGAATGAGGTCGGCTGTATGCGGCTCCATCTTTAATTAAGAATCGAAGCTTCTTTTTTTCTTGCGCGACCAAGTTTTAGATCGATCACCTTCTGATCTCCTTGAGTGGCTTTGGAAAATGGCTTTTGAGTATCCGTGCGGTCAAATGGGGCATTCTAACTCCATTTGGAGGAATCGTTCATTCTCCGTTCTCTCTCTCTCTCTCTCTCCACATCATTACGTATTCCATTCCTCGGCGGTTAACCATTAGTCGTCCTGCGCCTTCAGTTAGACTCATAACTCACGAATGATTTTCTTCCCTACCCGAAAATATTTTCGTGCTCTTGGCGTATCTAGGAGGAAGAGGATGGGGAAAAACCGTCGAATTTATCTTTTGTAGGTCACTACGTTCGAGGTATTTCAAAGACCCCTCCCGTAAGAGTTGCAATTAGTGTTGCTTGAAAAAGAGTAACGGCTTTTTTTAATCATCTTTGCCGGCAAATTAACGTAAAAGAAGCTCTGTTTAATCTAACGTTGGCAGTATTAGGAAAATTGGAAAATGTAATGAAGGGATATTCTCTAATTAAAATGTATGCCTAACCTCTAACCTTAAAAATGCCATTTTTTAAAACCGTGGATTTAGGTTTCGAACCTCGGCAGTATAGCAGTTACGCGGAACAATTTACCGAAAAGTAATTCCAAGAGTGCATTTAAAATTCAGTGAATTGCGCATTTGGTTGACTCAATCGTTATATTTGTAGAGGTAATAACAATTCATTCGCATTTGCAAAATTACATACTAAAGTTTGTTCCATAAGATATAGGAAATCTTTGACGTATTTTTACATTTTTAGGTATAATTTTCGTATTTCACGAATGGTACCTTAATGTATTTGAAGATTTGGGTCACATAACCTCGAATTGCTTCCTAAAGAATTTTTACGCTTACACGTACAAAATATTTCATTGCAGAAAGCGTTTCATTAGCGTGTTCTACTAAAAAAGAAAGGCAAAATTTTGGTTCGACTGTAGGTTTATTAAACGAATATTGACTCGTTGATAATTTTGTAAATTTTGGCGAATTGTACTCCTGATATAATTTGAATGAATAGGTCTTTATTCGATTTCAAATAATGGGTAATATCGTATCGTTTTAACTGTTAACGTGAAGACGAAACTCTGTTTATTTTAACGATGGTTTCAAATCGAAAGGTATCTCTTATTGCCTAAAACGTTTTCGTAGGATAGGCGTTGTTACAGTGACTTTTACAAAAAAAAAAACTTTTCTCCAATAAACATTTCAATCGTGCGTAAATGATTTTCAACCGATGTACAAAAAAAAAGAAAGGAGACGAAGCGTGAATAAAAACGATCAAACTCCACGGTTATCTAGGCGATAGACTTCTCCCATCGTTTTATTACTCCCCTTTTCCCTCTTTCGAAAATGTAAATTGAAAGAGAAAAGAGGAGAGCGGGAAGAGAGAGAGAGAGGGCGGCGAGCGAGCGTGTGTGTGTGTGTGTGGGAGTCGATGGTGTGTGTGTTAGGCAAGACGGGGATTGCCCATTCTCCTTCCCATCTCCCCCTCTTTATCCCCCTCCCCCTATCTCTCTCTCACCCTTTAACCTCCTACCCTGGAACGGACCGTTCAAACCCCCTTATCCTCCCCCCCCTCCCATTCACACGGGTCTCGTATAAGGCGTCAGAGGAGATTGAAATTCGGGTAATCCTGTTGGCAGTAGACGGCAGGTAGGGGGGGTTTGGTGAAGTGGGAGAAGGGAGGAAGAGTAAGGAAAGTGTGAGGGTGCTAGCGAGAGGGGGTGGAAAGAGGTTTTCCCACCCCGTGGAACCAGCCGAGTGGAACGATTTGCTCCTCGACCAATCAGAGGAGGAGGGTGGGAGGGAAAAAAGGAGTGATCGGGTTAGAGAAAGGTAAACAGATTACCGGCGGCTGCTCGTGGGACGAGGGGTACGGAAAGGGGGAGGGGGGGGGGGGTGAGGTAACAGGAACGAGTTTGCTTAGGAAATTAGAGGGGAGGTTTATTTTTTTTATTTATGGGGGAGTGGAACTATTACTTTCGAAGCCTTTTTATGTAGAGTTGGCATGTGGAAGTTCATCTTTGATAAAAGGGAGGAATGGTAAGAATTTGTATCGAGTGTTTTTGTCAATAGAATGATGGACTATTGGTAAAAATGGAAAACACGTGGAGTTGAAATTGAAATGGTTAAAAGCTTACATTGGTGATATACGTATGGTACAACGTGTAGATTTATAGTAAGTAATTATTTTTCTGATCGATGTTCAAATGCAATAATGGATACGTTATAGTCTCACCGATGCTACGGATAAAGAATTTTAGGAGCATACAAAATCATTCTGATTCAGTATCCATAGAAAATGTGTGCATTTCTTCAACAAAGCAGCCGACATCGGAATTGGTACACTGAATGTAATTATAAAAATGAACCTTTTTTCAAGAATTTTCTTTTATAGCCGAAATACATACCTGGTTTTCCTAAAGTGATCTTGATAATTCCTTAAATTTACTATTTAAATAACGAGTTTCACATAAGATAATTTTAATTTGAACCATAACCGAAAATAAGTTATAAATTCAGGTTGGTTTCATCAGAAGTTGTAGTGACCATATGCGATTATAAAGCCAGGTATGTATATACCACAGGAGTTTGCGAACTTTTATGCTGATTTCGAGGAGCTGATATTAACTCTCGTAACATTATTAAGATGGAGGAAAATATCTGTTGGATAATTGTTCAGTTTTTATCTGATTGACTAAATTTGTCCACTTGATCCATTGGAACTTGAAACATTTCTTCAACTTTGGATAAAAACGACTTATGTTAAAGGCTGCTTCAATTTTTTATTTTCGTTTGTTGTTTAAACCTTAGTTATCATGTTTTTTGGAAAGTGTAAGTATCCGGAAAGTAAAACATTCTTCCTCCTTCCTATGTAATAATTATTGTCGTTTTTTTAATGTCGGAGCCCACTCACTAAAATCCGGATTCGAGTCAATGGTCCTCAGGAAAAAAAAATGACTAGGTTATTGGAGATGTCGAGTTAATTAACACTAAACCCATTCGAAGAAAAATATATCCTTCCCCTTAAAAAAAAAAAAAAACCAAACTCGCCATCCCTCGCCGTAATATGGTGGCCGGGATAAATTTCCGACGAGCTTAAATTACATCTCCGTAGCGCGTCGGCTTGGGGAGGATTTTAATTTGGCCGAAACCACAACACTGCGGCTGGATTAATATATGGATTGATGGACTCTCCGGTTAAAATAAAAAAAAGTGGGAATTACGGTCGGGCGGCAAGCATATGTGTGTAATGAATCGAATTAATGTTTCGAGGATTTAGTCGGCGTGAGTGCGCGAGGATTTAAACTACCGTGAGGGGGGGGAGGGGTAGGGGAAGGAGTAGAGCGAGGGGCGGGGAGGTGGGACATATCGAGGTCGTTTTGCCACTTTGACGAACCTTTTCGCTTTCAAAAACAACGGTACGGTGTCGTCTTGTTTATGTATTTTGCGGAGATAAATAAACCTGAGTTGATTAACGAGAGATATGTTCCTATATTACGAGGGGTAATATGAAAAGCTTTCGTTACTTGCTGGTGGGGGGGGGGGGGGGGGGGATGGGCGGCAATACGTCGCCGTTGCTTTAATCAAGATCCGACTTAATTCGAGAAATGGACGCGAATTAAAATAATATGGTCTGATTTGGGTCGTATTTGAAATAAGGGTTGTCATTCCAAAATAAATAATGCTCTCTTCATAATGAAAATTTAGTGTTTAATCAGTTAAATATGTCGTATAAAAATATCTCCTCCATAATAATTGGCGTATTTCCCAAATACAAATGACGTGTAAGGAAAAAACATTGGTTTCAGCTAAGGTACATATATAATATTTCATTATTGCTACTCCGAAAATATTTTATAAAATTTATCATATAATAAAACTATTTCTAGAGGCATAAAAGATAGAGCAGAAACATATATTCCTCAAATAATGTCGTCAACTAGGAAGTAAGACAGCTGCAGAAGCAGGCAGTAAAATGGTAGTTTAAAAAACATTAGGTAATACAGAATGCTAACGTTATGTACACTGGTATAATTAGTCTGAAATAATATTATAAAAAGAAAAACCTGATTTATTTTTGGAGCTAACGCGGTTTTTTTTTATCGCTACAAAGCTTAGTAACATTTATGTTTCTATCACTGAACTTCGTTTAAAACATATTGAAAAAAAATCGTTTCAAAGTAGCAGATTTTATTAGTTTCAATTTAAGACGAGTTTTAAAATTCAGTGATTTGGCGTTGTCTCCATTAGCGCTGTGAAGTAAATATATATATATTACACAATTAATGCCGTCGTATTAAAATACGTACGCGTTCGAATGGACGAATGCGAACGAAAGGATTTCGCGCCAGTGAATTCCATCCACTACCATTCAAAGCAACGCTTCAGTTTCCGACGTATACCATTTAACAGCAGGATATTTAAGGAAGTCCGAGAAATTGATTGTAGGACCGATAGATACAAGGGATCCTCCTTCCCTAAGACGATAAGAGAGCACAATAGGAGAGTAATTTGATAGGTGGGAGATAATTTCCCCCTGCCACGCACCAATCGCGGTGGCTTGCAGGGTATTTATTCAGATTCGGATGAATAAATTGCACCGCACCGAACTTATTTCCGTTCTTGCGACCGCATGGATGGCGGGGAACGAGATCGTTTCCGACGTTATTGCAATCGCGAAGTTGCTGGAAAAAAAAACCACCAGGACCGCCGCAGCGCGTTAGACTTTTGTTTTTTTTATTTTTTATTATTTTGGCCATCGTAGCCCGGCGTACACGATGCCTCCTTTTTTCTCCTTTCTTCCCGATGAATTTCCACTTATTGTTACGGGGAAATAAAAAAAAACACACCGAGGAGAGAAACGTGTGCAGCGGACACTGGGGGGACAAGTGCATTTGGGAGGGAAAAAGGGAGAAAGACTTTAAAAGCGAACCTGCTCTGAGAGGAGACCGGTTGTTTCGCATTTACTCCGAATTTAAAAAAAAAAGGACAGCGTGTGTGTGTGTGTGTGTTTGTTCTGTGTACGAAGTGCCGGGTGGAAGAGGAGGAGTAGGAGGAGGATCGGTCTCGCGCGAGCATACACTTCGGAAACCGCCGAATGGAGGCATGGTACACGCCGCAGAACCTATGTCCTGGTAGGGAAATGTCCGTTGAGGGAGCAGTGCGAGGAAGGTGCAAGAGGGGGGGAGAAAAAGAAGAGCTTATTTGGGCGGGGAAGAGAGAGAATGGCACAGAGAGGATCCCTTCCTGACTAGATCCGGGAAAGGGACAGAGAAGAGAGGGGGAGAAAGAGAGGGGGGAGGGGGAGTTACAATGGTTAAAAAAAGGATACGAGAGAGAAGGGGGAAAAGTGTGTGGAGGGGAAGGTTTCGGAACGGAGTTTAATAGCAAACGAGTCCTTGGTAACGGCGTTCCACGGTTAAACGCGATTCTCACTTGTTTCCATTTGGGTCAGTTGAGGCCGGGGTGAATAATTGTCCGGGACGTTGGGATGTTTTGTTGTTGGTTCGCCTATGCATACGGAAAGCGCTGGGTCGTATCAGTTCCGTCGCTTAGATTGCATTCCGGCGGGGATATTTGCGTTGCATTTTGAAGGACCTCCTTGACTCTTACTCCTCCGGGGCATGCTGACGGAAGTGAGGTTCCGAATTCGACCTCTTATTTCGAGACCAAAACTTCATCGTTGTCCAGGTATATTAAAAAAAAAAAATATTGATCGTTTTCAGGTGTAAGTCACTAAAACGTCGTCGTCTTCGGAGGGATGGCGATATAAAACCGAAAAGTTGAAATTGCATTGTTTCTTTCTTCCGAGAAATTTATGAAATGTTCCACAAGTCCCACGCAAGGATTGGTAATATGGAATATCTTCGGTATTAGAAAAAAATGCGTCTCAATTGGTACTACGATATCTAGAGAAAAACTCTTAAAATTCATGAGTTGACTCGATTCGTTGTCTTAATCTGGTAAAAAGTGTGAAATCGATGGATTTGAAACTTCTTAAAGTTATTTGAAAATTGGCATTTTAACCTTTAATTGCCGAGGTGTGGTCTGAGACTTTATAGTGTCAAATTACTCCGCTATATTACTGCCCGATGCTTTGCATTTTACGGTGAAGTGAATATTTCTAGGTTTTTCTTTTATTTACCTCTTAAACTTCATGACAGATCATTAAAGGCGGAAAATCAAATTCAAGTTACAGAATAAAAAATATTGGAAATCAATAGCGATCTAGGATACTACACTTCAACAGTGTGATCATGATTTCGCCTCAGTATAAAAAGGTTAATAAGTATATTTATATCAGAACTGTACCATAGAACAGTGGTTCTCAAACTGTGTGCCGCAAAAATCTTTGCTTAGTAAATATATCAACGATTTGTGTGTGTTGATAGGTAATTGTTGCAGTAATTTTTCCTCAAATGAATTAATTATAGTGTATTATCAACAAATGGATGCCTCCAAAATGTAAAAGCTTTATTTCAAGACTGGGATGCCGCGAAACTCTGTTTATCTTTCAAAGGGCGCCGCATCTGCAAAAAGTTTGGGAACCACTGCCACAGACCACGCGATTACATGCAAACAGGTTAATTTCACGCATAGATCGGCGATCGTAAGACAGGAGCACGCAATACCTATGATAAATATAGGACATTTAACGTGACAATATCATGCATTATGTATAAACGCACGTTATTTAAGTTAAAAGAGTATATCAGAGGTACTATGCAGTTCTCCGTGAGTAGCCATTTCGATCTTAAATAAATAATACCGACGTGCGACGGTGCCGGCATATTTAGGCACATTTAATGATTAATGGCTACTTTAAATAAACGAGCCGTCGTATAAATTCTCGGCAATATATACTTAGCGCTCTCGAGGAGAAAGAGACAGAGCAAATATCACCAGAAAGGAAACATAAATAACTATGATGAATAGCTATAGAAAGGGCGTCCAACTTTGCAATATTTTTATTTCCTCGAGAAATGGGGAGGGTCGTTCAGACGGAAATCAATGGCAATTCTAACGCAAATGGACGCAGTGTGATACGGGCCATGGCGATTTTTAGACGTCGTCGAGTTCGAAAATGGAAACAGATTAGAGCGAGAGATAGGAGTGGAGGGAGAGGGAAGACGCCAAGGTTAAAATAAAATGAAGGGATAAAATAAAACTGTCGTCGTGGTCGAACGTTCGTAGGGCGGGAATGAGCTTTAAGGCCCCCTCGGAATGGGACGATTTGATCTCAAACACGCTCGCCAACAATTTCCTTCTCTGCTGAAAAAGACGTGCGTTTTTATTGGAACAGGAAACGTTAAAGCGGGCGTGTAAAAAAAAAAAAAAAAAGAAGGGAGAGAATTCGGCAGGGAGTGTAAAAAACGTACGAATTATAGCGAGGAAACGGGGCGAGTATCAGTTTGAGTGGTGTGTTTTTTTTGCGAAAAATATCTCCCTTCCTATACGCGAAGTTTATTTCGCAATTTGGTTCATTCCCGGGAGATTAGTAAGGTAGGCGCATCCTCACCATCGCTGCGTGAAGAGTGAATGAGAATGGGCGTATTAGAATCATCGGTTCTGTAGAGCTCGTTATGGTCGCTTTTTGTATAAAGTAACGTGGAAAGGTAAGAGGTGTATTGTGGAATTGTTTCTCCTATGTTGGAAGACTGAAGCGTGACTTTTTTGCATTTTTTTTTAGCCCTTAACTAGTGAGGTTTAATAAAGGACGCGTTGTAACTGTGGTGCTATTTTCCAAAAGGGTATTATTTATCATTATTTATTCACTACATATCTACAATTATATTTCGCGTGTTAATAATCTGTCATGAGCGTTAAGAGAAAATTAAAAGAAAAAAATAATAATCACTGTATTTGCAAAATCTAAACTATTTTGGCTCTATCACAGACCGATACTAATTAGTTAAAGGTTAAATACAACGACAGTAAGTTATACTCTTCGCGGATGACACACTTGTGTATGGAGAAATCAACACAATACACGATCAGGAGAATTTGCAAAAGAACCTTCAGGCTATTACGAAATGGTGTAAAGATTGGCAACTCGATCTGAATATAAAGAAATGCGCCGCAATGAACTTCACGCGCTCCACGAATTTCAACCGTTACCCGTACCAAATATCTGAACTAAAGCTAAAATACGTCAATAGCTACAAATACCTAGGAGTAATTCTCAGTAGCAATTTGTCTAGTAGAGAGCATATCAAAACCGTTATAGCATCGGCAAACAAAATTCAAGGGCTTTCCTCTAGAGTCCTGCGGGGATGCCCCTCGAATGTGAAGGAAATCGCATACTTTTCCCTAATACGACCCATCGTGGAATACTGTTGCGCCGTCTGGGACCCTTTCGAGGAGGGCCTAACTAGAGAGCTCGAAATGGTTCAGCGTAGAGCGGCCAGATTTGTAAAAGGAGAATATCGGTATGATGCGAGTGTATCAGAGTTATTGAGAGATCTGAAATGGCAGACCTTGAAGAGTAGAAGAATTGAATACAAAAGGAAACTATTTGAAAAATTTGAAAGTTCCGAATTCGTTGAAGACGTACGCGGCATAGTCGTCCCCATCGGTGTTAGTGAACGTAATGTTAGATCACAGTGCAGGAGAAAATATGTCGAAATTACCGCTAGAACAGAGAAATACTACCGATCCTTTTTCCCAGACGCGATAAGACAATCCAACAGAGGAATTAGTTAGAGTTCACTTGGTGTTGTGACACCCCCTGCCAAACGCTTCTAGCGGCTTGCAGGGTATTGATGTAAATGTAAATGTTATAAATTTTGACAACGTGAATTAAAATGGTCATACATTGCGATTAAAATAACTGATTTAAGATAAGTTCATAATGGATGTGCTCAATTATTTGATAAACTAATTTTTTTATATTTAACTAATTGTAAGTTATTATTCAGAAAGAGGTAACCTGCAGATAAGGTGGGCGAATCTATATTTGTTGATATAAAAGTAGGGTTTCTATCGTTGAACAAATTCTCGGTGTTTAATGCCCTTTTCATTTATAGACATAACAGTTAAGGTAGTTACAGGATGACTTGGGAAAATTGGATTTTTTAAAACTTTGGCTGGTTAAGCTTATAATATCGTCAAATGAGTATGTGTCTGCGGCAGTGCTATTAAACGTTTTTTTTGCATATTCTCTTAGGAAAATTTTATAAAAAAGAAATTACGTTGAAAAACTTAAATCAAAATAAACTCAACTCCGTAAGGTTACGAAAGAGTTTAAGCAATTTGATGAAAGTAGGCGAGGGATTGTGGTATATGAAGTGACTATGATGAAGCCAAGTTTTTGCTAGTTACACTTAGGCTACTGTTACCACACTTAGAATTCCGCCGCGACAGTGACAAAGTAATCGGTTGGCTGCGTTAAATTGCGGCGTAATTGTGATGCATGCAACCCTCCTTTTGATTGCTGTGCAAGACTTCAGTGGAGTTATTCAATATTTTCTGCGAGGATAATGTTGTGCGCGCGAGAATAATTAATGCACGCAGCTCATATAACGGCGGCTTAAATTGATATCCCTTTTTCTCTCTCACCCTCTCATAAAACCTCCCGTGGCGGGCGGTCCGAGTCGCGCACTTTCATTTTTCGTCGCCCTTAATTTTCCCAGGACCTATTCATTGCAGCATTTAATTTGCCTTGTCTTTTAATGCATTGTGCAGCAAATTGAGACGCGGCCGGGCGTGCGCCTAGCGTTTATTCGAGCGCTTCATTCCTCCATAAATGGGACAATTCGGAAAGCATGAGAATCTACGGAATTAGGACAAGCGACCAAAACTCCCGCGTCGGGTCATTACTGCAGGTAACAGAATAGCCTTCATTTCCATGAGAACGTGGAATGAAAACTTTATGGCATCAAGAGGATTAAGTCCTTTTTGGGCGAAGGGGTGTGTGTGTGTGTGGAGATAGGGGGAGGGGGCAGGTCGAGGCAGAAGGGCAATAGGATTCCTACGTTGTTGAGAATACTGCGAAGAGAGAGAGGGGAGACGACGTTTTACGTGTTCCCACTCGGGAATCCGTTATTTTCTGGGGCAAGTCTTACTGGTGAGATGGGGGGAGGAAGAGAACCCCTCCCCTCCGCCCCCTCTAGGGCGGGAAAAATTAAAAAAAAAAGAGCGTCGTGAGAGGAGCATGAGGGGCAGACGTTGCTCGGATGATGCCGGAATGACGTCACGGGCTCGGTGGAGAGAAAAGGGAAGGCGTTGCGTCATCCCCGGAGGAAAACAACCGACTGTTTTTGCGCGATTAGGGCGTGCTGGGTAAAGGGAGCGAAGGAAAAAAAGAAGAGGGGAGGGGGGTGGTTATTGGGGGAGGTAAAGTGGGGGAGAGAATGAGAGAAATGAGAAGCATTCTCGGCGAGTGCGAACAAAATGGAGAGGAGGGTGTGGCGCGGGAGGGGGACGGAAGTCATACGCAAGTGGGGAAGCGGCGAGGGCTGCTGCATTAGAATGAGAAAGGGAAAAGGGATGTGTGAGAGAGAGAGGAAAAGAGAGAGAAACGATGCGCCAAAGTATTAAAACTAAAAGTATAAACCCAAGGGAATGTGCGAGGAGGAAGAGGATGAAAAAGCTGGTAAGGGAAAAAAGAAAATGAACGTAAGGGAGGGGGAAGGAAGGGGTTTTGCACGAGTGCATTCTCTCTCTCTCTCCTTTACTTAATCTCGATTCACTGGGCGAATGATGTTACCTTGGGGAACTTTAAATTTAGTCGGTTTTTCGCGACCCAAATTAGAAAAAACGACGTCGACGTGACGATCAAGTGACTGAACACTTGCACGCCGTAAATTCAACTTAGTTTTAAGGCGAAACGTGTTCCGTACGGTCTACGGAAGGGGAGGGGGAGGGGGAGGAAGGAGGGATGGTAAAAAAATTAAGGCGGAGAAATTGTGGGGAAAATTTTTTTATTAAAGTTTTATTTTTTCACATTTATTTTTAAATTCTAAAAGAGGGTACGAGACACGCGGGTGGAATATCGAAATAAAAAAGGCTGTAATTAACGTCGGCCGTCGATTAACCGTGTCTCTAAGGATCACTAAGTTTTTTTTCCTCAGAGCGAAGAAATAAAATGTCGGTGAGGAAGAATTGAAATTGGGATCCTTTTTTTTTAGGCCACGTTTTCTGCTCTTTAAACTGCGAGGCGTATCTATTTGACGAAACGAAATTATTATTTAATTTTTTTTCTGGTCAATCGTCTCTCTTGAGTAAAAATAATTCGACTGTTACATAATGTTGAATTATTAGTAATTTCGTGATATATATTTATTCCCAAAAAATACACCATTCATATATATGGGTTAGTTTTTAATCAGCTATATCGAAACTAAATTCGATGACGTCATTTTGTTTTCGTGATCTCGCGGGGTTTTATCTGCCCAAGCGCGGGAGAGTTGTCTCTCATGTTGGTAGTTGGGTCATTGTGACATGATGAATGACCTTTCTTTCCTTTCAATCGACTTGACGTATTTGAACAGAGCAACGGTTTCGACCAAATGTAATGTACATATCCGCGGGTGCGCCAACATGCACCGCGTTTAGATTCGCTGATAATAACCTGCACGAGTGACGTTCTAGTAAACGACAGGTCGGCGGAGTTTACGTGATGACAACTAGTAGGTCGCCGGTGAGTCACAGAAATGCTCCACGGAACCGGTGTTTTTTTACATTAAAAAAAAGTTGATCGAGCGTGCTCGTTTGCAGAATTACTGGTGAAAAAACTTCGTAAGTGACGGTTCGAGCGCACGCGTCTGTCCTTTGTTCCATTTTTTTGTCCAAATCGAACGAAGCGTCGAAGAATTGATGTCGTATACGAGGAAAAAATCTTATGAAATGTAACTACGATGTAAGTAGAAAAAATATATACCTTTAATGACACGATACTTTGAGAACGTGTGATATAATTAATACTTTTTTAAAAATAGCTCATGTATTCGGTCCATCCGTCCTTCTGTCCGTGTACAATATAACTCAAACATGACGTAAGTCAAAAACACCAAAATTACAAGATATACAGGTCTTCATTAGAGCTACGTAGGGTATAAATTTCATAGATTTATTTTATGCTGTTAAGGAGTAATAGGAATAAAACAAATTTAAAAAAATATTTTAGGGAATACACTTTTATGTGAATTAAAATGCACTCAAAAGCAAAAAATATTTTTTTTCTAGATAAATATTGTTATTGAAAAATTTTTATGCTTCATAAAAGTGGATGGCTTATTGTGGGAAATGATACTGGTATAATAGAAGAAATTGGTTGATAAAAAAGCCATCCACTTTTATGAAGCATACAAATTTTTCAATAACAATATTTATCTAGAAAAAAAATATTTTTTGCTTTTGAGTGCATTTTAATTCATATAAAAGTGTATTTCCTAAAAAATGTTTTTTTTAATTTGTTTTATTTTATACTTTTTAGTATTTTTACTAAAATTATCTAATACATATATAGCCAAAATTCGATTTGTTTTGAAAATTTTCAATTTAGAAAGAAGTGAGTTGGCAACCCTTAATGTTGGTGACAAACAAGATCCAAGTGAAAATCAGTAAAAGTGTATAAAAAATAATAAAAAGTACATGCTGCTACAAATGTAGGCAAACGACAATGCATCGCAACTGCGATTCTTTACTCCGATGGAAAGGTAGTAGACGGTGAAAAAAAGCGCCTTATGTAAATTGACTCTGCAATATTTCCATCATTTGTTTTTATTATTTTTTTCATGTCCGTAATTGTTATTGATTATTTTGCAGAATTACCGTGTATTCTTTCCTCATATAATGATCCCGAAAGGAATGTTAAAATACGTGATAGTATAGCGTCAATATTTAATACATTTACGCAATAATTTATTAATGAAGCTTCCTTTCATCTTTCCCGGCAGCATTTTCCTGTTGCTTCCGCCTGCTGTAACAGAATTATTCACGGAATAGACTTCAGCCCAGCCTCACAAAGGATTAATAGGTGAGTAATCAAATCTTGAATTCATTATTTGAAAAGCATAGTTTTTTTTATGAGTATTACTCCATTGTCTTATTGTTAGTTTAAAAAAAATGTATTATCATTCATCAAAATTGGATTTGAATGAGGTCACCTGCTGTGTGCGCAATTTCATCCTTCCTCGTAGGATAAAAATTTTTGAGTCTTTTAAGCAACAGGAGTATTTCCTGCGTGTAATTATCCGAATGATGGACCTGCGTTAAAGTTGACGATCGATCGTTTGGAAAAATGGCTTTTAAATTCATAATAGTATGAGCTAGTTGACTGTAATGTGATGCGATTAAAAAAGAGCTGCTACATTGCGATAGTCGAAAAATTCTCTCTTTTGGGGGTTTTACGATCCTATTTCATTGCCCGATCCAATAGCAATGCCAGTGTTTCCTTCAAGTGGTTAAGCTTTTAATAAGACGACATTGCCGATAAATTTATATGCAGTTACATTCCGCACATCGATGAAGGTCACAGATGTTACGAATATTACCTCCGTAAATGTTATGACGTCAGAATCTCTACGAACGAAATTCTGGACTGGTTAAAATCGCATCTAAACCCGCCTGTGCGCGTTATGGGGGCGATTCATCGATTTTGACGTAAATCCCATTTCGGAGGTTTTTGCCATTAACGTGGGTGTTTTTTTTCCATCGCTTTCACCGCATCATCGACTTCAAAATATATTTCGAGAGAAAAACGATCGATGTTGACGAATGGATGCTAAACGATGTCGGAAAATATGAAAGTACCTTACGCGGAAGTATCGAGGTCGTCCTTTTTATGATGTTTGAAAAAAATTAGTTTTAGGAATTGAAATTATGTAATATTTCCTGATTTTTCTGAATATATTCATTTATTGGAGTTGAAAGTCTATTTATATCATGATTGCTAACAATTAATAATGCATACAGTATCATGAACTCATTTATGTTTACGATGGCACGGTAATGTTAGGTAAAGCTGTTATTGATTACTAAAAAAAGGTAATGAGGTAATAAAACGTCGCTAAAACTATGCAGTATGGATACGACTGCTTTCGATACATATTTATAAATCGTTTGCGTTTATACGTCTTAATAATCTTAGTAATAATGTTCTTGCCTTTTCTATCGCACAAGGTTGTTTTTGTCGCAAAACCTGCGGTGCAAGTCATAGGGCGTTTTTGTGAGGGCGAAATTTTTGTTTAAAGCCATATCCTAGCACGGTGGTACTCAACTGGAATGACATGCAGGGTTGCCACCTCAAATTCGTCAATGACCCGGAGATTTTCTAATCTGACCCGGAGATTTCATAATTTGACTCGGAGTTTCTCAAAGGCGAAGAATTAAGAATAATTAGTCTGTTCACTTTCTCAAGTCTCTTGACCTTCATAGAGCAAGTAGCCAATCACGAACGTTTCCCCTGCCATCGCACCTCACAACTTTCGCGCGGGAGGACAGATACCCAATCACGAACGGCAACAGCAAGGAAACGGCGGTAGAAATGGCAACGCAGACCGATGTGAACGCTTCGAGAGCAAGAGTAACACTGACAATGAGTTCCCCCCACTACCTTCCCAAACGAACCGTCTCCTATTGGCTGCTGCTAAGTGGCGTAAGGTCAAGAGACTTTAGATAGTGAAGAGACTATAAGTATACGCAATATTTTATTAGTATTCATACAAATGCGAGGAACATATTTATTTATTGATATATTCCACACACCATAAGTTTTTGACCCGGAGAATTATGTCCTTAACCCAGAGACTTGTCTCAAAATCCGGAGAGGTGGCAACTCGGGTGACATTGACACCCCAGGGTGACGTGACGGTTGTTGAGGGGTGACGTGAATATTTGTTAAATTCACAGTGTATCACGTTCTAGATCATGAACATAAATAAAACAGGATAATAAACACTGGTGTTTATTTAAATGCCAGAATTTTGTCTTTATATGATGATGATTTATCTCTAAAGGTCACTTGAAGGTAATGGAACTGTAAACGGCGTGACGCATAACTGAAGGAGCTGAACATAGGGTGACGCAAGCAAAAAACGGTTTAGAACCACTGTCCTAGTGTACGCTTTCTCATTCTCGGATTCCCAAGGCGACGAGCCGCTCCGGTTATATTCGATTCTTCTCAGTTCTCGCGCCGGGAGTCAATTTTTCCGGTAAATTTTCAGTTTGCGTAAAATTGCTGAAGAACGCCTACTTTGTGACGTAATACTTTGTCAAACTCTTCAGAAGAACAGGTGGGATATCTATTGCAGGTAAAGTTAACATTGCTGAAGGAAGGAATGTAGAGTACCTACTGTAATTATTTTGGAAATTTAGAGTTCCGTTATAATTTCACATAACGTTTTGAATTTCGTTATATAATTGTCCTTATCGATAAGGTATGGATTTTATTTCACGAATATTTCAGATTCCGTATTTTTTACTTTGTCCATACGAAGTAATGGGAAAGTATTGTGATTATAAAAAAAATCGACTTCGAGATTTCAACGGAAATACACGTTTTGAGGTTCCTAGAACACGTTTAGACTATTTTCGGATTGATGTCTGTGTGTGTGGATGGATGGATGTATGTGATTGCGGGCGCTCTTAACTCAAAAAGTACTTGCCATATCCTTACCAAATTTCATATATAACACTTTAGCATGAGCACAAAGAAATGATTAGTTTTTGGACAATAACGGTTAACCGGAAGTCGAGGTTTATTTTATAAAGTTTTGTGAGCTTGCGGGCCTTATACGGCTCTTCAATCCTTTTAACTGCCAAGTTTCGGAAATAGGGGAATTTGGGATATGCTGAGTTTAAAAAAATAGAAAATCCACATTTAATAATATTACATTTTTGCAGTATATTTAACTTTATTTCTTAGAAAATGGTATATTTTTCTTTGTAACTAAATTTTTAAAAATGTTCTTCGTTGTGGTATATTGCGTTAATAGCACTGAAGGCATGAACAAATATAACGTATACACAGCCGTTAAAGGGTGTCTTTCTAACTAACTCTGTCTCCTTTCTAAATTTCTTAGAACGTCAAGTTCGCACGCGGCGGCAATAACAATAAGGCAAGGTTTACTTTTTTTACAACGTTCTGTAATGCGCATTGATGTATTAAAATTAAAAAGTCTTATCCGCAAATACTGTGGCACATATCATGGTGGGTGTGATGTTGTGTAGGAATGACAATTGTATCTTCTCGATAATTCGGTTGCCGAATAGGCGATCTGTGCCTATTATGAAAATATGTACATTGAATAACTTAATAGGACAGAAGGCGGAGAATGTTAGGACAACGTAGAAAAGCTTCTTTAACTGTGATGGTGCACGAAAAATGACAGCATTATTTAATAATAAAAAGGTACGTTTTCAGTTATTTATCCTGTATAAGAGAGAGATTCCTTTCGATTTTACTATTAAACGTAAATATCGATACCAAAAACGCTATATACAACGAGGGCGACGTTTATCGCAAGAGATACGCCGAGGAGGGTCGCAGTTTTCGTTACGCGCAACCGTATCGAAAATTTCCTCGTTTTGAAACATTTTCAGGGGAAGCACCGAATTTATTCCGCCCATTCCCGCTCCCTTCCTTTTATCCTCCTTGCTTTCTCTTCGTGTGGGTCGAGAGAGAGAGAGAGGGAAACTTCCACTCTCTTTCTCTCTCCTGTTTCCTCCTTACCTCTCCTCATTCCATTTTGACTCCCTTCCTCCTACATAATCTCGTCCCCAGCTCTTCTCCTTAACTCCGAAAGCATTTTAAAGGACCCCTATTATGATAAACAAATAGCGTCGCATCACGGAGCATAACCGCTTTTTAAAGGGGGGGGAAATAAAAAGGTTCGGCAGGGAAAGAAATCGTTCGGTGGTCTTCTTTGTTTTTGGGACAGAAAATTGAATGTGGAAAAAATAAAGGAGAAAAAGCAGTCTCAATAACGAGGGAACTATTTCCTTTTTTTCCAGTTCTTAGCTTTAACAAAATGCGGATGGTATCTGAGTACGATTCTAAAATAAAAGTTGCTGCGAAAATATACGTTTCTACCGGGTTGAATAGTTTTGAATACTGTTCGTATGTGTTCGTTCGGTAAACCTAATAATTAAAGAGTGATTTTCCACGAATCCGTGGCTTGGGTGACCTTTCGTCGTAATTTGGAATTCTAGTTACGAGCTAAATTGAAAAGGCACGCCTTTATCGTGTATATTATTATATGAAAGTCTCACCACTTATTTCTTTTACACCTGGTTTATATCGAGTTTCATAAGGAATTTATATATATATATATATATATATATATATATATATATATATATATATATATATATATATATATATATATATATATATATATATATATATATATATATATATATATATATATATATATATATATATATATATATATATATATATATATATATATATATATATATATATATATATATATATATATATATATATATATATATATATATATATATATATATATATATATATATATATATATATATATATATATATATATATATATATATATATATATATATATATATATATATATATATATATATATAACGTTTCTCTCCGTCACTGACGAAGGGCTCCGTTAATGTGTTGTTTTCGTGTTTCTTCAGCACCCCCAGCGACTCCAAATTCTGGTGTTCACTGGGCTCCCTTCAACACCTTGTTGTCTTTTCCTCAAGTATATTTTATATATATATATATAGGTGTAGGTATATATAAATTCGTTCCAATCTGCAGAATTAATGCTTATGTATCTTTAACGGAATCAATATCGGACTCGAGGCGTATTAAAGCAGAGCTGTGTGCAAATTAGGGACTTTCGATTAAAATTTTGCGGACATTTTAATTACATACGCTGTCAAGTACCTGTCGACCGAATAATTAACTCGTCCGTTTCAACCTTTTTCAATTTAAAATATAGAGAGGCCTCTTTCGCTTTCGCCCGATCGATTACTTCTGTGCGAAACTATCATACGTTATCATGATGACGTCAACGTTGGATAAATTCTCATCTGTAATATAATGGAACTTCTCTGTGTGTCTGGAACGCTCAGTTGCTCGACGCCGTTGCTTCAAACAGATGAATAACTAATTGGGATTTAGTTATTTTAGACGATTAGTGGAAAACAATTGTTTTGAATGGTATTTGAAAGATAGAAATGTTATAATTAACAGTAAATCCGTGTATCTATAAACTCAGAACAAATAATTAATGCCAATGGTAAATTTTTCATTTGTGACACATGCAAATAATTATAACACAGTATGTAATCAAACGTAATTAGTCTCGTGGTAATAATAATAATTTTCCTTCGTTTTGGAGAGCTATTATTCTAGCTTATATTGAAAGTTTTGTGCCAACCCTTTTATAAACCGTCTAATTCATGTCTTAGAATTTATAACTTTACCGAAAAAAATCAGGCCTGCTTGTCGGATACGTCATCATACGAAATATCGCGTAAGAGTTTTCGAAACAAAAAAATTTGCGTGCCAAAGGTAATTCCATACGTTGGGCATGCTTGGAATTTCTCCGACGCGCAAACCGTTTCGCTACCCTGAGCGGGTTCTCCGCCGTAATTGGTTTATCCCTCTATTCTCGCTATCGCATAGCTCCCCCTCTACGATAGTGCCGTTGTAGGATATCTCATTACTGCATTATCCGGAGGGCATTAATGATCACGCTCTCCATTGTCGTTGGGGGTTCCTGAATCACTGCAGTTGCGCAAAAAGCTTCAGTCGTCAGAATGTATTATTATAGTATGTATGTACTATACGTTTGTACTCCTACATCAACTCCCCCTATTCTTAAGAGGGTGGGGGGGGGGGGGGGGAGGGATAGCTTCTGATTGGATAGAGTCGTTGTTCGTACTCGCGGAGTGTGTGCTGCTCTTTTGTTTTTACCGGATTGCGTGACGCCTTTCTTTGGTTGTCGCGCGGTTTGCGTGTAATACAAGGAGGATCATTGCCCGTAGGCGCCATTTCGAAATGCGCTGATGGGATTTGCGCTTTGGGGTGGTTCGTTCCGCTCTGATGTTCGTTCTTGAAAGGTTTCCTCGCGAAACGTCGACTAGAACAAAATATTACTTATTACGAGGTTTCTGGATTGTACTCGGACAGCGTTTTGCAGACGTCACGCGCACTCTTATACATGCTGAAGGCAACAAGCGTTCTTTTATTCAAACTGGCTGTGTTATCTTTCCCCTAAGAATTTCATAGGCTTCGGTATAACGAACAAACGGAGAGGTAGAGAAAGCGTGTATAGAATAACTTAATTTACTGGTATTATTCGCGGATTGATTTACATCCTTTGATGTCAAGATGTTGGGACGGACTCTATAGGTAGGGTAACTTTATCCCGCTATAAATAAAGGTTCAGAGTTTCAAATTCCGCATGCATATTTAGACAAATTTTCTCCCATTAAGGTAGATAAAGATCTGTATCGTCGATCTGATTCGTATTTACAATAGATCTCATGCACGCGACTACTATTACTCCTGGAAAATTGATTTGGATTAATACCTTTATTGAGGACTCATGACATGCTAATCCAAAAGGGTGATATTTTTTTGCGATGATATTTCGGCAGGAAACTTTATTAAATAAAATGACTGGATCCAATTTTTATCGCGTAGTAACAGTTTTTCGTAGAAATCTCCGTCAAATCGTTTTGTGCCATATTTATTCCAAACTCTTTTGATTAACTATTCATATAACAAAACATAAATATGCATAAACTTAAAATGAAATCTAAAACTCGCCTGTTATTTTTTATCTCCTCACTTGGTAATAAACTAACTCTTGCGAAAAATTGTGCTTGCAAAGATATTAAAAATAAGTAACAATAACAAGCGAAAATTTATAGATGCAGTTGTTTGATAATTGGATTTACAAATACGCGTGGTTCGAAATAAAATAACATTTTGATAGCTTTAAATTAAAAAAGTTTTTAAAACTAAAACTCGCGTTGAAACATTATGCGATAGTAAATGTTTTGAGTAAAAATACCTAACTGTATTTAAGTTGAAGTAAATACTAAAATTTTATATTTGTAGTCAGGGAAGAAACATTTAGATGCAGTTACAATAATATATAGTTAGTTTTATTAAATCAATACATTTTCAACATTTATCAGTATGCGCTGCATTGAGATTGCGTAACGAGACCATCAGATGTATTTAAACCATAAAATTATCTCAGTAATATTTTTTTTAAATGTAACGCTTTGATATGGAGCTAGGACTTTAGTATGAAATACGTTTGTCGGAAGTGGTAAAGAGAAATTGACTGCGAACATTTTGTAAGACAAGTTTACCGTTGTTGAAAGAGCTAACTAAAGTAGATATTGTTTGTTATAATAAAATAATCTGCTGTTAGTAACAACGAGGCGTTCTGTGCTCAATAGACTCTACGAAATGTATATATTTACTTATCATTTCCATGGGAATCGATCAACTGCATGTTCATCTACAGTGAAAACAAGCTCACTTCTTGAAATGAAGAGCAATATTTAACCTCTATTATTTCCTGGTCGAATATAGTACATATCACAGACTTTACCTCTCACTAAATTAGTGAAAATTTCCTTCGTTTAGTTAATATTCGAATTACTGCGCAAAATCTAACTTGAAAAAAATATAATTTACGATTAAAGTACTCTCGCTTCACTTCCCACAAAAAAAGCATAGTAAAATTACAAATATGTTTTAGTTTTGCCGTGCACAGCTTTCTTAACATTGCGCATAACATCCGTCATGCGAACTTTAATGCAAGAGTTTAAGGTAGAGGAAAAAAACGAGCTCCGCAGAAAATTAAAAGCCAAAGGAACTCGCCATTATACAAATAATGGGAGGTGGAAATGCTTTACGGAATTGAGATAAGTGTCACCTGGGAAGCTGTGAAAATATCATCGAAAGTTCCATACACAAGGCGAGCTGAGAAAAGTTCGGCATGGAAAACTTTGGCTCGTAAGTCAACGCAATTACACTAGGACAACAGAAAACTTCACTCGGAAAGTTGTTTGGGGTGGAAAAATAAAAAAAAAACGAACGAGAGGTTTGCGTCCGCGGAAGGGAGCGAAACAAAAAGCATTAGCAGATGAAAATAATGCGATAACTTTGCATCGGGTAGAAAAGAAGAAAGAAGATTTTGGATTTTGAAAAAGAGAGATAAATATTAAGAGGGACCGAGGAAGGAAATATGGAAGCAGATAGTGCAAATTAAAATGGTGTATTAACATTGAAAATGTTCTGCGACTATGATTGTATACATGTAAATCTGCATATAAACGTGCACCAATGTTTTTCCTCTCGTTTCCATCATTTTAAAAACAAGATTAATTCAATGAATGGGAGGTTTGAGAATAAAAATGTTTATGTTGTTTATGCCGTATGTCCAAAAGTGTGTATTAAGAATCATAATGGTGCTTGTGATTGACAATTCAAATAAAACAGAGGCCAAAATACGAAAAAGGTAGCTTAAAGATCGCGAAATGCTGGATCTAAAGAATAATTTATCGTATCCCAATGCTTCTCTATAAAAAAAATGTATTAAATTTCTCGGTGGGAAGGAGAGTGTTATTCTTACACTCCAAAACATGGTATCCTTACGTATATGAACATTTTTATGTATGCAACGTATGTAGGTGCATACAAACACAGGCACACCTACATAAAAGTCGTACAGAGGTAACGCGAAAAAAAAATAGATCGAAAGAAATGGATTTTTCGGTGCGATACGCCACGAGATGGCAAGCGAGGGATGGAGGATATGGATAGAAGACTCCAGGAACTGCGAAAGGGGGTTAAATGGGTGACGTTCGCTCCAAATGTCCCTCCTCTCCGAAGAAAACTTCTGCTCACGGGGAAAGAAGAACGAAAAAAGGAAAGTTTTAACAACGAAAAGAGCATATTGCGCGTCATCTACCGGAGTGAACGGCCGGAAAAAAACCGAAAGCGGGAGATTTATCGCTCCTGCATTCCTCTCTTTCATAGGCTTATTTTTCTTTATTTTTCCTCTATTTAAGTGGGTGGAATAAGGATGTGGGGAGGGAGGGAGGAGGTGGAGGACGTAAATGGCCGTATCGGATCGCTGAATCGTGAAATGTTCGTCGCGATGGAGGCAAATAAGCATTAGAGAGAGGGAGAGATGAAGAAGGAGAGAATTTTACGAAGGTCGTGCCACACTGTGAGGTTGGGTTATACGATGTCGCGTTGCATGATGGGTGAAAGAGAGAGAGAGAGGGAGAAAGAACGTGATAGTAAAAGGTTTGGTCTGAATGGGGAATGAGGGAGGTGAAATTAACGTGGGTGGAATGTCAATTCCGCATAACAGTTGGTGGATCTTTTGCGGGGCAAAGAGGGTAAGCGGGAGGGAGATAATGATAGGCGAGGGAGGAATTTCGAGAGAGAGGGAGAATTAGAGAGAGAGAGAGAGAAAGATAGAGAGAGAGGGAAATAGATATAACCTTGCTGGATATTTGTATCGTACGGATGAGTTTTTGATGGCACGTAAAAGACCTTTTGATAGTCTACTCGTGATTCGGAATTATTCGCAAACGTAATGATACTCCGTCATTTTTCTCTCTCTCTATAGAAAAGTGGATTTGCATGATTTCTCACGTGGTCGGAATTTTTGTTTTTGTTCCGTTCCGAGGAATGTACGTTCTTTCGTGATATATTAAACTCGATTGACATTTTACCTCGCTGTGGGTTATAAATATCCGGATATGGAATTCGAAAATGATCAGCACGTGTTGGCGGCTTAGGCGCCAGTTGCCAAAGAAGGACGCCGCCGAAAATTTCCGATTGAAATTCGCTTTAAAATGACAGTTAGTTGATTCTACTCGGCGGTCAGTTTTCCTTGCAGATAAGGATGCGAGGAACATGTATGCCTGCAATGCGTGATAATCTCGTTGTTTTATTTAAAAGAGAAAATACAATAAAAAATTAAAACTATCAAGCTCACCTCGTCTAATCTGTGATCAGGCATCGTTCCTTCAAGTAATGTAAATACGGATATTAGCTAGAAATGTACTAACTTGACTTATAACGGATTCTTTAGACCAGTGGTTCCCAAACTGGGGAGCGTGGCAGAGCTTCAGGGGGAGGGGGGAGGGAGGGGGCGAAGCCATGGGGAAAAAATAAATTTTTAATGTCAAATTCAGCTGAAATAGTTAAAAAAAAGTATTTTTACATCATTCCAATATGTCCAGATACATGGGTGAAATAATTGCGAGTTAGTTGATCATGAATGACGATGTCAATACGAGTGCAAACGGTGAAATTTATTCCAATAAAAAACATGGTGGGACAGGACGGCTTAGTGAAAACCAAAAGGGAGGCGTCGTGTCAAAAAGTTTGGGAACCACTAGTTTAGACCGATGAGCTCGCCTGCTTTACGCTCCACTGTTGATGTGCGAGTTACGTGGGCCCATCCTTCCGTTTAAACAGACATTTCCACCACAAAAAAAAACTTTAAAAAAAAACCACACCCCGAAACACATTTGTTTCAGTTCGCGTGGAAAGGACATCCATCGTTTCAGTCTGAAAAATCGGCAAAATTCTGCGGTAATAAACTTCAAAAAAAACCGAGGCTGGGGTTGTAATTCAAAGGAATAGCCTTAAAAGTTTCTCTGTCGGTAATAACGGACGGAAAATAAGAGAGTAAGGAGAGATTCGCCGACAGACGGAGAAGAGTAGGAAGGAAAAAAATAATAGGCATCGACATGAACGAAATGTAGCGTTTTTAGGGATAGTAGCGCGTGTACAACGTTTGCACGAGTGGCGCAGCCGAGTCTGGGATGTAGCGCAGCGAAACATAAAATCGGGTGAGGGTGGATTTGAGTTTTTTTTTATTTCACGAGACGGCCGACGGGAAAGGAACGGGACGAGACAGGACAAAAAATTGAGTCTCATCCGGCGGTTCGAGAGAGAGAGGGGAGGGGGAAGGGGGGGGGAGGAGAGGGGAGGGGGGGGGAGGAAGACAAGCGTAGAGAAATGTCCATGTTCGAAAGCTTCGACCGGACTTTTTCTTTACTCGAGTGCGATGTTTTTTTTTCGCTTTAAAGGAAAGGGGGAAAAATTGAACCGGAGATATGAGAGATAGAGAGTGGAGGGGGGAGGGGGGAGAAGGACTGCTACGTTGTGCAGTTGTATTGTCATTTCTGTTGTTTTTTTCCCTTCTCTCTCTCTCTCTTTTTCTGTCGACGAAATCTCCGTTTTATTCCACCCGTGTATTAGACGCAGGCTCCCCTACCTTAACAACGGACTGGAATTGTTTCCGGAGTGTATCGACGGTTGACGAGGTTGCGCCGGAGATGGCGGGAGCGTGGTTCTTTTTTTTTTATTATTATTATTCAGCCAAGTAGTGTTAAAAAGTTTATACTCTACCCAAACCACAAACACACATCCTTTCTATTTCTCTCTCTCTCTCTGTAAGGCTGATGCTATGTCGGATAATATGGGTCCTTCCGCGAAACGCAAGTCTCTCTCCTTAGAATTTACATCTCCTTATCCTTATCAATCGGATCCGTAGTTAATTAGAGATTTGGCGGAAATGATTTGGTCGAGGAAATGAAGCGGATTCTTATCTCAGAAACGGGATGGGGAATCCATCAGTTCGGTAGGGATTTATCATTACCGGGACCGCTGTAGCAGTTTGTTCCACGAATGAACGAATAAATAACCAAGCAGAGTAGTTTTGTTATTCTTTTAAAACTAACCGTCTAATCGTATGTGTTGATAATCGCATCAAGGGATTTGAATTCCTCATTTGGTAGCGTGTGTATATATATATATATATACACACACACACACACCTCACATCTATCGCATTCTTTTCGAATGAGTGGTATTGATGTTTTGGAACAAAAGGGAAATGTTGTGCGTGGTATTTTAGCCTGGAAATACTACTCGCATAATATTATTGAGTGTCGAATTATTGTACTGTTCTTTATTGAACGATGAAAATGTTTTATGGAAGTATATGTAGAGATGTTTTTTTTTAAATCGCAGTTCCATTTAGAGGGTGATTGCGTGCTCCAGAACTTTTTATTGAGACATTATTAAATTAAATTCGGGACTTTTTTATAATGCTAAGCTCTGGAAATGTAAATGAAATTTCGATCTATAATCCTAGCCTACTCACTTGATTTTTATAGCCTTAGATGCAATCTTAATGATGAGATTTCTATGTAAATTTTGAAGTCATCTTACTTTATTCCGATCCGGCAGACTAACAATTTTTTCGGTGAATTATATCTGATAACTCAAATTGAAATATTCATGGTCTTTTGGAAATGATCACCATAATTTGTTATCCCGTTATTTGCGTTTTGAATAATAACGAGAAGCGTTTTACGCCTCCTTTCCAAATATGCAAGAGGCTTAAAGCCTTTTAAATCCCAAACTTCATTGACACAGCCGGTATAAAAAAATTCTAATCCGGTAGTTTAGGATAAAAATTCGAAAGTCAAGGTGTTCTGAACTATTTTTTAGAAGAGCCAATGAAATTGAAAATAATAAGAAAACACATCATCTTCTCGGTCTTATAAAAAAAAGTGTCGAAAACGGGAGCCATTAATTTATCGCCTTATTCCTAACTATTCATCGACCAACTTCAAAAAGCCTTCACTGCGACGAAAAGAGACGAGGTTCCGAGATAAGAAAATGCATGCATCCGGTTCGCCCATAATTTCAGAGGCTTCCGAATAATCTCGTTCGCTAATAACCGAACCAGCGACGGAGAGAGGGAGGAAGGAGGGAGGAAAAACGATTATTAAAGGAGATTGGATAGGGAGGAGGGGGCTGTTCATTCTCCCTCTATATGCACGCCATCTACATACTCTCGACTTTGCTTGCGGGTCTTGTCTTTCATTTGTTTATTTTTTTTTGTTTGCGCCCTCAAAATCGCGGCGGCAGGCAACGGACGCTCTCATGTCTGTTAATTCGGCGTCCTCTCAAAAGAGGGCGTGTTTTGTACGTGCACGACATAGGACAAAATGTGCCGAGGGAGAAAAAAAAGTGAGACGAAACCGGAAAGGTGTACTTTATGTCGGAGTGGTTACGGGATTGCGTGTGCGTTATTTGCGGTACGATGAAAAAAAATTCGTCGAATTTATTAGTACGATGACGAAATTGTGTCAACAATTTTCGTGTGCATGATTCATTGTTATAAATTCGAAAATTCTCACTTTTATGGAGTGGATTCCGATGGAAAGACCCTTCCAGTCAGAAGCTATGCAACGTTATTCACTAATTGGTCGATATGAACAAAAAATATAATTATTTCCACAATTTTTGCTGTACACCTCCAACAAAAAATCTAGTTAAAAGTACATTATACGGGTTGATAGACACTACAAAGAACGAATAAGAATTTTGGAGAAGGCGAGGGTTAAGGATAAGTAGCTCTAAGAAAGGAAAATAAATTATACCGAAGTGTTTAATTTATATATAATCTCGAAGAGAAGGAATGTTGGAGCATTGAATTTTAGTGGTGACGATATACTTAGTTGTTTTTTAAATCTGATCTTTGGATTTTTTGCTGACATCTCTTTAACTTCCGACAGTGTGAAAAATTCATTTTCATTTTTAAAACTCCAAAAGCAATGAATGATGTAGATATTAAAAAAAACATATATCACTGTAAATGATATATAGTGTGGCAAGTTTTATCGATTTCAAAAGGTTAGTAGAAAGTATTCGAGGCATATTTCCAGCTATGAATCTTAAATTCCGTTCAAGTCGTTAACTATTTTGATTTTACGGTAATCTCAACCCATTCTCGGCTGATGTTTCAGCATTGTTATAATTGTATCTAACATCTTCCAAAAATATTCTCAACAACCTTCTACGTTGAAAGTGTGGATGTAGTAGATAAACATTTGTTTCTCAATGACCGATTTCGACAGGAACCTTTCACCTTTGCGAAAAATTAACGCGGTTGATCGATGCAAGAAGGTAATTCCGTAGCCTATAGAAACGGTATCTCGGCGACTGTATTTTATATCCTGAACATGCATCCGCTTTAAACTTATAGATTTTCTCCAAGGAACGAAAAGAAGATATCTCTTCCTCTTCCTTCCTCATTCGCTTAAAGCGTATGAAAAGGGATATTTTCATGCGGCCGGCCACTCTTTTCATTTTTAGGTGGATTTGTTTTGCGAAGGGTTTTGTATCAGAATCTATACGTATTCTGAACCTTAACCAAGAGATGGACTGATTTCCGTAAACCGAGGAAGGAAAGCGGTCGTTGCGTAGCGACAAAGGGAACCATAATCGGGGTGAAAGATGCGAAACTGCGGAAGGGAAAAACATCAAGAGAAGTAGAGAAAACGAACGTGCAAGAGCGTGGGCGGAGGAAAAAAAAACTATTCGATGGTTTTCTTTCTCTTCGGGACGATGCCTTGTAAGAAAATAATAAAAAAAACACGGAGGAAACCTAACCAAAAAAACGTAGCGAGAGAGAGAGAGAGAGAGGGAGGCTGAAAAGAATCGGAAGCGGTGTAAAGAGGTAATCGAGAAGGGGGGAAAAAGACGGGTTTTGCTTATAGACGGGAAGAGAACGGGAGGGTGAACTTAACTCAGGGAAGAAACAAAATCGATGAGAGGAAGGGTGAAAACAAGGGATATACCTATATATATATATATATATATATATATATATATATATATGCGAATATCAAATAAAGAAGAAGAAAATTTGAACATAAGTATTGGAGGAAAGCCATTAGAACAAGTTTCAGATTATAAACACCTTGGAAGC
Organism: Uropetala carovei; assembly: GCA_036926305.1. Taxonomy (NCBI): domain Eukaryota; kingdom Metazoa; phylum Arthropoda; class Insecta; order Odonata; family Petaluridae; genus Uropetala; species Uropetala carovei. The sequence goes on along the minus strand of JAXCHB010000244.1, from coordinate 539,114 downwards.
ATCACGACGAGAGAAGCAAAATGTACAGATGAAATCAGGACTAGAATAACAAAAGCAAAAGCCGCTTTCAGAAGAAAGAAACTCCTGCTAACGGGAAATATAAAGCAGGAAATCCGCAAGAGGTTGATAAAATGCTATGTATGGAGTATAGCTTTGTACGGAGCAGAAACATGGACGCTAAGGAAGAATGATATTAAATACTTGGAAATCTTCGAAATGTGGACATGGAGAAGAATGCTGAAGATAAAATGGACAGATAGGGTGAAAAATGAGGAAGTACTACGAAGAATAGGAGAGAAGCGAACGATTATACAGACTATCAGAAAGAGGAAGGCGAACTGGATTGGGCATTACCTGAGGAGAGAGTGCATGATTAAAGAAGTGCTAGAAGGAAAACTGGATGGAAATAGTGAAAGAGGTAGGAAAAGGTTTCAGCTAGTAGACGAATTGAAAGGGAAAGAGAGCTATCTAGACATGAAGAAGACTGCGGAAAATAGGAGTATATGGAGAACCAAGTTTAACCTAGAATAATCACGGACCTGTCAACGGACAGACTACCTATGATGATGATATATATATATATATATATATATATATATATATATATATATATATATATATATATATATATATATATATATATATATATAAGGTAAAGGGGATATGGAAGGAAGTGGAGGAGTACATGTGTAGAGTTAAGGAGAGCGACATCGAGAGAAAATTGGAGATTTGAGATGCGAGAGAATGATACGCATAATGACGGAGAGATTCTAATGAAGAGTTAAAAATAAGAAAATAGGCAGGGAAAGAAATAATAAAGATCCGAGAATTACCGACGATGACGTCTGATGTGTATATGAGACGCGCATCTGTGGCACTCGACCATTTTGCAGTTGCAGGTGTTGCCTAGGTAATGTACTAGAGAGAGGAAATAAAAAAGAGATATGATGGGAGACGAGAAAGGTAAGTTTCGGGAGAGGAATGATTGATATCTTTATTGGGACGAGATTGGGACTTTATAGTCCTCCACCTAACCCCTTGCCAGTAAAACAATAGTAAACAGTGCATTTTACAATCAGGTATAACAATGATAATATGAGAGAAGAATGGAAAAGGTATTTACGAGTGCGGGCGGATAAAAAATAGTTTCGCAATGATATCGTGATTCTGCGAACCCACTTGGAATCACTAAAAAGAATGAAAGTACAAAATATAATAGGCAGTGCAAAATTAAAATGAAGTGCAAAATCGTCAATACAAAGCAGAGAAAGCTATAAAAATGTGGGTTAATTATAAACGATAATGACATAAATTGAATAACTATTAAGAAATGTGCGTGTACATATTCATGTATGAATGTATTTTCTCACAGTAGTCTTTTGTTGAGAGCGAATAGAAAGGAAGATAAATAATTGTATTAAGGAATGCAGTGGTTTATAAGGGGAAATAGTGGAAGAGAAAGGAAAGACAAGAGTAAGGGAAAAAGATGTATAGATAGAAAAATAATGGCAGAGGAAGAGATAGAGAGATAGAGGAATGGGGATAATTGAATATAGGGTGGAAATAAAACTATAGAAAAGCAATAGAACTATAGGAAAAGCACGAGAGGAATTGGAAGGAAAGGAAAGTCAGAGGGAAAGGAAAGAGCGATAAAGGAAAGCGGTAAGAAAAGTAGGAGTGGGAATTTAGAAGGGGAAATAGAGATAGCGAAAGGTATGTAGTGGTGGAGAGATGGAAAATGACGTAGAACTACAGAAAACGTAGTAGAACTGTTACACGAATAGTAATTGGACTATCGTGAGAAGAGATGTAGAACTACAGGAAGAGTAACAGAATTAAAAGAAAGGGTATAGAAATATAGTAAGTACAATAGAAAATTAAAATGAGTATTAGAGGTATAGGAACGGAAGTAAATATGGAGGAAAGGAAGTAGAAGCATGGGATAGGTAGATATGGGGATCGAGCAGGTGTAGAAAGGAAGGAAAACAAAAGAAGGACGAGGGAGAGACGGAGGAAGGCGGGGAGACAAGTAGTAAACGGGGAGAAAAAAACAGGAGTGGCAATAAAGCCGGGGGAATCGTGAAAAAGAGAGGAGAAAAATATAATGAAGGGCATGTGGAGGAGGGGGAGGGAGGATGTTGAGGCAGCCTTGGAGAGTCGAGAGAGCGAGAGAGTTAAAGACAGATTACTTAGGATATGGGGAATATAAAGAAAAAAGAAAGATGTACGCCTAGAAGAAAAGAGGATATAAAAGTAGGGAAGGAAAAAAAGGAGGTGATGTATATAGAAAAGTAAGAGAGAGTGAGGGAGAGAGAGAGAGAGAGTGAGAGAGGTAGGGAGGGAAAGCACTAAGATAGGGAACGACCCTCTGGTGGTAGCGGAGGCGGGGAGGATCAATTGTCTGAGAGATAGAAAGAGTGGCAAGAAGATGAGATAGAGGGAGGGAGGGAGAGAGGGAGTAGGGCTAAAAACGAGCTCTGGATGCTAGGAAGGAAGAGGAAGGAGGAGAAGGGAAGACGTCGAGCCAAGGGTAGGAAAAGACGGATTAGCGCGTATCAGATGAAAGGAGGTGAGCATTGAAAGGGTATGGCTGACGAACCTTACAAAAGGATTTGGTCGAGACGAGCTTTGAAGGGAGGAGGAATGGGTAGGATAAGAAAAATGAGATTCGAAGGGGGAGTGGTGGGAGTAAGAGAAGAGAGAGAGAGGGTGCGGAGGTGGCTGAGAAGAAAAGAATGTGTGTGAGAGAGAGAGAGAGGGAGAAAAAAAGGATGGAAATGAGAGCGTGGAAAGGAAAGAGAGAGCGGAGTGAATTAGGTTGAATCTCGGGAGATGGGAAGGGTGTGTCGGGTGAGAGGGTTGAAGGGAATTAGGGTAGGAAAGTAAAAAAAAAAGGGGGAGGGAGGGCGGTGTGTGGGGTGTTGTTGAGATGGATACGTTGTCTGTGTGGGGGATCTCCGGAGGAGGAAGAGGTGAAAGCGGAGTGGGAGGAGAGGAAGAGATAAGGAAAGGATTGGGGGGAGGAGAGGTGGGCCTTAAAGGTTGGAGTGAGGGGCGCATCTGGGGTTTGAAGGAAGGGGGCGATTTTTTTTAAGGTGGCTGAAATGGCAAGGAGGCAGCGGTGTTAGAGGGGGAGGGGGGAGGATCGGATCGAGAATGGTTTTTTTTTCGGAATAGGGCTGTGAAGAGAAAGCCTCTTTTATTATTTTTTTTTAAAGAGATAGGAACAATATGATGGTTTTCGCAAACGGGGCGCGTATTTTTATAATCTCTACTCCTGCGGGTTGTGTTGTAAAGAGATCATAAGTTTTGTTGATGTTTCTTGCGCTTTGAGGGATATCGATTTCTTATAAGGGTGGAGAGGATTTATGTCGTGTAAGGAAGGACATTCGAACGAGCTCTTTCAATAATAAGTTGCATGTTTTTAATTTTTGCAAAGATTTCATCCTTTTATTTAAAAAAATAATACATGTGAACAAGTCAATTGCATTCGATCAGCCTTCGATATCCGATTACGTCGAAGTGTCAATTTAAACGTCGTTCCTGGAAATACAGCAGTTGAAATTATAACACAAAACTCATCGCTAAATTCCATCCAGAATCAATACGACAATTTTCCTCGTAAGTATCGGTTCACTTAATAGTGGTTTGATCAATGTAAATAATAAACAGTATACGGTAAACTGCAAATGCACCGATTGATTGTAGCAATATCCTGATTACGTTTTCAAAGTATAATAATAAATATTATGTTGGAAACAAATAAAATTAATCTTGATTTTGTTCTTGATAAAATTCAAATTATGAATCTTTTTTTCCAAAAAAACATGCCGGAAATTCCCATTGAAAAAATTAGGGTCGAAATAAGGGCGATGCCTTGGAGGTATTCTTTAATTTTCCAGTAGTTTCAGATAAGGCACTATAATTTTTACTTTTTTAAAAGTGTTTTGTTTGTTAATTCCCTAATATTCTTTCGGTTTCTTACTTAAATTCGAGAGAACAAAACCTTCTTTTTAATAAGACACGATAAAAGGATTTCGAAGGTTTGAAAGAATGAATATAAATTCGAGGAAAGTAAAAAAAAACGAATTGGGTACCTAACTCCTTTATTGAATTGAAAAGAAAAAAACTTTTTGAGCGAGGAATTTCTTTCGTATTTCTCGGAACATCCTTAAAGAGAAAAAATTAGAATGTAACGTTTATTATGTAAACTGCATCATGCAATTCAATTGTTATGTCATGTAATTAGCAAATAATTTAATTTGCCGATACAGGAATGCATTTGTTTACTTGGACAATAATGTCCCTATTTATTTTCTTTTTTAGATTAACTAGTCATTGTTGCCTTTATACCGGACGTTTGTCAATCAGTTATAATCAATATTGCAACTGTTGATATGAAATGTAAATAACAAATGGAGAATTTTTACGTTGTCCATAAGCGGCAGAGGGGAAGTATAGATTTCGTGAAAAAAATCGAATTCGAGATTTTGATGGGATATTAATTTTTTTAGTTTCCCCGAATACGAATTCACTTTTTTCTCAATGGTGCCTGTGCATGTCACAGAAAATTAATATTCAGATCAAGCACAAAATTTTATATTAAAGTTTTTATTAGAAGGTCAAGGTCTGCTAAGATGTTGGCTAAAAATTGCTCGTTTGGATATGTTATAAATTTAAAAATATGAAATAACTCTCTATTTGATAAGACAGTGAAAATAGTTATGAACCGAATAAAACAAATCTAGGATTTAAATTCGGATCTTCATCATCATAGGTAGTCCGTCCATAGGTCCGTGATTATTCATGGTGAAAACTGGCTCTCCATATACTTCTATTTTCCGCAGTCTTCTTCATGTCTTGATATCTCTCTTTCAGGTTGTCTACCAGCTGAAACCTTTTCCTACCTCTTTCTCTTTTTCCATCCAGTTTTCCTTCTAATACTTCTTTAAACATGCTCTCTCTTCTCAGGTAAAGTCCAATCCAGTTCGCCTTCCTCTTTCTGATAGTCTGTATAATCGTTCGCTTTTCTCTGCAATTTTTCGTAGTACTTCCTCGTTTTTCACCCAATCTGTCCATTTTATCTTCAGCATTCTTCTCCATGTCCACATTTCGAAGCTTTCCGGGTATTTTATATAATTTTTCCTTATCGTCCATGTTTCTGCCCCATACAAAGCTATACTCCATACATAGAATTTTATCAACTTCTTACGGATATCCTCCTTTCTATTCCCCGTTAGTAGGAGTTTCTTTCTTCTGAATTCGGATATAATTCAGTATTTTTATAAAGACGCAAACGTTAATCTCAATATGATTTTCTCCATCCGATCTTAACTATAATGAATTAAAATAATCACGACTCCATTATTTCAACATTTTCATATAGTATAATTGCATCTTGGTATAGCTTTACCATGTGGAATTTTTTAAAGCAAGCAATAATGCATAAATCCTGTCTTTTCGCGAAGAAATTTCATCTTTGAGAGAAATGCAAATTTATGTAATATTTAATAGTTAATATTTACAATCAACTCAGTTTGTCTCGCTTAATACAGGCGGATTATCTAAAATAGATTATAGCTAACAATGGAATTGCGACGCATTATAAGTTATCATATAATCTTTCCGTATTAAGCATTATTAATGCAATACACAGATGAACGACCAATGTATTGGTTTATTACAAAATCGCAGATAACTGATACGCTTCGGAAATTCGCGATTAATTACTGAATATATAAACCGATTAGTTTATCCGTCTGTGTGATAAGCATAGTTAAAGCAATTCATCCTTAGTAGGTGAATTACAACATTTTATATTCCTCATTTATCCTGTCATGTCTAACGACGAATTTTACGGAAACTTTCATCTCCGCATTCAATCCTGCTAGTTAAACTTAATCGTGCGAACCAATGCATATGCATCATACTGTAAATTATGTGAAGCATGAAAACAAATCGGGTATCAAGTACCTATATCAATGCCGTACTATGTAATAAAAGAGAAAATGGTAATGCCATTCGGTTGGAAAAACTTCCTTTCGTATATATGTCGAGAAAAAACTTTCAATTGATTCTTTCAAAGTTGTTTTATTTCCAGTATGTGTCATCGCGGAGCGATCGAAAAGACTCCTTCCTTTTTCATATTCGATCTTTATGAACGTAATAAAGGAAATAATAAAGGTATTAATAATATTAGCAAAGCGGAAACTATGCCCTTCATCAAAATATTTATTCTGTCAGAATGTATATTATATATAATATTGCATTTTTATATACATAAGAACGTGTAACCTATTGTTTTTATAATCCACAATTCTCCCGTAATATTTGTAAAAATATTCATAAAAATTCGCGTATTTCTTTCATTGTTCCGAATACAGCGAAAACCAAATTTACCGAATAACTATTGAGTGTTTTTTCAGCAAAATATTGTTTCTCTGAGAGAGAGAGAGAGAGAGGGAGGGGGAGAGAGAGTGCTTTGATTTTAGAGAAGCATCGTTTGAATGTTGTTACTTCGCATTTAATGCAATCGACGTTCCAAATATAGAATTTCACCCGTCCACGAAAGTATTTTGCAATCAACAGAAACAGTACGCATACAGATACATGGAATTCACTGTAAATACGAGGATATCACTTTAAAAAATATTTTAGGGTGAGTTCATCTTTTTTTTTTATATTTATATTCTGAGAGTTCGAATGTTTTTAGAAGGTCGTTCTTTAACTCTACAGAATATATATAAAAGTATTATTATTCTAGCATTTACAGGAAAAAATATTTCCGTGACAACAAATCTAACGTAGTCAGTAATGCAGTGAAGCTCTGTTGTCTTATCCACAGTGTGGCAAGAGTATTCTGGATTCCATGCTATAGATCCCTCTCGGTATACACAATTTCGGGCTTGGCCGTAGTTTAGATTCACGTATTTCCCCCTAATTGCTGCTCGTCAAACGGTCTTAAATATTTAGCCCTATATTTCCAATTAACCATTAGAATACATGTATTCCGCAAAAGAACGCGGCGTATTGTAGCCTACATACTATATTTTAACGGCTCAGGCCATGGGGACATATCTTTCCTCCTGTAGAACGGTTTGATAACGGGTACTAATATGGTCGTAAGCTTTACATAATCCCGTCTTGGATTATTCATATACCTGTTGACCCATAGCTTTTTGTGTGCGCGCGCACATACATACAAATATAAATAAATAAATAAATATATATAAATAAATAAATAAAAATATATATATGTGTGCGTTTATATATATATATATATATATATATATATATATATATATATATATATGTATATACACACACACACGTATATAGACACACATGCAACGGAGCAACACAAAAAATATGGCCTTCCCTAGAGCATGGAAGGCTGTAGACCGCTGAGGCACGGAGAGAGTGCATTATTTAGGAATGACTGAGTGAGAGTGGCTTGAGAGGGAGGGAGGGGGAGAGAGGAAGGGAGGTAAGACAGGAGAAGGAAGGCGCGCGGCGAAAAAGGACCGAGGGAATTCGTACGGAATGATTTGCGAGTGGTCTCCGTGTGTCTCCGGATAGGAGAGCCTTATCTCCCGTGACACGTCACCGAACATGCTACCTCCTCTCACTCACTTTCCCTCTCTCCGTATCTTTCCTTCCCTCCCCCTCCCTCTTTCTTCTTTTTTTATCCTTAAATGTGAGCTATCTCCAAAATGTCGAACTTTCTTCTCCTTTCTCTACGTTGCTGCCGTGGTTTTATTTTGCATTCGTATAAAGTTTTTTTTTTAGTTCTTCACTCGGAAGGCTGTAATTCATTTTCTCTGTCTCTAGCGAGCCTTTTCAGCGTCGTCGTATCGAAATACTATAGGATTTTGCACGGAATTATCCCCTAACAGTCTCACTTTATATTGTATGCTGACTGGAAAACTCGCGCTATCCACCCTCGTGTTAGTTACGCGGGACTCAAATCCGGCTTATCGGTGTCTTCACAAAATAGTGCATTCATCCATGCGGTTCAGTCTCCATCCATATAATAGTTGATGTTTCAGTGTAAAAAACAAATAGGGGATCATATGGTGTGCCACCCCCGTGTATGAATAAACACGATCGATTTGTCCTTGTAATAAAAAATAGGTTTAGTGATGATAGTGATTATACGTGTCTTGTTTGCGATCTAATTTGGCATTTTACTCGTTAGATTTTATATTCTGTTTCAACCTGTTCCATCATATGTTTATATACTCTTTTTTTGTTTGTTTTTATGTTTTATCTGGCTAATCAGCCTCTTGGACTATTATGGTCAGTTTATGTGTTTTTAATGCTACCATGTCGGTGACCACCATGGTATTTTCCTCGTTATTTCAAGTAGAATCTGGGTCATACGCGTAAACGATTATATAGTTTCCAGAAATTATCTCACGTTTATTTATGATAGCGCGTGAGATAGTTGAACGCTAATTAATCGCACGTCTGGTTAATGATTTCTCCTTTATCCAGTTCGATGATAATCACTTCGAAATTTACACGGCAAAGATTGCATCAGTTCAAAATTTATCGGCGTTGAGATGATAATCTAAATCTGTGGTAAATATAAAAAATTAGTCTTCGGTGTAAAGTGAAATAAATAAATGGACGAGCTGAACACGTCGGATTAGTGTTCATCCCCTTTTCTCTGGCTAATTGATTAAACTTTCACCAAGACTTGTAGGCTACTTGATTCGCGCTTATGAATCCTTTTAAAAATGCAATTCATACTTAAATGCTTATATCGTTTTATGAATTATATTTTTTCATTTTATATTACTATTAAATTTTACTTCTGGGTGATTAAGATGAAATAGTTCCACACAAAACGTCTTTTTGCGTTATAAGAAGCAATTTCATGTTATGAGAACCGTTTTTCATTGTTAGATTAGCACGTCAGGGGTCATACATATTTTGTTGAGTCTAGGAAGATTGAAATAAATTCTGATCGTTTCGAGGTATAAAATATCTCTGCGGCGAAAATGGTTTTTGTGTATTTGCGTTGACCTTCGTAAAAGCTTGCTTTTAATTCTATTTTCCATTTTTTATTTATTTTCCTCTCGGGGTGCATGCAAACTACAATTCGCAATACGCTACACACTGTTTCCATTTAATGGCTAAAATATCCCCACGCAGAACGACTTCTCCCCCGATTTGATGAAATAGCGAAATATTTTTTGCGACATAAATACTCTCTCGAATCGTTTTGTTATTCATTAGTAATTATTTATTATTCTAGGTTCGCAAATCTTTAGTAATTACCTCAAAATTTCCATGGCAGTATTCATTTTAATGTTTATTAGTTTCAACCTGACTTTATACCGATTGTTTGCTGTAATTTTTTCACCTAAGTTCGAAAATATTTTGGGATATGTCAAGATTTTTCGTTGATTTTCTTTATGAAATATGAAACAAAATAAAATCACGTTCATTCACCCCTAATATCGATTAATCCCCTTCCTATCAGTCTCCATAAATTTTAGCCACGGATCAGATTATTAGCTCTTAAACGTTGCTCATTCACGGTATCTGTGGAACTACTTCGTAGAATTAATAAATTTGTTGATGTAAGTATTTTACCTTCGAAATAAGAGATTTCAAGACTTTTAGACATTCATTAGCGAATTATCGACCATTTCTTATGGCTGAAAGTAAATTCCAGAATAAGCACCGTGTATAGAAAATTGAAGAATTTAAGAATTTCTTCAGGAATCTCCAACAACCACTGCGACTTTATGACAAGTACTACATTTTTCAATTTTTGACACTTAGTTGCTTCTCCTGGAATTTTTAGATGTGTAGACATCTGCGAAGATAACAACAATGAGCCGATTCTTATCTACGTAAGTTACAAGTAAAATTAATTCAACCGTATAGGAAAACAAATTTTAAAAACTCAGCCTCAAACAAATCCTAAAATGTCCCGCCCACGAACGAGAGAAAATTTCTTAATATTTCTGGAAAATTATTCCTGAAGTGTCGAAGAGTTGCAGGGTAAAATTTTAAGAGTACCGAGTCATCGCCTGACGAGCGAGACAGCGATCGAACCCAAGATATTTCACTTCCCGAAAATTGAATCTTTGACCAATAAGAACATCGCCCTTGGACCCATCTCACCTCCCGCCCCTGCCACTTTCATCTTCGCCCCCCTTCCCCCATTGCAGGACGCCTTTTTCCACCCTTTCGAGTCGCTCTCGCTCCCTTCGAGAGCAGAACGGCGGGAGGGCGCATGCTCGGTGGACAATCTGTCATTCCTTACTGAACACCACCCTCCCACTTTTCCCTAGACCGCCGCTATAGGGGAGCGGCGGGTGGATATAGATGGTCATTTCGGCGCATCTCCCAGAAATAGGCGGGTGGTATATTAGGCGTAACGGCAGGGTGGAAGAAGCTTAGGGTTTACGGCGTAGGGCAAGGGGTTTTTTATTTGACGGCCCTGGGAAATACAGGAGAGAGAGGGAGAGGGGAGGTAGTTGCTAAGGGTACAGGGCGTGTGTGTGTGTGTGCGTGACGTGGGGGTGGGGTGAGGTGGTGGTTAGGGAGGGGGGAGGAGGGAAAGAAGGATGAGGAAGGCGAAATTCAAAAAAGAGGGGCATTTTAGCATGGCAAAAAAAAGGAAGAGGTCAGAGGTTGAGATATTTCGAAATACGGATGGCAGGATTTTAGAAAGGTGAATCGAGAGGGAGGTAAAAAGGGATTTATTTTTAGAGGGGAGAGAGACGTGTAAAGAAACGGTAGGGGAGATCTGACAACGAGAGACAGGGAGATAGAGAGGGAGAGAGAGAGAGGAGCAGGAAAAAATGGTGGAAGCATGAGGTGGGAATAAGAGGTGCAGAAATTTCCATTTGAAAGAAGGGTGGAAGGTAGTGGAACGAATTGAGAGTGACTGGAAGAGTCTCGTTTTTTTATTTAATCTTTTATATGCTCTCGTCCGATATTTATTTATTTATATACATATATATATATATTTTTTGGAGTAGATCAATTTTTGTTCCCTCGTATCTCTTGAACGAGTGATCGGATCGTAAAGAATGTTACACTGCTTGAAAGCTTATGGCTTACAGATGGTTTTAGCCCATAAACAATTTCGTGTCTCATCTAGATGTTAAACTGTGCATTTGGTTGTGGTGGCTCTGCTAGTAATTCTGGGGGCGTTTTAGTAGCAAGAAATTGAACTACTACATATTCACAGCATTCTGTGCCCCAACGTTAGAAATGATAGCGGGAAATACGGATTTCAACGTGAGTTGTCATTTTGGTCGATATATGGCGAGAGAAGTTATAACGCTTAATTGTACGAAAATTTAAGCTTATTTCTATTATGTCATTTTATACCTCAATAATGTTCAATATTGATTTGAAATTTTTGAACTTTTTCATAAAACAATTAACAACTCGTAATCAGTAAATGGTTCCTTTTTGGAATGTATTTTTATTCCTCGCGCTTCGGTAGACGGCTTCTGGGTAGAAAAGTACCTTCGAAATTTCAAAACTTGCGAAATGGGGTGCCGTGGCGTAGTGGCGAGCGCGTTGGCCTGCAACGATGAATTATTGAAAACCTGCGAAAGTTACATTTTTTCAATAGAACTTGCGGCTCCCTATTTGCGTGTTTAAGAGGAGAGCACGCGAATCAACGCTTCGTCCTTCGAAAGGGACGTAAAAGCCGTTGGTCCTCCTTGGTGCCTTTCGAGAAGAGTAGGCTAATGCCGGTACCGGGTTTCTCTTCTTATTTGCTTAGTGATTTAAACTGACGAGCCTACTAGCGCCAGAGTCGTGTGAAGTTACAAAGTTCCACAAATCACGAACTTTGACATCAATCATAGTAAGAAAGCGATTGACGTAAATTGCTTATGTTCGTTATTTTTCATTGAATGTTATTCCTTTTCGCGCTTAAAAGATGAAAACAAGTAAGGATTTTTAAAAAATTCAAAAATACAATCTTTTTGATTTATAAAATAGGCGGTCTTAAAAGAATAAAACAAGAAAATTTTCAGATTATTAGTTCATTACAAAAGATTTTGGTGCCATGTACTTGTCATTAATATAAGTTTACATATCATTTATATAATAAACTCATTTCATAAGCTGGAGTAATTATATTTTTAATATAATGTTAATAGCAAAACGCATATTTTTAATGAAGCTCAACCTTGAAAACCTCCGATCAAAGCGAAATTATTACGTAAATGATATGTAAAGCAACAGTAATGAAAAGAATATGACACCAAAATCTTTTATAACGAAAAAATAATCTTAAATTTTTCGTTTTATTCTTTTATAAAGCAAAAAGATTTTATTTTTGAATTTTTTTTTAATTCTTACTTGTTACTCCTTGTTTTTCGAGTGCGTTTCTGTCGTCGATGGCTCCAGTGTGCTGATAAGGGATAAGAAACCAATTTCAAAATTCTCCTCTGCCTCCGGATTAAAATGTCGGAGTAGTGGAATTTTTTTTATTTGTCGAAATGTTAAAAAAAAATATTCTTTCTTTATGAATGTAATAAGATCGAATTAAATATGGAGGAATGTTTTAAAGCTATACATTTTCGTCAAAGAGGAGTATTTTTTAATTACCGTATTAGCCCGAATATAAGGCGACTCCTTATTTTCCCAATGAGAAAATCCAAAAATGTAACTTCTTACTTCATACTTAAGGACCCGAATATAAGGCGACCCCCACTTTCCTGAAAGACAATTTTTGAAAAAAACCTAATACGGTAATTTTCCTTTTTGAAATTCAGAACTCGTTTGTAGTCAAAGAGAAGGTAGAAAACAATACAGTAAAATTCATTATAAATATAGAATTATTAATGTCATTAACTTGGAATATACGATCGTATGGTTGGATATTGGAGGTACCCTTTCTTCACCATGCTCAATTTTAAAACATGACGCTCTCTCCTTATGAACCAACCTGTTTTAATTTTACTTAGAGAATAATATTTCAATATGTACGAGGTAGTTTCCAGAAAAATCTGATTAAAATATATTACTTGCTATGCCTTTTGGCACGAGAGAAAATAAATGGGCACGCCTTATGACAAATATCTAATTGACAATTCATGTCTGTCGAATAGCGATAAGATTTGTGTAACCAAGGACGAATTTCGGCTACAAAGCAGTCGTCATCATAGGCGATTCGCCGGTACCAGAATAAATTCTTGCTATTGAGGGGTGGCGTAGTTTATCAATTTCTTTAATCGTAAAAGAATAACTTAAGTCAATTACGGTACCGGAAACCTACAATTACATTTGAGCATAGAATTTTCAAACAGATAAATTTCTAATATCTAAAGTTTATCGTAGAGGATTCATTCCAAACTACCTAAACCGCAGGAGTTGTTTTTTATTGTAACACCTTTTCGGAATACATCTACCACATGGTAGATTTCTTGATGAAATTATAAAACAACACCACGCGAGGAATCCTCTTTACATAAACTCACATCAAACGACGGAATGTTTTTTTTTCTTTCCAAAGGTACATTTAGCTCGCTTTAACTTTCGCAATAAAAAGCGAAAAATTGAATCTGTAAAATTGTTTTTTTTTTTGGACGAAGGGGATGGAAACTGCGATTTTTAAAAAATCCGTTATACGCTGTTTATTTTACTTCCTCGTGAGAAACGCTGAGATAAATTGTTTGTTTGTTTTTTTCCTTCTCGAGCTTAACCTCCTCTCCTTAGCTTTCCGCGCCCTCTCTTTAGGGATCTGATGAGCGGGGATGTCACGGAGGGCGCTGTGGCTTTAAAACCTCCAGCGACGTTACGGGAGAGTAATAGGCTTATAGGCCTTAGCGCCGCTAATGAGCTGCATTCTGGTTCGTGAGAAAGCCAAGGGAGTCGCCTGGAGTAGGTTTTACATCATTCTTATCGATTAATTTTTTCCCCCAACGTTCCGAATTTCACCTCGAGTTCGTCCAAACTAAAGTAAATAGAATACCGGTGAGCAGGAATAGGGTAAAATTTTGAAATATTTCAATTAATTAAATTAAAATTTTCCTTTATTAAAAAAATAATGAAAACATTAATGGATTTAATATAACCCGGCAACAAAAAAAAATAGCGAATGCACAAAAATTAATGTTGCTCCACCTAGGAGACATTAAAGATACAAGGAAGCCATGAATCTATGTAAAGAGGTATTTGGAGCATATTATGTTACGCAGTATAATCTGGCGTTCTGTGTTGTGGACTGCGGCACCTATCAAAATCATTTATTCTTTAATTTCCATATCTCAGCAATATATTAATTGGAAATTAAAGAATGTGAAAGCCTTATAAACTTTTTAAATAACTTTTACAGTGAGGCGTTTGTTATTATCTTACTCTAAAATAGAAAAAAATATTACGAAAATAAAAGTTGAAAATTTCTACCACATAAAAGGTTTATTTTGTCACTCTTTTGCGTAAAGCTGTATACAAAACCGGCAGCATATGATCCAGAGGCATCTATGTCTCTGTAAAGAATCTATATATAAATAATGAGCTATGTTTCTAATACTATCTCACCGAGTTTGTTATTCTATCACTCTAGATATATTTGAGGGGAGTGTGAGAGGAAGGAAGAATATGTTTTAATTTTATACGTCATTCATATATATATATATATATATATGAATGACGTATAAAATTATATGTATATGTATGTATATGTGTGTATATATATATACACACATATACATACATACACACACGTCATTTTTGGCGGGAAATTACACTAGTTTTTCTAGTATTCCGCGAATTCTTTACAAGGAGAGTATCCGGGTTAAATTGCCGCTATTGTTCTTGAGAGGAGATTATTAATGCACAAGAATAGCTTCAAGAGGGGAACTATAGCCGATAAACATAACAAAGAAAAGTGCTTTTAAGCATCCCATGAAAATAGGCGTTAAGACAGCTAAAAGTGGAAACTCTTCAGAGCTTTACATTTGAAGACCTAAGGATAACTAAAGGAAGAGAATTAATTCTGTGGGCCTTTGTAATTTTCGGAAGCAGTTCTTCATGTTTTCGAATCATATGGAAACAGGTCTTTATGGAGATTATTAATGAATGTCTATTTAAAACACAACAGCGGATAAAAGCTTTCATGCGCTATTTTCTGAAATTCAGCGGGAAATATATTCAGCAATTTATTCAGTAAAAGGTTGACGAAAACTTCCCGTTATATAATCTTGTTGAGCAGTTGCATACTAAAAAAATGATTTTCAACGCCTATGTGATGGTTGTAAGATACGCTTTTGGAACGACCTTTCCGTTACTCGAAAAAAAACGTTATTTCGCCATTTAATGCAAATATACTCCATTTACATCAACGGTTTTTTTGTCGTCGATGCATTTCCCCTTCCCACGAAGAGGGAAAAGTGTAATACCCCTTTCTATATGCGGGTTGTTGCTATAACGGATAATCGACTTGATTTGGCTCTGCCATCAAAACAAGCAGATTTTTTTCTTTTCATTGCAGCCTTTTTCATCAACCGCGAGGGTATACGAGAGAGGAGATAAAATCGAAAATTTTCCCGCAAATAAAATTTCGCGAGATTAAGTGCAATCGCATATTGTCACCGAAGATACATTTCACTAAAGCGCGGAGAGTCGATAATTCGAAAAAAAAGAAGCAAAAAAAAAACCCGCGTTCCGAAAAGTGAACGCCCGCGTCAAAAAAAAAAAAGCGTGGCGTTAGTCATGTTTTTCGTTTTTTTCCATAACGCATTATCGTCCGCGGCGTCGCCGCTCTCGCCGACCGTAATGCTTAATTCCGTCGCATTCGAACGAGGAGAAAACCTTTCATTAATCAAGCGCGCACTTAACAGTCTTATTTTTTTCGAAAAACAAAGAGAAAAACTGACAAACGATATGAAGAGGTGGACACTTTTTAAATCCGGCAATAGCCCCGCGGTTTTTAATGCACGCGGGATAATTAAATAATCAACCAATCTTTTATTTCCCCCCCCCCCCCAAACCGCGCGCGTGTCGTTTATAATATAGGATTTTTTTACCCCGTCGTAGCGCGGATCGCGTTGTGAGATGCCCTTTAAATTTAAAAAAAACATCTAAATCCTTTAAAAAAAAAGAATATTTCAAAAATGACGACTCTATAATGTCCGTCTGGATACTTTTGCCGCTTTCAGTTTCCATTTTGGATGGAGGAAAAAAATACGAATTCCTGGGAAATAATCATCGCGTCATCAGTATTATTACGTCCGGACGTTCATACAAAAATATTATTTTTTTTACGTCCGCTTGCGAAAACTCAATTTGGCGAATATTGTGAAACATTTCCTATCCCTCCTACTCTCTCTCTCTCTCTTTCCTTCCCATTCTTCCTCTCCCTCTATACTTTCCCTTCTCTCTCTCTCTCTACCAATCGGAATATCATTTGCTCACTAATTCAAGCGCATTATTCATCGTAACGATGTCAGCGCGCGGTGGGGTGGGGAGAAAACCGGGAGGGAGAGAGAGAGAGTGGGGTGGAGTGGAAGAGGTGGAAGTGTAGTGGACGGAAAAAAAGGTGAAAATTATCGATTTTCGGTGGAATGAGCTGTCAGGTGGATTTATATAATTTTCTTTCTCTCCTCCTCCTCCCTCCTCCCTCTCCTCGCGTATTGCGCAAGATTTCCAGGGGTTGTGGACGCATTGGGAATATCAACGGCGCGTTAATACCCTTTCGGCGAAAAAAAAAAAAGAAAAAGAAACGCAATCGTCGTGTTTATTTTTTGTTTTTTTTTACTGCGTCCTCCTCATCACGTCTCCTCATCCCACTCTCTCTCTCCCATAATTGGCGCTAATTTGAAAATTTGATAAAATCGCGGAGAAAAACATAATGCTTCTGAATTTGCGTGCACGTGCCTGTTTGGGTACGTTAATAATGTCCGTGTGGATTTTCGCGGGAAAGTGTGCTTTGGATGCGTGCGTGCAATGATGCAATATATAATATATAATACTTATATCTCTATGTGTATACGTGTATCCAATGACAGATACAGCATATGTACTTATGTCTGTACGTGTTGTGTGTATACACATACACCTGAAATTTGCGATAATGTTGGACGATAGATATAACGCACCAGCATTTCTTTAGCGTTTATCGTGAAATTTGCTGTCCTGTAATGGTCGAAGATTGTCCTAAAGAATAACCTCCCTATCGCTCTATACTGCAGTTGATCTCGCGTGTTTTATCATAGCCTTGCGTCTATGCACGTTAGAAGGTTTCATTTATTACAACCTCCGATAATCATTCTTTTTCTTTAACCCTTTATAGGACAAGAAGTCAAGGAATGAAAATCACTCTATTTTCATTTATAACTGCTAAATATCATATTATATTAATAACCAAAGAAAGTTACAATTTAAAAAAGCGGTACACTTACCAGTAACCTATCTTTAAGGCTTAAGCTGCAATACAGTATTCAGTCAGACTTAACCAATGTGTAACGCTTTCATTTATTAATTAAACGACTCCAGAATTTCGCCGATGTCATTTTTGTGACTCACGGCGATGGGAGGAGGAAAACGTTTTGTTAACAATTTGTGACCCATATACACCAAAATTCCATTTTTCCCTGGTTTTATAAGATGAATTCCCCCCCATAGTTTCAAAGGGGGAACAAATGTTGAAGTTCTTTAGCGAAAAGGAGCTCAGAAGCTAGGTACGAAAATACAATAAATAAGACAACCGATTAATCCAGATGTGGTGTTTGATTGATGACGTCACATGATCCCCCACGACTAGTCTTAAGCGTAACTGACGCACCTTCAATAAATTTAACATGAAATATTTGTGCAATAATGTTATATTGTTCTCGTATGTGCAGTAGTAGAAGTCCATCATCGTAATTAAATAATCGTTACTTTCCAGGATTATTCATATTGTTGTGTATTTCACTATAATTCTGTGATGTATTACACAATATTGTTTATTCAGTTTTTAATGTATTTAATGGTTTATTGTTCTTATTGTTAAAATTTTTATTAGTATTTTATGTATTATATATATACGAACTAAATTTTCATGATATATTAAGGACTATATCACATTATAGTATTAAAATTTTTCACTATAAAACATTAAAATAAGTTTTAACAATAGAAAAAATAATATCTATTAAAAAATAACGCTATTGAATTATTTAAACTTTTACAGGCAAATCGCAGTGCGCACATCTTCGCGTCTGTTGTACTCCTAAAGAACAATAGTTAAAATGTTGCTAACTACTACTACTTTGACTTCTCGGGCAAAACCGATATATATTGCATGAAAGATGAATGTGTATGAAGAAAAATTTACAAATTTCAGCGTTTCAAAAAGGGTATGCCCACTCCATTCATCAGCGTGCCCACTTAAGGTTTAAGGAAAAAGCCCTTTAACGTAGAATGAACACGATCCCACTCCGTAAAAAACGAGATTTTGGAGTGTTTGGTTTACTTTATCCTGCCGCATACTATATCTGAATAGATAAAGCAGTATGTGCTAATCTTTGCGCATTGGTCAGTTGGTTTCTGGAGTAGTTTAATTTATTTCTTCGCGAACATTGATTTATTTTCGTCCCTCGTGTGCGCGCGTCCGAATAGTAGAGCGACGTGCTCGAATTGGCTCGGCCTTTTAACAAAGTGTCCGGCACTTCCAAACCTGTCCCCAGTTTCTCCCCCCCTCCCCCGCCCCCTCTCTCCCGCATTTTCTTCCCTCTTCCTGTCCATTTTCCTCTCGTCCGAACCCTTCGCATTTCTTCCCAAATCCATTCCTGTTCCGTCCTTCTTTCGCACCCTTTTTAATTCCCACTCCGCTTCCACCTGCGAGCCTCATCCGGTCTTTCTCACACCGTGGTATTTCGCACGCCTCCCTCCCCTCCCTTCCCCTCCCCTTATATCCTTTAATTAACGTTGCCAGATATCCCGGTTTTCGGCCTCTTGTCCCGGCGTCCCGAAGAGACCTTTCGGGACCATCGAATGTACCGGTTTCACAAAAAAATAAAATTATATTGTTAAGACGTATTTTACAATGTCGAGCAAAATTACGCGTTTGCTGTATTTTTCAATATGGGCAACTCTTGTGTCGTGGACTCCTGACGCCATTCGTTAAGGGATGAAAAATTTTGTTTTCGATAACTTTTTTATTCCCGAGCTTGGATGGCCTAGTTGTCACTAGGTTCGTTCTGTTGCTCCGGTAATTTTGTAATTTTTATCAAAACATAAAATTTCCCGGTTTTGCTTCCTCGGTATCTGGACACCCTCTACCTTCAAACTGCTTGTCTTTCCCTCCTCTTTTTGTCGCCTTCTCAATTCCAATCTATCTGATTCCTAGTCCTTCCTACTACCTCGTCCTTCAAACTCTTCTGTCAGTGCAATATCATGCTACCACCACCTCATCCCACGTCGCGACGCGTCGCCCGGCAACACAACCACCCACCCCACCCCCTTTTATCCTCCTCCCCAGCTCTCCGATCCCTATTTCCCTTAACCGGCTACTCTCGCGTGACACTGTCCGTGCTCACAGAGCCCCCCCCCCCCTCTCTCTCTCTCCCCACCTCTTCTCTCGTTCTTCCTCTCTCTTGCTCTCCCTCTCTCTTTCCAACCTCCCTATCCCTCTCCCTCTCTCTCTCTCTCTCTCTCTCTTGGGCATTGCAGGAAATCCTATCGAGATTTCAGCGTTTTATCGATCCGATAGGATGTCGAGATCGTTTGAATTGCACGAATCTTTCGCTTGTAAACCGTCCCTCGGGGTCCTCAAAATGCCCATGTTCGAATCCTATTTCATTTTAACGACCGCCATCTCCTCCACCTCCTTCCACTCTGCCCCAATCCAATCACCTGAAAATCTCCATTCCACCGGAATCTCTTACTGCTACAATCCTCTCTCTTTCTCTTTTCGGATCCAATATCTATTCGGATCGAGTGGGTGGGGAGAAATGGGGGCAATCTTCTCCTAATGAATTAATTGAATTTGTGTTATGTGTTGTCGTAGGAAGTTGAATAGTCCGCACCTTTTGATCGCAGTGAGGTTTTTGTTTAAAAAAAAATTTTTTTTTGAACATGTCGTCGTCACAACTTTGATTTTTTTTTGATAATCAGATAAGGACCTTTTTTCCGGATTGGATAGTGAGGTGTGTGTGTGTGTGTGTAGTACACGTGAGGGAACAGGTTCGTCTACAATGCAGTAGGGGGAGGGGGGGAGGTGTTTCGCCATCGTGGCGATTTCAATCACCCTATACAATTTCCTACCCCTGGCAAATGTATTTGAAACTGTGACAATGTTTTTGGATAGTTGTAGCATTTGGCGATGTTGGATTAATGCAAATGTGTTTAGGGTGGACAGTAATGGATAGATTAACTCAAAAAACTAAGCGTTAATAAATCAAAATTGAAACAAATAATTATTTTCCTCAGTTATTTCCAGTGGTCATAAAAAATACGAGAAACGTAATGAGCATTTCGGCTTTGAGACAGTCGTCATAAGTGGTATTCACCAATGGTTAATCTTGCGAAAATCATTTAACACAACTGTCGCGTTAAATATTCTCGAAAAGTTTCATCGTTAAATTGATAATTATCTCGTAATATTGTCTATCGTTTCGTGGAAGATGTGACAAAGGTTGCATAATGAACAGCAGTCTGATAACCAATAAATATATATATATATATAAATAAACATAAGTGCCAAGAGAAAAATGAGCATTTAAGACACGTAAATTTTACCCTCTATCAAACGTTTTAAGATTAAAGAAAAGAAAACTATTCTGACAAATTGCTCGAAACGTTGAGCAAATACAATACTCGAACCCCGAGCTCGAGATATACACACACAAACACGCGCGCGCACACACGCACAGGCGACTCCCGAGTTTCGATCGTTCGAGATTCGATAAATTCGAGATTTCGACCCAGCCGATCGAATTGGGAACTACTTTACGCGGAGTAATTGGTTCCGACCAACCACGCTAGGTTTAGTTGTAGTGTAGACATAGTTATATCTGCTCTAATTGTTTGAATTTGTGCTGATTTCACTTTTTTTTCTGTTAATCTTTTATTTAAATTTATTTATTTTATTGATTTAATTATAAATTTATCACTTGACATGACATCTAAAAGGAAATGTAATAGTGATAATGTAAGTGAATCAAATAAAAGGGTGCATAAGACTCATAGTTATTAATTGAAATTAGAAATTTTAAAGCGTGTTGAGAAAGGTGAAAGCCATACTAAAATCGCACGGTCGTTGGGAATGTGTCGTTCAAATATTAGCACTTATGTCAACAGAAGGACAAAATTCTAGAATGTGATAAATTCAGGCAATAACAACAATAAACAGTTCCCCACCCAATAGCTGCTCTTCTTCCAACTAAAATCTTCCAACTTCTCAATTAATAAACCAAGTCCAGGAAGCGCAGTTGAAAAAGATTTAAGGTATGAAAATATTTTTAATTTTGTTTCTTTATTCATAAGTTCTTTTGTGCTTTTTAAATAACTTTTATATTAATTTCGCTGCGATAAATAGTTGTATGTATAGATAGATGTATGCAGGTATGTTATCCAGCTCGGACCGGGCTGTCTGCACAACATATTGCATACATCTATCTTTGAAGTTCGAAACAAAAATTTATTTTTTCTTTTTAGTACAAAAAATAAGTTATACATTTAAAATATTTATTATATAATTTATTCATAATTTAATATTGTTGTATTAACATATTAGTGATATTATTTTATCTTTATACAACGTGAGGGAAAACTTTTTTCGGAGATGTGGGAACGTATCCCCCGATTATAACATGCAAGTATATGGAAAAACGGCGTTCGACATTCGACACGTTTTCAGGAACGCATCCCCGTCGAAACTCGGGAGTCGCCTGTGTATATATATATATATATATAAGGGTAGCAACAAGGTGTTGGAGGAAGCCCAGTGGACACTTACCTAGAATGAAGAGCCGCTGGGGGTGCTGAGGACACACGAAAAACACAAAAGAACAAAAACTACACAAAAATGGAGCTTTCGGGCTGATGCCCTTCTTCAGCGACGGAGAAACATATACCAGTATATGTTTCTCCGTCGCTGAAGAAGGGCATCAGCCCGAAAGCTCCATTTTTGTGTAGTTTTTGTTCTTTTGTGTTTTTCGTGTGTCCTCAGCACCCCCAGCGGCTCTTCATTCTAGGTAAGTGTCCACTGGGCTTCCTCCAACACCTTGTTGCTACCCTTATTATTACCTTTCCTTTTCCTTAAGTATTTATATACACACACACACACACACACACACACACACACACACACACACACACACACACACACACACACACACACATATATATATATGCACACATATATATATACACACATACACACACACACACTCGTATATTCCATGCGCTGATGTGCGTCGGCTGCACCACGTAATAATTCGTACCTATTTCACGTCCTTCCCTCTCCTCCCTCATCTCCTCCCCCATCTCCCGCAATCATCCAGCACCACCACGTTTTCCCGCCATTTTCCTGCGCCAGCTCTATCTTCCCACTGACAAACTTTCCTTTCTCTCTCTCTCTCTCCCTCCCTCTCTCTCTTTCCCTCCCTCTCCACCTCCCCGCCCCCATCTCGCCGACCAAAAAAACAAAGAAAAAAGAAAACCATTCTCTCAACCCGTTTCCCTCTGTACCAACACCCACTCCGTTCCACTCACCGTCCAATCCTCCCCGAGCGCAGACCGCCACTCCTTTTCCTCCCTTTCCTGCGGTTTTTTCTTCCCCTCCGACCAAAACTCCCATCGCCTCAAACCCGCACCCATCCTTACCCCCTTCCTCCCCACTTCCCAAAAAAAGCCTCCCTCCCTTTTTTGACCCACTCCATCTAACAGTGCGATGTGGGTTAGGTCCTGCGAGGAGCAGGGGCAGCATCCAATTGATTCACGACTCTGGATGCGAACCAAAGCGGACTAGCAGGACGTAGGTTGGGTTTTTTTGAAGGAGGAGGAATAGGGGGGGGGTGGGAGGGTGGGGGGGGGGTAAGGTTGGAAATGCTAGGAGAGAGAGAGATAAAAAAAAGAAGGGACTTCTCCGGTGTCTAATGGCCACTGTTAGGGTGGCACCCACCCAATCCACCTCTCTCCCCCCCCTCACCGAAAGCTCTTTTCTCTTTATCACCCCCCCCCCCTCTCCACAAACCCCGTGAAATCCACACCAGTAGTCAACCCTCTTGTCCCTTTTCTACTCTCTCTCTTCCTCTCTTTTCTACCTCTGGGCATATAAAAAAAAATCCCTTGTCTTTCTCGATTTTGGTCTCTTTCTCTCTCTCTCTCTTTGGAGACGGGAGTAAAAACAGAAAAAGATAGGGAGAGATATGGGGAACATGGCTCGGAGGAAAAGGGAAAGAATGGATCGACAACAAAAGGCCAGATGTGATGATTAACGGGAGTGGGGTTTTTGAAAAATTATTCCTTACCTCCAGGGGCGATTTTGCGAGTCTTTCTCTTGTAATTGCGGTAAAAATCTATGGGTTGGTTAGGGAGGAAGGGAATGGATGACACTGTTCCTCACGCGGGAAACGTAAGCGTTATTCTTTTTGACGGCGCTGAGGATTACGTCGGCGACGTATTATAAAAGAACGGATTTTCTGCGAGTGACGGGACGGATCGATGTTGGGTGTCAAGCAGTTGGCGATCGAGTAAAATGGTATTTTAGGTTTCTGCCGTGCGGTTTTGTACATAATAAAAAAATGCGAGTGAATGAGAGAGCGAAAATGGAATAGGGGCGAATTCGATTCGAAAGAATTTCCGTCGCAGGTTATTTAAAATTTCGTTATTTTATTTGGACGATCTGTGTGTTTTTTTCGTGGGCTGTGGAAAAAGGTTGGAAGGACCAGATGCGCGTTTTCGGA
Organism: Uropetala carovei; assembly: GCA_036926305.1. Lineage (NCBI taxonomy): Eukaryota > Metazoa > Arthropoda > Insecta > Odonata > Petaluridae > Uropetala > Uropetala carovei. The sequence goes on along the minus strand of JAXCHB010000244.1, from coordinate 515,232 downwards.
ATTCGTGGAATCGCCTCTGCTGTCGTCTGCTTTTGGGCGAAAATGAGCATCTGGATTTTCGAAGCTTTTTTTTTTATGGAGCCATAATTTCAGTCATAAGGGGGGGAGCTTGCTTATCTTCTGTCGAAGTTGTTTGCATCAAAGTATTTAATTGAAGAATGCGTGCAAATTTTTTTATCGAGATGGAATTCGATGCAATTTCTGTTTTCTCGATTCGTGTTGGTGTAAAATGTCAATTTAAAAGCAACGTTTCCGTGCTATCAGCTTTGTAAACCTTCTTATGCGCCTAATAAGATATTCCGGTGAACAAGATACAGTAATGGGAAAGAGACATTTCTCGGAAATTCTAGAGAAAATTGGCGAGTCTCGGGAAATGTCATCTGGTACAGTAATCGACTAGATTTTAATCATAATCCGAATCACCTTCCCGAGACTAGTTCAATCGATCTGAAAAATTTCATTTCCCCGATTTAAATTCATGCGGAAGATTTCAATTATCTTCGAAGGTTTTGCAATTTGAGTTGTCGTTTAATATCCCGAGTGCATTTCGCTTTTTAAAAAAATCCTAATTTTTATCAAAATGTCCATTTCCCATTCCTTATTTTTTCTCATTTCCATTAACGAGATCATTTTTTTCCAATCACTCCATTAACCTTCTGTATGACATGTTTTTTTAAATCTCTCATTTCTGGCAATAAATCCTAGTCTGCGCTAGAATATGTTACTGAATCCTGAAAATTAAATCATGGATTCAAATTTTCAGTTTTTGTGGTTTTTTTAAAATCTACCTGCTTGCATCAGCTATGCATTAAAAGATAGGGGTGAAATTTGTAGTCATCAGTTTTTGTTTGGAAATTTATTGTCCCACTCTCGCTATTCCCGAAAGAACGATTACCTACTTCAAAATTAGAAAATAAATGGGAACTTTATTCATTAAAATATGGCAAATTCCGATATTGGAATGAAAACATTTTTCCATTCTTGATTTATATTTGACATTTTTGCCGCTTAACTTGACGGATTTCTAAATTTTGAAGATTCAACATCTATGAGCATAATAAGATTTCGCTCTGTCGTATAAAAACATCAGCAATCGCGGTCAGCTTTTGATGTTGGACATTAGAATTCCATAAATGGTCCAAGACGAAACATTCGCGTGCATGTGACCTTTTTACTTTCTCCATACGTAGTAATGGGAAAGTATTGTATTCATGAAAAAAATCGACTTCGAGATTTCAACGGAAATACATGTTTTGAGGTCCCTAGAACACGTTTAGACTATTTTTGGAATGATGTCTGTGTGTGTGTGTGTGTGTGTGTGTTATTTATAAATAACCGGTTTTTCGGTTTCCGAAAAATATCTCCTTAAAGACATCGCTATTGGTAATCTTCGTAAGGACCAAAGTTGTAGAGAATAATATTTCTTCCAAGTTTTGTTTGAAACTAATTTTCGTCGAACCATCCATATCGGATATATTTCGCTTTATCTTAATACCAGTATACAGCGCCACCACCATGTAGCGGTGAATTCTGTACACATTCAAAATATATGTAATTTACGGCAACAAGAACGTGTCTTCTTTTACGATACGAAATAATAATTTTGCCTCGTAATATTATTCATAATAATTTAAATATCTATAACCCAAATATGGAGAAAGTCATGTGTTGGCCACATCAGATTTTTTTTCACATTCCTTGTTAAATTTTCCATGCGGCACTAATGTCCTTATAGGTGCATTCACATAATTCTAACCATATGTCAGGTTCTTTGACGTAAAAACTTTATAACATTCATTTTCAATGAAAATCGTCTTTCAAAATACTCCATTCTGTTCGATGAGAATTTACGGTAAAAAGTTTACCTGCATGGTTTTTTCTGGAAATCTTTCACTTTATTGGTTTTGGAAATAATGTTTTTATAATCGTTCAACGAATTATGCCTCAATCCTTTTCCTCTTCCGGTGGAGAGGTTTTAAATAAGCTCTCCGATGAACAAATACGTCACCATATGGAAGGACGACCTAGAATAACTTGACGTCAGGTTTACGCCTTGATTCTTAACTCGCCTAAAATGGAGAAACCTTCTGGTTGCAGGATGCAAATCAAGCAGAAACACATGGGAACTGTGTGTCAAATCTCCGAGCATTCTCAGACCCACTCTTCATCTGAAAGCATGCAAATGCCGGAATTAAACCTCGGAAACAATAAGGATTTTCGAGATTATGAAGCGAGCGTCTGAATCTTGAAATGAGTTTAACGCCTTAGCAGATGACATATACCGGCGAATAAGAGCATCCGAATGTTCTTCAAACGATCCATTTATGTGGTTACCCGTGCTTAATCTCCATGGCGACGAAAAACATATTCCATTTTACATTGTCGGTGAATGAAAGATTTTCGTGACTGTCGATGTTATTGATAATTATCAAACCGAACTGTCAATGGGAATTATATGCAATTGTTTCCGTGGAGATGTTTTATATTTATTTTACAAATGAGAAATGTTAGTGTTTGAAAAATTACTTATTGAATATATTTTTAACAATTAATAATAATTTCTAATGATTAAAGCGCTGGAAAATTTTACTAGAAATGTATAACGGTTCAGTTTGCTATTAAATTATTAAATACGTAAGGAAATGGTGAACCAGTTCACTGACTAAGATATATCATTGCTGTATACCTAGTAAATTTAACAGTTTTACATAGGCGCAACTTTGTGGAATATTTCCATGATCCGGAGTACATATCACGAAATACGTATCACATCGAATCCATGGTCGTAAGTGGGTGATAAAATACCCAGTGGAAAATAACGCGATGTCAAATTTATTTCGGATCTTTGATAGTAAATTCAATGACTGAACGTCGCGCGTGAAATCAAATCGCGAATTGTTATCCGATATGGCCTCAGAAATACTCGAATCAGAGAGCATTAATGAAAATTACTACTTTTTATCGAATTATATCACCTTATCCGAAATCTTTTGTGTTACATGATTTTTCGAATCATTAAACTTTCCCAAATTATTAAAATTTCTATTGATGAATATGTTTCTCATTCGACTGATTAGTACGATCGCGAATTTAAATAATATGGACAAATTGTGGTTAACTTTTACATTTTATGTTTTGGTAATTTTATCATAATAGGTAGGATCCGTTGGCCCCCAGTTTTTTGAAAATACCGTTTAAACCTTATAATATGACTACCACTTCATTTGAAGAATTATGAACCTTAAATAAGCAGTTATAACGCAGATTGTTGCGGTTCTCCTTCCATATTATTTTTCCATCATAAATATATTTTAATCGTTGCAGGTATCTTTAAGAAAACAATAAAATTAAATCCTTTAACTCGCAGACATGTGTAATAACCTTGCCCTGCACTTAAAAATGAATTACTTGTATTGAATAAGGTAAGGTGTTTTATTGAAGAGTTTGTTCTCACTTCATCCGAGTCACAATCCATCTTTAAAATGTTTTCAAAATTCGATAGAAAAAATCCACTTCCATTATTGGCTTGCCCTTTTTTGTTTATCTCCGTGAAAAAATGGATGCAATCGATCGTCCATTTAAGTAATGAGCTGATAACTTTTATTGCTAACCTTTCATTTTAAGTTTATTGCTTTTATTTTAAACGTTATGCAATACCATATATTTGAATTCAAAATCATAAATTAGGCAAAATTGATAGTGGTAGGATCAACTTTGTGAAATTGGCTGGGGCTTTTAAAAGCGAAACCGAGTTTGCGGTTTTGGTCGTTCTCTTTTCCGAGCGCTGCACTACACGATATCTTGATCAATAACAACGGCTATGTTGTGTTTCATTTTGTATACTATCAATTAATGTTTCGTCATGGTACTCGTTAACAAAAACAGTAAGACTAAGTCTATGCGAAATCATAATATGGTTTATTAACCGCCCAAAAGGTTGAAAACTCATAAATCCTTGCATTATTCGGTCGCGGCGTGTTCAAACTTTTGTATTTGATTGTTTTACAATGACGCGTGTGGTATAACATTTTTTATGGTTGTATATTTTTTTAATTTTTTTTTACACATAATGGTGACTACGCAATTTAATTTAAACGCTTATTTTTTTAAATTTATAAAGCAACATAATTGCAAACCTTAAATGCTTCACCGGAAAACGGGCGACCAAAAGGTGGAACGATGACCCCGATAGAAATTGTATTGCCGCCACTTGTCCCGTGAGGATATCCTCCAACCTTAGTCCGCCGTACGTCGATAAAAGAGGGTGAGCGAAGCTGGATTTGACTTCATGAAGGGAGAGAGAGAGAGAGACTCCGTATTGGCAGGACAGGACGCGAAGACGACTCGGAAGGCGGCAGATACATGGAAGAGGGGTGCGTTCCACGTTTTTAAGATGAGACTTTCCATGGGATTGGACTGAAAAAAGGCGAGAGCGGACAGGTAAAGGGGAGATATAGATGGAGAGGGAGTTTTACTGGGACGAGGAGGGCGAGCAAGTAGATAGCGGGTTAAAGAAGGGGACGGGGTTTGTCTGAAATAAAGAAAAATGGATTCTAGTTTTTTTTTTATGGAAAGGGGATTTATTCCATTCGGATCCATTTGCAATAAGGCGACACCCGGAAAAAAACTCCCTAAGTACTACTACTACTCCTCGAAGTAGGAGGAAGCCGGAAGGAAAGGAGGAATAAACCTGCGGGGAAGAAAAGTCCTTTCGAGGGATGGGATATGGAGTTTTGAAGGAGAAAGTTGTTGGTATGGAAGAAAGCTCGTTTGTATAGTTGCAGCAAACGTATTTAGGCATAGGTGGGACGGAAAATTATGAAAAATAACGGAAGACTTATTGAGTCGAGGGCAAAGAAATAAAGAGCTTTGCTTTATATCTGTGCAACCGTTAACAGCTGATATAAGCTAAGGGTGCGCAACATGCGGCCAAATGCGGCCCGCCGTCACATTTTGTGTGGCCCGATTGAAGCAGGGAGTAATTCAACAGTTTCATTCCTTTTATATCGAAAATATAATTCAAATTTGTAAGTAAATTATATGTATTTGTTTCCCGCTTGATTTTTTATCATAAAAATTAGAAGCTAAATCTGTATTGTTAATTAATAAATCCACAATAGTGTACTTAAGTTTTTATTGTAGCCAAAATGTTCATAGTGTGGACCCCCTTATATCCAATACAGGTCGGTTTTGGACCATGCCAACTTTTGAGTTGCGCACCCCTTCTCTAAGCCTTGTGGATGTATTAATCCTCCATAACGAGCACCACGTGCGAATGATTGAACTGCCGGTTTTTGAACTATCAAGGATCGACTGCGTCCGTGCATCACGTACATCTGCTACATTCCATTTCCGAAGGTAGAAAAATGTTAATTTTCTATTCGCTTGATGAACGGGACATTCATATTATTTTGTCCCACCCGTGAACTGATGAGCTTCTTCAATAGTTAATAGGGAGGTGTTCGGCCGATTGGGTTTCTATGCCGTGTTATTTTTCTAATTAAATTTTCTACATTTTGTGATCTGGTTTTAATAGATCCATTGCGATTTCAAAACTGATTTACGAATTTTACCATACATGGATGGCAATTAGATGTCGAGGGAAGGTAACCCAGTGAATACTTTCCGTCGTACTGGTGTTCATGCAAGTCCTTCCGACATCCTGCCGATAAGTGTTCACAGGGCTTCTTCCCTCAACATCTAGCTGCCACCCAATGTAGTGTACTAGCTGAAAGTACCCGTCGTTGATCGGGAACACGTCTCACAACCTGGACTACACTCCCTTCTCCCGATCTCGTTTTTTGTCGATATCCCAGTAACTGTTCGTCCTATCAAAAATTTGTATAGAACAAAAACGATCCAGAATGTAATTTACAACAACTTTTGTTATGTGCATTTTTGCTTTAAAAGAAATGGTAAGCGAGATTTTGTGAATTTTATGGTTGGCGCCACCCCACAACCCCCCTTCCCGTCAAGAATTTCCGGATACCATACACCCTAGATTCTAAGTTGGGCTGACCTAAAGATAGGTTCCAAGTTTCATGAAAATCCGACTTTCCGTTTTGGCGTGATGATGGAACAAACAGACAGACAGACAAACAAACAGACACCAAGTCTGTAAATTGCTGTAATCATCGTCATTTCACACGAAATGCACAATAAAAGTAAAATTCTGAAAAAAAACTAATGTACAGACAGACATCAGAATTTTATTTATAGAGATGTTTGCCTTTCCTCTTATTTTAGCATGTGCATATATACTATATAAAAAATGACGGATAGGCATGATTAAAGAATTGAATGAAAACGTCCCATTCTCCATAACTCCTATTCCATTATTTTCCCTCTCTCCCTCCCATTTTCCCTTTCTCTACTGTAGCGATCAAAATGTGTCCCTGTACCTTAATTCTCCTGTGGTGAATATGACAGACAGACGGACACGGGAATTATTATTGTAGAAAGGGTGGTGAACCTGGCTGCTGTCGCGTTACCCGGATAAAGACCAAAACGTTTATATTTTCAATACTTGTTAGTGAAAAGTGTCCACTCGCTTTGGCTAATGCCAACATTATCCGACTAATGACGACCTTATCCCCATTTCGATCTTTTGCCGTAACATATCTCTAGATATCTATAAAGTGAAGTATTTGTATATAAAATCCGTCGGTTGGAGGCGTTACTTTGTGGGATATATCCATATTTGGAGAATAAATAACTGTCGCACTAGTACTTTTTCCGCAAATTTTATTTGCATTTAATAACAAGAGACGACCCTGGTTTCGCTACACAGTAGCATTGTCAGGTGACCTGGTAATGCTACCGTTTAGCGAAACCATGGTCGTCTCTTGTTATTAAATGCAAATAAAATTAGTGGAAAAAGTACTAGCGCGACAGTTATTTATTCTCCAAATATTTGTATGTATGTATGTATATATGTATCTTATCCTTGCGACGTTTACATGTTACGCGGTCGAAGTTTTAGATTCACCAAATCCGTCGAAATTCAACGGGCACTTCCGCCAGTAGTACAATAAAAAACACCATCCTTTAAGGCGCCATTTTAAAGAAAATACTATATCAGAGTCGGAGAAAAAAAAACATCTAACGCCGATAACGATCTGGTCCCATAGAAATTCACACGTGAGGCAAGAAACGAAGCGATATGGGAGGATGCGACAGTTTGGGAGAAAAAAATCTAAACAGGAAAGAGTGAAGAGGGATGCGGAGGTCGGAATAGAATGATGAGGAATGGTTGGAAAAGGATAGAGGGAGAGAGAGAGAGAGGGAGGGGGAGAGACATTCCGCGTTCGAGAGAGAATGGTTAGATCGGGAGAGAAAGAGGAAGCGATACAGGAAGAGCGGTAAAGAGGAAAAGAGAAGAGAGGGAGGGAGGGACACGGAACGCTATAGAGAGCAAAGCGTGGACAGAATGAAAATCGGGAGAGATTCGCTCGGGGGAAAAAATTCCTCCATCTTCCCATTCCTCTCTCGCTCTGCCTGCCTCTCTCTCATCCTCCACTTTCTATTGGCTGGATCCGACCAATAAAAAAGCACCAAGGTCTCTTCTTCTCCGTCCTGCTTTCCTAACCCTTTCCTTCCGTCTTCCCGCCTTCTATCTTCTTAGGATTTCCAGTCTCCTGGGATTTATTTATTTTTTAAAAGACAAGTCGGCCCTTAAAGAGAAGGAATTCGAAATATTTCCGCCTGTTCGGAATCCTTTGGCGTGTCGAGGCGCGTCAGGGTCCGACGTGGTTTTTTTTCTTTTTCTTTTTTTTTCTTCGGCTGACGCGCATGGCCGATTTAAAAGCGAGATTCTTTTTAGTTCTCTCTCAGCGGAAGAATTTCCCGTCGGGGTATTTTTTTTTTCCTTTTGCCATTTATTAATCCGTGAAAACTTTTGACGTTCCGCCGTGGTTGGTTCGAAGGAATTATCTCGAAACGTGACTAATTTTATTTTTTTGAAATCCCCGAATTTAAATTTGTACCAGGTGTCGGTAATGTCACGCGCGATGTATAGGTTATAGAAGGAATATTAGAATAGACAGGTGCAGGAATTCGCGTTTACGTTTTGAACTTAATGTTTTCGTTCGCCAAAAAAAAAATGGTATGGTTCAATATCAGAAAGGATGTAAATGTAAAAAAATATATTGTATTAATGTTTTCGCCGGCTATCATGATTTGACTCGCCGAATAATATTACAGAAAGTAATGTGCGCAAATAATCTCGTGCATAAGAGCGCTTCGTGTGATAACCGTTGTGAATATCCGTGGAAGTGGTCGCGTTATGATAAAAATGACTTGAATATGTATATAATCGACGGGTGACGAGGTATGTGTAGATAATTTAAATTCAAAACCTCAAATGTAATCAATGTCAGCGTGATTAATTTTCTCGTGCACGGATACCACGCGAAATCTTATAGCAATCAACCCTTCTTAACTTGACACAATAGGTTTATCCAATAACCATAAAAATGGATATGAAATCCAGAGGCGCACTTGGACCACAAGCAGCCGTAATCAGTGGTATTCACCAATTTTGGTTTAGCTTTTTATGGATATTGGAGATACCTATCGTGGTGATTTGATTTTAACCATGTGGCGAGCACGATAGCTTCATATCGAACCCTTCTTAAAGGCCAATTTTCATCAACGCTAACACAAGTCTATAAGAGAAAACTGTACTTTATTTTTCTACGAACATTTAAATCTCATTTCTATGTACACACACGCTTTTGAGTTTTTACTCTGGAACAAAAATATGGAATGATCATTTTCTTAAATTATAGTTTAATTATATTATAAAGATGGCAAATAAATTATACTATGAAAAAAATGTCAAGTTTTTGGATGAATTGTTATTCCAAACTTATTTAATATTTGCTTCTGTTTCTACTTAAACACAGTGTATCCTTAAATTGAAAGCTGCCGTTTTTTTTCAAGCAAAGTATGTTTTATACCTTAAAGACGCAGTCCATATGCTTTCGTAACTACAATGGAGCGATCGGACGCAATGACTCTCGTCCGATTTCTCCCCCACCCCCGCGCACGGCACACGCATTCCCCGTATCCATCCATCTAATCAACCGGGGTCAATTCCGTGAACTCATTTCGTTTGAAGCCCCCCATCCTTAATTCCAAAATCAATTACAGCGTAATGAGACGGAACTTTTTTTTTGTATCCGAGTGGGGTAATAATAAAAAAAAAAAGGATCCGAAGGAAAAAAGAATACATCTCCGTGTCACAAAGCCCCGCGTTTTCCTCTTAAAATTTTTTCCTCCTTTTTCACGCGCTACGGTTAAAAAGTCGCATCGTTTTTTTTTTCCTCCACCCTAAGCTTGCGTGACGAATGAGCGAAAAGAGGGGAGGAGGGGAGAGGTCAGGGTTCGGGGAAGGGGAAGTGAAGCTGTACCCTAGGGGAGAATGCTTTCCGAACTTTTGGGAAAGCGAAAAAGCATTAACGTGAGAGGAAAATGGAAGAGAGAGAGAGAGTGATAGAGAGAGAGAGGGGGGCGAGAGAGGTGCCATCTAACAACAATGTCGGTAAACATGGGAACGTTGCCTCATGAATATTTAAATTGCCGCTGCGAGGAGTAGCATAGGAGGATGGGATGTAGAATGAGGGGAGGGGAGAGAGAGATAGAGAGGTATGTGGAGTGTAGGAGAAAGGGAAAAACAGAAGATTGAAGGAGTTATGAGGAAGAGTAGGTCCGGAGAGGTTTTGTTGGGTTGGGTTGGAGTGAGAGAGAGAGGGGGGGAGGAAGGGAGGCTGGGGGAAGGTGGGAGAGGGAATGACGGGAGTGATGCCAGAGGGAAAGAGGCGCCGTTGGATTAAGAGTAGGTCACGGGAAACGACGGTAAAATCGCCCCCTGATAGCGAGTAGAGGGCCGCCAAGGGATTGATCCACGGTCGCATTGTCCCGGTGGATGATGCCACCCAACCAACTTTCATCTCCATTTTCCTCCAACTTCCTCTCGCTCCCTCGCCTCCTGTGTTTCTGCCTCCCTCTTCCTCATCTCATCTCCCATCTCTCTCCTTTCTCATCTGTTCATTTTCACCCTTCTCTCACACGCTGTCAGTCTCATTTCTCCGTACCTATAGCTGCCTCTCTCTCTCTTTATCTCTCACATCCCTTGTCTATGCATTTCCTCCTTACTTCCTACTCTCATACCTTCTCTTTACCTTTATTTCTCCACTAGCAGAATTTCCCGTCGAATTTCAACGGATTTAGTGAAGCTACTACAGCACAACATACAAACTCTTTAAAATATATAGTAGATACTTTTTAACTTGCAATTAGCTTTTCTTAACGAGTAATCATATTTGCTTCTAACAATCCGCTTCCGAACGTATTGCATTCAAATATAACCATAATTGTATTTCCCATCAAATCACTTTCGCCAAATCCAGCTTCATTTCTTGTGTAATTATGCCTATGAAATGTTTACTTTGTCTTGTAAGCAAGAAACCCGTGAAAGAGCAAAGTACAACTGTCCATGATTGAACACTGACTGGTAAATGTACACCGGATACGTGAGCTTATTTACGTTAATAAACATTATGATGTAGAATATAATGATTTTACTTACATAAAATGTAAGATTCCAGTATTCAATAGACGAAAGAAGGTTCAATTACTTGCATCAATAAACGCTTCCTGAATAATAAGTATATATTTACTTTGCTATCCATAAACATCGATCGTTTCGTTGCTTAAACAAAAGTGCGAATCGAATAACGCTAAACTTTCGTCTGTTTGTAAGCTTCATTGAAGCTAATTGAATCGGAGGTAACAATGACTGCCGCCTTGGCAACGCCCGGAAGGGGTACGAAAAATCCACAAAATTTCGAAACAAATATCGTATTTCTGAAACCTTCGACCGTGTAACATGTAAACTTCGCAGGAATAAGATAGTATAGTTTTCTTCGTCGAATAAAGCAAAAACGAAAAAATCGGTCCATATTTACGTATTTTAATGCTTGAAGGAAGAATACCTTGCAAGTCAAGAAACGTAGTATCTTATGGAAAAAAGTTAATCCCCTCTATTGACCAAACCTTTATAATTCACTAAGTTAGGATGTAAGAAAGAATCGTACCAAATTTAGTTATTCTAGCTTTTATCGTTTAGGAGGAGTTCCACGAACAAACCAACAAACACACCCTTCGAAATATATTTCCACTATCTCATTCCCTAAATATATATGCCTCCTTTTCTCTCTCTCTCTCTTTCTTTTTCTTCTTATTCCTGTCTCTTTACTCGTCATCGCTCTTCCTGTTTACTCATATATATATTCCTTTCATAAATTTCTCTCAGCTTTATTCTCTTTCTTCACATCTCCTTCCCTCCCCTCTTCTTCCCTCTCTTTAACTTTTTCTCTTTCCCTCTCTCTCTCTAATTCTTATATCTCCCCTCTTTTTCCTTTCTCTCTCCCTCTCTCTCTCTAATTCTTATATCTCCCCTCTTTTTCTTTTCTCTCTCCCTCTCTCTCTATCTCTATACTTTTCCTTCCTTATCATGCCTTTCTCTTTTCTCCTCTCATTCATTCCCTCTCTTCTTCTTCTCTTTTCCTCTCTTCTCCCATCCTTCAATCTCTTCTCGTTCCCTCTGTCTTTTTCATTCTTTTCACATGCTTCCCTCTCGTCTTGTTTCTTCTCTTCCTTTTTCTTCTCTTCCTTTTTCCTCTCTTCTCCTTTCCTCTCTTCTCTTCTTCCCCCTCTTCTCTTCTTCCCTCTATTCCTCCCTCTCCTCTCCCATCCTCCCCTCTCCCATCCTCCCCTCTCATCCTCTTTTTCCCTCTCTTTCCCTCTGTTATCCTCTCTTTCCCTCTCTTATACTCTCTTTCCCTCTCGTCTCTGCTTCCCTCTCTTCTCCACTTCCCCTCTCCTCTACTTCCCTCTCTCCTCTCTTTCCCTCTCTCCTCTCTTTCCCTCCTCCCATCCTCCCCTCTCTCCTCTTTTCCTTTCACCTCTCCTTCCCTCACCTCTTTCCCGTTCTTCTTTATCTCTTCCTCTGTAATACCCACCCTCAGTTTCACTTTCTTTTATCTCCCCATTCTTCTATTCCTATCGCTTTCCTTCTCTCCAATTTCCCTCTCTCCCTCTCTACCTCCCCCCCTTCCTCTGTCTCTCTCACCTCTGATGAGGCGGAATGATTTTCCCATACGGTTTTGCCCTACTCGTTTCCCAATCGCTGCCCGCTTACGTCCGTCCAATGGACAGCGTGGGAATTTTATTTTTTGAAGGTTTGAAGCATCAAATCCCGGTGCGAGTGTGTTATTCCACGTATCATCATCCCAGCCTAATCTCCATATCGGTTGTGTGTGTGTGCGCGCGCGCGCTGCCGATCAGATGAGGCGGAATGTGCGATGGGAAAATGGACGGCACTGCATTGGCCTAATTACATCCGCGAAGTTAAATCTTGCGAATGGTCTCCTGCGAGAAGGAAAAGTTTCCACGGGGCGTGTCATTAAGACTGTATCTTGGTTCATCTCGATTATATTAAAGGCAAATTGCTTGTTTCTTACGGGTAATTTAAAAGTTAATGGGTAATTATGGATAGAAATTTGCCTTTTTTTTAAAAGGAATTTTACGATCTCTTTTAACGTTATAATTTTATTAAAGTTCGCAAAAAACATATATTCAATGATTTTACTTCTTTGGCGATTAGATATACTAGACGTAAGGTAAATTAGTTGTCTAAAAATTTTCACCTAAACCGTGCATACCTTAGAATGATATAGGTATGATTGTTTCATTCGTTTAAAACTATGAAGTAAGCTTAAAGAATTACGGTTTTTGTTAATATTAATTTTTCCCAATATTAATGATTTACACGAGATCCCTAACTGTGTTTGTTTTGTATGATTTTGTTCTCAAACTGCTTGAACAACATGAGCTGCATAAAAATTGATTGTTTTAACTATTCTTACTTGTTTGTGTATTTTAGTCCACACAAACGTCCATTGACCGTGGCATATTATGTTCTGATCAGTTTAATTTTTCATTCAAAGTAAAAGTTTAATATCGTTACTTTCTAGCATTTCATAATCAATCTCTTATCATATTTACCATTTTCTTTATAGTATAATGGAGCATCAACACCCGCACGGAGGGGATACTTCCAATACATTTTCTAAAGAATTTTCAGACTGTATTTTTTCATTAAGAATCGCTAATTAGTAGTTTTTCAATAGATAAAACGATGAATTTCTGACTGAAATCAAAGTCGACTTAAGAAAACAATACATAATCAAGTTATTGGGAGAAAAAAAAATTAGCTATATCCTGAAATTTGGGAAAATATTTTCCGGAGGCATCTTATTAAATTTTTCTTATCTCACGATTACGTAACTCCGCGAGCCTCTCCCAAATTTTAAATATCTTAATAGAATGAAATTTCAAAAGTGAATCAGTCGCGCGTATTATACGTGCTGTATAAATTCTATCAAAATTTTGTGTGGTTATTAGTGAAAAGAGGATCGCGCAGGACTTTTGCGACGTAGTAAAATATAAAGGGGTACTTTATTAGGATTAGGGTCAAACGCTCGTAACATCCTGCCACGAATGACTATTTAATCCACGCGCTTAGAAATTTGTCGAGAAATTTTGAGCTGAAAATTTGCCTTTCATCGTTCATGTTTTTTTATTTCACACACTGCTTCATGGAAGTGTCTGAAAATTTATTCCGCGAAAATAGCACATAAAGAATTTATTAATAATGATAAGAGACGGGCCTAAGTCGATGGTTTAAAAAGAAAAAAAAACATTGAGATTCGCGCCCTAAGCTCCTAGCACGGGAAGATGGAGCGAAACCTAATTTGCTTAATGCATTCGGAGGCGGAGGAGAAGCCGTAAAAGGATTTTGCGATGGGGCATTCGGGGAGAAATTACTTGTTGCTTACAGCACGGGGCGTTTGCTCGCCGCGTTTCTTATTTGAGCACGCGCACGCAAATTGAATGCCAATACAATCAGTTTGAAATGTTCTGGTCGTGTCCGACGGAAGGGAGGCGTGAATTTTTTTTTTTGAGGGATGCGAATTTAGGTCCGCGTCAAATAACAGTCTTCCGAAAGTAAATAGGAAGAGGACGGAGTATGGACGGAAAACAAAACTGGGGAGAGGCCACGAAGAGATTAACGGAAGTGAACGTAGGAGGACGTTGCGAAAGGCGCTCGTTAAGCGTTACTTTCGATGGTACTGGTTTAAATTCTACATTTTTAAAGCACAATTTTGCTTGAGTTAGTCGTCATTCCGTTGTACCACATAATTGCTACAGGTAATTTTACAACGTCGAATTAACTATTGTGTTTTACTATGTATACTAAGAATCTTGGTTATACAGTTGAACTTCTATAAATCAAGGGAAATAAAAGTATTCGAATTGTAGAGAATTCGAGTTACGGGAGAAAAATAAGATTAAAATGATTTTGTCCTGTAAAATGAATTTACTTTGAGTTGTGGAAAATTCTAGTTAAAGATGTTCGGCTCGTAGAAGTTCGACTGTAATTTGTTTCAGAATAAAATATCGGTTTCGTAACGGAATTGATTAGTTGAAGAGCATTTTAAGATATTATGGCATGTTATGATATTTAGATAGATATTACGTTTTTAGATTGTAAAAACTATATCCTGGTAAAGTTAAAGATGTTTATTGTTTTATAAGTCTTACTAATTGCTATTTTTTATTGTCAGAACTATTTTATAATTAAGATGCTTTAATTTTAGTTACGTCACTATTGAATCATTAACTATTATATATTTACATCATTTCCTTATATGTATTTCCCACTACATAATGAAATTTATAGAATGATAGGAAAAATTGAGATGAACATACATAGTCTTTTGTGTACATAGTCCATATATTTTTTTGTTTTTCGTCGTATTATAGAAGAAAAACAGAGGTCGGTATATTTGAAATAACAAAAATAATAACCGTTTCGTGGCTGTGTTTTTGAATTTGCGCCATATCGCAACGTCGATTATTCGCCAACACACTATTTAGCGTAAAAATGTTAAATTAAATAACTCAGCTGAAAGGAAAATTGGGTAATTCGTTAGGTTCGTCCGTTTGACATACAGTTTACGCTCAATGTACGTCAATTTCCGCGAGCGGCGACGATAGCGAAAAAAATCAAACCTATAAATGAAGTTAATTCAACAGTTTTATAAATAGCCTCGGGCAAAAAACGGCAGCAATTCAGCTTTCAGTTTTTTTACCTCCGAACAAAAAAAGCAACGAAAACATCCATCTTTTTTGTTTTACTCGATCTCCGGAAAAAGACAAAGGAAAAAATTAAACTAATGAAACGTACGCCATATTATCACACACCGTCAGGCATGACTAGAAAAATTTCGATCCTTTTTTTTTTCATACGAAACGATTGAAACATTAGCGCGAAGGTCCGGAATACGTAAAAAAATTCTTACCAATAAAAAAAATAGGAATCGGGTGCGAGGGAATGGCTGGGCATTGGGAGATAAAAAAGAGAGAGAATGAAAGGAAAAAGAGGCAAAGAAATGAGAGAAAAAATGGGTAGGGGAAAGGTAGAGACAATGGAAAAAACAGACACACGCACACAGACGACTAAGAAAAGAGAGAAACGAAAAGCAATGGAGGAAGATATTGATAAAATAAAAAAAATGGAAGAGGGAAAGGGCAATACACCAGTGTTGGAATTATACCCATACAACATCTCCACAAACCCCCCGAAAAAAATCCATCCCTTTGCTTCGTCGTCTCCTTCCTCTTGCTTCCTCTCTCACCAAATCCACCAAGCTCCCCCGGTAACGCGGGCGTCAATAGATAACCACAAGAGATATCAACTTCCCTTCTCCCGGATGGGAAGAGGTGTTTTGTAGGGGAGGAAAATGGGCTGGAGAGGTGGAGGCGAAACTCCTCCTCCGTCTCCGTCCCTCTTTCTCTCCCCCTCAACCAAGAGAGCTCCGGTTCGATCCTCGGATGAAAGACTTGCTGCGAGTTCGGCCGCGGATATTCCGAGAGAAAGGGCAAAAGGGACGGTGTGGAAATAAAAAGGGAGAGAGTAAAAAAAAAAAAACAGAACGCCGTTGGATAAACCGCACGAGTGAATTCGAGATTCTAAGCACGGGAACGAGGAAGGGAAGGAGAGAGAAAGAAAGGTGGGGTATTTTTTTGAAGGGACCTGCTACTTTGGCGGTAGTATTATCCCTCGAGGAAAAAGAGGAAAGGGTTAAGAGAGAGAGAGAAAGAGCTGGGAAAAGAGTATGCGTCGTGCGGAGGCGGAAGGGCGGGAAATGGGAGGCGTCGGAGGTTTAAGGGGGCGGGAGAGAGGGGGAGAAGAGGGAGAGGAGATAGGTGGGGGGGGGGGGGTCAGAACGGAAGGTGGAGACAAGGGAGGTGGAGGAAGGGAGGACGACTTCAATATCCCACCGCCCCCGCTGTTGAGGTCACCGCCGTGGGGCCTGAGGGCGTTTTTTGGGAGCGAGAATGAAAGAGGAAGCCGAGGAGAGAGAGGGGAAAAATTGACAGTCGCAGGCACTCCCTCTGTTGTGTCCTTCTCCTTGTTCCCCCACTCCACATGTGCGGCCGCACCCCTCCCCTCCCCTCCCCCCCCTCCCCACACACGACTCCGTGCTTCCAACTAAGCCAACGCCTCGGCTGTGACTAGGCACACCCTTCCCCTCCTTTTCCTCCCTCCCTCCCCCTCTCCTTCCCTCTTTCTCACTCCACCTTCCTCTCCAACCTTTCTTTATATATACATAAAGGTTCTCCCGCCTCTCTCCCGTCTCCAATCCCATCCTCGTAACCACCATTCCCGGCGTCCCATCATCAAACCGCGCACACATCCACCTTCCTTTTCCTTCCCTCCATCCTCCGTGCCTTTGCCCGCACCTAAGGCCATCCTTGTGCTATCTCGCAGAAATAGTTCTGTTCCTTCCCCCCCCCCCCCTCCCCCTCTCTTTTTGCCTTTGAAATAGGAGCCGTGCCCGTGAGGTAAAAAGAGAGTATTTACGCGCGGCGTGCGTGTTTTCTTCGATTTAATTCTTCTCCGTTTTTTTTCCTCTCTCTCTCTTCTCGGGGATGTGCATATTCGATGCCGTTTTTCCGTAAGCGGACGCTTTTGGTGTCGTGGGAATCAATTTGAAAAGAAAAAAATTCGACGTCGGAAAAGGAAAATCGATGTCCGTAGAAAGGTAAAAAAGTCGCGAGGTCTCTGGAATAAAAAAAAAGAAGAGAGGGAATGACGGGAGATGGATGGATATGTTGACGGAGAGAAAAATTCGCGAGAGAGAAGAGAGGGACGGGAAAGGATGAGTAAGTGGGCGTGGATAAGAGGGGGTTATATGGATGCATGGAGGAAGAATCGGAATTTAAAGGAAAGGGATGAAAATAGATGGAAGTGAAAGGGGTGGTGTGTGGGGGGGGGGGAGGAGGGGGAATTGGGAGTAAAAGGGAATATGGATTTGGAATAGGGGAATCTGAAACCAAAAAGGTGCGAGAGGGAGGGAGAAAGAGGAAAGGTGGATAAGAAAGAGAGGAGAGGTAGAGCGAAAGAAAGTAGAGACAGACAGACAAACGACTTTATTAGGGCGAAATTGAGACTATATAGTCCCTTCTTACATTTAACCCTTCGTCAGTAGTTACAAAAGAGAATAAAATAGTACTAATAAGAGAGAGAAATGATAAGAGGAGCTGGAAGAAGAATGGGAGAGAGATTGAGGTGAAGGAGAGGATGGGGAGAAGAGGAGGAAATAGAGAGAAATGCTTTTATTCCGGCTAGGTTGATGCTTTTAGGCTCTCTCTCTCATCTATACTCTTTCGTCAAATATTTTGCAATTGCCAGGAAGAATATTCATATAGGGCAGTGATGGCGAACTTATGGCACGCGTGCCGTAAGTGGCACGCAAGACGATTTTGGTTGGCACGCCAACGTAATGGCGAAAGTCATACAAAGCATTTATCTTACTGATTTAACGCCGAAAAAACATTGGTTTTATTTAGTTTAACTATTGTAAACGTTAGTTTCACGGTTACAATCTTATTTATTGATCTCGAATTTAATTTAGATGGCATCCAAAAAAAATCAAGGCCTTTTTGTGGCACGCGAGGCGGAAAAGATTCGACAATTTCGCTAATGTTGGCACGCGGACTATAGAAGGCTCGCCATCACTGATATAGGGTGTCGTAAAACAATAAAGTCGTTTTAAAAAAAACCTGAAAAATTGAATGTACAAATGCAGCAGCTGGAACATAAATTCGAAAGAGATGAAGAAATGAAGAGAGCAAGTCGTATTTAGCGAAAACCTACTTTTAGGAAACCTACCACGGGAAGGTACTACCTGTGAAAAATCTGCGCCAACCTATTATAGAAGACTTATCATATAATACACATGTACAATACAGTGTACATAGTCATATTACCTGTAATCATCAGTTCACTCGGCAAATCATGCTAGACAATTCTTCTGTAAAATTAAAAAAAAAAGCAAGAACTGAAATTTATTGGTACCGGTCTCCCTCACTTCGCTTCGCTTTAAACGATTTCGTAATTAAACGGATTGCTTTTTAAAACAAAAAAAAATCGATATAAACGGCACAATTCAGAGTTAAACGATTTGTATCGCGCAAATAAATTGCCTCATTTTGAAATTAACGCTGAGCGAATACACATAATTTAGAAAGTGACGTTTGTTCGTTGAGAATAAGAAGCGAGATGCACTTCGGAGCTAAATGATATGTCAAGGACAAAACGACTGTTTCATTTCGAAATTAACGCTGCTCACACCTCATTTGTTACAAATTAATTTGATACCTATGAATACAAGAAGTACTACGCCGCGACACGCTTTCTTACATAGTCGTTCGCCATTGAAAGTTTTCCGACCCTCGCTTCTACAGATTATATAGTTTTTTTTTATAAGGCGGACAATAAAATTCATAGAACTGACATGATGGAAAGGATGGAGAGGTAACTTTTATGCGTGAATGCTTAGGAATAAACACAGGCGTGAAGTTAGAGAAGGAGAAAATTTCTGAACTAGATCGGGAATTGTGAAGTAGCAAGTTAAAAAAGGGATTGGCGTCTGTCACGGCTACTTACAAGGAAATATACAACATAAAACGTGCAGCAAAACAGATCGCCTTAACGAAGTATTTCCAGAAGATAGACGCAGCGGATCTCTTTTTTTCCCGTCGAAAGATGATCCAGGCAACCCGCTACCTGCCTCAAAGTAATATTCCACCTAATCTTACACTTCTATCATCTTTTCGGTGTACAGGAAAACCGACTTTATTTTATTGAGGGCATATTAAATTTATATTGACGTATTACTGGGTTTACTATGTCAACTGCCGAGAAAGTTTAGTGTATATCACACTCCGGAACGTATTTCCATTAGTATTTTACTATGCTAAAAGCGGTTGGCTTTAAACGCTTTCGATATACACGCAATTTCCGTCAAAAACATCCCCCGTCCAAAGTGAATAAATAACAAGTTAGGAAAGTGCACAACGTATCACAAATGGGCGCGTTTCGTGCAATGGAGTATTAGAAAGAAATTATATACCTGTACGTAAGGGAAATTGCGTTTTCAAGTTTTCTTCATCATAAACAATCCATTTTCTTTCTATTTTAAAATACTGCATGCACACGTAAGGAAATTAAACGTCTGTTTGTGAGATTGTTTATGTTAGCAACAATGAATAAGTAACCATGCAAAAAAATTTCTAAGTTCAACTCGAATTAAGACATTCTCATTTGATTTTCTCGATAACGGCTACACGTACGATAAAAATGTATAGGAAAGAAAATACCCTCCTTTACTAGTTCTACAACTTTTATTTGAAAAATATTTTGATATTTACGAGATATTACGAAAATTTAATTTTTTGTCACCAGTAAAGTGGTACCCCTTATTTGCATACGTGATTCATTTTTGCGATTTTCTTATTATATTTGATTGAGAGTCCTTAATATCAAATTTCATGAAAATCCGTCCGGTAGAAGCCGAGAACGAACATACGGACGGACGGACGGACAGACCGACGATAATAGGCGCTCACGCTGGAAGCGAAATGCGCCTAAAAATCACTTCTATGCAAAAGTACAGAGAACATTAGGAAAGAGCAGAGGCAGAGGAAAGTAGAGATGGTGGAGAATAAAGATAATACGGGAAGGAGAAAGAGATAATAGTGGATAGGTAGAAAGTGGGAGAAGAGGGGAAAATTACAGGGTGACAAGAGGGAAAGGGGAAAAAGTGTAGGGCGATAGAAAGGGAAAGCAAAGTGACAGAAATAGGGAGAGAATAAATGGAAAAGGGAGGAAACTAGAGAGAGAGAGAGAGAGAGATTGACAGGAAGTAGTAGAAAAAGGGATTGGTAGTAGTGAAAGGGCTTGAGGGAGGATCAAATTGATGGGGAAAAAATCGAAGAGAAGGTTAAAGGGTAGTAGTAGTAGGGAAGGGAATTGAGGAAAGCGGAATGATTGAGAGAAAATAGAACAGATAGGAAAAAAAAGAGGACAAAGGAGAGAGAGGGGGGGGGGATATTATAGGCATGTGAAAAGGTGGAACAGGGTTAAGAGGGGAAGAGGAAACGGAGGAGAGGCAGATGAGGTAGAAGAGGATGAATATCGTATCAGGCAAAGGCAATCCATGTTTTTCAGGGGTTGACAAAAGGTCACCTGGATCAGCGGGCGAATGTCAAACAATATGATCAAAGGAAAAGGGCATGTCTTAGGTTTTCTTTACATTATACCTGCCGCCCAAGCGTAACAACCGGAAAAAGGAGTTATTTATTACATATTCGAAATAAATAAATATATACATATGTGTGTGTGTGTGTATATATATATGCCCTATAAACCCAACTCAGTCCCAAAACCGGCCACTAACATCACCTACCCCATAACTTCTCCCAGCAACTGCACCACCCGCAATGTCATCTACCTCCTGACCAGAACCCAATGCCCCGCCTTTTACGTTGGCCTCACCAGCAATCCCCTTGACATTCGCATGAACGGCCATCGCAACAGCGTTAGTCTTAAACGACCGCTACCCGTGACCGATCATGCGAATAATCATAATCATAAATTCAATGTTTGTTTCACGGTGAGGACCATCCGCGCCCTCCCGGACGGCGCTTCCCCCCAATGCATCACATTCGAAGGGGCACTAATCTAACTTCAACAATGTTGTATACCATATACAAACTCAGCATTGACGTACCGGAAAATCTGACAAGAATCAAGTTACCTAAAACGAAAAAAAAGAAAAAAATGAGTTAAAGAGTACACAAAAGGATGCATTTCATCGAAAGTAATTATAATCAAGCATTACGAATTGAAGATGAGACTAAAGAAATTCAACAATAGCTACGGTAGGACAGTCATAAGAAAGACAGGAACTCCAGAAGATTATAACGAAATTTTAAATATGTACAAAAAACATAAAAGACGTGTACAAATGCATGAAGAACACAAATTCATAAAGAGTGTAGTAAACCCGCGAAAAGCATCCTGAAGAAGACGATCAAATGTCTGAAGAAGAAAAAGATTGTGGCCTCACAAATACGGAAATGGAAATTAAGGAATATACTGCTAAGTTTGCCGAAAGTAATTAAAAATTAAGTGGTAGGTAACAAACCTGAAAATATATTTGACAAAATAAATTACAATCACTTTATAAAGATAGGAACAGAGTGTACTACAGGGCACTACAAGAAACAAATTTTTATCCCGCTAATACTAATGATGTCAAGGATAAACGAGGGTGACTAGTTTCCTCAATGTTTTCATAGCTGAACTACGCTGTGTGTACCGCGCCATCTATCGCCCATCTGAGCAAGCTCAGATTTTTCGGATACCCGCTAGATGCCAGACAAAGAGGAAAAGTAAAAATTACAAATAATTGTCATTTTAATAGGATATATTACTGATTCTGAGTTATTAAAATAATAATAATCCCTATCTCATTAGTAGCGTCGGAAGCGTCACCGGATGTATTTGCACCGTTCCCGTGAGCTGCTACCAATCTTGCTAGGGTGGTACAAGCCTTCGTGAAGGTGACACAAACCGGAGTTGTATCCCGTTATATATATATCGAGTGAGGTTAATATGAAAGTTATTAAAAAGGGAAATTAATTGACTGTACTCGAGTATTTGAGTGAGTTTGATTAAATGCCATATTCTTAATATGGAAACTATGGACAAGGCTCTTGTATGTTTCAAAATAAGAACTCCTTAACCGTAAAAATTTGAATATTTAGTGACAATAACGAAACGTTGTTATTGTCCCTAAATAGTCCAATTTTTACGGTTAAGGAGTTCTTATTTTGAAACGTCCGTTTCACCTTATTCTCCATACTCCCTTTTTTAATTTTTTAAGGCTCTTATAATTACTTATCTCACCTTATACGTGACGAATTTGTAAATTTGATGTCAGAGAAATCGCAGAAAAAGCTTATTACAGAGGTTAAAGAAGCTACGTGTTTCTCGTTGATCATTGTTTCAACGCCGGACTTAGGTCATGTAAGTCAGTTGACATTTGTTTTACCTTATGTCATACCACCCGGGAAAATTAAAGAAAGCTTATTTGGATTTTTATCTGTTGAAGAACACGATGGGGTTTAATTAGCAAATACTGTTACAGAAACTTTAGGCAAAGTGAAAATTGACGTCAAACATTGAAGAGAGAGGTCAAGCATACGATAACGCATCTAATATGTCAGGAAAATATAATGGTTCACAAACCTTAATAAAAAATTGTTGTGCAACAGCTACGTTCCATGCGCAAGCCACTCTCTAAATTAAGTTGGAAACCATGCCGTCGAAACATGATATCTGCCAAATTTTTTGACTTCGTTCGGGAATTGTACGCTTATTTTTCAGTTTCCATAAGTCGATTGAGCACTTCGAAAGAATCGTTGTCAAAAACAAAAATTCAGTTCTTTTGAAAAGTCAAACTAGATGGTCTACACGAGCTGATGCTTTTCTAGCACTTCGAATGGGTTTCACCAATATTAGAGGGGCTTTAATTGAACTAAAAAAATTCTCCATTGCAAATCATTTTACCAAACGAGTGGCGGAAAGGTTAATAAAACATTTTGGAATTTATGATATTGTTTTGATGACTGTGAATTAGAATACTGTACTGCAATGCATTAATGCAATTTTTCCTTGGAAAATCTCAAAATATTTTCTTTTGGGCGTGATGATGAGAATAATAGATTACGCTTTCTGTCATTAAAATGTAATGTCATGGGTTAATTCTTTAGCTTCTGTTTTGAATTCAAAGAGTGATATTGTAATATGAAAACTGCAGATTATTCCATGGTGATTTATCGAATAATTAAGAACCATATAAAAGTTTCTAATTGGAATTGTTGAAATAGGAGACCGAAAATTCCCATTTTTTAGGCAAGCAATGTTTAAAAATTTTGAAATATTTAAGTATCTTGGTAAAGTGCATATTGGTGAGAAATTAAAAGGATGCCCAAGGTATCTTTTTTGTTTGTAATATTTACTATAATAATAGCCCAGGTCTGTTGGTTGGTTGGTCACGCTATTCCATAGGTCGTGCCTCTGGTAGCGAATTATGGTATTAACTCGAGAAAGAATTGAGATAGGATCTCGAAATTTGGCAGAAATGCTCGATTAACATATTTTAAGGTAATGACGAAAATAAATCTCAAAAATGTCCTGGATTCGACTCCAAGGAAGACATTTCCATTTTACGTAAGGTGCAGGCTTTTATTGTTTTGGAAATTAAAATTAGAAGGAATTAATCTACGAACTTCGGATTTGAAGCATTTTTTAAAAAATTACAACCTTTCTTATTCTGTTCATCTTTTTCCGCCTATAATTCGAAACCGCTCAGGTTAAACGTTTATTTTACGTATTTTGTGGAAATCTTGCCATTTTAACGGGATGTTGCCTTGGCTACCAATTATATTGTTAAACCTCAAAATCCTATTGTTATATCAATCCTTATGGGTGTAAGCGTGCTTTTAATACGAGATAGGGAGGGAGAGAGAGGCATGGTAACGGAAGGGGAGAGAGGAGACAGGAAATTAGGGGGAAGGGATGGAGAGAGAGAGGGGGAGTGAGGGGAAGTAGGGAGGGAGGGAGACAGACAAACGACTATATTGAGGGCGAAATTGAGACTATATAGTCCCTTCTTACATTTGAGAGAGAGGGAGGGAGAGTGAGGGGGGGAGGAAGGAGGAGAGAGAGGGGGGGAGGGAGGCAACTATTTTAAGGTTAACTAAAGATATCCCATCATATTGACGGGCTTTTATACTGTCTCTGTATAAATAATATATTATGTGAAAAATTTAACGATTATTTACATTGATGAACGTTGAAAGATCACACATCATGCTGAAAGTGGGAATTTGATACACCGAGTAATGACTTTTATATCTGAGCTATTTTTTTTAGATATAATGGTTTTAGGCGTTTTATTGCATCGTATTCTGTATTTCAGCATCTATTTTGCGAATCTACTTGTTATGAGATTTTTTATTTGGGACGCTAATTCAAGTCTTATTATTATTTTACTCACAAGTCAAAAAGCTAGTAGATTTTCTCAGAAACGAATGAATATCAAAGTTTGTGCATAATTTGTATCACTATTGGTGTATATGTATTTAGTTTATAATAAACTGTTAATACCCGAGTTTTGCTCCGCATAAGAAACTGGACCCAGACGGTTAATTTAATGAAGAGTATGTTTTGCAAAATGATTTTTCTATTTATATTTTTTCTTTGCATACCTAAAAAATTTACAGTCATTTGAACGTCAGAGTCGTATAAATTTTATGTATGCTTTCCTCTATCTGTTTTTACATTGTAAAACATTAACATAATTTTCCAGTGAGTGATTTTAATAGTCTTAAATATTTTTATTTAAAAATATACTATTAACATGGAAATGAAAATATAATTAGTCATCGAAAAAAATATATAAAATCTTTATAAACTAGTGGTAAGGTATGCCATATCTACGGATTAGTTGAAATTATGTACGTATTTAACATCTAAGATTGAAATAAGTTATAATTTTCACTATTGCGCAGAATTTCACTTTTTCCAGTAAACAGCTTTCCAACCCTAAAAATGCAATCCGCAGATTGCAACCCTTTTTTTTAAGCACCCAGCCCTAAATCGCAAGAAAAACTTAGAAACACGCGCAATTTGCCTTTTGGGTTCTTAATGCCCCACTAAATCATGAAATGTTAATCACGCGCAGGTGGTCTTGAGAAAAAGCCAAAAAAATTCTCCAATTCCATTTACGCCCGATTAATAAAAAAAACGAACTTTATCCACACATTTATTTTTGCGACATTCATCACACAAGACCCGAGTTTTCCGACACATCCCGCTCGCCACTCCATCCTCCGAAAAAAAACCCTCCTTTTCCTTCCTCTCCCCCAACTCCTCCCTCCTTAACCCCTCAGAAGCCCGAAAAAAAGACCGACCTCTGCCAGCACAAAACCTACCCCCGGCGCCATCTTGACCTTTCTCCGCACTCCCTTCCCGCCAGATGCCGCCCAAAATCGATCTTCGTCTCTCGAAAAACCCCCTTTTCCGTTCCTTCAACCAACCCCATTCTACATCCCCATCCAACGGACCCACTTATCCCTATATTTCCTGTAGCCCCATCGTCCTTTTCTTCCAGGACTCCCTCCCTCCCTCCCGCCTCTTCCTCCCTACCGCGGAATTCTTATCCGTCTCTCTCCCTTCCCCCATCCCCCCTCCAACCGACTCACTTCCATTCCGGGCCAAGTCTCTGATATCACCCTTCGACCCCTCCTTGCTCTGCTCTTCCACACTCGGAGATCCACTTGTCACACTTAGCCAAGAAATTAGAGTCTTCATCCAATCCTTTTCTCTCACCCCCCCCCCTCTCTCTTCTCTCTTTCAGTCTCTCACTCTCTCTCTCTCTCAATCCCTGCCGCGCACCCTTTTCTGTGTAGTTTCTGTCTCTTTATACCCCTTATCGACCCCCTTTACCGCTCCTCTCGCTTCCCTCGCCCCTACTTCTCGCCCCACCCTTCTCGTCCCCCCTTTCTCGCCCCCCCTTTCTCGCCCCCTCCTTTCTCGCCCCCCTTCTCGCCCCCTTCTCACCCCCCTTCTCGCCCTCCCCTTCTCGCCCCCCCTTCTCGCCCCATCCATCTCGCCCCCCTTCTCGCCCCCTTCTCGCCCCCTTCTCGCCCCCTTCTCACCCCCCTTCTCGCCTCCACCTTCTCGCCCCTCCTCCTTGCACCCCCTCCTCGCCCCCCCTCCTCGCCCCCCTTCTCTCCTTCTTGCTCCCCCCTTCTTCCAATCTCTTCCACCCTCTCTTTCTCTCTTTTTCCCCCCTCTCTTCTCCCCGTCTCGCCCTCCTCTCGCCCTCCTCTCGTCCCCCGTTTTTCCCCCATTCTCTTTACCCATCTCTCCTCCAACTCACCCCCTTCTTACTTACCCCTTTTTACCATCTTCTCTCCTTCTCGCTCTCCTCACTTCTGACCTCCATCTCTCCTCCCTCCCTCTCTCTCTACCTCATCACCCCCTCCTCTCTCTCTCTCACTCTCCTTCCCCCTATCTTCACCCTCTCCATCATCTACCCCTTCCGTCTCTCACTCCTCGCTCTCCACTCTTCCTCATCCCCTCCTCATTTATCCCTACCCCTCTTACTCATCCTTTTCTCCCGCTCTCCATTTTCCCTCTCTCTTACTCTCTTTCTGCTCGCACCCATTTCCCCTCCCTCTCCATCTCTGATCTTCTGCCCGCGACTTAAGATTGGAAGGTTTTCTTCGTCGTTAAGGGCTCCGAAATGCATTTTCTCGTAGCCTTCTCCTGACGCGCTCGCATCGTCCTTCAACATTTTTTCCTTCCCACACCTTCCATGCGCCTCTCTCCCTCTCTCTCCCTCCCTCCCCCCCTCTTCCCCCCCTCTTCCCCCCCTCTTTCCCCCCTCTTCCCCCCCTCTTCTTTTCCTTATTTTTCTCCTCGTCCGCCAATTTATCACAAACTCGTTTTATTCCGTGGAAACAGTCTCGAAATCCATTTATCTCTTTCCTTTCACTTTAATTTCCTTTTCCAAAACTCTTGCGAGTCCCCTCCAGAATTATTCTTTTATATTCGCTTCTCCATTACGATCGAATTTTAATTCTCAAAAGCCGCCAGTAACGTTTCTTACGTTTTTAATCTGCATAAACATCTCGCGATACGGATGAATAAAACAGTAGCTACGCTAATTTACATCCCTTGATTAAATTTAACATGATTGTTGCGTAGATTCTGGCCCGAATTGTACCGTTATAACGTAGGGTGTTAATTTTGAGGCAAACCGTAAATGTTACTGTCCCGATTTTAGTGCGTGTGCGATTTTTGCATCATGTAATTATCAAGAAGCTTAATTCCCTTCTCGTTTGATGAATTTGATAAACTGAGAGATAAGAATTTAAGGAAATAATATTTTATTATATTAAATTTTGCCTTTGAGTGAAATTATATGCTGATTATCTATTTGAATTAATGTTTCTCATGGAATTAGTATTTGTGAACACATCCGATATAATCTCTTTCGCATCCTTTAACTGTTTTCGTAATTTACTAAGATTTTTGCCGTAAAGCATAGCATATGAAAGATAACTACTGTACCTATCACCTCGGGATAGAATAGTCTATGTGAAAAGAGTTGTCAATTTCTCATTTAAAGTGAGTTTTTCGATTTCTTTTTTTTTAAGTAACTGGAAATTAAGTAAGGTCATAAATATAAAACTAACAGCTAAGGCGAATTGTTACCTCCGTGCATATGCACGTACCATCGTTCTGTAATACACAAATTACTATTTTCTGCATAAGTTTTCTCTATGTACAGATTTTTAAGAGTTAGATACCACACTGACAGTGAGTGAATTACTTCAGTAATGCATGCTAATTAAGTAAGCGAAGTAAGCATAGAAAATAAAATATGATTTACTTGGGAATTTTAAATTAAGAGCGATTAAATTAATGTAGGAAGGAGACAGTAAATCCAATAAAGCTACTATTGCAATTTCTAAATTATTATACCATTTTGTGAATTACATTTTTTCATGCAGATGACTTTCTGCGGGTGATTTTCAGTAAATCGAAAATTTATTGTAACAAACAAAAACATAAATACCATCATGAAAATATTCTTAAACGAACGAGATGTACATCACTATACAAATACTTACCCATGTTTTACAAACGAGTACATAAGCATATTCAAGAGTGTCAGATTTTAAACCCTGGATTAAAAGATCTGAAAGTAAAGCGTTTCAAATAAATTTTTCCATCCGCATTTCCCCACTTAAAGGAAACTAATTATACTGCAAATATCCGTTGCCGCAAAAAAATCGAGTCAAAAAAAATAAATAATAAAAAATTAATGATTAACTTTATTTAAAGCAGTTTCGAAGAGTCTTGAAAAAAATTAAACGAGTCTTTATGTAAACCAAAGATCAGTGTTATTAATTAAGTTTCAAAAGACGAGAAAGGAAGGCTTGAGTTGCCCGGGAGGTCTATGCGAGTGTCAACACATCACATTTCCTTTCAAAGAAATGTAAGTGGAAAGGATATTTGTCGACGGATTTTATTGAGTTTTGGAACGAGAAAAAGGAAAGGATGTCGAAAAGAAGAGAGGGAAAAAAATCTCCAGGCGTTAGACAGTGCAAGTAGAATGATTTAATGGGATCAAAAAGAGGATCGCGAGAGGGATAGTTTTTCTTTACAAAAGTACATTTTGAATCCGAGTCGTTAGGAACAACTTGGAATGGGAGGATGTTACGTTGTTGATGGAACGTGTCGGGTTTAGAAGGGAGTGAGATAGAAAGGAGAGAAGAGGAGGTTTGGATGGGGGGGGGGGGGGCGTGGAAAGGGAGAGTAAAGAGGAAGGATGAGTGTGTGTGTGAGAGAGAGGAAAGATCTCTCTCCCGGCTGGGAAGACTTGTAATAAAATTGAGGATGCTTCGTAATGCGGAGGCTTCTAAAAGGAGGAGCGAAATGTGTTGGTGAGAGAGAAAGGGGATTTGTTTGTACTGGGAGATAGCTCGGAGACTAATCATTCCTAATGTTTTTGCTTTTCTGTGAAACACGTGGGCATTGTTCGATGGACAACTTTTGGGAGCGAAAATCCCTCGAGAAACCAGACGCTCTCTCGCCCCCTCCAAACAAACTCGTGAAGCGAGGAAACAAAAACGTCACTGACCCCATCATCCCTCTCATCCCATTTCTCACTCTCTCTCTCTCTCTGTCTCGCGTGTATAGTACGTGTTCGCTTAAAAGTATGTATCCATTATCATAGGTTAAAACAGAAATTATTCACCTGTTCCTGTCCTGCGTAACCGTCGTTATTTCTTGACAACGCTATTAAATTGTAAATATTTTCGCTTTAAATTGTCAACCTTTACATCTTTCCTTCGTGTCTTCGTTCACATCACTTAATCATGCTGTCTCTCACTCCTCAGGGAATGTCCGATTAATTTCTACTCCCCATATCTAGTCATTATTGTATTTCGTTTTATTTCTGACGTTTTCTAAATTTCGTTCATCTAAACATTTCAGAGCTCTCCAAGTGTTTACTCAACTTTGTTTCCACGCCGTGCAAGCCGATGTTGCACACGTAGCATTTGACTATTTCCTCAGTTCATCTTTAATTTCCTCGTCAAGAGGCTTCTTCGTTCTGAAGGGGGCTTTTGTTTTCATAACCAAAACCCTTATATCATTTGCCCGCGTTGAAAATAAGGCATGCTAGGTGTATATATTGCCTACTTGCTTTGAAGGATTCCTGTATTCAAGTATCCTTCTTCTCTATCATTTCATACATTAAGGTATTTCTATGCTTATTTCCATCTCTTAATTTTCCCGGTCTTCGCCAATCTATTAATCATTTTCTGCAGTCCCTTCTTAGACATACATATATAGCTAGAGAGATTACGATTAATGGTAAACAACAAATTGCCCCAAATCTCTTGACTCTACTAACTCTTCTAACATCGTCTGTGTCTAATTTAACTTTTATTCCTTCATCACCATCATAGGTAGTCTGTCCGTAGACAGGTCCGTGATTATTCATGGTTAAACCTGGTTCTCCATATATCCGTATTTTCCGCAGTCTTCTTCATATCTTGATAGCTCCCTTTCCCTTTCAAGTCGTCTACCAGCTGAAACCTTTTCCTACCTCTTTCTCTTTTTCCATCCAGTTTTCCTTCTAACACTTCTTCAATCATGCACTCTCTCCTCAGGTAATGCCCATTCCAGTTCGCCTTCCTTTTTTTGATAATCTGTATAATCTTTCGCTTCTCTCCTATTCTTCCTAGTACTTCCTCATTTTTCACCCTATCTGTCCGTTTTATCTTCAGCATTCTTCTCCATGTCCACATTTCGAAGCTTTCCAAGTATTTAATATCATTTTTCATTAGCGGCCACGTTTCTGCTCCGTACAAAACTATACTCCATACATAGCATTTTATCAACCTCTTGAGGATTTCCTGCTTTATATTTCCCGTTAGCAGGAGTTTCTTTCTTCTGAAAGCGGCTTTTGCTTTCCTTATTCTAGTACTGATTTCCTCGGTACATTTTGCTTCTCTCGTTATGATGCTTCCAAGGTATTTATAATCTGAAACTTGTTCTAATGGCTTTCCTCCAATACTTATGTTCAAATTTTCGTCTACTTTATTTGATATTCACATGACCTTGGGTTTTTCTGTATTTATTTCCATACCGTATTTTCTATATGTTATTTCCTTCCTTATGTATATACGTAAATTCATTCATAGTATTCTTTCTCGTAATTACTGGCCTACTTCAATATTCCATCGCTTTTTATCAAGTTTACCCTTATTAAAGCTCTTCTGCCAGTCAAGGAAACATTCGCAGCAATATGTACATACGTGTGTATACACACACACGCACACACGTAATTTACCATTCCGTCAGTCTTCTTTTAATCTCCAACACTTTACAGTCTCTCTCTCTCTCTCCTCTTCATGAACGAGATATATTGTGTCATTCCCTCATCCTCCTTCTTTCTCCCCATAACCCCTCAAGGAATTTAGCGTTTAGTGAGCCACCTTTTATATTTACACTGCGCTCAGCACTGGTTTGTATAACCTCTCACTTTTCCTTCTCTTATCCCAGCATTCTCTCTCCCTTTCATCTCGTTCTTTATACGCCGAAAAAAATGAACTGGGGGGAAAATTGTCTTTGCCTTCCTGCGCGCGCGTACACACACACACACACAAAAGGTAATAGCTTTCTACGGCTGACGTACTTGTGAGAGCACAAACATGGCACATTTTGCGGGCGCCAACCGACTAGTGGACTGTTCAAATATTCAAACAAGACGAGACCTCGCGGTTTATTCTGAAATATTGAGGGACAAAAGGAGGACCTTATCTTTTTAAACCCTTACGGTATATAACTGGTTATCGCGTCCCAGAAATGAATTCGGTCGTGTGTTGGAAGGGGAGCGGAGCATGGAGGATGGGAGGAAATGGGGTTGGCGCAGATATCTTTAGCACTTGTACCGTTAGGTGTGGATGTTTTTAGTACTCCTTGACTCTTTTACATCGTGGGTGTTTCTTTTTTTTTTTTTTGGTGCAGCGAATTTTTGTAGGAATAATTGCCATGGTTGTGGATCCCTTACATACTAATATGTTTTACTTGAATAGCCGTCCGAAAGTATGCCAATAAAAATCGTGCCATAACTGTTTTCCCTAAATATTTTTTTACTCTCGGTCTAAGATAAACATAAAATGGTCTTTTGGAGGTCGTACGTGCTTCTAAAGTTATGATTCCGCGCAGTATATCGCGTATTTATGCTCGTGTGTGTTACTTTGTATCAGTATTTGCATTCGGAATGGCACTGTATGGAAAATCACGGAACGTTCGATATGGTCATTGCTAGCTATTAAGATATACCTGTTTGTCTGTCTGTTATCTGTAACAGAGCTCACCCTGTGATACGTTTTTATCTCGAGACTGGAAATTAAAAAAAAAAAGTTTTGCTTTAATATCATACCAGGATTAGGAAAAAATATACCGTTTTCAGAAGATTTGTTCAAGTATTGTGTTGAGGTTTAATGTTAACTACGAAAAATTATCATGGAACATCGTTGTCTTTTAATAATAGTTAACATGTAAATTTGCTTATCCGTGTGAAATGGGATATACATACTCCAAAAAATTATTTTCGTAAAAAGTCTTCGCTGTATTAGGGAAGTATATTTTTTATAAGAATGTATTCTAATATAACTTAGATGTTTGATGATATCATCGAAGAATAACATTCAATTTTTATTGCGATTAGACGGCCGATGACACATTATTTCGCAACTGGGTCGTTTTTTAACGTTCCTTTTCAAACAAATCCATCCTGTTTTCTTTCCAGTTTCGTCAAAGCCCTCAGTACTCAACGTTCGCTATGTTTCCAAAAAAAGGTACCGATTCCAATCTAGGTCGTTTCATTCAACTTCGAGAGGCGTAACCAGTGACGGATTAAGGTATCTGAAGGCCCCGGGCGCAAAAAATTCGGGAGGCCCCTAACTGACCGGGAGTACTCATTCTACAAAAAATTTCACAACTTACGAATGGAAAAAATGTATGCAGCAGGTTAAATAAATTGTATTACGGAAATTCATAAACATAAAATTTAATATTTAGTACATAAACTTGCACGTAGTATTAAAAAATAAAAAATGAATTAGTATAACTGTGAGATGTGTTTTCGAATGACGCAAGGGATGTTACATTGTAACAAACCCAAGTAAAAACACGAGACGTGTACGTGAGTAGTAGATTATACATGTTGTGAAATATTTCGATAATTAAAATATTAGGAAAAAAATCGAATTTTGACTGTCGAGGCCCCCGGGCGAGCGACTCATGCGCCTGTGCGGTAATCCTCCACTGCGCGTAACTCGAGATTTGCGCTCGAGCTACTTAACACATTAAGGCCGCCTCTCCTATTACGTTCTCGCATTTCTTAGATGATGAGTCGCCGTCCTCGTCGTGTCGAAAACCCCCATTTTTTTCCGGAACTGGCTTCATTCGTCTTCTGTCCCCACTTTTTTTCCTCTCTCCCGTCCTCGCTCCTACACTATCTCCTCGGAGCTCTTCCTGCTTCACACTTGTACAATCGAAAACTTTTCGTTTCAAAAGCGTTCGTCAATTCATCACCTCCCTTTCAACCACGTCCGAGGACTTTTCGCAACAATTCTCGCCTCGCACATTCATCTCTTCGCCCCCGTCCCTTTCCCCCTTCCTCCTCCCTGCCTCCCTCCTCCTATCATCCAATCTCTTTCGCCAGCAACAATGCCTCAACATCCTTCGCCTCCTCCTCCTCCTCTCCTGCCTCCGACCTCGTCTCCGTTCCCTTTTACCCCAATCGAAACCTCTTTAGCGCCCCCTAACAATGAATCCGGCTATCCCTCGGAAGTAAAGAGGGCGGGGAGGGAAGAAAAAAGAAATAAAACTTCCTTATCTGCTTTCTTCACCCGAAATTCCTGTATCGGGTGATGACGTGGTGAGGAGGAGGATGCTTCGCGAAAAGTTGAGAATTTGCTGGATTTTTTTAAAGCGGCTGTTAACCTCGCTTGTATTTATAAGAGTACAGATGGCCGTTGAAGTTGCATAACTTTCAGGACCGTGCATTCCTGGTTGTATAAGCGTTAGGATGCCTTGCTAAATTTACTTTGAATCGTGTTTTTCTAGTTGTTTGATGCATTTTCTACGCTATATATATAGATATTTTGACAAAAGTGTCATTATGATTGAATTAATAGTCCATCACATTATGTGTGGGATAGATATAGGTCCTGGATTTCGAGAATTCGACCTGTTTTTTCGTCCTATGAAATAGTAATTAGTCATTGACCTAAAAAACCCTTCGTTTGCTACCAATTAAAAAAAAAACTATAATGAAGACTTTTTGAAGCTTGTCTATGTAACATGCAAAAAATGAAAAGTTTGAAAATTATATTGTCTCGGTTATGTTCTACCTCGTAACACGTTATATAACGGTTTTGCTCCGTTAGAATCGCGCCACCCTAAATATAAAGCATCTTCCCCAGGAAATGCATTCAAAAGCTTATGAACCAAACTTTTCACTTGATGATATGTCTTAGTGGATTAGCAAAGTGAGAAGCAATTACTTCGTAACAAATTCCGCGCAAAGATTAACTGCTTTGTTATTTCTAAAGATTGTTATAACCTTTTGAATGCGTTCTGTCGCTTCATGAAGGTACCTTAATCGATTTCTCACCTTATCTCGCGCTCTTGTCTCTATCCACTTTAGAGGGTGTCGCGACAGACTTAATCGCGTCGAGATTTCGTGCTGATGTCTACGCCGCAAGGAGTCGTTAATGGGGTCGCCTTGTTTTTTTGTTGTTTCCTTTTCTGAATCCCAATAATTTGAATGCAATTATAGGTCTAATTGAAGGAGGGAGTGCCGTGAAATGGAAGGAAACAGGATAGCTTTTGGGGACGCTTTAAGGAAATCGGTGGCATACATGGAGAATAGCAAGCAAGATTCCTTTAGTCACGTTGTTAAAGGATGTAAGTCGTTAAGGCGTATGTTTCTAATGCTTCTCATGGCGGATGGCGGTTACTTGAATTGACATCCTCACTTCGAAGCACGAAATTCTAAATTTGTCATGGATCAATTCCATCACAATAAAATTCCTTAAAACGGAAATTTTCAATTTCCCCTTCATTAATTACATTTGAACATTTTTTTAACGATAGAAGGTTTTGATAATAACAAAATTAAAAAAACGATTATTTTAAAATTAAAGAACGGGTTTCGATAAACTCCGAATTTATATTTATCTGTCGAAGTGTCGAAAGATTAAATTCATATTAATTTTCATCGCAAAATGCCAGAATCCAATTTTTAGCGCTTGTAAGGTAAACGGATAAAAATCTAATTGCTGTTGAATTTATATCGTTATATCAAGGAAGTCGGCCATGAATATCGTCGGAATGTTTTATTCATATTTTTTAAGATTACGTCATACTGGTGGCCTTTCACGAACAAAAGTTTGTTTTATTTCCAAATTTCAGGTCGTGTTTTCGGATCCAGCAATTATTGTATATAGATGATTATCTCGCGAGCTCAGAAGTCATTATCATTATCAAAGTATAAAATTTTATTAACTAAACATTTATTTATCGGAAATAACTTATTCATTAAATTAAACGTATCGAAACCGAATGAAGTTAATTAGAATGTTGCGATGAAATATCTGAAATTATACAAACAAAATAAGGTTTTAATTTTGTCCCATTCTATTCCTTGGAAGCTTATTTTTAAATGTCAGTTACGCCATCCATCATGACTATATCAGAAAGACATAATAATTCCTTGAGTGTCATATTTGTATTCGTCACGATTCCTCTGATTCATAGGATTTACACTTTTTTAAATGTCTCGGCTTATAATATTTCTTTTAAGTCCATTATAAGTTCCAGGAATGACATTCAAGGAATTATAATATCAATAATATAGAATTCTAAATGAAAAAAATATCTGATACGTGACATACAATCTTGTACGTACCTCACGTGATACGAAATGGAAATTTATTTGTTGCTGTATAATTTACGTTACTTTATTGTCATGAATGGTAATCAAGAATATTTTATTTGTGTTCCATATTTTAACGTTATTGAATAATAAATTTTCTTAATCGTTAGAGTTTTCTGGAAAACCCGAAATATTTTAACGGTTTCATCAGTTAAATGCAAATAGAACCTTGAAAATTTCTTATCATCTATCTGTCTCGATCAGATCTCTGCAAAATGAAACGAGATAGAAATAACTATCAAAACGAGAGATATGAATATCAATTTAAAATGATAAATTTGTTACGTTTCATTAATAGTTTCCAGTTTAAAATTAGGAAGACAACATTCGTATGGCACTTTATAAACGTATGTTTTTTCATGCCATATCTCAATATCGGAAATTTAGTCATCTAAAATTTACATTTTATTATAGAAGCGATTCGGTAGGGCCTACATATTTACGACATTGTGTTCCTTTCATTTTTTGTTTCAATTTCAATGGTGTACAAATGAAGAGAGTGATAGATTTTTGAAAGATATTATGCATAAAGTGAGGATGCGGTCATTTCGAAGCAGAGACATTCAAGGGAATAGCTAGATATGGATTAAAATGATAGCTATTCCGGTTCACGAAATGTTGTCCTATTCCCTTGGATAACTGGATGCATGCACATTTTTACTTTTCAATTCGGAACTGGAAGAATTTCGAACGGTGCCACATGTCGTTAGCACAGCATTGCGCAAATAAAACGAGGATTTATACAATAAAGGCCTTTTAAAAAATAAAGCGGAATTAAGCTGCGGACGAAAACGGACCGAAATAAATGCAGGGTGCCGCAGCGTTCAGAGCGTTAGAAAAAAACTGTACTAGTTTGGGAGGAATAACAACCACGGAAGGATAATTCGGGATTGTATGTTATTTATAGCTATAAATATAGATAACCGAGAATAAATGACAATCTTGTGATTACCAATATGATAAAACTTAAATGTTTTTATTTAAATAGAATCCACACTATGGATTATCTCTTTTAATCTCATTTTAAAACGCGTTAAATATTTCATGCCAAATTAATTATCTTCTTATGCCTATATTCTCGTAATTCAAACTTCTATCATTAACTCGCGATTTATGAACTTGAAAATTCTATATATTTTGTTCTCTCCAAATGCACGACCTAAGTACATGGTTTTTTTTTAAATCCTACGGTCAGCGGATATTCACATCAATTAAAATACTCTAATCTGTGTGTTAATTTAATTGATTTAAAAAATTCCTATCCGTATTTTCGATCGTTTAAAAAATTTCTTGTGATTATATTTTTTATTGTTAACCAATGAAAAATAGAATTTAATGTAATTTTTCCTATTTCACTGACACTCTAATTTCAATTTTATACGTCCATACTTTTTTAATCTCAGGATTGATATGCAATAAATGGAATATTTAGAGCGTAACTACTCGAATTTTTGAAAAGGTGACCATATCATAAGGATTACGTAACTAATTTTTGTGGCGGGATTTATCTTCATTTTGTCGTGAAATAAATATATATATAGTATACCTATATTTGAAAATGTGGCTCTTATATATGTATATATGTAAGCCATTTTTGTATCGATAGGGGCGATGTGCAGGTTATTTTTTCATAACTACACACACAATTGAAAGAATCGAACGATAGTTTGTTTCATGAAGTTATAGTTTATCATTCGTTAACGAAACGGTTGAATACTCCGATTGACATTTTTGTGTAACTAAGAAAATGTTTTTAATCTCTTATTACAATCTTACGAAAACAGTCAAGGAAAAATGTTTATTTTACAATATGGATTTCAGGTTTATGGAATACCATGATCCATGTTTTAATATTCAGCCACACTGCGATTTTTACGTTTCATAATTGTTTTACATAACACGATTTGGAATTTTCAGGTTCGAAAGGATTATAGTTAAAATCTTTTCCACCGAATTAAATTAGAGAAAAAAGCGTTCCGCTGCAAATGGACTAGTTTTTCATCCAGCGTGGCGAAACGCAGAAATCCAAACTGGTCGATAAAATTCCGCCAACGCAACCACCTAATGAGACACTTAGTCGGTGGACGTTTTTTCTTCATCTGCGAGGACGGGGGGTCGCAACGGACGTATGGGGCCCGAAAATAAACATTACCGAAAATGTGTGTAGATATTAACCCCCCGGTGAGAAGATGACTGGTAAAGGGTCCCCCCCCCCCCCCCAAAAAAAACATCGCTCTTAACAGTCCCCATAACTACCAAACGAGACACTTTTGCCCCGTTTTGCGAAATGCCTCGCGGTAACCAAGGCAATGCAATATCTTTGAATGCAGTTCGCACACTAACCCGCACCTCTCTCTCTCTCTAGCTCCCTCTCTCTCTCTCTCTCTACCTAGAGAATGTGACGAGACGGTGGAAATGCTGATTTTGGACCTGAAAAACGGGATGGGGGGGGGGAGGAAAATGGTGCGGAGGGAGAGTGTTGTGTGTGTGTGTGTGGTGGGAGGAAATGGAGGAGGGAGAACGGCATAGGGTTTGGGTGCTATAAGAGGAAGGGAAGTAAAGATCAAGGGGGGAGAGAGAGAGATGGAGAAAATGGAGAGAGAGAGAGGAGATGGAAAGAGGGAAGGGTGGACAAAAGGACGAAAACGAGACGCTTGGAATTGTGGGAACGTGATTTGGTTTAATCGCGACGTTAGCCGTGGTTTATTGACCACGTAATTGCCTCGTTGGGATGGTAACCGGAGGAGAGGTGAAGGGAGTTAGACAGAGTTTTGAAAGGGGGGGGGGAGAGAGAAGGTGTACGGAGGAGGAGGTGTGTTGGAGGGAGGGGGGAGCGTGTTAGAGGGAGAGAGAGAGAGAGACGGCAACACACTTTCATCCCCCTTTCTGCCCCTTCGCCCTGCACCGATCCCTTAACTGCCGGAGCGACACCCGGCAGCCATTCCCTTAAACCGCTAACTCGCGAAAGGGTAAAAGGGAGGAGGGGGAGGGGAAAGTTAGGAAGGGAATAGGTTGGTGGTTTTTAGGGGGAATCCTACGGAAATGGAGCGATTTACTGATATTTTTATAGATGACTGAAACACATTCGTGACTCGTTTGGCTGGTAAACTCTACGAGCGGGGGTAAGGTTCGCTCCGAATAAAATGTGTCGGGTAAACAGATTGGTGGGGAGCTGTTAATTATTTTGTATTTTTTTAAAAGACTTCGATGCACATCAAAACTGTTTAATATATTCAGATAAGGTGGAATGGTTCACAGTCTTAGCTGCCGTGTCTGTATAAATTTCTTTATACTTCATAAATGCATTCATTGTTAGTTGATTCAGGGTTTTAACAAAATGAAACTTCAAATAAATTGATTTTATGAATTGCATTACTGTGAGAAAGATATCTATTCAAATACAATTCGTTTAATGAAAATTATCTAATTTAACATCGTTTAAGCCGCTAAATAAACATGTATTTGCCCATTTATCCATTTAGATATTCCGATACATCTGTGCTAGCCTCAAATCTTTTATATAGCTTATTGCGAAGGAATACGGATATATATATATATATATATATATATATATATATATATATATATATACACACAGTAAGTCCCCAACTTACACGGTTAATTCGTTCCGAAGGTCGTCGTGTAAGTCGAAAACCGTGCAAGTCCAACAATGCTTAAATACGATATATTTGTTGGCATATACGTATGTTTCAATGGATAGTTAAAGCTAAAAAATGTAGTGCTTATGTGATGAGGGTTTATAGTTTGTTTATGAAGAGCAGTACAGTAACGAGACACAACTTGCACCCACGGGATAACTAATCTAAATGGCGAAAGCGACGCTGTCAGCTGTGCGTCAGCGTACAGTAATCCCTAGGTTTACGAAATTAATTTGTTCCTCGAAAACTGCTCGTAAAGCGAAAAATAATTTCCCAATGCATCCCATGTTATAAATTATATAAACAATAGTTACATCATTAAAGTAGGGATGCCGTGGCTTTCTGCTCATTCGAGAAGATTCGGTACCCGACGAAAGCCGAGAATAGGTGCCGGGAAAAACGATCGGTTTGCGAGAGGAAGGAAATCGTATAAGTGATCGTAAATTGAAAAACAGGTGTTAATTTGTGCATCTCGTATAAGCGAAAACTCGTAAACCGATTGCTCGTATACCGAGGGATTACCGTACTAGTACCGCCATCTATTGAGTAGCAGTTGAACTAAAAATCGAGCGCGCTGTATCTACGGATCCGTGTAACTCGGACCCGTGTAATTCGGGGACTCACTATATATATATATATATATATATATATATATATATATATATATATATATGTATATATATTCCCGCTGGAACTCAACTTTCTTGTTTCATAAAGAAGGAAAATACTCGCATGCACTCCGGTTTAGGGGAATCTACTCCACGCCAGTGACCCTCCTTTTCTTTGTTCACACACCCACAAAAACAACATTATATATCACTTTCCTGGTCAAGACTACAAACTCATGAAAAATTTAAAATCAAATGATTGTTTTTACTTAAATGCCGATAAAGGAAATTCCGTTGTCATTATGAATCAGAGTTATTGAGAGATCTGAAATGGCAGACGTTGAAGAGTAGAAGAATTGAATACAAGAGGAAACTATTTGAAAATTTTGAAAGTTCCGAATTCGTTGAAGACGTACGCGGCATAGTCGTCCCCATCGGTGTTAGTGAACGTAATGTTAGATCACAGTGCAGGAGAAAATATCTCGAAATTACCGCTAGAACAGAGAAATACTACCGATCCTTTTTCCCAGACGCGATAAGACAATCCAACAGAGGAATTAGCTAGTCTTCACTTGGTGTTGTGACACCCCCTGCCAAACGCTTCTAGCGGCTTGCAGGGTATTTATGTAAATGTAAATGTAAATGAATAAGCAGGATTACTTTGATAATTTTGAACAGTTAATAAACAACGGACCTTACTCAATTCTCACAAAAATCCCATTAATAAAGTGATTTCTTCTATCAAAGATACTAGTAGAAAAGGCCTTACGTTATAAGAAATGTGAGGATTGAGGAGAAAAATTCTGAACTTGACCAGAATTTTTCTCCTTCTCAATGTTAACATTTGTGATCAGTATTATGCACACACGCATATAAGTTAAATTTCCATCATTTCACTCTTGTTATTGTACGTTATACGATTTCAGTTTCAAATCCTACCATACCAAAATTACATTGTTTGCCTAAAATCCAAAAACCTGGAATTCCAATGAGTCCTATTGTGTATTGATTCCCCCACTTATCTTCTTTCAAATTGGCTAGTTAACGAATTCAATAATCCTCTTTCTCCTTCAAATGATTCTAGTATAAAAAAATACTGAGGATTTCATTAAAAAAACCCAAAATTTAATAGTGATTCCCAAGTATTAGTGTCTTTTGATGTCTCGTCTCTTTTCCCTACTATCCCAATTAACAATACACTTAGTTTTCTCGAAGAGTGGCCGAAGTATCCGCTGAACGTATTAAACTTTCAAAACTTTGCATGGAACAAAATTTTTTTAAATTCAATAATAGATTTTATAAACAACATGATGGAACAGCGACGGGGAACCCACTTTATCCTTTTTTGGCCAATTTTTCTTCGAATATAAATGCAAAAACCGTTTCCAATATTTTCCCGATACTTGGCTTAGGTATGTAGATGATGTTTTTACCATTTTCGGCACTAGCTTTTATAATTTAGATTCCTTCTTGAATGATATCAATTCACAGTATGTATCCATTAAATTCACTTTTGAAACAAAAAAATAACTCTCTACCTTTTTTAGAACTTTTCCTTACTAAGAAAAATAGCCCGTTTGACATGTAATATTTTTCGAAAACCCACACACGCACAGTTTTATTCCTATTGACTCACAGCATTGCTCTAGCCAAAAAATAGAAGCTTACAATTCCCTTGTTCATAGATTACTCCGTGTGCCACTCAACCAGTCAGAT
Source organism: Uropetala carovei (assembly GCA_036926305.1). NCBI lineage: Eukaryota > Metazoa > Arthropoda > Insecta > Odonata > Petaluridae > Uropetala > Uropetala carovei. The sequence continues at coordinate 473,667 of JAXCHB010000244.1, read as the reverse complement.
TTCCAAAAAGAATTATTTTTCATTAAAAAAAAACAGCCTTAAAAATTGGTTTCCTGATAACGTCATAGATAATTTAGTGAAGAAACACAAACAAAAACTAAACGTTCAGATTCAAAGAACATTTATCATGTTTTAGAAATGCTAACTTGACAAATCTTGCGTAGCAACTCACATCCTTCAGACCCAACATTCCTTTTCATAAAAAAAAGCTTACAATTATTGAAACCTATTTCCACCCACTACCTTCTAGACGCAGCCGAAAGTTTAGCCATTCTTAAAAACAAAGATATCATCCTCAATCAGGACACAGGTCCAGTAGGTAAAACTACTTCACTTTCTCTTTCGAATAACGTTCATTCCGACGCTCTTCCTAACTTCTCCATCGCTACATTGTAACTATATCCCTCCTCCTCCTTTTTCTTTCCCCCTTTCCCCCATCTCATTTCTCCCCCCTCTCATTTCTCCCCCCTCTCATTTCTCCCCCCTCTCATTTCTCCCCATTTATATATTATACCTTCCCCGACTCGTTAATCTTCGTCTTTTTGATCGGCCTGCTGACGATGGAATCCTTGATACCGAAATGCGTATTCAGGCAATTTTTTTGTAAAGGAAGTGCTCGTGTGTGTGTATTTGTGTGTGTGTGTGAGTGTGAACAAAGAAAAGGTGGGTCACTGGCGTGGTGTAGATTCCCCCTAAACCGGAGTGCATGCAAGTATTTTCCTTTAAAAATATATATATTTGTTTGGTTATTAGGAGGTTATTCAATTTATCTTCATTGATTAACCATAGGGCTCATAATTAATATTTTTTCTTCTTTCATTCAGTCAGTTTCTGATTTTCAGTACAAAATTATAGTGCTATTTTTTACTTGTCTAGGGTTCCGAGAAATTTAAGAAACCCACTACTTCCTCGAATTTATATTTTTAAAGTTAAAAGATTGCGGGCTGGGAGAAATTTACTCACCAGAGCAGCAGAACGTAAAAAAATGTTTCCTTTATAATCCTTCGACTCTCATTTCTTACTGAGCATTCCTCATATTTCGACGCCGAAATTCCTACACATTACTAATAAGAGCCCGAAATTTAACTTCGTTGAACAACTAAAAATCTTTTACCGTAACTAATTTTCTGAAAACGTATCAGTTAATGAGAATCTTTTAGTAACGTCAGTCTTCCATCCCCCTCATTCCCTCTTGTGATATCCCATCACCTTCTTCTGTTTCGATAGAACCTTCTATTTCCTGTACCTCTTCTGTTTTTACCTTCTGTTTCCCCATCCTCTTTTTCTGTCCAATCGGTATACTCTCATCCCTCCTTCACGTTACCATCCCCTCCTTCCTGTTGGTTTAACCCCATTCTACTTTATTTCTAATATTGGTACTTTGTAAGCTGCTTTCCATTATCTTCTCTTTATTTCCAATTATCTCGGAAGAACTTCGGCCATACGACATGGTCACCCGAGCGATAACTCAATGAAATTGGGCGTTTTTCAATAAAAGTTGAGGAAATTTATTTATTTTTCGATCATTTGTATGTTATACAAATAGGTAACTATGTGTATTATATTTTGTACATTTTGGTCCATTAAATTATTTCACTAATTTCTGCCTCTCGTACCACGTTTTTTTTTCGACGAAGAGTACACCTTTGAATTCTTTTTAAACAGCGTTGATACTTGTAAAAACTACTACTAGATATTCAAAATTTCGAGTATAGAAATGTGCAACTCATTCGGATATAGAAATTCACTTTAAATTAAGTGTCTTGTAAATTAATGAGTTACTAGGTATAATTTTTTTAAATTATTTCTTCGTAAAGCTAATGTACATATGTAATAATGAAACGGCTTAATTTAAAAAATTCTGTAGTAATTTAAAATATAGGTACATCTACATTTACATGATACCCTGCAAATCACCAGACTAGTGGGTGGCAGGGGGTGCAGCACACCAAAACCTACCTAATAACGTTCCTCGTGGGAATCACTCTCCTGTTATGATCCCGTATGGTCCTTGGGAAAAACGAGCTCTGATATCGCTCGGTTCTACAGTCGATCTCACGTATTTTATTCTCGTGATCGTGCCTTCCCATGTACGTAGGTGCCTCTAATATTCCTGAGACCTCCTCTAAGAGAACTTCCGACCTAAATTTCTGCAGAAGCCTTAACCTAGCGCTAATTCTGCGATCCTCTAGCGATATCCAATTCAACTCCTTCAAGAGTGATGTGACGCTTAATTTTTGCTCATGTTTTTGCTTTACAGTAGTTTTATTGCTTTACTCGTCCTACGTTCATGCGGAAAGTTTAAGAATCAAGAACAGTTCATGCACACTATATTCTTAGGGCGTAAAAATAAAAATTATCATCAATCGGTAATAATTAGAGACAAAATTCGGTGTATTTTTGAAGTTATTAATATCCGAATGTACATATTTGTCTTTTTAGATTGTACCTATAGCATTCGATCTCACGCCACATCTTATAGTGAGATAATTCAAAAATAGATATTATATACGTATCTAATGGACCAAATTACACAGGCACATGGTCTTTCTAAAGTCATATGTCCTTTTTTGCTTCGTTCTTTATTAAAGGAATTGTCATGTGCTGTCATTTCTCTAGCCCTCTTTATGCCAATAAGTTTTCGTAAAACTTACAATTTCGGACAACTTTTTGAAACTTATAATATCGATTGGTTGGCCGTATTAAATTACAAATTTCAACTTGGCGAAATTATTCTCGTGTCCACGTTTTTAATAGCGACGCAGATGGCTGATAATTTCAAAACTTTGTGTGGATGTATCGGAAGAACATTTGGTCCTATAGGAGTCAAGACTTTGTAAGTCTGCTTAACCGTAGTGGACCTTTAAAATTTCACGGGAAACCTGACGTCCCTGTCCCCCTAGCGGAAGGAGGGAAAGCCAACTTTCTCGTTTCCTGACATTTCCCCTAAAAGTCTTTCCCATGTGATGAATTAGTCTCGAAAATTTCAAACTTCCCACAATTTTTCCTCTCGATTCAGCAAAAGAGTCCTTACCTGTTATGGTCCATAGCAACACCTTCTGCTGAAGCTTCGTGCCTTCTCTCACGGGAATGGAGAGATTTTGGCGACGGAGGAGAAAAAAAACTGAACTTTGCCACTTTAGGCGCCTCCCTCCTGACCTCTTTAGGCCATAGGAAAGAGCGCCATCGATAACTTCTTCCTTTTCATGTTCGACCTATATATGTGCATCCTACTTCTCTCTCTCCTCTCTCCTCATTTCTCTTCCCCCCCTCTCATTTCTCTTTTCCTATCTCTCTCTCTCTATCCTCCTGTCGCTAAAACTCCCTCTCTCCATTCCTCCCCTTTTTCCGACCATTCCCCCGGTCGTTGGTTCGACACCACGTCCTCATCCACGTAGTATACGGCCTGAGGCAACGGGTGCTCCGAACGACTGCCGTGCGGCAGCGGCGCTGCTATCGTCGCCATGGGGATAGCTTACGTGAAGCGCGCAAAAAAGGACGCAAATACGATTGGTTGGATGACGGTAAGAAACAAACTGTCCGCTGAGAAACCACTCTTTTGCCGTCGTTGGGGGAGAGAACTCGAGCAGCCAAAGAGAGAGAGAGATAGGAATGGAATGTGTGTTTTTTGCGGGTTGGCATGTGTGCGAGGGAGAATGAATGAGGGGAAGTTTTTTTTTTTTGAAAGAAGCATAAAAACCCCGCACTGTGGAAGAGAAATGTATTACGGCCAAACCGCCTTACGATAGAGAAAGGGAATGGGATAGGGTGGGGCCGGTTTCAGTTAAAAATGTGTAAGCGAAGGTAAAAATTTGCCGACCCTCTGGATACCAAAGGCATGAAATATAATATTAATGATGTAATACTAAAAAAAACCTATTTTTCTCAATTTTATTTTTTCGAAGAAATATCCAGCCAGATATTTTCAGAAAATGGAAATAAAACATTCACTGACCTTATAACAAAATTACTACGTAATGATTATATTACCGAATATTTTTGTATCGAAACTTTACGAACCCACCTTTCGAAAAGGACGATATTAAGATCTTTCGGGCTATTTTCTTTGCAGAGTCATTTATCAGGGATCAGAGAGGGAAGCTACGTGAAAAACGAAGAGATCCCGAATATTAAATAGTTGCACAAAGAGACAACCCCCGAGTAACCAAAATCTCCAGTATAGAAGGTTCACTGTATTTGGGTCGGGAAGGTTATTTGAAATTACAATGATTAATCCCTAAAAGCACATGAAAGTTAGCAGTATAGTTACTGATATTCCGTGAAAGAGATTAAGGAAAGTGCACAGTGTATCGGCTTGTTTTAGACAATGTAAAACTTGAAACGTTCGTCTTGCCGCCCTTCTTAGGTGACACCTGTAAGCGGTAGGTTACGTCGCTTACGCTTTGAACCGACCCTGAATGTAATGGCGTTAAAATATAATTTTTCGCGATGTTTTCAAGTTCTGTGCAATAAACCTTTAAGAAAATGAAAATGTAAAAATCCGAAATATTGATGAAGTGGCTCCTGTAAGCGAGCGACCGCTTACGTCGCTTACGCCTGGGAAAGAGAGAGAGAGAGAGAGAGAGAGAGAGAGAGAGAGAGAGAGAGAGAGGGAGGGAGGGAGGGAGGGAGAGAGGGAGGGAGAGAGACGGAAAGGGCTCATTTCGGAGACAAATACAGGTCGCACTACGGAATTGGGTGTTGACAAACAGCGGCGAGGATCTTTGTCACTCGGTCGCATCGATGGGTATTCGATATCTCGGACGTGTCTCGGAATCATTTCGCTATCGGAATATGTTTATTATTATAGGTATTCATTTCATTTCAAACGCATTAATTGTAAAAAAAATAAAAAAGGTTTTCTCTAAAGCCATCACGTATCGTTGTTTATCGGGAAGAGATTGAAAATATCAACAGCATGGCTAATTAAACCGATTTTAGCGGGCCACATTTTGTGGAATTTCGCACATTAATTAATTCCTAATATAGGGATACAAATTGGATATTTACATTAAAATGAAACCTCGCAGTTTGTATGAATCACTTCCGTTTTCCAATTTTAGCTCTCGATAAAAACTAATTTTAATAAGTTTCATGAAATGGGACGTCACAAATTTATGGATAACTAAATAAATTTTATTTTTATATATTTAATTATGGTCGATTATCAAGGTTTGTGGAAATAATGGTCGATATATGCTACAGTTTCTGCTGATGATATGCATGTGCTCACTTTTAGAAAAAGAGGGAATTATATCACTTAGGTAAAACATTTGCTTTGCACCATACGAAATTAATACTATTTCTCTGCATACATGCACAAAAAACAATCGATTGTAATACAAAGATATTCCATCTTTGTTCGATATACGTGGGATTTTATTGTGATACTGCTTTATCGATCGTTCATGACTTCGTGAAATAGTTAGTTTCTAACAATTTTGTTCGTTATAACATCCATCCCATAAAATTTAACCAGAAAAGTCGATTAATTCACCGCTCGTACGTTCTTTTTCCTCCTCACATACTATTAAAATTGACGGTCTCTTTTTACTTTCTCATACGAAGTATCGAGAAAGTGTTTTCGCGAAAAAATTCGACCTCGAGATTTTTACGGAAATACACGTTTTAGGTGTCACTGAATCCGAAAAAGTGGTTTTCGCAATGCCGTCTGTCTGTCTGTTACTGGCGCTGGAGCCTAGACGGTCGAACGAAAATGAATGAAATCTCGTACTTAAGCATTTTATCATACTGAGCAGAGTATACATAGAAATGGTTGACATTGATCTATAATTAAGAGTAGTTTATTCTACGCATTTTTAACAACAATCCGATTTTCTTGAAAACGGCTCTAACGATTTTGATCAAATTTCGCCCAGTCACTTTAGTTTACGTCTTCAATAATACTGTGTAGTTCATATTTCTCAAAAAATTAATATAAGGCTAGTTTATTCTAGGCAACTTTAACAATAATTCCATTTTCTCAGAAACGGCTCTAACGATTTTCATTTTCTAAAGATAAATAAACGACGCATTAGTACGTATATGAGAAAGTTTGTACAATGCATGTTGTACCGATTTTTTAGTTATTATTTCGTTCCTTCTCAAACGTACCGCGACCTAACAAAATGCTTATCAAACTAGTCGGAACGACTCCCGAGGTAATATTAAAAAAAACCCTCCTCTTCTTCTTCCCCTTGTTTCCTGCTTATTCTTTCCCTTATTACCTCCTACATTCGTGAAGACAAGGCTCGTAAAAAAGAAAAAACTTTGCCCTAGCGTGCCTCTTGGTTTACGGCTCCTCTACAGTTGTGGGTAGGGAAACGTGAACGAGAGAGAAAATGAGGGAGTAATGGAATGAGGGAGAAGAAGAAATATAGAGGAGGAAGGGACGTTGAGAATGATAGGGACATAGGTGATAGTGTGGAAGAGATGGCAGGGGAAAACGAGAAAGGGCGAGATAAGAATTGAATTGGGGAATAGAGGAGAGAGAGAGAGAGAGATTGGTAAGGAGAAAGAGAGAATCAGAGTGAGGAGGGAGAGATATTGAAGAGATGGAATGGATGTTGGGGGAATGGGGGAGGGAGGAGGAGGATAGGTAAGAGTGGGGAAGAGACAGACAGACAGACAGACAGACAAACGACTTAATTTAGGGCGAAATTGAGACTGCACAGTCCCTTCTTACATTTAACCCTACGTTATGAATTACAAATGACAATGAAAATAATAACATATAAACATACAAACAGATGACAAATACCTGAAACCAAACAAATGAAAAAAAGGACAAAAAAACACAATTAAGAGATTGAATTGCAAATTCGGAAACTTCCAAAATAGGGAAGACTAACGTAAGAGGGGAGATAAGGAGCGGGGAATATCGGGAGAGATGAGGTAAGGAGAAAGAGAGGGAGGGAGGAGAGGAAGAGAAGTATAGGAGAGGGAAAAGACGTTGGGAATGAGAGAGGAGGATAGGTGAGGTGAGAGAAGGGAAAGCGAGAAAGGGAGAGATTAAAAGGAGTGAATGGGAAATAGAGAGAGAGATAAGGAGAAAGAGAGGGAGGGAGGGTTAGGGAGGGGATTGCCTCACTCCACTTCACTAGGCAACCGACGCCATGCGTCGCCTCGGAATACGAAGTGACTCAGAACCTCCCTTGCCCTGCCCCATACCCCCCCTCCTTCCCCCCACTCCCCCCCCCCCCAAATTCATCCCCACTCCTTACTCCACCGCATATTCCCGCTCTTTTCTCCGTCCGTACGGTCGTTTCGACCTCGCACGACCGCAGTGTCCCTTCGTCCGACCCCTTTGCCCACCTCCGTCCTTTATACATCTTACTCTATTTCCTGCCCCACCTAGACACGTGACCTTCCGCCCTCCTCCCCCTTTCCCCCTCCCTCCCCCCCTCAGTAAATAACCTTTCCCACCTCTCCTCCTCCTACCTATTCCTCTATGTGATGAGACTTCTTCTTCCTCTCTCCCCCCCCCCCTCCCCCCACTCCCTCTTCTCTCCCATTCGCTGTCTTGCAAGACGCCCTTTACACTGGGAGCAATCAATTGGGCTTTCTTTCTGCAAGAGGGGGGATAAGGTGGAGGGGAGGGAAGGCGTTTTTTTTCACCCATCGGTAGTTTTCGTTTTTTTTCTTCTTCCCTCTTTTTTTTTTCCCTACCCGTCGAAAATGCCAAAGGAGGTGGTCCAGGTATAGCGCGTAATGTAAAAGAGAAGACATTAAGGAAGGTGGGTCGTGAACAAGGGGTGAGGTGTGGGTTGGATGGAGAGGGGAACTAGGTGGGCGGGAGTGGTTATTAGAAAGCTAATGGGGTCGTTGGCTCAAATTTTGGAGGAGGAGGAGGTTGCTGGTTTCATCGTTCGGGAGAGACCTTCGGCTCTGATATTTATATTTACGTTCTTTTTTTTTTGAGTCGAGATAAAAAAAATTCCCGCTAACTCTCTCTCTCTCTCATGGGTAGGGAAAATAGATGACTAAATTAAGATTATTTTTGCCTTGTCGATCTTCCATATGCGGATCAATTGGATTTTTAAAATTACCTCCACCCCCAGCGGTTGCCTAACTTTGTGCATCCGCGAACCCTCTTATTGTGGCAGTCGATATCATCGCGACCTCATTAATACCAATAATTATGCAGTGTGAACGGGGATGGAATCGTTTTCGAAGAATTTGTCGGTTATCCATGTTAGTTTGTTCCACTAACTTGATACTATTGAAAGCACCGATGTAAATCATCGGCTGAACAGTAGTTCATGGATGTGAAACACATGGCCGATAAATTTCATTGGTATCTGTTAAAAAGATTTAATGTTAAAATTTCACCACTGCGATTTGAACTTCAAGAGAACTGATTGTAGTTAATTTTGCCAATATAAGGGAAAATAATTAAATTTCGGGTACTTAAGTTATAATTGTTTCAAATTTGTTCAAGTTGACGAAAAGAAAGAAAAAATATTTGAGTCCTCAACAGTGCTCTTCGTCATTAAGTAAACAATGAACATAGGAATTTGTAAATACAGCTTATTGAAGAATATATAAAACGAACGATATTTACCGTTTATTACGATTGACTTATGAAACGTACATAACTTACTAACAATGATTACAAATAATTTTTTTTACTTTTGGAACTTCATCACAGATAGAATTTACTGTATGTACCTAAAGTAATTTTTCTAATCTAATGAAAAAACCTTAAATCCCGTATCCATATTTTAAACCGTTGAAGACGATAATTCAGATTGTTCGATAATAGTAAAACAGATAAATTAACAAAGACAAACCGTAATGGATACATAATAGCTGTTAAATTTGATTAATAAACGTAGACGATAAAGGTTTTTCCATATGTTAAATATGTAATATTAATTTTTCACAACGGTAATTTCAACATAAAGAGAATTGACCATGCCTATAGTGATTTTTCTAATCTAATGGAAACAAAGTTAAATTTCGTACACTTGCTTTATGATTGCATTAAGCTTATACGTGTATCCGCTCGCATTAATTAGACAGTTTACGTAACGAAGGTAAATGTATTGATTCCTCAATAATGATGCCCCGACCCTTTATTGGCTTGCCATTCAACCAATGAAAACGCCGACTGAGCGTGAGACGGTTAAAGAAGAAACTTATAACAAGATATTCGCACATCAGTTAAATTTTCGATCAAAACCAGGCCTCTGAGCTCCTGACCTGATTCCTTACACTGATCAAATAACGGTGCACCTCAGTGCATAACTGGGTTCGGAGAGATATATACGGTTAATTATGGCGCTTTGAGCGAGACCGGTTTTATACGAAAGAAAGTTCGTAATTCGACAGCTTATAGCGGCTGTGCAACGGTTTCGAATATGCGTGGGATATTTATGCAAGGGCGTCGAGGTTTAGCCGAACAGCTGCCGCATACACATATACGCAATACGTCAAATAATATATGTATATGTATATATATATATATATATATATATATATATATATATATATATGTATGTATATGTAGATACATGCATGTAAGCACGCACGCGCACACATATACTAGTATAAGTGTCCGTCGAAAATGACGGGGATGATCGATTATTCTGAAATAAAATTGAGGCAGTATTCTTTGGCCTGAAATCATACCTTCTGCTGAGAGGGTTGCCTTCGATCCGAGCGAAGGTTCGAAACCCTCGCCACGAGTATCTATTGTGCTTCAAAAACTGACCTTATCCCACTCTTGACAGGTATATTTCTGGCTTTCAGAGCGTTACAGACGGAGTGACAAAAGGACAAAGGGACAGAATAAGGCTTTTACATATTACCGATACATTAATGTTTTGTTATTATATCATAATGCTATCCTGAAAATTTCATCAAATTCGGTTCAGTCGTTTGTCGTTCAAAAAGCAAAAGGACAAAGGGACAGAGTGACACTTTTATATGTTTTATGATATACAGGCACACACACACACATAAAACCCCCTGCTCGCTGTCGCTCGCCAACCCCTCTCCCCTTTTCTCGCTGTTTCTTCGTTCCTACCATGTACCTATTGGATTTAGATTAGTTTAACGGGAATATGTTCTGAATATGAGGTTAATGAATATATTTTATAAGAGATGTATGTTTGGTTTTTAATAACAAATTAGAAAATTAGTTGAATAACTCGATAAAAAATAAACTTAAGAATGCTGAAATTCCCAGAGATAAAAAATGGCTGAGGTATAGAGCGTTGAAGAGAGAGACGACCAGAAATAGGATTTTAATAATATAAATAGAAAATATAAATAACATGAATACTACGTTCGATTTATTTGCATCATATTCATATATTCGGTCATTTCGAGCATGTTTTAATCTTTTTTCAATTTTTAAGCCTTTATTTGAGTGCATATGCACGGAAATTACCGAGGACAACAATATCGGTAACCATGGAATCTTATTGTTGAAATGTTTTAAGTCATAACGTAAAGATTCACCAACACTGAAATCCTGAGAATTTTCAGGCTTCTAAGTTCATTTCTAATCGAGTTATTCACAAAATTAGAGCTTTACGTAGCATGATGACTATAACGATTTGTTTATATAGAGAGAAATGTATTCATTAAACAACTATCCGCCTATGGAATTGCGTTTTTCTGCGTGCGAGTTATAACAGCGTATCAATCGAAATAAATATCCGCCTAGTTATAACGTATCTATAATAGGACCAGTCTCGGTGCTACATGAACTTCAAACGTTAGCCTTATTCGCTTGTTATATTTCTTCTGCGTCGCCATGAGAGACGACAAAGAATCATTGCAGTGCTTGGCAAACGCACATAACTTTTCCCTTTGGCAGAGGAAGGGCTACCTGACAATGAGACGCAGGCCTTTTGCTGCGTGTGGTGTTGTGAATTTTTTCCCGGAGCTAGGTGAAATATTGGTTCGCTGAATTCGTTTGGCACGGAAACGAAGTTTCCTGAAGCAATATGTGAATGAGGGCATTGGGCAACGATGCCAGGAATGTCTTTCGGTCTAGATGAGAGCGTCACCATGGAAGTATGTAAGTTTATGAAGACACGCACAACACACACATGCATTCATACGAATACATGCATGCACTCACAGTGCAAACCCGTTATAATATATTATACGATATAATAAATGATGGAGGGTCGTAATTTATTTCGTTGTACCGGAAAATCCACTCTAAATACCGTAGAATTTATTATAAGTCGAACCTCAAGGGAAGCAAAAAATATTCGACTTATAGAAAATTCGATTTAACAGAGGAAAAATAAGATGAAAAAGTTTGTCCTGTAAAATAAATCGTAGAAAATGTGAGTTGTAGTCGTTCGACTGTAACCTATATTATGTATATTATAAAAGACTTCGTAGATGTTTTTAAAAGGCTAGGTTTGTAACGCTTCAAGAATGCAGAAATTGGACTATTTGTGCACTTGCAGATATATCAGCTTTGTCCCTTCTGTGTGGAGGCAAGCATAGAAATATACATTTATATTAATACTCTGCAAGCCGGCAGAAGCGTTTGGCAGGGGGTGTCACAGCACAAAATGAACTCTAATGCCTCTGTTGCCCAATTTCTTATTGGCTGAGGCTACGATCCTTCAGATATGCATATTCCAGGATAGATCACGACAATTGGTTACTCCTAAATATTTAACGTATTCCTCAGATTGGATATTCAATCTATCAATTCTGTACTCCGAGACTAATTCATTGATATCAGCTGAGCTTGAAATTTGGCACAATTATATGTTCAACTTATTATTTGATTATTTGTCTTAAAAGCCTTTTTCTTTTTGTCTTTATTAGTGAAATGGAGGATAAAAAAGAAAAAGGGAATACATACATGAAATTATATCGCGAAAGAATTAATTTTAGATGAATATCACTAATAGAGGAGCCCCTAGTTGATATTACATAAAGAGGTGTATTATATATTTAAATAAATATTTATAATATTTTCCAATAAATTAGTTGCGATTTTCAACTTACTGGAGGTGTATATAAACTTTAAATTCGTAGAATTACGAAATTAAGCTTTAAGGTATGTAGATAGTACTTGCTTTGGAAACTCGGCCGGAGCTAATACGTCTATGTTCTACTAGTAGAGATATTTTCGTTATACACCCATTCTTAGATTCGCCTGGTTTCGCTTTACACGTTTTCGCTTCACATGGTTTCGTTTTACACGGTTTCGATTTACACGTTTATATTTTCGAGAACAACTTCGAATTGCGCGGCCAACAATTTTGCTTTAGCACGGTATCGGGATAGTATCCAAGCATTAAAAAAATCCTAAAAAACCAAAGTTTTACTCCTAGGATTATAAGAATAAAGGAATGCTACTAAATTACTGCACGTTTAACCCAATAGGGCGCTCAAACGTAACCTTGCCTATTATTTTGGAGTTTTCGCTTCCAAGAACGTGTTACGGTAAGTTCTTAACTGTACGCATACACGTACATAGTAACGCGCGTATATCTCGTATACCCATTTCCATGTGCTTTAATAGATGTTTGAGATATTTTTTTTTAATTTCCCTAACCCATTAATTTTCCTATTACTGGAAACATATGGACGACGCGTTAATTTTGAATAAAATTATATTCAAGAGGAATTATCTGCATTATAAACAATTTCAATTTGAATTACACACATAAAGGTTTACGTAAAAAAACATAACGTAATATCCTTTTGGAAAGATCTTCTTTTTTAAAAAACAAATCACGCTGGTTAGGATAGGATGTCAATATATCAAACAAGCTTAAAAGATCTGGTATCACGACGCGTGTGCGAATGACAAGATTTAAAAAATCTCCGAAACACGTAAATCCTCCTGGATAGAAGGATAATAACGAAACAATTAAAAAAGTCTAATTTTCTTTTGTAATTTGATATATCTGTAAATCTCCGTATGAAAAGAGACGAAGTTTATCGACCAAAAAAAAGGTTATTTAAAAATATATTTTTATACGTCGCTTCCTGCGTCACACAAACTATTTAATTAAGGGTAATTATATCGATGGGTGGGCGAGATACGACACGAAAATTGCTGTCCTCGCGATTCTGTATGTCGACCTTTCAAATACACAGTTTCTACTCTAATTAAGGTTCGATTTCGTTTCTTGTCACTCAGAGTCAATCAAAGTCATCCGTATGCCCGGCTGTCTATCACGGCGCGGGTTTAATTACTCCAAGGGGGAGAGGGAGAGAGACTTATTTTTTCCCCCTAGCTGATACACATCAAACAACATCGCGCGCGTCACTGCTTGTAATCCGGTTGCCTTGTTTTTTTAAACAAATTTTATAGCTTATATCTTGTTTTTTTTTTTTTTTGGGAAAATGTTTCTGATAAAAATTTTTGTTATGGTTTCCGTCGCAATAAATTATACTTCGAATATTTTTGATTCGTTTACAATGCATTCACGACGCGTTGTGTTTTTATCTCTCGAAGAAATTGATGCGCGTCAATTTTAGATTATCGATAGGATATTTCAGCGCGTAAACTGTGGATCTTGAAGTTGATGATAAAGTAGTTCGCTGACCAGGTTTTAACGTAGAAGAATGATTTTCACTCAAACGAACGTGAGATTTGACGCTGTGAACAAAGGAGAAAGAGATAAAATGAAATTTTTTATCAATATGAAGTACGATGAATTTAGTTAATTTGGGCAGTATTTAGGTGCAGTTATCTTTACACGAAATTATATTCAAATTTCAGTCGTTAGGTGTAAAAAGGTTTTGCATTTCTTTAAAGTAAAATTCTCTAATTTTTTTAATCCTATAATTAAATATGTCGAATTCAGGTGAATACCTGTTTCCCAAATGTATAATTATGAGTCACTGTGTTGCTATATTCTTGAAGGATACGATCAGCTTATAATATCGCGACTAATGTGCAAACAATTATTTAAGACTAAGCTAGTTTTTCTCTTCCGGTCGATATTTTTATATTTAAATAACAATTGCGTTAGTAGAGTGATTAGCGTAATATGTATATATTTTTGTTTTAAAAATTATCCTGTCAAATTGTGTTGTTATTGGATGTGGATAAAATGTGCCGTTGACTTAAAAACTACTCCGTCGTATCTGTTGAAATTTTGCCTATCCTTTGCTCATGTTTCAAACATAATATTATAATGGATAGGTAAGTAGTACTCCATCCACATTAAAATAATTCGTTGGCAAAAGTGAAAGTACTTTTTTAAAAACATTAATAATCCATGTAATTCATCCTGGCTTCAGATTAGCATGGATTTTGCTATATAAAATATTTATGAGCACTATTAATTATTGCTACTGTAAAAGCTTGGCTGCTATTATATATATGTATTCCTGAGTGCAAGCCATTTCGGTAGGATTGTTACTAATAACCGAGATACTCAGAAGCACTTATTTTGGTGACCTCATTATATTAGTTTAAAAATAGTCATTTGCTATTATTATTTCTATCTATCACTCGTGTAAACGCAAACCCTATCGTTTTCAGCCTTGTTTAACCGATGTCCTTTAATTTAACGTGCTTTTAATGACCTAGAGCAGATCTCCCGTAAAAGCGAACTTAGGCATTCTAACCGAGCTACAACGTTATTTTTTCTTCGCCCTCCCCATTTTCATTAAAGCCTCGGGAAGATTTAACTAACGCTTGCTTGTTAAAATTATTTCCCGTAATGGACCTAAATCTCCTTTAGGAAAACACACAAACCTCTTAGAGGTATGGGTAGGTCGAGAGGTGAGGGGAGAAAACGCTTCTCACCTGTCTCCTAACGCATTGGAGGCCCCAATCTCCCTCTCGCCTCTCTATCACTCTCCCTCTATCCCTCTCCCTCTATCCCCCTCCCTCTATCCCCTCCCCCTATCCCCTCCCCCTATCCCCTCCCTCTATCTCTCTCCCCCTCTATTTCTCTCCCCTCTACCTCTTCCCCTCTTTCTTGCCCACCATTCTCTCTCTCTCCCCTCCCTCTCTCCCCCTCTCCCCCCCCTCTCTTCCCCCCTCTCGCCACTCTCTCGCCCCCTCTCTTTCGCCCCCTCTCTTTCGCCTCTCTCTTTCGCCTCTCTCTCGCCCCCCTCTCTCCCCCCTCTCTCCCTTCCCCTCTCTCTCTTACCCTCTCTCTATCCCCCCTCTCTCTCGCCCCCCCTCTCTCTCCCCCCCTCTCTCCCCCCTCTCTCCCCCCCCCCCCTCTCTCCCCCCCTCTCTCTCCCCCCTCTCTCTCCCCCCTCTCTCTCCCCCCTCTCTCTCCCCCCTCTCTCTCCCCCCTCTCTCTCCCCCCCTCTCTCTCCCCCTCTCTCTCCCCCTCTCTCTCCCCCTCTCTCTCGCCCCCCTCTCGCCCCCTCTCTCTCTTCCCCTCTCTCTCCCCCTCTCTCTCATCCCCTCTCTCTCTTCCCCTCTCTCTCTTCCCCTCTCTCTCTTCCCCTCTCTCTCTTCCCCTCTCTCTCTTCCCCTCTCTCTCTTCCCCTCTCTCTCTCCCCCTCTCTCTCTCCCCCTCTACCTCCTACCCTCTTTATCCCTCTCCTTCCCTCTCCCACCCTCTCCACCTCCTTCCCTCTGTTGCTTCTCCACCTCTCTTTCAAGCAACACGCGGTGCATATTCCGTTCTCCGTAAATCACGTCCCCGCGCCTTGAGTCTCGACCGAAATAAATATTAACAAGACCCCCGCCACTAATCCAGGATTCCCTATATTGGCTCCTGTAGACCAAAAACCCTCATTCTCCTCCTTTCCTCTCTCTCTCTCTATACTCTCATCCTGGCACTCCTCCTTCCTTCTCGAAGTTCCTCCATCTGAAACCATTTTCCGATCTCCCGTCTCTCCTGTATCCCTCCCTCCACCATTACCTCTCCTCTACTCCCTCCTCTGGTTCCCCTCTTTCGTACCGAGCTGGTTTATTTGGTCCGTTATTGCGGTCGATGTCCAATTAATTTGCTCCCTCTTCCTCTCTCCTCCTCTGTCCTGAAACTCTTCCTCTCTCCCTCTCTCCTCTTCCTTTTTAACGGACTCGGGTGAATCTCTCTTCTCTCTCTCCCTCTCTATCTATATCTCTCCCCTTCCTTCTCTATCCTTTTCGCACCACCCTTCCCTGAGCCCTCTATTTCTCAAGCCCTTCCTTCCCAACGCTTCAATTTCCCAACACGCACTGCCGCTTCTTTTTTTCACCCCTTAATACCGCACCAAGGGAAAAAGAGGAGGACGGCGTTTGTTACTTCGTCTACCTTTAAAAAAATACGCCACGCCCTTCAATCTCCGTCGCTCTCTTATCTGGCGAAAATACGTTCGGGGCGTCGGGATTTTTGAGTTTCATTCGATTATTTTAGAGTGCTGTGCCAGTTTTAATGTTTCTGCATGCAAAATCGCTTCCTATTTCCCTCTCCCTTCCAACCCCCCCCCCCACCCCCCGCGAAATTAATTTTCGAATTTGCGATCGTTACATACATACATATATACATAGATATATATATATCATCGTCGTCATCAGCCTTTTTAGGCGCGTTTCGCTTACAGCGTGAGCGCCTATTATCGTCGGTCGGTCCGTCCGTCTGTCCGCAGGTTCGTTCTCGACTTCTGCCGAACGGATTTTCATGAAATTTGATATTAAGGACTTTCAATCAAATATAATAGAAAATCGCAAAAATGAATCACGTACCCCAATCAGGGGTACCACTTTACTGGGGACAAAAAATTAAATTTTCGTAATATCTCGTAAAATATTGCTCATATCAAAATATTTTTCAAATAAAAGTTGTAGAACTGATAACGTAGAGTATTTCCTTTCCTATACATTTTTATCGTAGGAGTAGCCGTTACCGATAAAATCAAACAAGAAAGTCTTATATCGAGTTGTACTTAGAAAATTTCTTGCGTGGTTACTTCATTGTTGCTAACATAAACAATCTCCAAAACAAACATTTAATTTCCTTACGTGTGCATAGAGGAAGAAAATGGATTATTTATGATGAAGAAAAGAACTTTAAAGCGCTATTTCCCTTACGTACAGGTATATAATTTCTTTCTATTACTCCATTGCACGAAACGCGCCCATTTGTGATACGCTGTACACTTTCCTAACTTGACTGACGGATGAAGGCCTCCCCGAGACTCTTCCAGTTTTCCTGTCACCTGCCTCCATCCTCCAAGTACGCCCCAAGAACTTTACAAGCTCTCTGTCCAACCTGTCTTTCGGTCTTCTTTTAGGTCTCTTGATGTTTCTTAGGATTCATTCGGTGACACTGGACGTCCAACGCTGGTCATTTCTTCTAGCAATATGGCCCGCCCACTGCCATTTTAGTGCCTTCGCTCTTCTCATCACGTCACAGACTGCCGTCTTCTTTCTTATCCAGTCGTTCCTCTTTGCGGTCTCTTCGGGTGATCCCTAACATGCATCTCTCCATGCTCCTGTGTGTTGTTTGCAGGCGCTGTATCATTCTGGCATTCATGGTCCATGTTTCACATCCGTATGTCACAACAGGCAGAACACATGGGTCATACAGTCTCCTTTTTAGGATGACTGGAATATTTGAATTAAAGATGTTTGCATTCTTGCTAAAAGCACTCCATGCCATCTACACTCTCCGGTTGATTTCTCCAAGATATATATGTAAATATATATAAAACTATAAGGAAGTGCATCAAGGAAGATATATATATATATAAATACTAAGGAAGAGGAAAGGTAAGTAAGGATATTTTGGGCAACTAGGTGTTGAAGGAAACCCAGTGAACACTTACCGGAAGTAGAGCCGCTGGGGTGTTGGAGAGACACATTTGTAGAGGTTAGAGCTTTCGGGATGATCCCTTCGTCAGCACAAGAGAGACACAACTCTACAAATGTGTCTCTCCAACACCCTCTACTTCCGGTAAGTGTTCACTGGGTTTCCTTCAACACCTAGTTGCCCAAAAAAAAAAATATATATATATATGCTTAAAGAAAAGAAGAAAAGGAAAGGTAATAATAAAGGTGGCAACAAGGTGTTGGAGGGAGCCCAGTGGACACTTAACTAAATTGGAGAGTCGCTGGGGGTGCTGAAACCACACGAAAAACAGAAACCCGCGGTAGGTTACATGCATCGTTAGCGATGATGGTATATTTAAATTCTGCGTTAATAATTTTTTTATCGATTTGTTAAAATTTTCTTGAATTGAAAAAAAAAAACTTTTCCGTGCACTGGAGGAAAAAAATTTTTAAAGCGGAATCTGCGACGTTGCATTATTTACCATTCACACAGACATGTATGTAGTTGACAAACTACGTCTCTCCGATAGTCAAACAAAAATTAAGATAGCGACATCCTGTCAGTCATATTTCAGCCGTGTATTGAGATCAATATTTCTCTCTTAAATATTCAAAGTCGTTAGATAAGTCCTTGATTTTTAAAGGTTTAACCAGGTTCTCCAAATATTCCTGTTTCTTTCTTAAATATTTTAGTGCTCTGCTTACTTTTCAAGTCGTCCACGATCTGAAACTTTCTATTTTTTCCTCATTGTCATTCCAGACTTATTTTTTTGTCATTTTAAATTTGATATTTTTATTCTTTTTATTATTACACATGTTATATGGAGTGTCAAATAAATTATATCTATCTAATACGTCTTTTATCGTCCTCTCTCTATTATTCATTTAATGCCCGATACAGTTCGTCTTCCTCTTTCTAATGGTCTGCATATTCATTCACTTTTCTACTAATCTTGTTAGTACTTAATAAGATGGAATGTTCACGGTTTCGAGAATCGAAGATTAGACTGGTGTAATAGTTTAGTTGGTTAAAGCACTTATCCCCGCAAGTGGGAGATCCCGGTTCGATTCCTGGTCAAGTACAGAGTTTTTCTTCTTTCTCGAAATTCAAGTTTCTTAGTATGTACTTCTTCGTTCATTCATCTGTCCATTTTATCTCGATAAGTCTTCTCCGTATTCATATTTCGAAGATTTCCAAGTATTTTATATTATTTTTCTTGGGTTGCCATGTTTCTACTTTCTGGCAATATATTCTGCATTTCATTGTTTATCTTTCTCGCTAGTAGAAGTTTTTCCTTTATGAAGATTAATTTCTCTCTCGCTATTATAGCCCTTAATATTTATTAATTAATAAAATCAGAAACATTTATCATTACGACGAATCCCATAAAATAATATTTATGATATATATATATGCTCCGATCTTTCACAAGTCATATCAATAATGCGTTATTTTCCTGTATCAGTAACTTCCAATGAATTGTTCTTTTCCTCGACTTCTGAAACCCTATATTAAAAAAAATATATAGTCTCTTTCTCTCGAAAATCAATTAAGAGTTTAAGAGCGAAAATTTCCTTCATTTAGTTTCTGTTTCGACGAAAAATAAAAAAAAATGACAGCGCGAATGGTTTTCTACTTCTTTTGCCGTTCCTTGTTTACCAAAGGAGTTTAAACTTTCCTCCTCCGATACTCATTTTCTTTTTTTTTTAAAAAAAAGGCCGCTCCGATTTTCGCGAGTATCGAATGTGAAAGTTTCGCCGGGAGAAGACAAATAAATCTCGAACTTTTCAAGGAGTTTTCTCTCATAAACCTTTTTATCCGTAAAAATTTAATGGAAATCGCCCACTTTCTCGCTCTCTCTTTGCCGCCCGAAAAACGGAAAATTCACTGTCTCCCGGAACTTTATGAAGTAAAGATATGGTCATAATTCCGGCGCATTTAAACCGATTCAAATGGCATGGTAATAGGTATATCGAGATTATTCCTCGCCGCTCGAGTGGCCACGGGATTCATTGTCCCGCGCCACCGCCCATTTTCCATCCCCCCTCCCAAAAAAACCCCGACCCTTCCTCCTCTTCCTCCCTCCCTCCCTCTGAGGTCTCTCTCCACCTCTCTTAGCGAAGGGCTCGGAATTGTATTAAACCATTTTGAAGGTCGGGCGGAATTTTGGGAACACATCCAAACAGAAGTCTGAAAATCGATTTTCCTATTAAAGTCGAAAAAAAGGGACCACTCGATTAATCGATTATCGATTATTCTTCTCGCGCGGCATGAACATGGGAGCGTAAGCAGCGGGTTCTCTCTTGGGATGCGTTGTTTAGTCTCTTTTAACCTTATTCTCTCTCTCTAGATGGTATGTGCTGACGGCACGGAGGGATTTACGGAATTAATTGTAATGTAATTCGAAAATTGCGGGGTCAGTTCTTTAGAAATTCTTCTACCGCCTCTTCGTAATTTTGGGTGTGACCGTAGACTAAAATTTCGAAATGTAACGGATATATAATTTCGGTAGTTTCATTGAAATAATAATTGCTTTATAAACTCTGATTCGGTTTCCACTATCCGCGATTAATTAGGTTATTTTTTCTTCGCCTTGCGAAGCATGCTGCATTCCCCTTTGGTAATTGGATATATATTGGCTATACGTATACATTGGTTATTACATGGTTATATATTGGTTTTTACGGCGACTTTGATATTACAAAACGTGTTATAACGAACCGCGAGGAATTAAACCCCTTGAAGATTTCTTTTGAAAAGTTTTGCTGTAAGAGTCAAAATACCAAGTTATCTTTATGGATATAGAATAAAATAAATTAGAAGTGCTGACATATTGTTTATCCACACATCTGGAACAATCAGATCTACTTCTCAATTTCAAAACAATTTTATGAATTGAAACTGCATAATGGTATTAAAACTTTTTACACGAAACTGTAAAAAAACGTCGATACCAATGATGTTTTAGTAGATAACATTTTATACTGAGAATTTACTTTTTACTTCATGTTGTATACATTGAATTTTTAAACGTTTCTATAATTGACGTTAGCAGAGTAATTTAAATGATGGCTGTTTTAAATGAACATTTTTGCAGGAAAAATTTTGCTTCAATTTTTAAGTATTATTGTGAACATTAGATTATGAATTCCTTCCACTTAAAAAACAAAGATGGATCCCGCTGGTTTTTCTCTCTATCCAGAGGAATTATTTCCGAATTATGAACTCATCCTTTCCGCGTCACTCCGTGGAGCGTTTCAAACTAACGAAAAATAGCCGCCGTTACGTGACTCCTTCCATTTGGAGCACTTGTAACGAGTGAAAGGTTTTATTTTACTTAAAAAAAAAAGAGGGACGTATTAGGAGCTTGATCACGTGTGGGTAATTTTGAAGAATTAAGTGCCCGCATGGTCCAAAACGGAAGACAAATGGGAGTAATAGAGAGATCTTTTGGGTGAGGAGGCAGTTTGATCGGTAAGAATAGTACGTAAGGAGGTAAGCTAGCAGTAGTAGTCGGTAAACTGGCTGTCATGATGGGGGAGGAAGTTTGGGGAACGGGGAACGGACCAGAGGAGAGGAATTCTTCAAATTGACGCACGAAGAGAGGGGGAGCTTCTTCAGGACGCAAAAGAGAGTAGGAGGGGGGAGGAGGAGGGAAGAAGTGAGGAACGTGGACGGAATTCGACATGATGGAAGGAATGGGAGGAGGGAGGTGGTGGGGGAGGTGAAATGGGTGGGGAGGGGAGATTTAGGGTTTAGGTGGAGGAAGAGGAGTGGGGAGAAGTAGGGGGGGAAGGGGGGAGGAAATGGGTGGATAAAAGGCTATGAACTCTTAAAGAGATTTATACGGGAGGAGAAATGAAAGCCGAGAGGGTTTTGGTTTGGATATGGAATTAATAAAGGGGAGGTGATATGAAGGGAAATGGCGGGGTTGAAGTGCTTTTTGGGGAGCTGAAGGAGCTAGTCTTTTCTAGCGCGACGAGTTGGTGTGTTCTCGTGAAAGGGGGGAGGGGGGGGGGGTTGCAAGGTGGTAGAAATTGCGTTTGGGAAAAGCTGATAAAGGATTACGCCCGTGGCAACGGTGGAGAGTTCTATTCTTGTATTCTATTCTAGCGTATCGGAAAATTATCCGACGAGAAATATTTCTTAATTTGACTCCACCGTTTCATGCTAACCATCCGAATAGTTGAGTATCGTATGGGAGGGGAGTTCTAGATATAAATGGAATGCTGGCGTTTTTCAGGCAAAATTATGTATAATTATAGATTTTATTTATATACTGGCGCATTTTTTACCAATATTTCAGAGGAGTTTTTCATTAAACGGGATTCCAGATATGCAGTAATAAATTAATGATAAAGTAAATGTATTGATGTTTTAAATACATTCAAAATTTTTATTTTGTTAATTTCTTAGAGTTGACTCTATTTTTCGATAATAAAGCAGAAGTTGTAATCATAAATTGAGGTTACACGTGGATTCACAAAAATAAAAATGAAGCTTATATTTAATTGAAATAAGCTCTGCATGATGCATGCATGATCGGAGTTTCACTCTAATAAATAGAACGTCTCACGACGCAAGTATTTATTAATTAACTTGTGTAATTTCCCAACAAATGTGGCGGGTATGCGTGAATTAAGTATTACGTTAAATTAAAATTAAATAAACGAACTTTTATGTGCATTATAAAGCAAACAGTAAATATAAAATCCACATAACTGACTGTTACAGAATGTAAAAATAATCATGGGCATAGGTATAAAAGTTGTGTAGTTTTAATATACAAATGATTATTGAGCTAGTCGTCCACGTGTTAATCAAATGGAAAAAATAGCACTCCTAGAATCGAACACATGGCTTCAATGTAGAGGGTGAGCAAGTACAATTTTTAAATAGGTAAATCCTGAAAGTATGATTCGAATGGGATTTACCATAATGCCCCTGGATCTTATGCCGCCGGTGGTGCTCTGACGCAGGCATTATGTACAGTTATGGGGTAACAAAGGATATTATATTATACGATAATTAGTTTAAGCTATAATAAATTGGAACAACAACGTAATTCTTTCGAGCGGCAATATACATGTGCGAGTGGGGGTCTATTCTGCCTCAGCAGAGGTCTTAAACTTTTCCCGAAATATTGAATTCGCCAAAAAATAAATGGCATAATTGAATCGATAAGTTATTTGAATTTTAGCAGTTAATGTCAATGATTATTTCTTGAAAGTATTTGTTTCACCTAATTAGCGAAAAATTTTTCAATATTTTATGGGAAATACTCATAATAATCACGATATGTTTAGGGCATATTAATGTAATCATTGATGATGGATGCTACTAATGCCACGAGGTCTCTAGACACCCAGCGTGAAATTTTAATTTATATATTTATATTATTTATTTATATATTTTTAAATTCACTTTTCTCTTTTTACTGTATACAGGAAAAATATATTTTTTTTAAATTCATATCCTACAGGTTTCAATAATACAAAAAGAGAAACTTTAGCTAGGGTCTCTAGAGACCCATTGATATTAGTCAGACAGACAAACGACTTTATTAAGGGAGAAAATGAGGATATATAGCCCCTTCTTATATTCTGTTCTTGTAAACCAGAAACGCAATACAGCACGCTGCTCTATCATTGTACACTCCTCGAGCACAGACGCCATCTTAAACTACTGAAAACAGCCGTGTATCCTGCGCATGCGCATCCGGTTAGTGCCACAAGTAATCCTATACTGTGCTGCTACCTAGTGATGCTTATTGAAAGCCTGTTACTTCCATCACATATGTCCTGCTTTCATTTGTGACTTATTGACTTTCCCTCGTATTAGTATTAGAGGTGTTTAGTATGTGCGTTGGTGAGCGAGTGAAATTTCAAATTAAAATTATTTCCCGCAAGTAGCCAAAACTGTTCACTAAGATGATGGTAACACAAATGTTGCGGGTATTTCACGATGACGTTGAAGTCACTTGAAATTTCGAAGTGGCCAAGTGAGAAGGGAATGATTTCATGGCACTCGAGCAAGGAATAGAGGTAGTATGTATGTATGTGAGAGAGAGAGAGAGGGTGAGAGAGATAGAGAGAGGGGTAGGAGTTGGCGGAGACTTGAAAAAAATAAATAAATCCAGTGACATAAGAAAACCTTCCTTTTTCTCTATTTCTCTTCCTCCTCCCTTATATCTCTCCCTTTCCGTTTCTGACGTCCGGTTACCTCTCGGAGGCGCCGCGCGATAGCAATACCCGACTCCCTCTCTCTCTCTCTCTCTCCCTCTCTCTACACTCCGCTCTCGTGACGCTGGCGAGGAAAGGGATAGCCCTTCGGGCAGCAATATCTCAGAGGACGGCCTCCCGAAAAGGCGAGGAAGCGAAGAGGTCCGATAAAAATAAACAAATTTTGGAGATTAAAGTTGCTAGGCTACCTCTCAGCAAAGTTTCGAGAGAGAGAGGGAGAAAGGGAGGGGTGTTGAAAAAAAGAAAGGGATGAGAGAAAGAATGGGAGATGAAGGAAGGGGAAATAAAGGTAGGAAGAGAGAGAGGGGGGAGGGGGGGGGGAAAGAGGATGTAGGAGGGAGAAAGATGATATGCTCAGGGACAAGGTTCTAGGAAGTTTGTGATAGATGTGTGCGGATTTGGGTTTGGGGATTTTGGGGCATGGCGTTCCATAGGGAGACCTCGAAATATCTTAGGTAGCGACTAGAAGCAAAAATCTGAGAAAGGTGATGCTCTAGAATAAATGCGTAATGGTACTGGGATTGGAAGAAGAGGATGGCAAAAGTTATTTTTAACTTGAGGAATTTCCGCATGAGCTCTCGCGTGAAAGTTTTTGGTAAGAAAAAACGCCCGGGTTTTCCGTTATCTTTTTCCGAGGGGCTCGGATTATGAATGGGATCATTAGCGTCCATATTTCAGGTCTCGGGTCCAAGTTAAACATAAATAAATTTCATAATATAACGAGTATATTTATTCGCTTCCAAGTGGCTGAATTAATGAATGCAGAGCATCATATTTTTATAATGTACGTATCTTCTGTTAAAAATCCAAATATGCGTTAAGAATTAGTCTATGAGTCGAGAGAAAACAAAAATACATATACGAACTTATAAATAAAAAGTATAATAAAAAAGTTTACGTGTATATACGTAATTCAGTCATTCTGATCAGAGGAGTTGAGAGTTATCAAGGCTCAAGATAGGCCATCTCAGTTACCATAGCGATTTCCTCACCACACTTGACCCTACCAAGCAATACTCTTATTTCCTAAGGTTATTTCGTTGCCTATAATTTTCGGGTGCGTACCCTTGAGATAATATTTAAATAACCCAAAAATTTCCAGGAAGGATTTGAGTTCTTAAAGGAAAAAATATGTCATTCCCTTGTTTCTCAATCTACGTTCGTTTTGAGTGTCATAAATGTAACCTTAAATTATTTATCTATTCTGCTGACAAAATTCCATTTTTTTCTTAATTTTATGCATTAATCGACGTTTGCGTTTCATGCCTATTCCTTCGGTTAGCATTAGGATTTTTTGATTATCAGCATCGTTGTATGATTTTAATCTGATTAACATGCACTAGTATCCGCGTGGTAATGAATAACGCTTTCAAATGATACGTAATCTAATTTTATTTCACTTTGGTAGCATTATTACCAATTGCAGCGAAATTACACGTGACTGAGTTCTCTTATCAGACAGAACACGCGATTGATGCAAAGAGTTACATCAAACCTTATGCTCCACGAAGCTTACTCGATTGTAGTTCCAAATTTAAATCACGAACACAATAGCGATAGACGATTGTCATATTCGAGCCACTTACACTTTATGCTAACGAGATAACTTTGTCACGATTGCTTCTCTTGGATATCATTCGATGCGATTTATTTTTGTACCTTCTCAGCCACTCTGGCACTTCTTGTAGTTTCCTATTTCTCACGTCCGCCGCTTTCACGATTCCAGTCCGCTGATGCATTACCTCTTTTCGTGTTCTCTTATTGACTTCCATTCCACGACGGGAATCTCCTCAAATTGAAAAGGATTGCGGAGTCGCGGGGGAAACTTTCACCTGCATCGCCATGGCAACTGCAGAGAGAGGGAGAGAGAAGGATTTAATAAGGCAGCGGAAGGGAATTTTCTAAGAGGATGGAGGCAAGGAGAGAGAGACTCGAGGTCTTTGAAATAAACTTAACGTGCGTTTATACGTTTGTACAAATACCTCAAGCGTGCTCCAAAGGATGGATTACGAAAACCGCACAAATTCATGTCCGACCAAAAGTTTAAAAAAAAACTGTCATCGGTATTGTGGGGCGTAAAATTTTTTTGTAATCGATGAATTCCAATTCGTAGAAAACTTACTTGTTAAAATATAAAGGATTGACGAATCTATCGGTTGAAAATATTTTCCCTAGGAAGTTATAGATAAAACAAGTTACCTGTCCGTCAAAAATAGTGGATAATCATGGCTAAAGAATTAAAATTAAAACTCTTCACATTCTCATTCAGTTTCTTTCAATCCATTCTATTCTTTTTCCCCTTTCTCCTCCCTCCCTCTCTGCGATAGCGATAAATATGCCGTCTTATACCGCTGGTGGCGCATATACCGCGACTGACAGCTGGACGGACACTTGGGAGTTACTATGTAAGGATGTTAATTTTATTCAAGCATATGCTTAACTTTCAAGTTAAGTTTGTGTGACACACAAATAATAATATAGAATATTTCCACATTATTCGCAAATCTGATGGTAATTTAATTACCTATTTTTTATGCTCGTTGCAATAATGTTGTCTTTTTTTATTATACTCGTTACCATAGTTGAACCAACATTGATCAAGCCGAAAACGTTCGATCCGAATTGGACCAGCTATCTTCTATCTGTGAGTCGCCAATATACATTAATAGTATTCAGATGCGTGGGCGCGGTACTATTAGCAAAATTTGGAAATCCATTACTAACACAGCCGAATTCTACGGTGACAACCGTAATCCAAAACGAGGATTTTGGCTCTCGAGAAAAGGGAGGATTCTTTGATGTACTCTCCCACGTCTTTCTCATAAATACTGAGCGAAATAACTTTTTGAAAAATTCGCGAGGAAGTGAAAAGAAGGAAACGCGAGAGGTTATGCAGTATCTTTAGTGAATGGGAAAAGTGCTTAAGACGCGTTTTGATGAGGTAATATCTCCGAATGTGAATTTCTGTTTGAAGGAAAATTTTTGCGTGGGAGTTTCGAGTCGTTTTCGAGTGGGTTTACTCTGTCTCCGTTTCAATGCGGATGAGAGATTATAAATCCCGCGAGCTTCAAGTTTCTCTAATATCGCGCAGAGTGGAAGCTGAATATCCATCCTTTCTCAGCTTTCTCCTTTCTCGAGGATATAATGACTAGGTTTTTAATCGCAGAATGAAGTCTCATCCAAGCGAGAGCAATTTTATTCTATAGTAAGGCTCTTCTTGTAGAGAGAAGATGATAACGTATAGAAATAATTTGACGGCTTGAAATGAGCATATGAAATCAACTCTCCATTTTTTATTGCTGCTTCAAGGTTTTCAATTTGTTTCGTAGTCATGTGACGAAAGGATAAAAAAGAGACGTTTCACGTGAACGATAATGTAACTAGAACTGATTTAGTTTGTCTACTGTATCGTCTAATGCTACTCAGATTCCCTGTTACCGCTTCCGATGTTTTAACTTTATCATGCAAACTGAATTTTTTTTATAATTGAAATTTGAGCGTTGAGGATCCGATATTACCTTAAGTATGCGCAGTCCACAAAAAGCGTAATTTCTTTACTGTGTATGAAACGAAATTTACATACTCATAGAAGTAAAATAAAAAACTTCAATAAATAATAGGTGTTAAGGCACTGACTACTTTTTGCAGAAGTTTGATCTACCCCATTTTATGTAATTTATTTACATCATTGGAAAGATATAATTCTATATACATATTAGAGTGCCAGAAAATATAACGTAAATAATGAATTTTGAAGATCGTATAATTCAAAAGCAGATGCATATTTCATTATTCGAATTAAAGTTCCCAGTCAGGTGCCTGTTTTTGGCAAGGGAGATAGCGTGAAGTCATTCATGTTGATGATTAATTCAAGATAATGGACCTGAGTGCTGGTGCTCAGCGATCTGTAAACAACTAAATTTTAACGTTAATGGGACTTTTTATTTTGTTTCATGTTTTTATTTCCCTTCATACGCGATAAGTCCTTTTTAATGCCTGTGAAATATCGGCCTTGGTAGAAGGGTGGTTAGCGTGTCTAGCTCCCAATGATAGGGTCGCAGGTTCGATTCCTGCCGAGGGCATGGTCGTGTGTGTTCGTCCTTGTTCTGGTTGTTACGATATTCAGTATAATTGGCCCTGTGCTGTTTCTGAATTCTTGCCAATAAATAATTAAAGATAATAATAAGCGATGATCATCGTGCACTTCCGTTTGTCGCTCACGGTTCTCAAATTCAGAAATCTTGGATTTTGTTTTGAAATTTGTCAGGTAAAGTATTTTTTATAATTATTCAAGTATTTGACCCGGATCACTACAGTATTGGAACAGGTATGAAGACTTTTGCTACAGTTTGAAGAAGCTGTTTTTTTAATAATGTCATTTATTTGAATGTTAAAGACCATGAAGCCTCGAGGAGCCATAAGGTATCGGGAAATTTTCTGGCGAAGGATAAGAACGCCGATCGAAGCTTTGTCCTTGGAGTACAGATTTTTATTCGTACGAAATTCCATCTCTATTCGAACTTCCTCCTCCTAAGTTGTAAAATACACTCATTTTGTGTTATTTGAAGCATCTCATTGCGCAATTCATTGGAATAATTTCAGTTCGTGATTTCTCGAACTTGCTAATGAGTTTTAGTTTTGTCACATATAACACCCGCAAAGAAATTGCAATTTGAGAGCTATTTAATCGAACTTGATAAAAAGCACCGTTCCGGTGTAATATGAAATAAATAGAATATAAGCCCGTCAAGTGACGGGAAGCAATATCTTATTTAACTCATAATCGCGTAGTACTTATTATTATTATAAACAATTTAGTCATATCTTTTAAATATCAAAAATGTATTGAACATTCTAGCGGCAAATAACTTTGTATAATATCATCACATATATTCTATTAGTTCGCGTTCCTTCCATGCCTTAGAAACGGCGCTGCGGTCCAGCGTCACTGACATGTGATGTCCCGAACCCTGATTGGCTTGCCATTCAACCAATGAAAACGCCGTCTGAGCATTACACCATCACGCATAACCAAGCAAATTATATAGAGGGTTTGACTTACCGAGGCCTTCTGTATGTTATTTGTATAACTCGAGTCACCCAGTAAGATATTTAGTAAATTTCGCGGTAGAATATTTATTCAGAAAATTTAAATCTTCCGAATGAATGTTTTTTATTTAGCAGTATGCTATCAAAATCTTATCATACACGGCGGTAAAAACTTTCTTCAGAATGATGATGCTACTATTTGGTAACTGAACTAAGACCTATTGCGTAACATTGCCATTTTTAGAACCAATTTCTTTCATAATTTTTCCAGTGGTCATGGAAAAACAAGTATGCGTTCAGGCTTCTAAACCTCGTACAAAAATAGGCCAGTTAAAAAACCTTGCCATTAAACATGCACCGAACAAATACACACATTAGATTCAATATTTAAACTGTTGAGCCATCACATTTTAAAGGCTTTTCAAAGCAACAAATTCTTCATGCAGACATTTGTATGGAAATGTCTAGTCGTAGTGTCTAATTTGACATGTAAGCGTCACATTTCTAATTAGTGAGATATGATATATATATATATATATATATATATATATATATATATATATATATCATCATAATCATAGGTAGTCTGTCCGTTGCCAGGTCCGTGATTATTCTAGGTTAAACTTGGTTCTCCATATACTCCTATTTTCCGCAGTTTTCTTCATGTCTTGATAGCTCTCCTTCCCTTTCAAGTCGTCTACTAGCTGAAACCTTTTCCTACCTCTTTCTCTTTTTCCATCCAGTTTTCCTTCTAGCACTTCTTAAATCATGCACTCTCTCCTCAGGTAATGCCCAATCCAGTTCGCCTTCCTCTTTCTGATAGTCTGTCTGTATAATCGTTCGCTTCTCTTCTATTCTTCGTAGTACTTCCTCATTTTTCACCCTATCTGTCCATTTTATCTTCAGCATTCTTCTCCATGTCCACATTTCGAAACTTTCCAAGTATTTAATATCATTTTTCCTTAGCGTCCATGTTTCTGCTCCGTACAAAGCTATACTCCATACATAGCATTTTATCAACCTCTTGCGGATTTCCTGCTTTATATTTCCCGTTAGCAGGAGTTTCTTTCTTCTGAAAGCGGCTTTTGCTTTCCTTATTCTAGTACTGATTTCCTCGGTACATTTTGCTTCTCTCGTTATGATGCTTCCAAGGTATTTATGATCTGAAACTCGTTCTAATGGCTTTCCTCCAATACTTATGTTCAAATTTTCTTCTTCTTTACCTGATATATATATATATATATATATATATATATATATATATATATATATATATATATAAGGGTGGAATACGCGAAATGAAATTCATGAAAATCATGTCCTATAAGGATAGCACGTTATTCTTCGAATAAAACTTTTCCTTTCGCGCCCACCACAAGTCTCTATTTGAGCACACGTGTAATGAATATGTGTACTTTAGGTGATAACCGCTTCATTTTTACTCTTTGAGTTAAAGTGTAATTTAATATTTAAAAATGTAATGCCACGCCAAACACTCATTAACTTTTTTCCCTCCTCCCTTTCATGAAAAAATAATTCTTTGATTAAAATTTCACGGCATCCGAAGCATCTGTGATTAGATTTTAGCAAAATTTTCTTCTCCAATTTGCGAATTGCACGCTTTTCTCGTTGCCTCTACGTAATTATTTCCGTCATTTTTATTTTGGGGACTTTTACTCTGCTTTATTGATTAAGCAAAAAAGCCGCTTTGAAAAAAATCCTTCTCCAAAAGACCTTTTAATCAAAAACGAAGGTTGCGCCCCGCACACAAACACACACACACACAAACCTCGTCAAGTAATTATTTTAATTTTTGCTTTTTGTTACATCTTCATTAACCTTTCGCCTACGAGTTGTTTCATTGATTATATTTTTAAATATATTATATTCTGTTATTTTCTCGTGGTCTTTCTGAAAAGGTACGTTAGGCTTTTATATGGGAGCATTCTCTTGGTTTTTTGTTGCCCCGACGAAGAAAAGCTTCATTTTAAAACGCTTTTGACAAAATTCGGTCTTTATGTCTCGGGCAGAGTTCCTTTGTTGTTTACTTGTTCGTCAGCTTAGATTGTAATTTTCTTTCTAAACAAAGAAAAAAACGGAACAAAACACGTTTTCAATCACAGTCGACTTTCTCTCATTTTTGATAATGTATCTCTAAAGGGTAGTGATGTGCCGAGTACCCGGCAATTACCCGGTACCCGGCATATCCGACCATATTTTCAGTAACCGGGAATTACCCGGACCCGGCACGGGGCGCTGGGACCCGGTGCCGGGTACTGGGTCCCGCATGAGCAAAAAAGGATAACAATAAAAACAAATTAAATGGAACTTAATATTTTGTTTTTACTTTTTAGCCTGTAAGAAACATTCAGATAAACGATATTCTTAATTATAATAAACTTTTAATAAACCGATTACTCTAGCAAAAGTTAAACTGAACCATGAAATAACATTTTACATAATAGGCATAATTATACTTAACGACTGGTTCACAGTACCAGATTGTAAAATCTTATAAACTTTATAAAATCTTCTTAAGTAAAGAAATAAATAAGAGTGCAGTCAAAATTTTAATAATTAAATTTCAACAATGGGAGATTATGATGAAGAAACAATAGTTTTTCCGAATTTCGCGGAAGGAGTGTATTCCTCCGCTCTTCGTATATGATTCCCGCCTCGCTGAACATCATTCTGTTTGGAGGTGACGGCAAGTAACTTCTGGCCAATTTTGGCAGTTGAGGAAAGATAGCTGCATTTTTTGTCCACCAAGTTCAAGGATTTTCTTTATTGAGGGATGTTAGGACATTTAAGAAAATTTTCAAGTTACCTCTCTTCTTTAGAATAAGACGTATTATCCTCAGCACGAAATTCTTCTTGTATGCTTTCATTTTCAAACAAAATTTCCTTTAAGCAAGCCCACATATCTAGAAACAAATTGGTTCAACCTACCCGGCCGGGTACCCGGATGCCCGGCCGGGTAATTTTTCTTTGCTTCCCCGGGTACCCGGACGCGGTATTTTTTAGTACCCGATACATCAATACTAAAGGGGATAATAATTTGTTTATAATTGATAGAAAAAACTCTCGCTTTTGCGTCGACGAAAGAAAGCTAAATTTTGTATGTAATTCTAGAGCTGTACACGACGGCGAATATGTAACTAACTTCACCGAAGTTAAGATTTATAAAGCTTCTTCGTTAAATAATGTAATTGGCGGAGCATTTTGTGATATTTTCTTATTTTATTTAGTTGCCGATATGTGTATAAAGATAGGTAGATCGATTACCTCCTCCTAATAGGTTTGGATTTTGCTATGACCATGGATAACATTCTTGTCATTATTTGCATTAATTAGCTCTTCGATAATGATCTTGTATAGATTTTATCAGGTTGGTAGGTGAAAAATTTTCAAATTCAATCATCGTGATAAATTGGTCCGATATTTTGATGTCAGTTTTTCGTTCTTAAATGCAAATTCGTCCATTATAAGAACTTCGCAGCATGTATAACTCAATCGCGTTATTAATAACCCTTGAGATACTAATGCTTCATGGAATTAAACATATTTTATGGCATTTTTAACAAGCTTCTTAAAAGTGTTGTCATCAATCACATTCTCTTTGACATACTCCTATGAATTTACTCTCGAATTAAAATAACATCTTACTCCATACTCTAAATTAATTCTATTATTTGCCGTAGAAATTTCACCTTACCGTTATTCGCAGCTCGCATAATAATTCAAGCAAGTTTTTTTCTTCTATAAAATAATATATATATGTATATATATTAACGTGATATATATATAGGTCGCCTTTATTCCTTTCAACGTCATTTTCAATGCGGCGACGATACAATCGACTTTTTGTTTAATCGATTAAGGCGGCATTATATAGGGTTTTCTGGCCGATATTCTCATCAGGTGACGGCCCAGCGGCGCGTTCTCACGGATTGCCGAAACGTAAGGGGCCTTCGCGTGCTTTTATTTTCTCCTCCGACCGTCATTTTTTTCTCTCTCGCTCTCAACCCAGTTCCTTCTCGCGGCTGATTCATGAGACTCGTGATGAAGACAACTTACCTGGCGGGTGGCAGATCGTATTCAGGACGGTTCCATTGTGTTCCCTTTCTCTTTCCCGCGAGGGGGTTGGGGGTGGAAAGAGGAGGAGGGAAATGGAAAGGAGTAGTAAGGCTCTTCCAGAAGCGCGAGAAATGGGGGAAGGTGAGATGGGAAGAGGGAGCGGAGTGGGGGGAAAAAAAGGTTTCGTACGATGGGGTCCGTGGGGCGTTCAAAAATACTTTTACCAAGATAGCGTTGCGTGGCGTGCTGTTGAGAACGTTTTTCATTACGTAGTCTCTAGCTCGAAGATTTCCAAGAAACGCTGGAAGAATACGTCCCGGACGTATACATGAATAATGGAACGAGCTCGCTGGAAGACATTTGCCTTCGCGCCAGATTCTTCGCTTGTAGCGTGAATTTATCAATCGCGACTCGAAAATGAGAAAGAATTCACGGTTGGATTGTAAAAGGTCGGTACAAGTTTCTCGCGTCCTTTTTTTTTTTTTTGGAGTGTATCAATTCGACTAATTTCTGTTCGTCAACCCCATTTTAAGTTCTCATCCATTATTACCGAGTGCATTAAGAATGAGGGTTTGTCTAGGTAACAAGCTGGAATGGTTTTTGTTGTTTATTTTTCCCTTTACGTTCGTTAGGACGGAAAAGGGAGAAATGATTCAAACTTGAGGTTTCATATTCTGATAATCACTGCTTTAATTTAATTTAGGGAAGAGGATGGAATTTTTTTATACATATTAACGCCACAGCTCCGGCTGTTATTAAGTTTTAATTACGCCATTTTAGTAAATTAAAATTTATCTGTTCATGTTTTTCAGTTCAATTGTTCAAAAACATTTTGTTAGTAGTAGTCATCGCTTTGAGTGATGCTTAGACACAACTTCGTCGATTTAACTCTGTCGAATTCTAACGCGATTCGTGCGAGATAAATCGCTGATAGAGGTCGCTTTTCAGGTGCGACGTTTTCAATCAGCGTTTTCCTTCTACGCGCCGTTACCAAAAAAAAAGTACACATATACATCGAGATAAGGGGGAAAAATCGTCATTAGACCCGACAATGATGCGACCCAAATACGCCAGGTTTTCCCCCTTTCAGAGAGAGAGAGAGGCGGGGAGAGTATTTTGCGGGTCATTGTTGCGGGCACAATGCGATGTTTGGTCCTCGAGACTTTATCTGATTATGTTCCTCGGCGGAATCTCCATTAGGAGCAATTAGGGGAGCGGAGTCTGCCTCTTCTCCTCCCCCCCTTCCTCCCCACACACACACACCACCTTTTAAGGGTTATCATAGGGTTCCTTACATTATCGCTCCCAGTTCATCTTACGCCGTTAATCTCGCCCATCCTTTTATATTAATCTTACCCAGCGTCACTTGAAGGCGAACTTTCGCTTTCAAAACTTCCAAAATTCGTCCCACACGGTATCCTTACTTCCCACACCCCACCCACGCTCATTCCACTATTATTCCCCTCCTCCTCCCGTTCCTCTTTTGTGAACTCTACCTCTTTAAGGAGGACCCTTTGCGTCGAAGATCAGAGTCTTCTTCTTCTTAGTCGGTGGAAGTTTTGGAACCACCCCTTCCCCCCCCCCCCCCCCCTCACCCCATCCAACCACCGCTCCCATAATCCCGCGCGACACGGGTCGAATATGACAGGGAACGATGGGATAAGGATCGTCCCTACGCGTAAAAACGCCAAATCCGTCCTAGTTTCTGTGGGAGAGAGCGTGGGGGCGAGGTTTTTTTTTTTGGAAGGGAGTAGGAGGAGGAAGGGGAGGTTTTTTTTTGGAAAGTCTATGAAAGTTGGTTGTCGTGTGTTTCATTACATGTACGAGTAATATATATATAGTTTAAATACTGGGCTCCCCCTGCAGCGTAAGAGTGTTATGACCCTTATTTTACCACGCCCGTTACGTAGAGTGTGTATACTTTTGTGTGGTCGGCTAACTTGTGATAAATGATACTCCGGGAGTCTGGTGTGAGATTGATCGAGTCTCACTCTCGGAGGAGGTTTGAGTAGTACCTGTGGGCAACTCCAATCCGCTCTCGGAGATCGTGATAAGTAATATATGTGAAACTTCCGAAATAAGGTATTTCTTTTACTGGACAGGTTGAATAGTTCCTGGGCACGAAAACGTTTCAATAAGAGATTTATACTGATAAAATATCATACAAACGCCCCATATATACAGCTATATATTATAGATACAAACACACAAGTTTTGACGCAACGTAACGAAAAAGTTTTATTGAAAGGAGAGATGCGATCGAAAACGTTGTTTTCCTAATATGCATGAAATTTAATTATGAGATTCTAATTCTACTGTAAAAGCGTATTAAATTTAACATAAATTCTCAAAAAATATAGGAAACAGATGTAAACCTCGGCATCTGTCAGAAATTTCAGCTCTCGATGTTGTTCTCAGGTTACTTACGCAAATGTAATTTTAATCCGTGTTTTTGACAAAGAATTATAATTGATATTTTGAAAGGCACCCCTATCAAAGTTCAAGAGATGCGCAAAGTAATATTTTATTGATATAAAAAAAAATTAAACCGTCATTCTTCTGTTAGCATAGTTTCGTACTTCTTCGACTGTTCCGCGCTTGGTGAACTCCGTGGAGGATTTCAACCATGTGGAGCCCATGTACCAATACCGTTCATGTTACTTGAACTTGGCGAGAGACGTAGTTTTTCCGGAGACACATGGTTATCTGGAGCCTTGAGCCAAACTTCGCTAGAGTTAGCCATGTTGCGTGAAGCCTTTTGTTGTGAATCAGCTCGGTAAGATATTACGCTGCCAAACTAATTTCGGGGAGGAGTAACTGGAACACGGGCGAGAACTAAAACCGGACTTCGAAATGTACGAGTTTCGACTAACTTCTGATGGTTCCAAGATCGGTGTTGCAACAGCGGTGACCATAACCGAGCAAATTTAACGCCTTCTGTAGGAAATGCACATTCTTTGGGAAAGCTGAGAAGATTTTTTCCCTAGTTTTTGGATGGAACAACGCTTTTGATTAAGGAACCTTAGGAGAGCTTGAGGAAATTCGAGTCATGCTCGTTCATCCGCGCCCATCAATTAAAGATAAGATGGATGAATTTGTATTTTTTAAATTTTTATAACGTATGAAATGCATCATGTATGTACGTTCAAATATTCAAATGTTGAAATGATCGGTCCTTGTTCATTTTAAAAGCCCATCATGGCAAAGGGAATCGTTCAAGTTGAAAGTTAATTTGAAAAAAAAACGGTGTTTTAACTACCTGGCTCATCAGAGGAAATAATTATGGTTTCAAATAATATTTTTTATGAAAAACAATACATATAGAAATATAGAATTTGGAAAAAATCAAAATTTCAGTTTGTTAGTTCGTTATATGTATTATATATATATATATATATAACTTTTGTTAAAATCTAATTCTTGTTGATGTGATAAAGGATAGTATTGTTAGTAGTTTTCATTGAAGTTTCTTAAACGGTTTATGAAGTTTCTGCTTTAAACCTTACGCAATTGTATATAAATCAGTAAGGGCGTATTTAAAAAATATCTATTCCCCCATTAAACATTCGCTTCTTGAATATACATGTGTGTTTTAGGACGAAAGTCAGAAAGTTATAGTAAATCCACCAATTTTAGGGTAAACAATTTTTTTTTTAAATCAAAGTGTTTTTAGGTGATAAATTACCTACTCAAATTATTCATAACTTCTCTAACTTTTAATATCGTCATATAACCTCCAATAGCTCCATATTATACTTCATTCTATAGTTCGAATCTTTCATCGGAACAACGTTTAAAAAAATTCCAGATGTTTGAAACTCAAAATATGGAAAATTAATTAAGATTATTCACTCTTCTAGAAGAGAATTTCTTGCCGTAAAGGTTCTTCTCTATCTCTATCCATTTTCTGTTCTCTTAACGAGAAACACATTTCGTCGCTCTGGAAGCAGGTAAATGCACGTAAGAGTTTAATGCGGTCTTCCTTCCTTCCTGCTTCAAGGCAAGAAAATGGCGGCGGAGAGCAAGGGCCTGGACAAAGGGAATCTTTCGGAAGTGAAAGGAGATAACGTAGATTGGAATTACTATGGGAAGTTACGTAAACGCAAAAGGACACACCCTTCCTTTTAACTTAATAAAACAGAATTGAAATAATTAATTTGGGAAGTCAATTAAAAGGCCGTTCTTGCGTGCTCATGATGAGCGAGTCAAATTTCTATTCCGAAAACGGCGAAAACATTTCAGTCAACCTCTCCAAAGGTTTTCCCCGTCTGCACTTGGTTTGTTTAAAGAATTACAGCACTGACGAAACATGTCGAATGTTTTATTACCGGCAAACAGTGCTGGTTTGAAAGTTAATGAGTATAAATATTTTTGCAATTTTAACGGTGTAGGAAATATCTCAAGCTGAAATATTACCATCGTATATTATTTTTTTACTATTCATGATTCGTTTTTTTTTAGAAGACGTTCTGCTACAAATATTCGACGTAAAAATTTATTTTTTTTGCAATTTTAACGGTGTAGGAAATATCTCAAGCTGAAATATTACCATCGTATATTATTTTTTTACTATTCATGATTCTTTTTTTTTAGAAGACGTTCTGCTACAAATATTCGACGTAAAAATTTATTTAAAACTTCACTTGCACTACAAATTTAAATGGTGATTTTTAGTTCAAAAAGTTCTTCTCTTTATATGTGATATACGGCAACAGACAAATTCGTCGAAAACGAATTCGTAGAAGACAAATTCGTCGAAAATCGGTTTGTCATTATTTCAGAGGACAAATTTTAATGAAAATAATCGTCGTCCAGACTGATTCTACACAATCGAGTTTAAATTGAGGGAAATAACTTGAGATTTTCGAGTCGTGAAATAAGCTTAAAAAGTTTTAAATTATAATTTAACGCTTTCGTTTTACTTCAGTAAGCAACTTTTGAGTAAATATTTCTCTGGCAGCGATTAGGTAACACATATTTGCAAGCTTAATGTACGAATCTCTAGTCTGTTTAAGATTATGATTTTGATAAAATTTTATAAAATATATGATAATCGCTGTCGTCATGTCCATGCCCAGCTGAATTTTAAACGTTCATTGAAGTTTTAAATAGATTTTTTTAGTTTAATAAACAGCCACCTTTTCACCGAATTAGTGTGCATTTAATCCTTAAGGACTTAAAGTTTTTTCCCTCAATTTGTCGGATTTTTAAGGGAAATTATAATGAGCTAAAAATGAAGTCCGAGTTGCTTCTTCCTTAATTATGAAAACGACCTTGCTCGCGTTTTTTTTTTATAAGGATACAAGGATGCACGAATGAATTAGTTTGCGGAATAAATATCCGCAAACATTTGAGTGCGCGTCCCGAGTTTGCGTGCCTAATGGAGCCCTCTCCCAGAGTGGGCAAGTAAGCAAATTAGGTCGTGGGATGGGGCTTTAGGAGAGAAGATGGGAGGTTTGAGGTTTTTGACGGTCACCGCTGGCGAAGGCGGGTAGAGAGAGTTAAAACGGGAAAGGGAAGGAAGGGAAAAGGCTATTGGCGGGCGCACTTGCATGCATACATTCATACGGTCGACGCGATGACGAATGCCGTTTCGATTCGAATTAAAAAAAAAAAGATAACATAGAATGTGGGTCAGTCTCAAGGCGCGAACTAAATATATTCTGTTTTTTTATCTCGTTCTGTAGGTCTATCTGTGACACACTCTCCCCTACGTTTTTCTCTTCTCTTTCTCACCCAATTTCTAACGCTTATTATCACTTTGACACTCCCATTCTCACTGTATTCCTCTCTAAAACCCCTTTCTCGTTTCCTTTTATTTCCTCCATTCCTCTCTCTCTTTCTCTCTCTATCGACCATTATTCACACCTTGTCTCGTTATACGTATCTTACAATTAGCAATTTCCTCTCTCACACTCCGTCTGTACCTCGATTTTCTTCCCATGTATATCTCTTCCCATCCTCCCTCTCTCCCTCTTCTCTATTCCACCATCTCTCCTCTTTACCCCTTCTCTCCCTCCCATCTTCCCTCTCCCCCTCCCATCCCCCTCTCCCCCTCCCATCACCACTCTCCCCCTCCCATCACCCCTCTCCCCCTCCCATCACTCCTCTCCCCCTCCCATCACTCCTCTCCCCCTCCCATCACCCCTCTCCCCCTCCCATCACTCCTCTCCCCCTCCCATCCCCCCTCTCCCCTCCCATCCCCCCTCTCCCCTCCCAACCCCCTCTCCCCCTCCCATCACCCCTCTCCCCCTCCCATCACTCCTCTCCCCCTCCCATCACCCCTCTCCCCCTCCCATCACTCCTCTCCCCCTCCCATCCCCCCTCTCCCCTCCCATCCCCCCTCTCCCCTCCCATCCCCCCTCTCCCCCTCCCATCACCCCTCTCCCCCTCCCATCACCCCTCTCCCCCTCCCATCCCCCCTCTCCCCGTCCCATCACCCCTCTCCCCCTCCCATCACTCCTCTCCCCCTCCCATCACCCCTCTCCCCCTCCCATCACTCCTCTCCCCCTCCCATCCCCCCTCTCCCCTCCCATCCCCCCTCTCCCCTCCCATCCCCCCTCTCCCCCTCCCATCACCCCTCTCCCCCTCCCATCACTCCTCTCCCCCTCCCATCCCCCCTCTCCCCGTCCCATCACCCCTCTCCCCCTCCCATCACTCCTCTCCCCCTCCCATCCCCCCTCTCCCCATCCCATCACTCCTCTCCCCCTCCCATCCCCCATGCCTGGCTTTACCTGGATTTTTACCACAAATATCATATCTTTCTTAGAAACCTCTGTAATGTGTAATGTGATATTTATTGTTCTGTTCTTGTTGTATTTATCTGACGCACCTTTTATTGCTCTAGTTCTGTTTGTATATATATATTTATATTTATGCATGTTAATATTTTGTGATCGATAACGAAGGATTAAATGGAAGAGGGGACCTTATGGTCTCAATTTCGCCCCGAAAATAAAGCCACTTATCTATCTATCTCCCCCTCCCCTTCCGCTCTCTCTCCCTTCTTCCCCCTTCTCCTTCCTCCCTCTCATCTTATTTTATTTATTAATTATCTTGTTCATTTCTCATAACATTAACATATATTTTGCAAATCTTATCTTATTAAACTTGTATGTATTACTGTAATTCCATTATCGTTCTTTTATGTACCTAGGGTTTGCGCAGGTTTTTTTTCACCCCCTCTTTCCTTCGTGGGTGTTTTCCTGCGTGGTCTTTTACTAGGATGGCCAAGTCAGGTCTTTCCTAGGTTTGTACCGCAATTACTGTGTCTTTTTATAGAAATTTTCCGAATTTGTAACTTGGTATTTTGCTTGTACGTTTTTCTGTTTATTTTATTTTCTGGTTCTTTTATGTGAAATTATTATTAATATTTTATTCTCAATTGTAATTGTTGACGCAGGGTTAAATGTAAGAAGGGACAATATAGTCTCAATTTCGCCCTCATAAAGTCGTTTGTTTGTCCTATCCCCTCCCCGTCTCTCTATTCTCTTTTTCTCCCCATCTCCCTCCGCTTCAATATCCTCTACCTTTTTACTTTCCCCATACGTAGTATAGGGCAAGTATTGTGATCACGAAAAAAATCGACTTCGAGATTTAAACGTTTTGAGGTCCCTAGAACACGTTTCGACTATTTTCGGAATGATGTGTGTGGGGGGGGGGGATGTAGGTATGTGATTGTGGGCGCTGTAACTCTAAAAGTATTTATCACATTAATACCAAATTTCATATATCACACTTTAGTATGAGCACAAAGGACTTATTAGTTTTTGGACAATACCGGTTAACCGGAAGTCGAGGTTTATTCAAAACTCGATTCGGTTTTTGCGATATTTCTCCGTTAAAACATCATTATTGTATATACAAATTGATATAAGTATTATAGAGAGTGTAATTTCCTACAACTTTTATTTGAAACAATTTTCCGTAGCAGTTATTTTTTAGGAATTATTCATGAATAATCGGTTTTTTCGGTTTCCGTCAAATATCTCCTTAAAAACTTCGTTATTTATTCCCTTTGTTAGGACTAAAGTTGTAGAGAATAATATTTCTTCCAAGTTTTGTTTGAAACAAATTTTTGTAGAACCATCCATTTCGGAGATATTTAACTTATTCTTAAATTTCCAGTATACAGCGCCACAAACTAGCGGTGAATTCTGTAAACGTATTCAACATATAATTTACGGCAATAAGGACGACTATTCTTCTACGATACGAAATAATAATCTTGCCTTATACTGCTATTCATAATAATTTAAATATCTATACCCCAAATATGGAGAAAGTAATGTGTTGGCCACATCAGATTTTTCATATCTCTCTCCCGCTCTTTATGTATTTTTTTATCCTCTGTTTTTAAACATCCTATCTCTTCTTCGATTCTTTTTGCGAATGTCTGTCTCTTTATTTTTCTCTCCCATAACATTTTACTTTCATGAGCAACTCAGTTCTTACCGATAGACTCGTTAGTACTGGATCACTGATCATTGTCGATTTATGAAATGCATGAGCAAGGAGGAATGTTGAGGTTTTCTAAAGGTCAGTCTTAGCAAATTCTTATAGTATCCCTCAATTACATATTATGTAGCCTTGAAATTCGTAAACTAATTTGATACGCCACCGAAAAATTGGTTAGAACATGTGCGAATTTCACTTCTGTATCTGCATTAACCTTTTTAGGTCAACCACACCGTAAGTCATCTCTTTATATTCGAAATTTTTTTTTCGTTATATTTTAACTTAAATTAAAATAAATATTCTGACAGAGCGGAAGCAATTTAAATTTCTATTTTTGCTACGGACCGCGTATTATCATATAGTAATATAAGGTCAAATAAGGTTCCCGTAAATTAAAAATACCTATCATTTACGCCCGCATATATGAGGGAGGGACAAACATTGATAAAATAAAACTCTTTCCCTAGATGTATTATTAATATCGATTAAACACTCCACTGAAACGCAGCGGCACGAAAAGTTTAATTTCGTGGGCGACGGACCAATTACTTTAATTTCACGGTCGATTCCGAGAGGAGTTTTTACGTTAATTAAACAAATACGTCCGGTTGATGATGATGATCATGATAACGACGAAGCTGATGATGAAGAGAGCAGTGAAACGTTTTACTAGTCTCGAAAATCCAGCAATTCGTCTCATCACCGCAGATTTGCCGAATAGAGAGAGAGAGAGCGCTCTAAAATTCCGCCGCTCGGGAGGGTATAAAAAAAACCGCGCGCTAAAACAGCCTTTGTCATGGCGAGGCCTTTGTGAAATCATATTGTCTAACACAATAGCCATCGGAGTTAGGTAAGGGGGTGTCAACAATGCATTTTTTCCCCCTACCTCACCGAAGGCATTCGTTTAAAGAAAAAAATGGCTGATGATATAAAGTGGCCACTCGTTTAAAAATTGAGCGTTCGCCGGGAAAGTTACGTGGCGTCCTTAATTACTAAAATTTAGGTGTGGCGTTCTATGGCAGATGTGTAAAATGAGAAGAGAGAGATGGATGGGCTTGGAACGGGAGCCGAGGGACGTGAAAGTTTACTCTTTAAATGTATATGCATGTATTTATATATTTGTATGTATATATATATGTATATATATGTATATGTGTATATATATATATATATGTATATATGTATATGTGTGTGTATATATATATATATATATATATATTTATGAGCTGGAATTGGCGATGTTTAAGGAATGGTTTTCATTATACAAATTGGTCGAAAAACTGATTAAAAAGGGCGAATGTTTTTATAATTTCCTTTTATTTAACATTTGGAATCTAAATGAGGAGGATGATATTTGATGGATACAAGGTCGGTAAATTGGTTGGTGGGATGTTAACCACGAATTTTAGAATGTGGAATGCAGGTTTAATATGAAATCGAAATCGTATCGCGGCATCTGGAAATGCCGCGAAACGTAGAAGCAAAACCTATTGGAATTCGTGAAACAACAACAGCCTTATTATATTCAATAAATGGGAAGGTAAAGGCAAACCTGATAGATAATGCTCTGAATGACAGAAGAAAATATTTTACAGATGAGGGCAATATATTTGTGTGAGGTATGAACCAAATTGATGTACACCCTGATATTAACTAATTATTACTATCGGACGACTGTCACGAGAAAGTTAACATTTTCTCCAATGTTTACTTTATGATGCGTGATTTATCCAAAATTGTTCAGCAAAAAATATAGAAAATGAAAATTCATAGTACGCTTAAACTCAATTCTTTTGGTGGCATTGTTATTCAGAAAATATTTTTTTCTGCATATATCGAAAATATAATATTATAAGGACGTATGTTAAAAATATCGCTGAAAGATAGAAGCGAATCGCGAAAATATGCTCGAATATTCAAACTGGAATCGGAAACGTCAGCCCGCGGAGCACATTCGTGAAAGCACAGAAGGAATTTCCAAGGAGAGCGAGAGATGAGGTGGAAAGATTGAAAGAGAGGAGAAATTGAGTAATAAAATAAATCTTCTGCGGCAAGAGCGCGAGAAAGGAAGAGAGAGGGAGAAAGCCGGAGGGGAATGCACGTTGAATTGAGCCTTCGGACGTTTGTGTGTTTGTATGTATGTATATATATGTGTGTATGTATGTATATATATATATATATGTATATGTATGTATGTGTGTGTATATATATATATATATGTATATATATATATGTATGTGTATATATGTATATATATATATATATATATATATATATATATATATATATATATATATATATATATATATATAATGTGGGTGTGTGTGTGTCGTCAGCAGCCTTTTTCAATCCACTG
Organism: Uropetala carovei; assembly: GCA_036926305.1. Taxonomy (NCBI): domain Eukaryota; kingdom Metazoa; phylum Arthropoda; class Insecta; order Odonata; family Petaluridae; genus Uropetala; species Uropetala carovei. The sequence continues at coordinate 429,763 of JAXCHB010000244.1, read as the reverse complement.
ACGGATGAAGACCTCCCCCAGACTCTTCAGTTTTCCCTTTGAACTGCCTCCCTCCTCCAAGTTTGCCCCAAGAACTTAACAAGCTCTCTGTCCCACCTGTCTTTTGGTCTTCTTATCGGTCTCTTTATATTTCTTGGGATCCATTCGATGACACTGGACGTCCAACGCTGGTAATTTCTTCTAACAATATGGCCCGCCCACTGCCACTTTAGCGCCTTCGCTCTTCTAATCACGTCACAGACTCCCGTCTTCTTCCTTACCCAGTCGTTCCTCTTTGCGGTCTCTTCGGGTGATCCCTAACATGCATCTCTCCATGCTCCTGTGTTGTTTGCAGGCGTTGTATCATTCTGGCATTCATGGTCCATGTTTCACAACCATATGTCAGAACAGGCAGAACACATTGGTCATACAGTCTCCTTTTTAGTAAGACTGGAATATTTGATTTAAAGATGTTCGCATTCTTTGCCAAAAGCACTCCATGCCATCTTCTCTCTCCGGTTGATTTTTCCAAGAAGCGAACCATCAATAGTGATGAGTTGACCCAAGTAAACATAGCTGGTTACGTCTCCGAGTTCTGCTCCGTTGATATGTATCTTCTCAGAACTTGTGAAGGAGTTGTACATAACCTTTGTTTTATTAAGATTATATATGTGTGTGTGTGTGTGTATTTGGAGCAACTAGGTGCTGAAGGAAATCCAGTGAGCACTTACCGGAAAGAGAGCCGCTTGGGTGTCGGAGAGAGACATTTGCAGATGTCGTAGGAGCTTTCGGGATGATCCCTTCGTCAGCACAAGAGAGAGACAAGTTGTGTGTGTGTAGAGAGAGAGAGAAAGTTTATGGAGGATACTTTAGAACCGGACGGGAGAGGAAAAGGAGAAGAGAGATGGAGAGAGCGAGGGGAAGAATGGAGTAAGAGGGGAGGAGGGAAAGAGCGTTGGAAAGAGGAACTGATGGTTAAGGGCAGAGGGAGAGTTCTGGGGGCGTGATGTAGTGAAAGGTTGATGGGTGTGAGAAATTGTGTTTTGCGAAATAACTGCTATTGTGACGCCGTAGAAAGCGTCGACACAGGGCTTTGGAGAGCGTGAGATAGGAAGAGGAGAGAGAGAGAGGAGAAGAGAGAAAGGGGGAGAGAGAGAGAGATGGAGCGGAGGGAATGAAAATGCAGAAGAGGGGAGGGGGGAAAAGCTTTGATGAGGTGGGAGGAGAAAATAGAGAAAGAAAGAGGGGGATAGAGGTGGGAGGAGAATGGGAGGGAGAAAGTGGGTGATAGGGACGTGTTGGCATCGGGAGGAGGAAAGGAAGAGGGTTAGAGGAAATTGACAGAGAATGAGGTAGGAAGAGAAAGAACAGAGGGAGGGGGAGTGAGGTGGACAGAGAAATGCGGTGAGAAAGACGGGGAAGGGAGAGATGGGAGAGAAGAGAGGAAAGAAAAGATGGAGAAAGTTGGAAGAGGAAAATATAGGATGGGAGAATGAGGCGGAGGGGGAGAGGGAGAAAGAGAGAGACGGAGAAAGGAGAGAAAGTGATAGAGAGGGACGTGGGTGAAAAGTCCCGCGATAGGGTAAGCGAGAGAGAAAGTGAGAGGGTGAGGTTGATGGAGAAAGGGAGGATGGAACAATGGCGCGAAGGGGGAGGGGGAGAGGTTGAAAGGGGGAGGGGGGGAGAGGAGGAAGGGGTTGGAAGCGAGAGTTTTAACATGTAAGAGGGGCGCGCTATAATGGACTTGTTTTAAAGGATTAATGCGCCGGATAGAAGGGAAGGCTATCCAAACGTGAGGTGATGGAGAGGTTATTTCGGAGGAATGCAAATGGAAAAGCCGTATTCATTTTCCTATTCGACGTTGGACTTAATTTATAGGAAAACTGTTATGTTGGCCCAGGACGCTTTAAGGCATATAGATCTTGGCAACGGAACGTATTTTATAACCGCTTTATTTGGAGAGAAAATTCATCGCGAGCGGCGTTTTTCTTTTTTTTTCCCCATTAAGCGAGCCGACGAATTCCTGTCTTTTATCTTTGATGTATTCGCGTCGTTAATATCAATCTCCAAGTTTGAATGGTGCACGCGGACGTTTTACTGTAAATTAAGAGGGGTTAATGATTTATTTTTTGGTTTTGTCCCTTCAACGCGCCTTTCTTGATTTAAAATAGGCGCAGTGTAGATGCAGAGAATATAACAACACAGAGAAAAGTTATACGAACTATTTCATAAGCATTATAATTATTTTAATTTTGTTTTTGACGTGTGGTTAGTCACTTAACAAAATCATCGTGAACGCCTATGGTTGGTATACATAAGCTAAAGATGAATAAATTACATATTAGATCATTATAATCTACTAGGGTACCCGCCGGTCCTAGGACAGGGAAATTTTTTTAATGCATGCGTAGGTTAAGTTTTAAATTAAAAACAAAACTGCCCAAAAATTGCCATTTCAACTTTTTTCACCATATATACAAAAATGCGCATACGAAAAAGTCTGCCACGAAAGCAATAAAATGTGGTAAAAATCAGGAACACAGTTAAAAAGCTAATAAAAACAAAAATCGCTTTCTCGAAGTAAAATTTGCATTGACTTCATTTAATTTCAACTAACAAAATTTTCATAAAAATGTATGAATTCGTGTGTTAAAATTTTCGACTTGCTTTTTCGTCACGGCTTCGCGGGCCGCATCCTAATTTTACATGAGTAAGATTTCTTTCCACTCATTCACCCCAAATTTTATTTTTATTCCTCGTTTTATTTTATCAGCGCAACTATTGCAAGATCAATTTCTGAGTGATAAAATTGACACTCAAAACACGAGCTAAAATTATTCGACTTGGTGAAAAGAAGCGTACAATTTTCAAAGCGAGGTCGTCTTTTTTCATACCGATTTCATTGAACTTTCTAATTTAAAAAATACTTTCTTTTTTAATTTTCTCCATTTGAATAACATAGGGATTAGTGCAGCTTATTTTTCATTTGGATTTTTTAATTACTTAGAAACATTGTACAAACTTGAGACTTGGATGGTTCTATGAAGGAAAAAAACAAAGTTTATTCTTATTGAATACATAATCCGAATCCTGATCGAATTAGCGTAAAAAAGCGTTTAGAATCAGAAAAATGCTTGATTTTATCAGTTTTATGACAGTGCCAATTATAAGCTACCATGACAACAACTCTCTTTGTCGCCGAAGTTGAAAGTCCTATGGTCGTCTTATAGAGATGGTAGCCTCTGGAGGTTTCACTGTACCAGATTTACTAAAGATTGATAAAATACAATATTTCTAATATCCATTTTCAGGAGAAAATCGAGGAGATATTTATTTACAGAAAGGGCATGCCCGACCGGCCAAAATAGCTGGCTCACTGGCGAAAGAACTCAATGGTCAAAGATCAGGCAAGCGACGGTCCGGGTGGAGGTACCAGACCACATTTTTAGGACTTTTTAAAATTTTTGAAGATATCGTCACGAAATTTCGCATAGGTTCCTGAAAGATGCGACTTAGAACGAAACAACGTATAGCGAAACCATAACTATGATAAAAGTACTGGCGGATATTTTGTAACACATTTGTTTCCCAAATAATACATATCAGTATACAGTATAGTAATATGTTACAGTATAGTGTGTTTACCACTCATTGCTACTAGGGTTTAACATACATTTAATCATAACAACGAGTAGCCAATTGCAATAATAAATTCAGAAATCACCGAAAATAATTGTCTATAGTGTGATGGAGCACAAATATTGTTTAGTCTTTATTATACAAACACATTACAATTTTTGCGCAAATAATGTACCGATACTTTTCTATTTAAAATTGGCTTCTTAAAATTTGATAAACTGCAGTTGAACGTGCAAAAAATATTGTTTTAATGCGTTCGAACAGTCGGTGATTTTTTTTACGAAAGAAGTTAGCTTTTTTTCTAATTCTGTTGCGTTCCTCTTAGCAATGTCATAAAAATACAAACATAAATCTCTTGATGTTAGATACCGCATTCTAGGTATCCCCATAAACAAAACAATGTGAAAATATGAATTATTTATTTTCTTATCGGTTATGTTACTTCAGCCGATTTTTTTGCCATTATACAGAATATAGAGTTGGAAAGATGATACTACGCATCATTCATACGAAATTGTGCAATTCTTTGGGGAAAATATTTCTCCGATGACTAATAGAGCAAAAAAAAGTCGGTGGTGAGTCGACACGTAGTAAATGGGATGTAATCGTAGTCCTGCGCGAGAAAAAATAATAATACCGAACCAAGACGTAAATATGTCGTTTTTTGCATGCTAGAGGGGGGGCGTGTCGGTAAAAAAAAAGGAGAGCGTAAGCGCCGTAGGGAAGAGGGAGGGAGGAAAATGGAGTGGGAAAGGAGATAAATCCGACGGAAGCAGCGGGAGAACGAAACGAGTGACCGTGGCAAGGGGAAAGAAGAAAAAAAAACAAGAGAACCGGAAAGTTCGTGGAGGGATGGGGTGGTGCGGGCATTTTGCGGAGACAAGTATGCAGTTCGGGAGTGATATGGGTGTAGGAAAAAAAGGGTACGGCAACGACTATTTAGGGATCGGTCGGGCGGATGGCTAAAAAATAAAAAAAATAAAAGAAACGGGAGGGAAAAATACTTCCGAAATCAGCGTTGAATGTTGGCATTTTCGGAAATCGGGCGCGAATTTTAGGGAGAGAGAGAGAGAACGGAAGGCTCTGGAACGGTGTGTGTGAGAGAGAGATAGAGAGAGAGGGAGAGGGAAGGAAGAGAGGAAAAGGGGGAAGGGTCGCAGCGAGGAGGAGGGGAGGGGGAGGGAGGAAGAGGGGTTCAAAGTGTTCAAGCGGAAAGGCGCAACTTTTTGGGATACGGCTGTCAAGCTTACTCGTGCCAAAAAGGCGGCGCTGTGGAGTTACAAATTTTCCCGTTTTGGCAAGTAGAACATCGTGTGTACGCTGTCGAAAGGAAATTCCAGGCTAAATCGCGTGTCGCGTGGTTTGTAATCTTAGGATAATCTGTTCTCTTTTAAAATGCATTCGCACTCGAAATTTTTTTTTGGACGTAACGGAACACTGCAAGTCTTGGGTCGGAATGTAGAAGTTTTGCAAGTTAATTACTCAGGGTTGGTTTTTAAGGTTGCTTTGTTTTAAAATTAGGACGGAAGCTAATATACTATTCTCGGTAAATTTGATATTAACATTTTTTGCAAATATTTCTCTATCCGTAACATTTCTTACTACTATTAACTATGCTACATAGTACGATTGTTAATATGTTCATGTTTATTCATTACAATACCTTTGGAATTTAACAGAAAATATTTTAACGGCAGTTTTTGCAGAAATTCGTCATTCATTGCCTTTACAAACAGTCATCAGTCGAAAAAAATAAGCTTCAAACACATATTGAGATGCTCGGTCAAACGTAATTTCTAAGCTTTGAAATATATTCTAGCAAGAAGTCTACAAAAAAATCTTTCCGAAATCGTTAGCGTGCCGTCGACGAAGTGATTTCCACCTTTTGAGAAAACCGTGAATTTGAATGTAATTCCTCCGAGATCTATCATGAATTATGCATTTTTCTTACCTAGGAAAGGCATAGAGGCATAGAATTGCAACAAAATTGTAGGAAGAGGAGGAGAAGGATTCGGTATTTTTCCAAAGTGCTGGGTCGGAGAATAAAAAAAAATGCTACAACTACTGAAGGTGTAGGGAAGCAAATAAGCGGCAACCTTACCTTTGCCATACGTCGTAAAAGAGTGTAAGAGAAGTTAAGTACGCTATGAAAACGGGCGCGAAGTGGAGATTTTTATCGATTGCGGAATACGTGAAATAAGGACAGACTAGAGTAGAGAGAGTGACAGAGATAGAGAGAGAGAGGAAAAACTGAAAAGAACTAGACAAAATTGAGTATTTAAAAATTCTTTATAAGACGAATTATATTCCATTTATTTCGAGAAATGTGACCCTCTCCTAGAGGATTAAAATACAAGAAAAATTTCAAACTTTCTCACTGTAAATACCGTGAATAGTTGAGAGTATTTTCTATGAATTTGCATACATGTACATACATACTTTAAACCTTTTTTTTCTGAAAACTAGACTTTTTTTCCCCTCTTGCGCTTCCTCGCGAAATGAACGTATTAAATAAATATCGCAAGGTTCCGTGTCTCTTTGACAAGGGCACAGCTAGTTCTTGGTCGGTGTGGTGTATCCTATTTCGTGATTTGCGACCCTGCTCACGATCGGCTATACTTTTCTGGGACAAGTATCGTTTGAAATCCTTCGTACGTGACCGCACCTAGAGAAATCTCTCCCTCTTTTGATTTGTGGACACTTCGGTTGTTACCTTTCCAAAGTTTTTCTTTATTTTTGTGATTTTTTTCCTCCCTACAAGCAGTTTTTCGGGAACGCCTTACGTATTTATAAAAAAAGGAGAACGAAAAAACTAATAAATTTGTGTGTGTGTGTGTATATATATATATATATATATAAAATTATTAATATTGCAGTTATATTTTACTCAGCACATATTGCAGTTATATTTTACTCAGCACATATATATATATATATATATATATATATGCTGAGTAAAATATAACTGCAATAATAATAATGTCAGCACTTCTACAAGAGATGTAACGGCCAACTTAACAGTCTTGTTTGCTTTCTAAGTATTGTTTTGTGTCGTCGTATTGTTTTTATATCCTGAGGTGCCTACACGTTCACACAATATACAGGCGATAATGACCTCGTTCATGGTGGTAAAGTTATGACTTCGGCATGGCAGACGGGCCGGCGTCTTAGCACTAAAATGTTCGAAACTAGGCGTTCAGTCTGATTTCTTGAACATTCGACTTAGAATGATTATTTTTTTAAGGTCTACTTCTTTTTCTCCCCGTAACTACGTCCTAATGCCGAACTGTTATTTGAACCCTCTAGAGTTAGATAATCTCCTGTAACAAAGATATCAAAATGAAAGTTTTGAGGTGATTCATAGGAAGAAATGAAGACAGGCAATCCTAAATAGCGAATGATAAAACAAGAGAGACGGTTGACGATCAAATCAAGTTCGGGATGGGGAGGGCGCTAAATAAAAGAGAAGATAGTCGTTGAAAATCCATGAAAGATGGCACGAGAATGGAGGAAAAATAGGTGGATGGCTGGGGGACGTCTATTAGGAGTGGAGACGGAGGCTTAAGAATGCGTTCTTCGCGTAATGGCCGCGGGTTGTAGTGAAAGGCTCTAGGGAATAATTATTGGAGGGATGGCCAGGTGAGAAATGAGATCACGTGGTCTCTCGAAGAAGGAAACGGGGAGGGGAGGGGGATGGGAAGACGTAAAGAAGCGTAATGCGATGGCGGATAAGGGGACGGACGATAGGGATATGGAAGGAAGAAGGCCCACGGAGTGGCGAGGAAGCGCGTAAAGTCGGAGAGTGGAAGCGGGTGAGAGTGGACGAGAGTGCGCAGGAAGTAGGATGGATGAGACGGAGAAACGAGAAGAATGAAAATGGACAACCGGAGGAGGACAGAGAAAATTGGAAGAGATACGTAGAAGAGGGTGTGGAGGTAGATGAGTAAATCAATGGAGATAATACGAAAGGCTAGGTTTTTGGGAGGAAAGAGAGAGAGAAGTAAACAAGATGAGAGATAAGAAAGCAGAGGGTTGAAAGGTACAGTGGTGGGCAAAAAAACTGCAACACCTTACGAGCGCTCCACCGGAATTTCAGTGAACTACTAGTCTCGAACGAGCTGTCGTGCGATATGGCAACAGTGTACTTGAGAGAAGGGGAGGTAGTGTTTGGGAGAGAGAGAGATGGAGAGAAAGAGAAAGACAGACAGACAGACAAACGACTTTATTTAGGGAAAAATTGAGAGTATATCAACCATTAGGTAATGTATGAAATAAGATAACATACTAATTACATATATGTTTGGTAGAACATTGAGGTGTACTGTAGAGAACAATTTTAGCGCTTTGGGCTGAAAAATAATATGTACAAACCTATCTTAACACAGAAAAAATGTCCCACTGCGGAAAACACCCAAGAAGAGAGGTGTAAAGAAGGAGAGAAGGGACATGTAGAGAGGGGAAAAGGGAAGCCAAAAAGCGTTGAACGGGGAAAGAAGAATGAGGGGGAAGTTACGTGGAATTATGCGGAGAAGCAAGACTGCAAGAGACGTTCGGGATAACGGATTGAAAGAGGAGACGAAAAAAAAGATCGCGAATAAAAAAGGCACGCAAAGGATAAAGAAGATGAACGCAGAAAGGGAAGGTAAATTTAAAAATATTTTCACGGAGGGAAAGGGAAAAGGGGGAGAGGGACAAACAAGCTAGGAAGGGGAGCGATTTGGGGAGGGGGGGGAGGAGGAGAAGGATGATAAAAGGAAAACACCAATAAAACAGGAAAGAAAACGCGAGCGAGGAAAAGGGAAGGCGTGACTTAAAACCGAGAGGGAGACGTAGGGAGGGAGGTGTTTTGTTTTCTTTTTTTTAGGGAAGCATGGCGAAAACAGACCGGAAGGGGAGGAATTATGATCGGGAGAATATTTCTGGAGACTCCTAAACCATGCCGTCGGGTGGCTGGATGGCGTGGCGGCGGCGTGGCGTGAGGGAAGTGGGTGGTGGGAGGTTTGAAATTGCGATGCAGATGAGGTGGAGTGAGGAGAGAGGTGGTGGTGTTGTAAGGGTTTGGCGTAAAAGGGGAGTGGATATGAAAATCGGAGTGCGTTATGGTCTCCTCCGCGAGTCTGCCGACTCTCTCCGTGGAAGAGTAGGGGTTTTCGGGAGAGGAAGAGGAGAGGCGGGTGGAACTAGCTCGCGATTTACGAGGAGAGATCGGGAGGTAAACAGAGTAAGAAATAAGCGCAGTAGGCGCAAGGAAGGGAAGGTTGAGATGTAGGGTTGCGGAGGAGCGAGATTTAAAGTTTCTCCACCAGCTATAATGGTTTCCTCCTCTCTCTCCCTCTCAACTATTTTCTCCTCCTCTCAAACTTCCAAAGTCATAGTTTCATTTTTTTTTTTTTTTTTAGGTAGAAGGGGGGAAACGTTTTGAGCCCATAAGGATGTGGAGTCACACACTCTCCCATTTCCCACGGAAAAGTACATATATCAGGCGCGCTATGCAATATCTTGGGGGCGCTTGCGGGAATTTCTCTCGTAAAGGGGTCACATACTAATTCGGCCGTTGAGTGCCGCTGCAGCAACGTGTTTGCGGGGGAATTTCTCGAACTTCTCGTTCCGATACCGGGTCTAACTCCTTGAAAGCTATAAATCAGGAGGGGTTCTACGTTTTTTTCCGTTTATAATGAACGTTTCTTTTAGCGATTTCGTCTTTTGTAAATGGGAGCCGTTGTGCTCGCAAGCGACGGAGTGTATATCCGTGATAGGAATTTTGTCTCAATTCTGCTTGCTTTAGAAATGGGTACAAATATTAAAAAAATAAAGTCTGGAATGGAGGGAGAATTTTAAAAATTTGTAATAAACACCCATAAATTTACTAAGTAGCTATTGCCTGTCTTTGTAACTAAATATAAAGATATGTAGAAGGTAAAAAGATAAAAACCAGAGTTAGTTTATTCATTTGATTCTTTCGTTGCCGTTACTGTAATATTTTAGCGAATCCGAATTAAATCATCAAAATTATTGTATAGAAATTTTACGGATTAGCATTCTATATCAGTTATAAATATAGAAGTCTCCGTTTCGGATCAGTAAAACGTCTAGTGTTTTCTATTTCGCGGAGCAGTTATTTGTCGGAAAAATTGTTTTTACATTTTTCTTTGGACAGATAATATGCGTATGAGACTTAATAATTCATTGAAGTGAATAATGTACGGGAGGATTCTATTGAACATGCAAATAAATAAAAACAAATAGAGATAGCTAAAATTTAAAATGTCTACAAAAAAACAGAGAGAAGTACTTCAGACAGGGTTTCTTGCATTGTATGAGCCAAGAATCTACCTTGACTTCAATTAGCTAAAAAAAACAAATTTGGTAATTGCTAATGATTAGTTGAGTTTAAAGGCTATAGAAATTTACTCCAGTCTTGTTTTTGATAAACATAATATAGGATATTCCATTCAAATGAGACATTTTAAATATGAATTTCAAAATTTTAATTCCTAAAAAAAAAACCCCCCATACCTTATAACATGTGCCTTGGAATTAGGTGGCCTCATTCGTCAAATTCACGAATCTCAATATCGGCAGTGGAGTAACTACCGGGATGCAGGGGGTGCAATGCACTCGGGCCCACTCCGCAGAGGGGTCCCACTCAGTGCCGTAGCCTAAACTAGGGCACCGGTTTAGGTTTTTAGGGCCAAATTTTTAGTAAACATAAACGTCGTTCAATAACCAATATCATACGTAACGGAACTAGTCCCACGAAACGAAAATTGCGCAATAAACAAGAAGACGAAATTAAGAAATGTCAGAAAATAACATCTTTTGTAAAAACCATCTTCATATCAGCAAGGACAGGGATTGGGCAGCGATGAAAGACTATTATCTGAATCGGAAACTCCACAACCGGTAGGGAATGAATTCGAAGGACCTTCGGAACTGGATACATTAGATGAGTTAATAAATTGCTTTGAATTACCTGATGATACTCATTTACAATCTGCATGCCCCAAGGACAAAGCCTTATACTCCAAAGATATGAGTGAAAATGAAAGACGAACGATTATTTTATGTGGACCAAATCAACCAAAAGGACCGTTTCCTAAAGATCCTAAACAGAGTAACAGATCATTCAATTATTGTTATTATTTTAAAATCACGCAAGCTGGGATTACGCTCACATCAGCTTTGGGGAACTTGCCATTCTGTGGTCATCGAGAGGATAATAATTCGGCGAACAGAGGAAATTTTTTATCAATTATAAACATAATAACAAAGTATGACGACGTGTTGGATCAACTCTTAAACTCACCCAAAGGAAAAATAAAGTATTTATCGCCAAAAATTCAAAATGAATTAATTGAAATATTAGCAAATGCCGTTTTAGAAAAAAACTTTTCTGAATGCAAATCAGCAGCTTTTTTTGTATACTGGTTGATACAACGCAAGACATCATATATCAAAAATCGATCAGTTGAACATTGTTGCCCGTTATGTAAAAACCACAAAGCCTCGGCGTTGAGAATTAACGAACACTTTATTGGGTTCGTTGCAGTTGAAAATCATTCTGCAGAAGGACTGATGAATATAATTGTTTCAAAATTAAAGGAGATTTTAGGAGGATTGGAGAAGCTTCGTGGGCAATCCTTTGATGGGGCATTTGTAATGAGTGGTATGAACAATGGAATACAAAAAAGAATAGAGCATTCAGCCAAACGCCCCATACATACATTGCGCAAATCATGATTTAAATCTGGTTTTAAAACACGCTACATCAGATATCGAAAAAGTAAACGACTTTGTTTGATGTAGTTGATTTAGTTTAAGTATTTTTAGTGACAGTGTGATAAGATGCAATTTAATTAACCAAACAAATTCTGAGGAACCTCTAAATTTACTTAAACGTGTATGTGCTACACGTTTTTCTTCTAAAAGAGACAGCTTGGAGGCTTTAAGATATAGATTTGTTGATGTAATGAAATCCTTAAATGTGATAATATTGAAAAGTACCAAAAAGCAGGAATCAGAAAAGCAAAAGTACTTTTAAAACAAATTAGTTGTTTTGAATTTTTTATGCTGGTAGTATTTACAAGTATATTGGACGCCTTCACAAAATTTTGACAAGGAAAATCTTGCGATTTACAAAAAGCTTTCGATTTTCTTCAGACTTTGCTAGAGAATTTAACCGAAATGAAAACTGATGATGAGTTAGATAAAATGAAATAAAAAGCTAGTGAACTATATCAGTCTTGGGGATTTACGCCAAAATTTTAAACAGGTCGAAATAGGGCTCTTTTGGTAAATCCTGTGTTAAAACATAATAAATTTAAATACAAAATATACTTTGGCAAATTAAACAAATTTTCAGAGCAAATTAAAATGAGATTTGAAGGTATGAGAACAATCATGGAATATTTTTCAATAATAACCCCACAAAGCGTTTACCAACAAGCACTACAGGAGAGATCCACACACAATCAAAAAAGATAGTAGAAAAATATAAAAGTGACATCGCAAGATTTATGGTCTCAACTGGTGTCTTTTACAACAATTTTTCAAAAGGAGTTAAAAAATATTACAAACATTAAAGAAATGTCAGAAATTCTTCTGATTGATGATAATGAACTAGCTCCTAGTTTTCCAGATGTATGCACTATATTAATGCTTTTCCTAACATTGTCAGTAATGACGAATACCAGTGAACGAAGTTTTTCGAAACTGAAAATAATAAAAAGAAGTTCTTTCAATCGAGAATGAAACAGCAAGAAAATTGGATACTTCCGAAATTATAGAGGTTTTTGCTAATGAAAAGGTCGGGAGAAAAAATATTTAAAGGATTTAAGTAAAACATTTTAATGTAACGCTACATTTCTAAAAAATCGCAATATTTATGTTAAGCAAAATTTTTCATCTTCGTGGAAAGTTATGTTTTAAAATTTCTAATAAAGAGATTTTCGCTAATATAAGAAATTTTGTGTTAAATTTCATATTCACAAAAAATTATATATTTTGATGTAATTTTGTATTTATGTAATGTTATAAAACATGTATAAAGGCAAATGTGATTCCTTTTTATTAAATTGTTTTGTTTATTTAAATTTAATTGGGAACTAATGTGTTAGGGGCCCATTTTCTCAATTTTGCATCCGGGCCCATGAAAGGATAGTTACGCCGCTGAACATAGGTCGTTTTTTATATACGTTCCATCGAAAATTTGGCTCTTCGAAGAGATTAGCAAACTCGTAATATCGGCTCCGAAGCAAAAGTATATTTCCAAAAGAAAAACAAAGTACTCGAATGGCGAGAGCTTTTACAACCGTTTCACCGTTCATTAAACGGAATTAATTCACCGGATTAGTGTTTCCATTTTTTTATTCCAGAAGAGACGCTAATCCTTGCCGATAGGCAAACGACATTTATCGACGTGTTTTTTTTTTAACCTCCACCCCAAACAAAAAATTAAAAATATTCGTATAAAATAAAATCCCTTCCCCTCTCGATGGAACGGCATTTTTCCCCGTCTGCCCAGGAATGCGGAGAGAGAGAGAGAAAGAGGAAAAACCGTACACCGATACCCTTACCGCTAACATCACTCTCGCGAAATCAATCCCATTGTATCGCGCAAATACGCACACAAAAACGTATCCACGGCGACGGCACCGAAACCCTTTCCGGCACAACGGAAATGACGTCATGCGCCCCATCCACTTCGTGAGTGGAACCGGTGGTCGGTTCTAGGGGAGCGGGAGAGATGGCAGCACTGAAGGATAGGGGGGGAAGAGAGAGAGAGAGAGAGAGAGAAGATTCGAAAAACCATCGCCCCGAGTGCAGACAAATGAGAAGCGTTTCGAGAATGACAGCAGAAAGCGATAAAGCGTATGCGAAAAACGGGGATGGGGATGCAATAGGGTCTGAAGGTTAGTGAAGTGTGGGGGGAAGGATAGGGGGGAGATGTAGAGTTGGGTGGTGGTGGTATCATAAATGGGGGGGGGGGGGAGGGAAGGGTGACGTAGGTAGGAAAACGTATAAAGAGTTGCGTGGTGGTAGGGGAATGGCTTTTTGAAGAAGTTCATGGAGAAAGGGATTAGTTTTGAGGGATGTAATGGAAGGCTAAAAAGGAGGGGGGGGGGGTAAATGGGGGTGGGGAGGGGAAGTCTGGATCTATATACGGTCTAAAGGGGAAGAGGGGGAGGGGGGAGAGGGAAAAATGGATGCCTTTATGGAAAACTGAAAAATGAAACGTCATAAAATTCGCGAGAGAGCTCACGGCAGATAGGGAGAACTCGCAAAAAAAAAACATCCCTCGGTGTGGTTTAAAAAAAAAAGGAGAGTCGTTTCATGCAAAGGCGAAAAAGGGAGCGGTTTTCGAAGAGAGGGAGAGCTTGTATGACGTTAATGGGAGAAGCCAGTACCTCACTTACTATTGCAAACGGGGTACACGTGTAAAAAGCAGGTTATGACCATTAGCGGTCATAAAAACCTTGGTGCTTGGACAGGCTGTGTGACGTTAAATCCCGCTTCTTTTCTTCGCTCCATCGTTTCAGTGCCAAACGTTAAGTCCAGAATTCGAGCATCGTAGTCCATAAGCGAAATGATTGCGGAGCTTTAGGGACTTTAATGCAGTGTGGCAGAGGCAGAGGGTGTAATCTATTTTTCCTTTTTTTTCTTTCTCAAAGCGTATAAAGTTCGGTTCGGGAGGAATATTAGTGCGGCGTAAAACCCGCGCGATGCCTTCTCGCGAATAAAAGGGATGGTTAATATTTTCTTTCCTCGAAGCGAACGAATCCTTCAAAACGATTCGATTAACGCGTGTCGTGGAAACGCGAGACGGCGACGAAATTTTTCGTCGGTCGCTTTTGGTCGTTAAATTCGTAGGGAGGCGTAAAAATGATGACGTTGAAGGATTCGTCTGCTGTTCTACTGCTAAGGTCTGGGGCAGTGTTTCGCAAACAGTGGAGCGCGACCGCAAATTTATTTAGATGTTAGATGAAACGCCAAAAAATATAAAATATTCACGGAAGCTAAAATTTCGCAAGGAAATTTTGCGAAATACGATGTGATAGAAATTATTAGCAGCTATTTATAAAATAAAGAAATTTGTGTTAAGGTTCGTTATTTTTACTATTTTCAATTCAAGGGGACCGCGACAGTTGGAAGTTAGAGAACCGATGGTCTAGACCAGTGGTTCTCAACCGGTGTGCCGCGAGGAAGGAACTAGCGTGACGCACACTCGGAAGATATTTAAGTTTTAAATTATGTATGTATTTAATGTACAATAAAATTATATAATTGTGGCGTACCAATAGTAACAATCTAATATAACTGCGACTTTTACTTGCTCCGCTAGTTTTTATCTTTAAAAATGAGTATTTACGCGGTGAAATTAATTGGGGGTGGTTTGGTGTGACGCGATGTTCTTAAGCATGCATGAAGGCCGTGGAGCAAAAAAGGTTGAGAAGCGCTGTTCTAGGCTACCAGGAAAAAAAGTTAGACGCGCTTACGGCGTTAAGTATATATTTTTGAAGTGATCTTTTCGAAAATAATGACGCACGGATGATGAATTGGGATGTTTTGATGAATTCGTAAAAATTGCTTTAAATTAATGTCTCTTGGTTACATATAATTTTTGTTTTTTGGTTATACATTATATTTAACGAAAAACTAATTTCATTCTACACTATATATCAAATTTTAAAACATTATTTTTGTTGGTTTATTTACATACCTACAACGTTTTCTATTTCTACTATACGTTATATTTATCTTGAAATTTTTCTAGCAATATTTCTTTAAAAATTACCTATTTTAAAAACGAATTGTTTTTTTATTGTTTACTTTTTAAATATTTATTCAAATGAAGTTAAGTAGGCATTAACTATTGCATAAGTTATCTTCAAGTTATTGTTCTATATTAATTGAGAAATGCTTTTAGAATGTATGTTATGTTATGCTTATAGAGTTACGAATGGAATTAAATGTTTATATTAGGTTGATATTTAAATTGGCTTTAGAATGCATGCAGTATTATTTAGTTTAGTTTAAAACGAGTAGTCACATAAAACAGCGATTTGAAGGAGAGATACATAAATTTTAATTATTTTTAAGGTCATTCACGTTGCACAGTTTGGTGGATTCCGACGCTGACGTCGGATCGTCGGAAAAGTGATCCGAAACAAATTCGTGCCCGTCGTAAAAGGCCGGAAATTCACAATGCAACTTTGAGCGCTGGAATTTCGAGAGCGTCACACAATATGATGTTCGTCGTGTGAACCTTTCATTCCGAAACGTTAATCGCGTAATTCAAACTCAATTTCGGGATTTGGCTACGACATCCTTGCCTCATACACGCCCCCACCTCCCTACAAATGCACTCCCTTACACCCTTCAAGCCCCTCTCCTCCTGTCGCCCATGGTGACCGTAACGGGGGAGTAAAAGGGCCCTCAGCCATTCGCATACAGCACCCTCTCTGCCCTTCCCCTGTTTTTTTTAACGCAGCGGACGTAAACTCCATACCCCCCCCCCCCCACCCCCATACCCACTCCACCACGTCCTCAAATGGCATCGAATCGAACGGAGAGAAATAGGGGAACAAAAAGTATCAGATCGCTTCTCGGCGAGACAGTCATCAATCTCGAGGGTGAAAAAAAATAATGTCATATAAGTTTCCGTGAAAACCCGTCGGAGCGATGGCGGCGCTGCCTGCTTACATACTTTCCGCCCTCCCTCCCCCGCCCACTCACTTCGAGCCCATTCGCGGGATCGTAATTTCGATTTGGCGTGGAACGGATATGATCACCGTGTCCAAGGGAGCGAGAGTTATGAAGACGAGGATGCTGATGGAGTTTTGTGGGGGAGAGACGGAGGAGCGAAAAGGGGCAGGAGGGGGGAAGGAGGGAGAGAGGGGAGAGAGAAGGTGGGAGCGAAAGGAAACAGGAGAAAGATGAAGTTATTGCGGCGGTCCCAAACGTACGACTTCCTATCATTGAGAAACTCGATATTTTCTTTTTTGATGTGTTCAGTATTTGTCATAACGAAACTGAATAAAATGACACCCGTTGAAGTAAAATAAAAAAAGGCTGGTTTCTGAATTGTGTTTTTCGAAAATGTTTTAAGTTCAAAGTATCGTCAAAATAAGGTATGACTAACGGTTGAATTAAAATTTGGCATAAATTGGTTTAAAACCTCGGCATTAGTTCCCGACTTCCGATTCTAATGAATTCCTGAAAATCGACCGTAAGTCGAATTATCGTAAGTCGAATTATCGTAAGTCGAATTATCGCAAATCGAATACCAATTTCCCATAGACGTACCTACATGTTATAAATTAAGATACGTTCCAAGACCATGTACCAAGCCATATTTAGGCTATAAATTAATATTTTAAGAACCGATGAGTGTTATATATTGTATATTAAACATTTTGAAGACTTAAAGCAATCAATAAACTAATACCTACAGCGAGGACGGGTCATATCGTCCAACTGAATATCGACCGAAAATACGCATAAAAATGTAGTCTCGGAGCGCATCGGATGTCGAATATCGTTTGCACTGGCTACGACATGTACGGATGTCGATTTCGAGGTATCATTGTATTAATGCCGCAAGGCCGGGTTTATCGTAAGTCGAAATATCGTGTTTGTCGGAACGAAAATGGATAATGTAAATGGTAATGATACCCGTTTTGCACGGATATAGTGTATAATAGGAAAATTACCTTTAAAAATACGAACTAAGAAATTGTACTAACTAAATAAATAAAAAATAAAAAAGCATCATCTTCATTAGCCTATTTTTGGAAAATAACTATTATCTAGTGTTTTTAAAAAAAAAACGGCGAACAAGTTTTCCTTGTAAATTTAACTAGTTTTCAGTAAAAAATAAAACCACCAATTAATTACGCCGGTAACTCGGAACTTTATCGCAAACAAAAACGGTACGCTCCTTCTCGGGTTTTAACGAGAAAACTGCACATCTTTATTGCGAAAGTTGACTGAAGATGACCCCACTCTTAAAAACATCGTTACCGGATTAATTTAGGATAAAGGGAAACTCGACCGTAAAATTTTTTACAAGAATTAAAAGAAGAAAAATAAATCCGAGATGCCCGAATTTTATGCATTATAAATTTCTACTCTTAGTACGCCATAAAAAACGACCATATAGCTATATATTTCTTTTTACAAAAATCTCGAAAATCGCCCCTACCGTGAACCAGTAAAAAACGAAAAAAAAAACGGAAAATTTCGCCTTCTTTCTCGAGCGTCGTCATTCTTGCGGAAAACAATACAAACATTTTTCACCGCTCTCGTTTCGAAAAACGCGCCGAGAGGAATTATATTTTTCGGTACTTACGTATTAACGGAACCACCTTACGTGTACTTACGTATTAACGGAACTAGCTTACTGCTGTTAGATTTATATATTGTTGGTGTGAACAGAAACTGATTGACCTGTCTCGACATTTACAAAACCAATCACCGGACAACGGGGAGGGATAGTTTGGTTCCGGGCGAGGCGAAGGGCGCGATAGCGCCCGGAGACGACTACCTATTAAAACAAAACGAGCCGAAGGCTCGTAAATATATCCTTTCAATGTTATATCCTCTTTACTGTTGCTCCGGTTCGCTTTGTTTTAATGGGTATTCGTCTCCGGGCGCTACCGCGCCCTTCGCCTCACCCGGAACCAAAGTGTCCCTCCCCGTTGTCCGGTGATTGGGTTTGTAAATGTAAATGTTAGCAACAGTCAAACGAGATATAATAAATGTAATATTGTTGAACTAGTGGTATTTATTAATATCCTGTAGTTCGGGGTAGTTCCGTTATAGTTCGGTAGTTCCGTTAATACGTAAGTACCTATTTTTCTCTTGGAACGAAGGAAAAAAAAAACATTAAATAAAATCCAGGAGGGGACCCCCTTGTAGTTGCCGAGACGTAGGGTGAAATAAACGAACATTGACGAAGACACGCACACACATGGAATTCTTGCTTTCTTGTTTGTTTTTTTGTCTACGCACTTTAGCATCCGCTCTTTTTAGCGCGATTTAAGATAATTTCTTAGTGGGTAGAGTTTGAACGTTGACAGGAATGCATTAAATGGCAATGTCGAAAAATCCCGAAAAAGGACCTGGGGTCGAATACAGGAGATACTTTCCCGTAAGATAACACGTAAAATGCGTTCTTTCGACGTGCTGGCTTTCAATCTTTTGCAAATTAATATAAGAAAAAAAGTACCTACAATCATCGTACGTTGACTGTTTTAAAGAAGAATGTACCAGGTTTCTTCTCGTCGATTTTCGCTTTTCGTTCGAAATTACTCATATTTTAACGAATATGTGACAGATTTTGACAAAATATCGCGCTTTTATTGATAAGTTTCCTGGAGACCGAATATTATTTTTGAGACTCGAGATTCCCACTATTGCCTCAATACTCGTACGTCATACGATATAAATGCGAATAATTTACGTAGATGTATCGAGGGGGAGAGAGAGAGGGAGGCAGAGGGAGTGAGGGAGAGGGAGGGAGGGGTTTACAGCAATATAGTTTTCTTACCCGTCATATTGAGGGGCATTTACGCGAAGTACTTAGGTATTGTAGATATGAAATTAAAAAAAAACAATATTCAAACTTTCAAGCTCCTCTGTGTTTAGTTTTAAAAATGCTGGCAACATTTCAAATTCTCTAATATTATAAACACTCACACACACATACACACCACATTCCTACGCACATTATATGTGGTGTCGAGAGGTAATGAAAGTTTGCCCGAATAGAGGGAATCGCGGCCAATAAAAAAGGCGACATCGATGGACATACATAGTATGTTCTGCGGTCTCGTCGTAGTGTCCTGTTGGAAAAAAGAGGGAACCACCGATTGAAAAAAATAAATTATTCTCTCCCCCCCCCCCCCCCCCCCCCCCCATCGGCTCGGGAATGGCAACCGGCGTTTGGCAGGGAGGGAGAGAGGAGGAAAAAAAAACATTCGCGGAGTTGCCTGATTCTCATTCGTCCTTTCCCCCATTCTCCCTCCCTCCCTCTCTATATATTGGTCCCGATTCGGGAAATAAAAACTTTGTCCCCACTCCTCGCCATCTCTCGCTGCTAGGGTTCGAGGCTTGTCTCTCCTCAAGTGTTGTTTTTTCTCTTTTTTTCTCAGTCGCGTCAACAATGTAGGAAAACTCTCCGAAAAAAAAACGTGAACGAGACGGGCGATTGTTCCTCTTGTCGAAAAAAGAAAACTCTTGGGGACGGAGAAAGGGTTGTTTTTATATTCTGGCGACGAAATCATCGAAGAGGAACGATTTCCACTTATCTCCATGGAGATGGACTCTTTACCGGTCCGTTGAATTTGTCGAGGCTATATAAGTGGGTCCGTCAGAACTTGGTTTTATGTTTTGCCTGGCGATAAAAAAAAGCGCTCGTGAGAGAGATGGCATTATTCGCATACAGAAGTAGTTTCGCGCCGTTTGGCGATATCGATTTAATTATTCGTCGTTTTAAGTAATCGGACGTTGAAAAATGGCATAAAATGAACCGTGGGTGAATTCGTGAAAAAGAAAGTATAGCAAATTCTGGTCCTAATTGATAATCTAAGCGTGTTTTTTCATTTGAGTTTGTATTCCTCTTTTGGTCTAAACGGGCTTCGTAAACAATTAAATACCGAACGTTGCGGATTCGTAACATTTTTAATGGTGTTTTTCTCATTATATTTAAATTAATAATTTATATGCGATGGTACTATGCATTTTACAGTATTGTTTAAAATTGTTAAGAAGTATATGTATCAGTGTAGACTCTTACCTGGGTAGAAATTATTAAAGAATATGTTGTAAACATTTTTTATATTTATTAATTTAATTATACAATATTTATTATAACATTATTAATTCCACCTTTTGTATATACTTTTCCGTTGCTTATTTTCCTGATTGTAACTTTGTAGTCATATTAATAATACGGGGAGCAGCATAATTTTCATTTGTATATTAAAATTACGAAGAATTACCGTGAAAATTTGAGATTTAAAACAAAGCCCAGAAGAACAAAATTAGCTTTTTTAATAATTTGCTTACAGTATTATGTCTCAACATTCGTCCTTGTCCCTTTCCTTAAGAGTGCTTCACTATTATATAATCCACCATGATATCGATTTATGCATTGTTTAAAGAAGACAGTGGCCTTCTATCAAATTATTGATTACAAACACGAAGGCCTATGCAGTTTCCGTTGTTACAAAAGTCTCCTCTTCGTAGTGAAAAGGGAGCGTTGATTTCTCTTCCTAGGGCTGATAAAATAGGTTTAGCTGCAGACATTCTTTTCGTGCCGCAAATAAAAGTTTGATGTAAATATTGCTTAACTAATGGATTGTTTTGCTTTTTAATAAAAAAGTGGTTATATAGAATTTGTTAAAAATTTGAATGTCAACAAGGACCAAATTAAGTGATTTACCGAAAAACTTTGCCCGCCATTATGGATTTTTTTTACCACGAACCCCCTGGGGGTTCGCGAACCACAGTTTGGGAACGTCTGGTGTAGAGTGACAACAGAAATAAATTATCAGTTTAAATATATATAAAACTTCGTTGGAAATTATGTAATTTTCACTGTTTGGCGTTACTAGGTTAATTGAACTTACCATCTTGTCATCTTATAAATTGATTGGGAAGAATTTACTATAAGATCACAATGTAGACAGGCATAATGTGGAATGTTGGGAACAATTTGAAAACAGGAGAAAACATCCACGCTCTGAAACGGCAGACAATGTCTCGTAAGTTATTTCAGTGGTGGAATACCCATATGGAAAGTGGAAGATTCTGGTTCGATTCCCGTTCATGGCAGACTTTTTCTCCTGTTTCCAAAATAATTCCCATCCTGCCATCTGTCGGTAATTTCAGTTAAGCATGTAAAGTTTGGAATATCGGTTTATTGTGAGCGCACTGTCGTGCTATAATACTTGTAACTCGTCCACCCACGAGAATGCACGAAATTATAAATTAACACATACTCTGAGGTAGATATGTGCTTTGCTTTAATCATTAAGTAATTCTGAAGGCAAACTTAAGGCAATTATATTTTTTGCAACCCGTGGAAGATAGATGATTAGCGTGTATGACTCGCAGTGGGTCTTCGGTTTGAATTCAGTCGAGAGCATGGTCGCATACGCTCTCTTTTTGTTTATCTCGACGCTCTTATCGCCAAGGCAATAAAGAGTTCTATTTACGACCTAACTAAAAAAACACATATATTAAAGACATTTTTTCTTAAATACGAAAGAATCTCTGCAAGCATTTTTCCCGCTGCAGGTCTATTTCTTTCACTCTTTTTATTCTGGGTGAACGGAGCGCGATACCGCTCACTCCGGCGAAAATAAAATAACAACAATAATAAAAAAACGTGGAAACTCCTCACCCGAGACGCAAATTCACTCAAAAACTTTTCCTTATCTCGGAGAAAACTCTTCAGGACGATTTTTTTTCGTGTTTTTTCCTCCCTCCCTCTCTCTACCTCCCTCTCTCTCACTCACTCTCTCTCTACATTCCGCGCTTCTTGCGACGCCGACTACGTACTACGCTCAAGCAGATAGGGCGAAACGAAAATCCGGACGAGAAGAAGAGGAGGAGAAGAAAAAAATATAATTTTTTAAGGGAAAAAAATTGAAAAAAATGTACGAGAAAGAGAGAGAGAGAGAGGGAGAGAGGGAGGGAGGGAGAGAGTGAGTGTGAGAGAGAGAGTGAGAGAGTGAGAGAGTGAGAGAGAGAGTGAGAGTGAGAGAGTGAGTGAGAGAGTGAGTGAGAGAGTGAGTGAGAGAGAGAGAGAGAGAGTGAGGGAGAGAGTGAGAGAGAGAGTGAGGGAGAGAGTGAGGGAGAGAGTGAGGGAGAGAGTGAGAGAGAGAGTGAGAGAGAGAGTGAGAGAGAGAGAGAGAGTGAGAGAGAGAGTGAGAGAGAGAGAGAGAGAGGATATAAGGGGATACGTGGGCGTGGTGCTCTGTTCCGAGATCTTCCGCTCCGGTATATTCAAGTCACGTGGTGGTCAGCCTTAGAAGGGATAAGAGAGAGAGAGAAGGCGCAACGACGATGCTGTTTGGTGGGTGGATTTCGGGCCGTCGGGAGTGAGGGAAGGAAAGAACGTGAGCCGCAGGGGCTGCGCAGTAAAAGTAAAGGAGACCGTCGGAGGCGGACTTTGAATCGGAATAGAAAGCAGAGAAACGGCCGATATGACCGTATGACGTACGGCGACAGAAAGGAAACGGAGAGTGAGAGAGAGAGGATGAAATCGAGCGAGTAGGATTTTAAGGGGGACGGTGAGGGAGGAGAGGGGAGGAGGGGTGGAAAGGATAGAAAGGTTCGGAAATGAATGGAAATAAGAGACTAAATATATCGTGGATGCGGATTGGCTAGGCGGAGGAGGAGGAAAAGAAGGTGGAGTAGGAGGGGATGTTAAGGGTAGTGCAAGCGAAGGGAAAGGAAAATTGGATGGAAGGTCCGGTGGAGCGGAAACAGATACAGCGTGAATAGAAAAAGAGGACGAAGCAGGGAGAAGAGGGAGAAAAATCAGCCAGAAAGACGACGTGAAATTGAGAAATGGCAAAGATAGGTTATTTTTCGTAGGAGGGGCGTTTACAGAGAAAGGAATGAAGGAAAACGAGAAGCGTGCGACGGAGTATGATAGGGATAAATAAGAGGCGAACGAGGAGGAGAAAATGAACGCAAAATAAATGTACAGGCTTTTAAATTGAATTGCATGTCGGTCTCTCTTTTTGGGACGGATAAGATGAAGCGGTTGATGATTAGTGATATTGAGTACGAAAGATCAAATTCAAGAAAGGAAAATGAGAATATTCAAGAGAACGGGATAGATGGAGAGACAGACAGACAAACGACTTCATTAGGGCGAAATTGAGACTATACAGTCCCATCTTACATTTAACCACGAGAGACAGTGAGAGTGTGAAGGAAAAGGAAATAAAACCTTTCATTGGCGAGGTTTTGACTTAAAAGCTTTCTCTTTCTAATTGCGCGTTTTAGAGATGAAATATACAATACTCAACAAATTTTGCGAAAGCTAGTCATTTTAACTATTGATAATTGCTGATTTAATTTATATATATATATATATATACACATGGTGTCCCTAAAGTCCCTTTACCGCTAAGCTCTCTCTTAAGATTGATCGACATAAATTAAACGCACATTTTCCCATTTAAAACCAACTCTGGTCACTCATTTTCGAACCGAAGAAAAAACGAGAATTAAGGAAATAAACAGCAAATCGCAATCGGGGATAAATTGACTTGGGACATGATCTAAAAAACTTATATTTTATAGCAATACGCGTTTAAGATAAATAAAACATTTAAAATAAATAAAACATTTAAAATATCAATATAACACATTTACTGCAGATGCGGTCTAATTTGTTTCAGGTCTTAATTTGGAATACATTTCATAAATTCGTTTTGTTTTGATTTGCGTAAAATCCTGAAGGAAAAACGTCTTAAAAATAGCTTTACCGCAGTTTTACAGTTCAAGAGTTACAGTTAAAATATTAGCACCAACTTTTTAGATATCGACGCGGAGGCTATGCTTAAAAAAAATAGTATTATTACAAAGAGTAGTGCAAGCAAAGACAGCCGATGACCTAAACGGAGGAATGAGGTATGCAGATGAGAAGGGGTGAAATGGGGTGGAGGAAAGAGGCGCCAGGGAGAGGAAAGGGGGGAAATAAAGGGAGATGGAGGAGAGAGAGAGGGAGTTTGTTCAAGAGGAAAGTTTGGAGCGCGAGTGTTGATATGAGAAGGTAGATGGAGTGGCGGTCGGGTTGGGAAGGTTTAGAGGAGAGAAGGGGAAACGTTGAGTTCGGAGATAGAGCAAGAGGGACTCGAGCGAGGGTTGAGTGGGCGTGACGTAGCATGGGAGCTTGATAAGAGGGGTATGAGAGAGGGAGGTGGAAGAGAGAGAGAGAGGTAGGGACGCAGGAAGGAAAGGGGTTTTTTGGGGGGGAGGCAGGAGTTGTAGTAGTAAGCAGACAGAGACACAATCGCCGAGAGAAACCAGAGAGGGAGAGAGATTGGGGGAGAGGATAACGGGAGTCTGCGTGAAAGTGGGCGAAGACATGGGGATGGGGGGATGAGAAGAGGGTGGAGGAGGGGTGGAGGATCGAGCAAGAGTAACAGTAAGAGATAGGAGGGAAAAGTTTCGGAAGTGAAGAGAGATGGTAGTGAGAACCCCCAACATGAGGTAGAGGGGAAATGAGAGGGGGAGAGAAAGAGAGAGAGGGGAGGGGGGAGTGGGGGGGGGGGTGAGTTAGGCAGAGAGAGGAGTTGGGTAAAAAGGGAGGACAGAGTTTGCTTTCACTATCCGATAGCTCCGGACGCATTCGAATTGTGGAACGTGGTTCGGCGGATATTTTTCAAGGGTTACCGGGCAGAAAAGAGGGGGGAGGGGGGGAAGGGTAAAAAAAAAAGGATTGAGTAAGGAGGGACAAGGGGCAGCGAATGGTTGCTTGGGAACCGTTGCTCTTAAAGAGCTGAGGCGCTTTGGAGGCCCTTCTTATTTTTTTTACTCCTCTCCCTCCCCCCTCCCCTCCTCCTGTCCCCTTTGCACCATTTTCTTTATTTTTTTTTTTTTACCCTCCCCGACGAACTCGCACCACTTTACCCGGCTCCATCTTATAAATTGGACGAACCACCTAAAAAGAAAAAAAATCCCTTTCCCTTTTTCGCCTCCTTCGTTTTCCTCTCCGCCCCCCCTCCCCCCTCCTCCTCACGCTCACGCCACATGTCTCACCCTAAATCGTTCTCCGGGAGAGAAAAAATAATCTTTTTCTCGCGCGCTCGGATCCAAGTGCGGCAGCTGATTGGGCGAGGCATTTTTCCTTCGGGTTATTTTTTTCCTATCGAACGCTGTCCGGAATGAAAAGTGTAGGTTATACGCTTTTCTTTTGTCCGTTGTGGGGGGGGGGGAGATGTAGCTGGAAATTTTTCGCTTAATCGTCGTAATGCCTAGTTAACTAGGATAAAATTTCGTTTATGCTTCAAGGTCTTATGTTGCCCGATGCGCATTATCGAAATGCGTCTTTGATTGTTCATGGTTAAATGAACGTGACATTTATAAAAAAAAACAAAATTTAATCATCCGTGACCCTGAATCGGACTTGCACCGCACTTTAACTGTGTTTATATTTGGGGTGAGGACGCTCATAATCCATGCAGACACGATTTTCTTCTATAATACACAGCAGCTCTTGTTAGCAGCATGATATTTTACACTAATATATGTAACCCCCTGCGTTTCGTAATAGACTATTGCAGTGCGGCCCTTTCTGTGTCTTACTGTGGCCCGCTTGCTAATTTTTCTCTCAACCAAATAATTCGAGATTTTATGGAAATATTTTATTTTTGTGAATATATGACTCAAGATTTTTTCTTAGTTATTGAGCTACAATAGAACACGGTTTTAAATAATTGTTTTCAATAAAAATCAGTTGAACTAATCGTCTAGGTAAAGTTTGTTTTACCAATTCTGGCCCTCATCGAACAACTAATCCTAATGCGGCTTTTAAATGACATTCATCACTTCAATGCGGCCCCGATGCTTCTTCGAGTTTGACATGCCTGGACTACTGTTTATACCTACAAATTTTAAAATTTCTATTGACCCCGTGATTAATTTTCTGCAAATAATTTTTGGAAATTTGTTTTACAAATCGCTTTTCATTCACTTTGACCGTGCAAGTGATATCTCTGAAACGGTTCAACCTACAGAAACCAAATTTTCAGGATAAGTCACGACGTATGAAATATGACAATAGAAATAGAGAAATGTGTCGAAGGTACAAGTAATAATATTATTTCCTCAATTAGAAGTTAGTTGAGTTCCATAGGATGCCGGGGGATAAAAGAAGTAATTAACGCAATTGAATAATGTTATTTAGCAGCCTAAGCAAATTCAGCGGAATTTTGTGCAAATTTCGAAATTCGCTTTGCCCTCTCATCTAAATGTCACATCGCGTCAAAGGTTAAGCGGCGCCAACCTCCTCCAACTCTGCAACAAAAGGAAAACGTTTTATGTCACCCAACCTATAAATAGACGCGTTTGTTACACCGCCATGCATAATGGTTCAGGTGATAACTCTGTGGAAATACGGGTAATAATTTGGTTTATAAAGTCCTCTTCGTTACGCTTTTGTGGTCTCCCTATTATTTTTTTCAAAAGAACCCGCAAGTTCCGTTGCGGCCAACGTTAACTGTTCAACCCACGTCACAACCCTCAGCTTTCACCTTTCGCATGTGCCAATTAACACTCGGCTAGGCTTTCCTTCCTCCTACGCTGAAACATTGATGTACGGAGTGGGCAGAAGTGTCGGAGCGCCTCTGGTGACACTTGCTGGAGTTATAAGCTGTACGAACGAAACTGGTATAGTTGGATAATAAAGCTTCAAGAGATTTATGTTAGGCGCTGCGGAGGATAAAGGATTTGAGGATCCATTTCCCGTATTTTGTATTGTTAACCGAAGTAGAGTTTTCTGTGCTAGGGTATTTTGCGGTAGTAAGCTAATTTCCTATTTATTTTCCCAGATGAGTTAATCTGAATGAAATCCTTATTTCCAACTTCAGTAATATTTGTTGAAGTTATGTTATTGAGTATTTAGAATTATACCATAATAAAAACTTCAATTTTTTCAATGACTGTTAACAAAATACTTATACAATCAATATTTTGGTTACTAGGTTGGCTATATTATCAAATTGTGAAAGAATGAATTATAAAGAATATTTAAATCCACCAGAATCTTTATATCTGATTTTCCTCGATATAAATATATTATTTAGTAAACTTCACGAGAATCGGACAATATTTGCTACTCTCCGATCGGAAAAGTATATGGGTATTATATCAGTTAGGTAATTCCGATAGCAATGTCGGCTTTGCTTCAGTACTGATTAAGACATTCGACATTCAACAAACTTAGCCAGTATTTTTAATGATATTTAAAATTAAATATTTCTATTTTTAGACTGCCCTTATCGGTATTTACCTCTGTACAGATCTAAGCTACAACCTCGTAAAACACACCTACTCAAAGCTTTATGTTCGTGTTACCTTTTTATCCCAGACTTTTAAAAAAATTATTTTGCTATTTGCTATTGGCACAGTTCCTCGTTTATTCTCCAAAAATTTTTATTTCAACGAGAAATGTCCAGACCCATATCCTTCGGTTTCATCTCCTCCATCTTTCCATTTTTATGCCGTCTTTCTCTATCTGATTCTAGGAAACATTTTTGTCTCTAGTTTCAATTCATAAATACGGTTTCTAAGTGGCTCGTGCATGTATCTGATATATATGAAAGAATTTCCTCGTATACCTAGGTTTATGTTCTTTTTCTGCTGCAGCACTCCAAAACTTCTAATGCGTCATGCTCTGAAAAAGTTCGCCCTTCCTTTTAAGCTTCGAGTCTGGGGCAAAGGTGTATCTTTCATTCTTCCTCCGCCGTATCAATTTCTCTGCGGCGGAGGACTAAGGCCATTCTTTTCTTACGTTCCGTCTGATATGGAGGAGCTTCTTGTGTTCATTGTTTCTGGGATGATGAAGTTATTATATCTCCGCGAAATTGAAGGAATGCCTCGATGGGTGAAATGCGGGTGGTATACGGCGCAGGGCGGAGGTCAGGAAACGAGAGGTCAAACGAGTGGGGAGTCACGTAGCCTGTCTGAAAAAGTTTTACGGTACATGGCCCCTAAGGATTGTCAGTGGTGATATATTCGCTCGTAATAAAAGGGTTTTCGGTTCATTGTCTTCATTTTTTTTTGTCCACGCCGAATGCAGCGATCAGTTTCAGGTCGTGTTTACAACTCCAAACTGTAATTAGAATTGGATTTGTGTTGCTTCGAGAAATGATAAATTTGTATCAACCCGTTGATAGTATATATTTTCCCGCTAAAACAATAGTCAATGATAGTTTTCTTTGTTTGCTTGTCTATCATTTTAATGTGAAAATTAATTGCTTGCTGATTACTTTAAATGCGTTTTTTTATTTTGAAAATGTGTATATGTTGCATAAAAAGTAATGCTAATTGTGAATCATCAAAGTTAAAATATCAATGGTCAATTAATATAAAATGCGAAGTTTATCGATTTGAATGTCATTAATCAAATATCTCAGAAGGACTACAGCGAATTTTCGCCTAAATTCATATTCATTTATAATAAGTAGTATTAGTAATTAGGTTTTTAGGTGCGTCAACAGCTAAGGTTATTTTGCACCGTCATATTCTCTTACTTAGAGAAAATCAACATACATCACAACATCCATGCCCGAAGCGGGATTCGAACCCGCGACCTTTGGGTTAGAAGGCAGGCGCACTGCCTACCAGTTTAACCCGGCCGGCTAATTTATAATAAATATGAAGATAAACAACATAATTTTCTTCCATTACCTGTGCTTTTATTTGCTCTCTCGACTATTTTGAATATAAGCACTTACATTTATTAACTTTTCCGTAACCATCGGATAAAAAAATTACATGCAAATCGAACATGCTAGCGGACGTAAGAGACGTATTTTTGTCGCATCCGAAAATTTTCAGACTTTTCGGTCGACGCTTGCAAGGAAAAAATAAAAATAGCAGAGCGACACGACGACATAAGATATTCTAGGTTTTAAAATTCGGATGATTTCTCCTGCCTCATTTTCTCCCTGCTGCTACGTCGCCTCAGAAGAAGTCACCATTTTTCCACCGGTTCGAGAAACGCTTCGCTCCCCATTTTATTTTGACACTCTTCTTTCAGGCGTGAGGTTAAAAGAGGTCGGGAGGTTTTCATGAAAATGGCAGGGGAATCGCGAAGGCGTTGAAGGAGGGAGAACGTGTCGGCAGAGTAAAGAAGAGGATGAAGTGAATCGTCAAAAGGATGTTGGCTGGAGAGAAGGGGATTGTGGTAGGGAGAGAAGAAAAGTGGTTGACTGGAGGGGCAAAGGGTGAAGGAGGTGCGAAAGAAGAGGGAGAGGGAAAGAGAAAGAAAGGAAGAGGGAGGAAAAGAATGGAGGGCGAAGGGGAAAATAATAGTGTGAAAAGGAAAGGGTGGTATAGGGTGAAGGATAGCAGGATGGGAGGAGTAAGGGGAAAATAGGGAGGAGGAAGAGGGGTTAATAAAGGCTAGATAAGGAAAGGGGAGATTAAGACTGGACAGGTTCCTTTCTTCAATCTAATTCATTGTCGATCACAAACGAGGAGGTACACGAATAGAGAAGAAAAATACACAAAATAAAATGCCACATAGCGCAATTCCGAGTTACCATTACTGGAAATAAAAATAAATGGATTTTTTTTGTCGGAAAAATCTAACAATAATTAAGTTAATATAACCTAGGGAAAACCACACGGCAGGAAAATTCCCACACAAGAAGGGAGCGTGTGAAAAACCTGTGCAACCTTCTGATAGCATAATTTAAAGATCGAGAAGACTCCAAAAAAGATAAGTAGATATGGTACAAACGCAGTTATACGTAACAACATACAATAAATACCAACAAAAATTTACATGTTCGTAAACATAATGCACGTAGATATTTAAATGTTTTCGAGGGCCCGTAGGAGAAAAAAATTGCTCCTCAGTTCGAGATTGTGAAATGGAATGGGATAGAGATTTTCGTGGCACGAGAAATAGATGGATGACCAGATGAGGTTTGTATGATGGATATGAAGAGAGAGAGAGAGAGAGGAACTTGAGGATAAAGATTCGAGGGATGGAGAGAACGGAGAGAAGAAAAGCGAAGTGAGGCATAAGGGAGGAGGGAGGGGGGGGGAGAGAGGGAAGAGGTTAGGTGTTAAGAAAAAAAGCTTTTCTTGCCACGGCGACTTGAAAGACGTTAGGGTCACAGGGGAGACAGGGGCGACCCCTGGTAACAAAGGGGACACCACGGGTGGGAGGAGAGAGAGGGTGTTAGGGAGGTAGGTTGGGAAGTGGCAGGGGGTGACGCAGCCGTCGTCAGGGGGAGAGAGTCGCTTCCATTGTCGACTTCTCTCCCGCCCACCCTTCAACACTTCCATCTCGCTCTCAACTACTTCTCTCTCTCTCTCTCTCTTTCGCTTAACATTCTTGTTGTCAAAGATGTCAGAAGTAGGAGATGTTGGAGTGCTGCGGGTGGAGAGTGCGGAGGTAACTGCAACTGTTGCCGAAAATAAAAAAAAAAGGGAGAAACGTTCCGCGCACTCTTGCATCTCTGCAAGACGCAATGCATCTCACTCTCTCAAAAGAAAAAAGTCTTCGTCTCAGAAAGAGACGGAATGAAAAAAAAATTCATCGCGGGATTTGGTGGATTTTTATGAGGCGAAAGGGCGAAATAAAAAAAGGAATGTTAGCGCCGAGATCAAAGGAATATCGAGGAATGAACCGTCAAGAGTCGTCGGGAGGACTTTTTTTTGGAGAATGTTAACTGTTATTAGGGGAGGGGGGGCGGGGGAGGTAGAGAAAAAAATCTTTTTTTTTGACGGATTAGCAGTTAACGTTTTTTTTTCCAACTCTACTCGTGACTTCTCTCTTTGAAAGCAAACCCAATATGGGTGGAAAAAAGCTAGGTCAAGTACACTTTTACGTTACACGGTTACGGGAAAAAGAGAGAAAAATAACATCAAACGAAAAGGGTTCCTTTGAAAGAATTCGGTTCAAATAAAATTATATTTCGCTTCGTCGCTGAGCTCTTCTTTTTTTATTTAATTTGTAGCGAAGCACCTTCTTAAAGGTGCCATTAAAAATTGGACGCAATTAAGTTTTGAACTTGAAAGAGACGAAAGATGTCAGATTTAATTAGGTAATGATTTTTTTTTTCAAGGGACAGCTTTCAGTTCTTTTTATCTAAATCTCGGAATATCAGGATAACTGAGTGAGATTTTCAGAAGTGAAAATACATGTGACCAACTGAATGGAATACAACAAATTACACAGCGGTATTTTTGTTCAAATTTAGTCGTGTAATTTTATCATATAAGAAATACATTTATTGTAAACAAAGGATGATTACTCTGGATAGACGTATAACACTGATTTCTAATATTACAAATTTTTGTGGGAGAGCTAATTATGACACATACTTTTTAAATGTAGGAAGTTTTATGTAAACTCCCATTAAGAAAAGGAAAGAAAATTACGTTAATGACTTCTTTCCTTATACCACACTTATTTTTTTAGCGATCTCCTGTCCACTCAATAAGTATTTTTTAATTCATCACAAGCGAACTACATTTGCGTACTTGTTAAATGAGTTTTGTTCAACCAGCTCAATAGACGTATCCAAAGACGCAACGCTCGGGGACTTTTTATTTTTTTTCGAAAAAACAATCTCCTTTCTTTTTATACACCGTTGATTCGGATTAATGTTTTTGAATCTATAGCTCCTCATCGGATAATGCATTACACGATCCATCTCGCAGAAACCTGGAAAAATTAATCACGACGATTATGTTTCCGAATAAATCACGAGCAGACGCGGAATGCTTATCCCGGCCCTGTCTTTATCAATCACTGGCAAAAACAAAAATCATGGAAAAGAGAGAGAGAGAGGGACAGAAAAAAACCATATTAATTACAAAAATGTTAAGCCGCGAGAATATCTGTCCGTCGTCATTAATCTCCAGGCCCTGGAGCCACACGCCACTCCTACGCCAAAATTGGTGATCGCATATCCGTGCGTGTGATCGATATGTAGAGAGAGAGAGGGAGAGAGAGAGTTTTCCCTGATTCATGCAGGTGCCACGCTGGCTGGTGCGGGTGATTAGTGTGTGGAGAAGAGGGGGGGAAGGGGAGGGAGGAGAATGGCGTTGGCGGTGTGGGAAGGGTGAGTTGAATTGGTGCTCGCCTTTCCCTCTCTTTCTCCCTCCCTCCCTCACTCTCTCTCTCTCACTCACTCTCTCCCTTATGCCCTCTGGGAATGGATAATTTGGCGCCTTTTCCACCCCTTCTACATCGCCATTACCCGTATTCCGTGCGATCCCAGCGCCTCCACCCTTTCTCTCTCTCACCCTCGCCCCCTCCCCTCTCCCCCTTTCCTTGCAGCCCTTCCCCTCCATCGTTCACTGGCCGCCAGTGGGAAAATCCAAAACAAGGACTTAATCCCGTCACGTCCGCACACACTCCCATTCAACTCCCTCCTTTTCCCCCATTTCTCTCTCTCTCCCTCCCTCTCTGTCCTTCTACGCCAATCGCCCTTTGGCTTTTGGCTTTCCTCGTTGTGCAGTCGCGAAATGAGTTTTGCTGGTCCCTGCTATACACGCCCTTCCCTTTCACACTCTCTCCTTTCTCTGTCTTTCTTCTCTCTCCCGGTCTTTTTTTTACCTTTTATGTTTTCATATCCTATCCCGCTTATTTTCCTACTTTCTCTTCTCTTCGGGCGTTAACACGTTTTGTTTTTATCTCGCGTTTTCTGCCTCCCTTTCTCTATCGTGCTGCTACCCCCCTCTAACCTTATTCTTTTGTTTGCACGGGTTTGCCTCTTCCTCGTTTTCTTCTCCGTGGTGCCCTTTGTTCTAGGATTTCTTTCTATACGTCTCTGCCATTCTCTCTCCTCTTATAAATCACCTTTATACACACATGTATGTATATGTGTGTGTATGTTTGTGTGTGTATAATTTCTTCCTCGTTTCTGTACGTTTGCTTGGCATTTCTTGTTTATCCTTTCAATCGTGTCTCTCTTTCGTCGAATTTTCGTAAATGTTCTTGAACTAAAAATGGAAAAATAGTACAAATTTCACAACAGAATGATCACTTTGTTTCATTTTCAGTTCAAGTTACACCCATTTCCCTTATTATGAGGCTCCAAAAATATTGAAGTTGAATTTTCCTGTTTTATTTGCATTTATATTTTTTCCGTTCCACCTCATTTTTTCTTCTTTCTACGGTAAAAATACCTCTTCCCGTGTTTTCTTTCGTTTACTCCTTGCTTTTATACCATTCTTCTCTCGAGTTTTCGTATTTTCTTGATTTCGTCATTACAGTTCAAAATTTCCAGGTATTTTCCTTTTCCTTCGCCCTCTGTTTCACTCCCATCTCACTCTCACGTGTTTGGCACATTTCCTGGTACGGCGGCCATTACCAATGTCACTTCTTCGTACCTCGGTTCAACATTTTGTATTTTAGATATTATCCGAAATTACGATTTTTCGTAACGCGTTGACACCGGGAAGGGGATCGCATTCCGCATGTTGTAATTTTAATCTCAACTCATTTTCTCTGCTCCCGCCTAAAGGAGAATCTGTGGATGGAAAATTCAAATCGGCGAAAAATGAAGTTTTTGCGTTGATATTTCACGCTACGAGACACATTAAAATTTTTTTTTAGTTCAGGATGGACTTTCGCGTGATTCGATTGAAGGTTTGACCTTCTTTTCATCCGTAATGGATGAAAAAATAATTTTGCTTAAGCTGTTTTCTTAAATGGCTAACCCTCGGCGTTTTATGTATTGAGTTTCCACGTGTTATAATTTAGAAAGCTTATTCCTCATTAATAGTAAGTTTTGTCAACTTCTGTTTTTGACACTCTACACACTAGTTTGTTATGCGTTCCTTATCTCTTTTTTTTTCACCACTCCCCCTTTATTTCCTTTAAATGATAACTCAAAACCGTAAATTGTGGAGTTGGAGAATAACAGTAACGCCAAGTGAGAAATTAGAAGATAACAGTAACGTTAACGTCGTATTTCGAGCGCTTATCATCAGTAACTGATTTTAAATGATTTACTCGTAAAAAGACATGAAAACAAGCTAAAATTCATATATACACCTACATACCACATGATTCCCACAATCGCATCTTACATAAGTTAGACTCATACATGTACCTTTTTCCAAAAAACGATTTTCGTAAAGAACTCACCCACATTAGAAACGGCGCTACGCATGTGGGTTACAATACCCAAACAGTTGAAAACACAAAAAATGGGATACCGACAAAATCCACACCGACAGAAGCCCCAAAACATGAAAATGCGACAAAAGCCTCAACTGTCATTTTTTCACTGATGTTTACCGCTATGAATTTTTTAAACAATTAAAATGGTTGAACTAAACTTGCACAGTATAACAATTGAACCTGGTAATTTAACTTCCGCTAGTAAAAACAATTAAATTTGTCGGTGGGGCTTTTGTTGCGGATCCACAAAAAAATGTTATTTAACATCAGGCTACGAGGATGAAAGCATGTCCCTCGGTCAAACGTATTTAGCTTTACTGGTCTACTCTTAATTCAACACTTTACGGTTCCGAGTTAGCATTGCAAATAAAATGTTATCTTCACCGTAGTCTCCTCGTCTGTATTTAATGCTACCGTTTATTATTTCACTTTTTACTTTCTCCATACGTAGTAATGGGAAAGTATTGTGTTCACGAAAAAAATAGACTTCGAGATTTCAACGGAAATACACGTTTTGAGGTCTCTAGAACATGTTTAGACTATTTACGGAATGATGTTTGTGTGCGTGTGTGTGTGTGATTGTGGGCGCTCTAACTCAAAAAATACATGCCATATCGTTACCAAACTTCATATATAACACTTTAGCATGAGCATAGAGAACTGATTAGTTTTTGGACAATAACGGTTAACCGGAAGTCGAGGTTTATTCGAAACCCGATTCGGTTTTTGCGATATTTCTCCGTTAAAACATCGTTATTGTATATACAATTCTAAACAAAAGTTATAGAGAATGTAATTTCCTACAACTTTTACTTGAAACAATTTTCCATAGCAGTTATTGTTTAGGAATTATTTAGAAATAATCGGTTTTTTCGGTTTCCGTCAAATTTCTCCCTAAAGACGTCGCTGGAAATCTTCGTAAGGACCAAAGTTGTAGAGAATAATATTTCTTTCAAGTTTTGTCTGAAACAAATTTTCGTAGAACCATCATCCATTTCGGAGATATTTTGCATTTTCTTAATACCAGTATACAGCGTCAGCACCATGTAGTGGTGAATTCTGTAAACATATTCAAAATATACCTAATTTACGGCAATAAGGACGACTTTATTCTTTTACGATACGAAATAATAATTTTGCCTCATAATGCTATTCATAATAATTTAAATATCTATACCCCGAATATGGAGAAAGTCATGTGTTGGACACATCAGATTGTTTTATGTTTATTATATGTATATTTTCTATATTTAGTAGTCTCGAAATCTCCATATCTATTTCATTTCCCCTTTTATTCTTCTTTATTTTACCCCTCTTTATCCCTCGTGATGTTTGAATCCGCCTTTAACCTCCTCCACTCTTTGCTCTCCCTCCTAACCCTCTCCAGTTAATCCCGTTGGGAGGGGGCGTGCGAGAATATGCTAGCGGAGTTGCACGCATGCATGCGTGCGCGAGTGCTTTGCGCGCCCGAGTTAAGCGCGGTGCGATCCATTTGCTACTCGTTTCGGAGCGGAGTTCATACGGTATTGAAAACCGTTCGCTCGAGAATCGGAGAGCGATGTTTACGCGAAATAAGAGGGGCAGCGTGACGTGCGTAGAACGGCAGTTGTCTTTCTTTCCGCGATTTTAAAAAATTATTCTCATCCCCTCCCCCTCCCCCGTTGGCCCCGCCCGCGTTCGCTCGCGAATATTCCACGATACTATAACGTCATCTAATATGGATTTGAAATTTGCGCACCGTCAAAGGGGAGCAGCAAGATTAAAATTTAACGGTGGTTTTCGCTAGTCGAGCGAGATTCGCGTATGCCGACCCCTTTTGTGTCGGAGTGAAACTAATGAGAGTGATCTCGTCGGACCCTACAACGGTTATCTCGTATTGTATAACGAACGAAATTTCCTGAATATGAGAGACTTTTCCTGCATTACAAATAGGAAATAAAACAAATAAAAATTTTTTTTTAGGGAATACACTTTTATGTGAATTAAAATGCACTCAAAAGCAAAAAATAATTTTTTTTTCTAGATAGATATTGTTATCGAAAAATTTGTATGCTTCATAAAAGTGGATGGCTTATTGTGGGAAATGATACTGGTATAATAGAAGAAATTAGTTGGCTTTTTTTATCAACCAACTAATTTCTTCTATTATACCAGTATCATTTCCCACAATAAGCCATCCACTTTTATGAAGCATACAAATTTTTCGATAACATTATTTATCTAGAAAAAAATTATTTTTTGCTTTTGAGTGCATTTTAATTCACATGAAAGTTTATTCCCTAAAAAAATTTTAATTTGTTTCATTTTATACTTTTTAGTCTATTTATTAAAATTATCTAATATTATTATTAAATATTCTTCAATAAAAAATAGCCAAAATTCGATTTGTTTTGAAAATTTTCAATTTAGAAAGAAGTGAGTTGGCAATCCTAAATGTTGGTGACAAACAAGATCCAAGTGAAAATCAATAAAAGTGTATAAAAAACAAGAGCCTTCTTGTGTGAAATATCTGTGAAACTAATCCGAAATTTTACGTCTGCGCCAGGGTTATTCGGCATTATCTAAGTGAAGATTCGGTGCTGGAAAAATGAGTGGTGTTAACACACAGATTTCGTTTCGTGATCGAAAAGTTAGGCGTTATTGGATCTGTTAAGAATGTTTTTTACTTAAATAGCAAATTATATGACGGAAACCGTCTCCGGGTAGATGCGGTATTTACAAACGTATTATAATTGTTTTATGATTGTCTACACGGTGACCTTTATTTTATTTGTAATGTCTAGATAGATATGGGGGACATTTAACGTATTTACGCAGAGAAAACTATTTTGAGGCATTATTTGCCGAAATTACGTATGTACTTATATTTACTTATATTTTTCTTAGCTGTGAACTCATGAATTACAACATGGCAGATGAATCTACTTTTATTAGCATAAAAATAATTAAACCCAAAAGTTTGGAAAAATTTAAACTTTGTGTTCTAATTTCAGAAAACCTTAAAATATTTTCTATCAGATATCTGCGACGATTGTGCATTCTGTTTTACGCGCCAAAACTTTAAAATATTATGAAATTTATCTTAGGCCAATTTTAGCCATATATGTACAATCTGATGATACGACGAAAATTTGTTAATTTTGTTCTTTTCCTGTAGTTATTAATGGCCGAGACATTAATAACAGCATTCCCCCCTGTATTAAATTAGGTTCACGTTAACCACGATACCACTTTATCTTTTTTTTCCGAGCCGTACCGGGAAATTCATACATATTAACCAGTTTATCGGTCGTCAATCGAAGCGACTCTTCTATCATAGGGCAGAGGGCGAGAACTGAAAACCCAGAAGGGAGAACGCAGCGCCATTTGGTTTGTTGCGGGAGAAGGTCGCGTCTGCGGGTCAAACCTATATAGGAAGAATCTCTCCCCCCACCCTCCCTTATACGCATCGATCCAATTAAGGACGACGTCGCCCGAAAGATTCTCTCTATTTTTTTTCCCTTCATTTTGCCGGTTTTATACGCCGCCTCCTATCCATCCGGCCTTATAACCGGACATCGATTGTCGGCCATTTCACGGCGGACGAAAAACCCGGTTGATTTCGCCTAAAAAAATCCAGCGCAGTCCTCCGATTGGCCACATAGGCGCGGGTGTTAAAAAATATACAAATATGTTCGACCTCTCTCTTTTTGGGTATATCCTTGCGTGTTAATTCGTCCCTTCTCTAGGCCGAACTATCAGAACTATCCTGTTATTAATGACTACCTAACCATCAATCATGGCCAACCTTTACAAATTTGTTTTTAAAATGGATTTTTTCCTCCCTCTCGTTCGATCGCGTATATTGGATCATTTCGCTTTCCGATTCGACCTCGTCCTCTTTATTTCCGTTTTTATTTTATTTTTCCTAGTATCTTCTCGTCGTCGACGTAAACGTTTATTTTTCCCGCTCTTTTTCTTTTTACTTTCTCTATACGTAGTAATGGGAAAGTAGTGTGTTCACGAAAAAAATAGACTTCGAGATTTCAACGGAAATACACGTTTTGAGGTCCCTAGAACACGTTTAGATTATTTTCGGAATGATGTGTGTGTGTGTGGGGGGGGGGGGGGGGGGAGGGGGGAGTGGATGGATGTGATTGTGGGCGCTCTAACTCAAAAAGTACTTGTCATATAAATACCAAATTTCATATATAACACTTAAGCATGAGCCCAAAGAATTGATTAGTTTTTGGACAATAACGGTTAAACGGAAGTCGAGGTTTATTCGAAACCCGATTCGGTTTTTGCGATATTTCTCCGTTAAAACATCATTATTACTTTCTCCATACGTAGTAATGGAAAAGTATTGTGTTCACGAAAAAAAATCGACTTCAACGGAAATACATGTTTTGAGGTCCCTAATACATGTTTAGACTATTTTCGGAATGATGTCTGTGCGTGTGTGTGATTGTGGACGCTCTAACTCAAAAAAAGAATATTAGTTTTTGGACAATACCGGTTAACCGGAAATCGAGGTTTATTCGAAACCCTATTCTGTTTTTGCAATATTTCTCCGTTAAAACATCATTATTGTATATACAAATTGGTATAAGTTTTAGAGAATGTAATTTCCTACAACTTTCATTTGAAACAATTTTCCATAGCAGTTATTATTTAGGAATTATTTATAAATAATCGGTTTTTTCGGTTTCCGTCAAATATCTCCCTAAAAAGGTCATTGG
The DNA here is from genome assembly GCA_036926305.1 of Uropetala carovei. Taxonomy (NCBI): domain Eukaryota; kingdom Metazoa; phylum Arthropoda; class Insecta; order Odonata; family Petaluridae; genus Uropetala; species Uropetala carovei. Next base: position 390,523 of record JAXCHB010000244.1, on the reverse strand, counting down.
TAATCTTCGTAAGGACCAAAGTTGTAGAGAATAATATTTCTTGCAAGTTTTGTTTGAAACACATTTTCGTAGAACCATCCATTTCGGAGATATTTTGCTTATTCGTAACTTTCCAGTATACAGCGCCACCACCATGTAGCGATGAATTCTGTAAACATCTTCAAAATATAATTTACGTCAATAAGGAAGACTGTATTCTTTTACGATACGAAATAATAATTTTGCCTTATGAAGCTATTCATAATAATTTAAATATCTATACCCCAAATATGGAGAAAGTCATGTGTTGGCCGCATAAGATTTTTTTTCAGTGTAACACCTTTTCACCACTCTTATAAGTGTTGTCCCTCTCTTTTTCCAGCGTTTGGAATTCCTCTGTTTTCGTCCTGCTTAGATATCGCTTCGTGTTTTGTTCTTGTTTCCTAATTAATTGACTTTTTTTATTCCGAGATTTTATTATCCCCTTTTTCTTCCCATTTTTCTTCCCCTTCGCGATCCTTGTAATGTCTTCCTCGCTCACCGTTTTCATCAATATCCCGTCTTTATCGTGTTTTCCTTCCGCCTTTATCGCTCCTTATTCCCAATTTGCTCGATTTTAATCTCTTGTTTTTCTCAATCTTCGTTCGGTTAAAGGTTTTCTAGCGTAGCGTCCGTAGTATCGTTTTCCTCTCCATCTCTCCCTTTTATTAAATCTACTACTTCGTCTTTCTTCGTTGCGCAGATTTCTACATGTCGCATTAGATTCTCAGTGAATAGTTTTCTTGCCTTTTTCTCCTTCTTTCTGCGCTCTTTGTAAATACTTCGTCCTCATTGTCGCTCTGGATTTCTGAAAATTTTCGTTCTCGTACGATCGTTCTTTCATTGCTTTCCCCGTTACATTCAATTTCATCCATTACATTTACTATTTATTCCCTCTCGCTCCAATCCGTTTCTCTGCATTTTCTTTTAAACCCTATTCTTCGCTCCAAAACGTTTCTTTTCATATTTTACTCCCATCCCCTTTACATATTTCCTCTCGTTCCTCCATTTTCCGCATCCTATTTCCATTTTTACCCTCTTTCCCTAATAATCATTCCCATCTTTCGACCTTTTAATTTTCTGCCTCTTCCCCTTCCCCCCCTCCCTCCCTCTCCGTGAAAGAGTAGAAAGCCCAGACTCAATTTTGCCTTAATTAAGACGATCGATTTATCTTCTTTCCACCATCTCTCCCACCCCCAAATCCCCCACCATTCTTACCCCCACTCCCTGTTATTTTCACTTTCCACCCCCCCTCCCCCTTTAAGCCCGCTCTTCCTCGGCGCCTCTTCCTATCAAACCCTTTCATTTTTCAGCCTCTATATCTTTGGTCTATTTCCTCCTCCGTCTTGTTCTGTTTCCCTCCTCGATTTTTCTTCTCACTTTAATTGAAGCGGGAACTATAACTTTTTTCCTCCTAGTCCCATATGAACACGTTTTAATAAGCATCTCTGTCCTCCTTCGCCTCCCGTCTTTCTCCGTTTTGACTTTTAATGGCATAACGAAAGGTCGCTCGGATGTATTCTTCTCTCCCCTTTCATCCCCGTTAACGGCCATGCTACAATTTTTTTATTCCTATTTGATTTTTTTTTAATTTTCAAATTTTACGTTCGGATTTGTTATCGCCGGTTCCTTAATCACCTATTCTGTTAGGTTATTAAGAGGGCTAAATAAAGAGGCCGAAATTAATCAGGGCCGGGAATAAAATAGGGGAGAAATTAAGCGAATCTCTACATGGAATTTTCTGTAGCGGCGCATTTTACTCGTATTACAATGGAATAATAGTTTCGAAGTATTTCTTTTATTCATCTTGAATTGAATAACGCAATTCGATTTCCTATTCAACGTTTCAAATTGAATCGAGATGTTTCGTTTAAAATAGTGATTTTGCGAGTCTGTGAAATTTTCCACATTTAATTCGTGGCCTAAATGAACAATATTCGTTGAAATTAATAATAATTGATGCACAGCGCACACGAGAGTGATATTTTTGATTCAGTTGCATTCGTAATTCTAAATTATTAAAACATTTTTGCTGTTATTTTCATTATTATTTATTATTTTTCTTAATTGTTTGTTTTTTGCTATTTATTCTAGTGAAATACTTGAAAACAAAAAATTGCTCGTTTTACCTTAATGGATGTCAGCAAAAATCTGCAAATAAAATACGTTGCTCGTACCTCTGTAATTCTAATTTTTGGTAATTTGAATATTCTCGGTGCCTTTTTTTTATTAAGTGCGTAGTTGCTTTAATTTGGAATTTTTGTTCGATTTTTTATTAATGTTTACAAGGGGACCCTGTTAGGATAATTTTGGAGTCGTAATGCAGTTTTTCCTATCTTTATTATTATTTAGTTTAAACATATATTAAAACATTTTGTTCATAATTTTTCTCATCATCCTTATAATTAAATGTATTTTAAATTTCAATGTCTTGGTTCGAAATCACGAAGTAGTTAAATAAAATCAATGTGAAATATTAATGGAGGCGTGCATGCTACATGTTACATTATATAACATTTACTCATGCATAGTTTTATTGCTTACGTCAGCACACGTTAGTGACTCAAGGCATTTTCGTGATCGGCTACCAGGACTGTTAATCTTCGGCCGTGTCTCATTGATGAAACACGGCTATGTATCAAACCGTTAACTCCTTGTGCAAGGAGTTAAATCAATGAATGGCATCAAATTGGTTGGTAATTGCTCCTTCGATGGCGAAAAATTGCAATCGGGCATCCTACGTAATCGTAGGCGTAACATAGAAAACTTTAAACGGTTAATCTGATAGATGTAGAGTAGGAAGCTACCAGAAGAGCGCGTTAATATTTATATTTTTTTAAATTTACATTTAATAAGCCGACGCCACAACTATATCTACGTGCATACACAAGCCTGTAAATTTCTTATTGGGAAAATTTTTTATGTCATAATATTTAAAGCTACTTCATAATGCACTTCATAATGCACAGCATAGGTGCATGTTACGTTTGATGATAACGAAATGGAACCTTCCTAAAATTTATTTCAAATTCTTTTTGTCCGACGATAATAGTATCTTCAAAGAATTAAAAATATTGAATATTTGCTAATTTGAAAGGGATCGAGTATTCAGGATAAAAATCTGTGCGATTTTAAAATCACGCAGTATTAATTTTATCGAATTCGCGTTGAAGTGAAAAACTATTTTATTTATCTGCGAGTGTTACGCGATTTCGTGAAAAGTAATCGTGATCACTACTCATGCCTACCTGCACTATTTTCCCCGTGAAATACATATATAAGTCCGTAATGTAGCATGAAAAATTAAAGTTGCAAGTATTAAAAAATCCCGGTTAATTGATATTCCGGTTAATCGAATTCCCGGTTAAACCAAAAAACAATCGAAGTTCCTACTGTTCTTTATCCAATGAATCTCGAATTTTCCACGCATTTTTCTTTTTATGAAGAATTTCAATTTAACTTTTATGCGAATATATTAGCAGTCATATCAATCGCCACATTCATTTATAATAACATTACTTCCTGTATGAACCTAATGCTGCTTTCCTATGAATTCTCTTTTCTTTGATCTTTCCCCTGGCTTTCACGCTTCCCTAATTTCTCTCTTGCCATTCCTTTCCTCTCGCCGAATTTCCCCCTCACGGCGTTTCTCTAATCCAGTTTTGCGAATGGTGGTGTCAGATGGAGGAATAATTTGAGAAATTAGGTCGCACGGGACTATGAATCAGGGAGAGAGGGATATCCCTCTCACGTTAACCGATTGATTTCCATCCGCGATGCACGTAAAAGAACGAAATGAAGCTTCGGGAACTTTAAATCCGATCAAGCAACAGAACTTTGCATCTTCCTCGCTCGCAATACACTAGGGAAATGAGACCCCATTCTTAGTTCGACGCTGCCAACCGAACGGATTTCGAAATTTATTCTTTTGCCGCGGATATCCTTTTGTTTCCGCTTCGGAAATTTGCATTCTTTTTTCTATCAGATTACGTAGTTCATACGTCTCTTCCAGGCGTGATATTTTAATTTTAATCGCCTTGTTCTGTCTGTATATTTTAATGCATGTTCTCGTTTTGGTATTATAAAATACTCTTTTGAGTTTTCAAAAGACGTGCATTAAATTAAACAAATAAATATGTTATCACTAATTGTAAGTACGAATTACATATAATGGTCTCGGTTGAGGGAGGATGGCGTTTCAGAATCTCGTTACTAGGCTCCCGGGTTTGATTCCTGCCGAGGCCATGTGCTATTATTTTATATAGTTTTATGCAATAATTTTTAAAAGCCGCTAAGTGCTGTTTATGAGCTAGATAAAAATAAATAAGTTCGCAAATAAAAAAAATTCCAATTAAACAATACACCTTTTTACTTTATTTAGACTTTAATATTTGTCTTCCCCAGCAAATCCAAAATTTCGGAAGTTTTAATTCACATAATTTCAGATAATTTATTATGTATGTACTATACCAGAATTGTAACAACCCCAACATCTTTTACCGTAGTACAGAAACTTTTCGTCGAACTGTTGTTCAGATTCATTGGAATTTTCAACTCGGAATTCATAATCCCGATTCAGTAGAGCGAAATATCACTCACTTTTACGCGCTCCAAGGATCTTTTCCAACAAATACTTTTCGGTGTATCTCAGACGTTTCGTGAGTTGTTGTGTTGTCCTTCAATTCTTACATTCTCTTTCCCCTTTAATACAGTCGTATTAACAGTGAACAAATGTATATCTCTATCTATCTACGATCGATGGCCGAACTTTAAATGCAGAAGAATGTTTGCGTATGATGGTTTTAATGAATTTCCATCCATTGATCTTTAAAAATTGAAATTGACCTGGAGTAAAATGCCCCGTGCGTTCATTATTCAAGATTTTTTTTGCTATTTTCAATTAAATTTTGAGGTTATGTTCATTTTTTCTGAAAGAAGAAGAAGATGATAGATGTTCTAAATTCTTCGCTGAACCACATTCCATATTTTATTGAATATTACTAATTTTTATCTGCAAAAAGCGATATCGTACCTATGATAAAAGGTTGATTAAAAAATTTTTCCTAGAACGATAGCTCTTATCCGCATAATTTGAATAGGAACGCTTCGTGATTTTAATATTGAATATATTTAACGATGAAAATGCACATGGAATTTCATTTTCAAAGCTTTTCCTCAATTTATAATTACGTTTTCTTCCTTTTGCGCATCTACGATTTCAGAAATATTAGTTTCATAAGTTTTCCTATTAATAAATATTTTAATTATATTCACAAGAGTGCCCGATAAAGAGAAATAGGCGCTTTATTATTATTATTACTATTTTTATCCGAAACCTTGTTATCAGTTAATTTTTAACGTTCGCTCCAGTTTGAAATTCGTTGCGATCGATAACATTTTTACGGCGGCTCGCCGGGTTTTTATTGCCTACCAATACATTTAACGTTCGCAAAATAAAAAGAGAGACAATCACCTTGTTTTTTTTTCCGGAAGAAGGCGAAATCCGAAGATAAAAATCTTTTACCCAGAGTGCGCCCCAAAGTCTTTCTCATCGAATTCTTTTCTTTTTTTTTGCTTCGTATTATCTCGAGGACATTTTTTTCCTCTCTCTCTCTCTTTCCCAAAACTCCTCTTCTCCCATCTCGTCCCGAAACAATTCTCTTATCACTCTCTCAGACGTTTTCCTGTCCTCTTCCGTTGTTGCATCTCGCATGCTATCTCTCAATCTAAAAAAACCCTCTTTGTTTCTCTGCCGCCTTCCTTCGCAGGAATCTCCGAGGTAGTTTTACTCGTTATTTTTTTCTTTCAAAAACCCCTTGTATCTCTGGGGCCAAGAAACTCCCAAAATAATCCGCCACCTTTCCACTTCCTCCTGCAAAAAAGCATTCCCGTTCCTCTTTTACCGTGCGAGCCGTCCTTCAATCCCAAAGACTTGTTTTCTCCCTTCAACCCATCTCTCATCCCCTGCCACACACCTCTCTCTCTCATCCCCTGCCACACATCTCTCTCATCCTCTGCCACACACCTCTCTCACCTCCTGACACACCTTTCTCTCTCTCTCTCGCGTTTGCTACATATTTCTCTCTCCCTCTTCTGTCACGCTCTCCTTCCACTTCCGCCCTTATCTCTTTCAGTACACTTTCTCTCTTCCCTTCCATCTTATATTTATTCAGCTAGCTCTCTTCGCATCTTCTTGTCTCTCTCTCTCTCACCGTGATTCACCTCGTTTTTCTCTCTCCTCTATATTCACACTTCCATCCCCCCCTCTCTCTTCTTTTCTCGCCTTTCCCTATATTCATCCCTCCTAAATGTATCCCTTCTCTCTCTCTCCATTCCTCCTTTTCCCATCTCTCCTCTCTTTTTGATCTCTCTCTTCCCTTCCCCCCTTTTTCCTAGGTTTTTACCACAACTATTTCGTCTTTTTTTTTTAGAAGTTTCCGAACCTGTAATTGTATCTCTTAATTGTGCTTTCCTTTGTTTTTGTTTTCTGTTGTTTAGCGTCAGTTTTTTATTTCTGCCAATGTGTTTATATGTTATTATTTTTTATTCTCGTCTGTAATTACTAACGTAGGGTTAAATGTAAGGGGCTATATATATATATATATATAGTCTCAATTTCGCCCTCAATAAAGTCGTTTGCCTGTCTGTCTGACTTTTTCTACCCTCATTACCCACCCCCACCCCTCTGCTTTCTCTGCCTCTTTTTTTTCCTTTTGTGTTCTCTTTCCACTTATTCTTTCTCTCTATCCACCGTCTTTTTCTTCCTATCTATCCCTCTCTCCTCCCTTCCTATTCATCCTCTTTCCTCTTCCCCTCCTCCCTCCCTTTCCTGACACTTTCCTCTCCATTCCCTCTCTCTATCCTTCCTTCCTTCCAGCTCTCTCTCTCTCGCTACTTCTCTCACATCCTTCCTTACTCTCATTCTCTCTCTCTCCCCCTCTCTCCCCCTCCCTCCTCTCTCTCCTACTCTTTCCCTCCTTCCATGCTCTCCCTTCCTCAATCCTCCTCTCCCTATATCCTCCCCTCTTCTCCCACGCTCCCGCATTCTCTCTCTCCTCTCCCTCCCCCTCATCCTATCACTCCCTCCCTATCTCTCCTTCCTTTCTCTCTCCTTCCTTTCCCGCTCCTTCTTTCTCTCCTTCCTTCCTAGCAGCATGATCTCCATCCTCTCCCTCTCCTTCCTTCTTCGTTCATCCCATACTATCATTCCATCCCTTCCGTCTCCCTCCTTCATTCCTCTCTTTCTACCTCTCCCTCCATCCATCTCTCCCTCTCTCCTACTCCCATCCATGTTTTCCCTTCTTCATTCTCTCTCCTCTTTCCTTCCTCTCATGCTCTCCCTCCCTCCTCTCATTCTCTCCCTCCCTCCTCTCTATCTCCTTCTTTCCTACCATACCCCCTCTTTCTCTCCTCCTTCCTTCCTCCTCCCATCTCCCTTCCTTTCTCTCCATCTACTTCCTCCCATGTCCTACCTCCCCCCCTCCCTCTCTCTTCTTCCTCCCTCCTCTCATTCTCAATTTCGCCCTAAATAAAGTCGTTTGTCTGTCTGTCTGTCTGTCTGTCTCCATCTCATTCCTCCCTCCCATGCCCTCCTTTCCTTTCTCCTCCCTTTCTCCTCTCACGCTCGTCCCTTCCTCTCTCTCTCTCTCTCTCTCTCCTTTCCTTCCCCATGCTCTCCCTTTAAAAATCAACCTTTTTCCTTCACCCGCACATGGAGAAGAGCTTACGAACACATCCCCCTCCCAGTTGTGAACACTTTTGCTGCTCGATGTGATCGAACCATCTGATGCCTGTTTGCCATATATCTCCCCCCCTCCCTCCTCCTCCCCCCCGCCTCTCTCTCTCCCCTTATGCCCCATCCTTCTCCTCGTCAAAACCCTCTCTTCCCGGTCCATCTTTTTTTTCAAACCGCCGTCTCCCTCTACACCCGCTGCCCCTCACCTCGTTCTCTCGATCCCTCTGTGTGTTTTATTTTTTCCAACCCCATTTTTTAGTATTTACTCTTCTCCGTCCCGATATAAATATATCTCTTCCTCCTCTTTTTCTCTCTCCCAACCCTCCTCCAGCATTATTTCCCTCTCTCCCTAACTTTTCTCCCTAACTCCTCTCCCTCTACCCAACGCTATATATATATATATATATATATATATATATATATATATATATATATATATATATATATATATATATATATAAAATATACATTTGCATGGTATGTCTGCATCGTGATCATTCAATACGTCACTGTTTTTCCCAATGCCAACTCATCGCGCACTCTCAATTTCTTCCAAATCTTACAGTTCTCTTTTCCTCTTCTTTTTTGTGTCTCCTCTTTTGATTTTTTTCCTTCCGTTTTCCATCGCGTTTCCTCTTCCCATTGATCTGTCTTCTGTTTTGAGTTTTTCGCCTCGTTTTTCAATAACGCTAACCCTGGGTGGTGGTGTTTTCGTGTTGTTTATTATGTACCGAAAAACTACAATATTATGCTGTTATGTATGTTAAATGTGCACTTTAAATTTCTATTCCTTGATGTCTTCCTTCTCAAAGTCACTTGTAGTTCAAATCGCCAATATCAGTGGAAGAAGTTAAATTTTTATTATCTATTCGCAGTTTTCGGATGGCTTACGGTTTCTGCTTTTAGTCTCTCGTGATTTCGACAATTTTTCTCTGACTTATTCTTCACAAATTATATATTCGGAATTTTTTCCGGTTAAATTCCTTTATTGCCTCTTGAGTTTATACGCCTACATTTACGTTATATTAAAGTTATTTAACCAATTCATTTCTGCAACTCTATCAAGCGATGTGAATTTCAAACTGTCGTATTGTGGGTTGCGGACATTTTAGGATACGGATTGTTTAGCGATGCATACCGTCAAGAATACATAACTGTCGATGCACATGTTTTCGATAAGGGTATCTTGATGGAACTGAGTTTTAGGTAGTGCGTTTCATATTAACATTTATATAATATTTTGCAAAATTCTACAAATAATATTTTTTAATGTATGAATCTTTTGCGACATTTCTCCGTACCACTTTATTTCTCAGGGTAATACACCTCGTAGCATTTTTCTGTTTGGACTTCCAGCTAAATTGAATGTTATGACTCCCAAATCTCGTGCTTCCTTAACGTACTATTAGATTCGCCTTTATTATCTTAACCTTTCTCGGTTTATCCATCTCAGGCCATCTCTCTTTTTCTCCATTTTAAATGCGCATCCAATACCTTCTATTTTCCGATCTTTTTTCTCTTCGTTTTCCCTACGCATCGCGCGTCACCACTTCTCCACTCATCCTCTCCCAACCTTTTTCATCCCGTAGCACCCCTTCCCCTCTCAATTCCCCTACTATTTTCCCCCAACTCTTCTGTATGTATTTATCTATTATATATGTGTGCATTATTGTATGTATGTGTGCATGTATGTATGTGTGCGTGTATGTATGTATGTATGTATGCATGTGTGAATGTGTGTGTGTATGTATGTATGTATGCATGCATGTATGTATGTATGTATGTATGTATGTATGTATATGTATGTATGTATATGTATGTAGATAGGTAGGTATATGTATTTTTTAGAAAGAGAGAAACTCGCCATGGGCGAAATCATCTAACGAATATTTTGTTTTCAAAAGTCCTCCTTACTCCCCCCCACCATCCAGTTTCTCCCATGAAACTACGTTTTTTTCCCACTTTTTCTAAAAGGTTTTTATTCGAAAAAGGGGAGAGAGGGTGAGGACTTTCCTTTTATTTTTGTGTACGTCAATGGAAATACGTCTCTGGATGGATAGATCTATCAGAAGGGAAAAAAAAGATAAAATGAAAAAGGGGAGGCCAGATCCGGAGTTATCCGCGGGAATAAAGTCGAGAGACGATATTTTTCCCCCAGGAATTTTCAGATTTTTAAATTCTGTTGGAAACGTTTCGGTACTTCACTAAGACCTGTTTTGCAACATTTTGTCTTGTTTATACAGCTAAAATTGGATGCTGAATATGTTTATCTAAAGATATAGAAATTAATGAGTGAACAATATAAACTTTGGCTTGTTAAAACACTGCGTCCATATTCGGTTACCCAGAAAATTTAATGCCTCGTGGCGTTTTTACCGAAACATGTTTGACTTATTAATTGTAATATTCCAGAAAATAATAAATAAAATATTTTGTTTGCTTCCATCTCATGCGAGTTGCCTTATCATCTTTATTTTTTATTGTCGTTGTATTAACGCTTGCGTATTTGCTCGGTAAAAAATTCAGATAGCGATTTCCTTACCGTTCTTTCAGTTACATTCGTATTTAAACATCAAGCGCACCGTACTGCTCTATGCTGATGACAATTTCACGTTTACAAACGCTTATCGGTCGTATGTGAAGTTCTAGAACAAGCAAATTAATATTCCATTACGAATAGATGTCTGTTTTGTTCAGGCATGGCTCTTGTAATGTCATATGGTGGATGATCATTAACCTAATGGGCTATAATTTTGAATATTTATTTGTAAAAATAGCTAAAAGAGAAGGAAATCAAATTCTAGGAAAGGAATGGTCGCATTACTTTCTTGAAATTCTTTTTTGTAAGTTAATTTATTCAAGGCTTTTATTATTATCATTTTAATAAATGTGGAGTTCAAATGAAAATGTCATAAAATACCAAATTTTTACTTAATAAAGTTATACGCTTGGTCTAAATATAATAAATTAAATGAAATTTTAAAAAATATCATTGGAAGTCCGGATAAATCCGAATCTCATAAAAAAAATAGCGCAATCACTGTTAATATAATTAATAAAATATAAAAGCATTTTATATCAATTCCATGACTGGCGGGCGGAAAGGAAGTTCCTGGAACCAAAGGAACGAGAAAACCCTATTTAAAAGGTTATTATCATCTCCAAATTCTCCACTTGAAGAAAGTCCTTTTTAGCTAATACATTTTGACTCTGTATCCAATCCCAAATCGTATTAAATTTTTTTCCCAATCTTAACAGTATATTTTTTACGAAATTAATTGATTTTATGGTAATCATTTCAGTTTCGTTGGACCTTTTGGCCGCCATCCATGGAATTTATTAACTCATTTGAAGTTTATTGCGTTATCCATAAAGTCCTCTTAAGCGGATTATTTTGTAGATGTCTTTGAAACCCTTATATTATTATATACTTAATCTAATTGATGTCTAATCTCACTCTTCATTAGAAATACAAAGGCCATAATTTCACACACCACATTATAATAGGAATCTCTTCCCTTGGTGTAGGCATGTCACATGTACATTACATGTACAAACGAAACTTACTAGAAATTATATTTCGAGTCCACCATGTGGCTCATGTCCAATTGTTTATTAAGACTAGTCCGCTAGCTATGTTGAAAAGGTTGGAAAAACTACCTAGGACTGTTCTGTATTTGTGACATCATTGAGGACGGCTGCTATGTTTCCAAAATGCGCATTTGATTTTCACCTCACTTTTGTTGCTTTCCGTAGCCATCGATGCACTAAACAGAAATAAGCCGTTTATAATTGTGATAAAAATATCAAAAAATGACCTGCGGAAATGACTGAAGAATTAAATTAAAACTCTTCCCATTCTCCCTCTCTCTCTCTCCCTCTATCGGTCTTGGTAGACGGGTGGTTAGAGTATATGCCAACGGATACTAAGGTCGCGGGTTCGGATCCTGCCTAAGATATGGATGTTTGTGTTGGTCAGAGTTATATGTAAGATTGGACATGATTGTCTAAATATCGCTCCTAATTTATTACTATTATCCCGTTCTTTTCCCTCTCTTCCTCTCATTCTCCCTCCCTCTCTGCGATAGGAATACGCCCCTGCATCTTATGCCGCCGGTGATGCATGTACCGTGACAGACAGACTGAGACGGACACAAGAATTATTGTATAAAGATTGGGAGTTCTCTATAATTTTCAAATGGATACTAAATGCCTGAACTTTTTCTAAATCTCTTATTTTCTATTTTATTGATGCATGAACGATATTATTATACTTGTAAATTCAAGTTTGAAATAGGTTGAATTCTAGCTTTAGAAAATCCTACTTGTAGGAGACTTTAAGATCGAGCCTTACATTTATCGCACGGAAAATTTCTCACTAATTAGGCCTAAAATTGGGTTTTTAATCCGACGAAACCTCTCTAATAACCTGAAATTTAATTACCGTGGTTGCCGTGGGCGTTATTGCCGCGTTAAATCTCACCGAACCAATCATCTTTTCTGCTCATCATAGAGGAACAAACAACCTATAAAAATTACAAAATACTCGGTATCAAGGGCTTATCAGAAATGATCTACGTTCTAGCATGCAAAAGAATGTAATTCACAAAGAGAAATTGATTAAAGTTTAATGGCGTGAGTCTTTTCAGACGATAAATTATTTTAAATGTGCGCAATGTTGATGTAGAAATTTATAACTTTTTGCAATTACTGGATTTTTCGGTAATGTTTCGCAAGTATGCACGAGTAATGTACTAATTGTTTGATGATGGCTTAATTGAAAGGATTTTTAAATACGCTCATTTATAATTATCGTTTTGTGAGCGCGCATATTCCTGTGAAATTGTCAGTGTGTGAATTAAATCTAATTAATTATGGATACGGTCCACAGACTCATAGTGTGTCTAAGTTTAAATCAGTTCATTAAGAATTATCTTGTTGATAAGAAACAAATCTTTGATGTTGCAGGCTAAGGTTAACAAAATTTGAGATAATGCACTACTGGCTTTTACTATTTTATATCTTAAAAAAACCTGAAAACAAGCAGATAGGGTTTATAGATAAAAATTAACATGTCACCAGAATGTTTAAAGTAGATGATATAATTAAAATTATGTTGTGAGAAAATACATATTTCATTTTTTCTTCAAATGAGTATCATTGTCGAAAGAAATATTAATAAATTAATATTTATTCCTTTCCTTCAGTTGATGCTATAAACGCATACAAATTTTTACTTTATGTACTGTATAAAACACGGAATACCGAGACATCTTTGTAGTAAATTTGATCGAGACTTTCGTAGTGCATAATGGCTTCTTCATTTTATAGCCGAAATTGTGGCATGTTTATGGATGAGAGATAATTTTGACCGTTGTTACCTTTTAATGGACATTTAACGCTATCGAATTAGCCTAAAATTTATGACCTAGTTAAATATTTATTCATTATCCCGAGCTAACCATTTCTGCACAAAACTCTTACGCAATGCATAAAGTCCACGTTTTCGTTTTATTGGGACGTAAGTCAGGCGGTTATTTTGTATTTTATACGTCATTCATTAAATAATAATGTACTTGTTCCTTTTGGCAGCCTTTCTGTAAAAATAATTCAGTTAGCCGTTTTCATTCTAGGATAGGCCAAACTATGCATTAATACGTGCTTTCAATGGAAGAGTAAAATTAAAACTAATACCAGCTGAAAACTTCTAATAAATGTTTTATTTACGACGGAAATAATGCCACAGATAATTAATACGGTATTAAAACAATTAAATAGGTATGTAATGCTCGAAAAACAATATAGCTGAGGATTAGTTTTAGTTAGCTTGTTATGTGTTAAAACTTTCCGACCGTAATGTTTCATTAGTGTATATTACTGTCATAAATATAGCTAATCATTTCTAACATGTATTCCCAAAATTACATCGCTTTCCGTAGCAAAGTTTGAGAAGCGCAATGACTCGGGATAAAGGTATCTCCCGATAGAACGATTTCTACCAGCGTGACACGTGAAAATATCGATCGTGTGTTCGCACATCGATGGTCTCGCTCGAACGATCAAAACTTTTTTTGGTGAACGCGTCTTCCTCGGAATGCTACAATTTTCTTAGGCATTTTTCTTTCTTTCTTTTTTTTTTTTGAGCAGCCGATCCGAACTCGAACCAATCTCAGACGACGAGTTCTTCTCTCCCCAGGAGATCGCTCTTCGAACCCGTCTCCCGTTTCGGACGACAAACGTAAGACTCGTGATTATTCTGTGTAAAGAGAGAGAGGGGAGGAAGGGGGGAGGAGGAAGGGAGGATGGAGGGGAAGGGAGGAGGAGGGAGGGAGGGGAATGTAGGGGAGGAATGAAATCCAACCTTTCTTTCTAAAGTCCTTTTTAGATTAAGAGTGGTTTGAAGGCCCGCCCGCCTCAGACTCGCGTTCCTTTCATCTCTTCCCTTCCTCCCCTCCCCTCCTCCCCCCTCCTTACACGTCGTCTTTTCCCTTGATTAAAAAACCGAGGATCAATATCTTCGCCGAGGCGTGGATTGGAAAAATCGCGGCGGTCTCCCCCTCCCTTTCCTCCTTCCCCCCGTTATTCGCAATCCTCTCGGTTTTTATTTTCCTCCCGAACTTTTAACTTTGATATGGTAAGGTGCGTTAAATTGCGCGGATGATGAGTTTGAAGAATTTCGTTCTGCGACGTCTTGTTATTGGGGTCTCGGCGGTGATTTGATCTTTGATCTGATTGTTAGAATTGGCCGTGAGTGTTTTCTGGTGTAGCGTTTGTTTTTAACGTAATTGACTTAATGGAATAATTTTAACTTGAGTGTTTTTTATTTCTTTAAGTCTGTCAGTCGGTGGGAATACGTATGTTGTAATTTATTCTTTCCAGTAATCGTAAAAAAAAAAGTTAGGGAATCACAGTGGTGCATTTCGGCTACGAAGCAGGCGGCGTCAGTGGTTAATCACGGAGAATAGATTCTGGGATTTCATTTCCGTTGTAACATTGATGACGGCTGCCTTGTAGTCGAAATGTCCATATAGTTTTCCGAACCTCTTTTATTGGCATTAGTGATCCAGTTTGTCAGTCTTGACTTTCGCCATCGGACGAACTCTATAATTCTCTTCATGTACGTGATTTTGTGTTAAAGAGGGATAGCCCCACTCACAAGTCCTCCGAAACCCAGTTAATTTAGTATTTCGTTCTTTTTATCTCGATTTGTACTTACTTATACTTAGACATTTATATTTTACATTAAAACATTCCTCCACTCATTTCTTTAAGCTGACAGACACACACGCATGCTTGTAAACGTTAAAAAAAATTTAATATCTATTTTGTGAGTCATTAGTGAATATTATTATCAATATATGTTTCCAAGTTGTTCAACTCGTCACACGCGAGGGAGACGGGACTCGAGAAATGATGCATTTATAAAAAAGATAGGACTAAATTAAACACTGAAATTCTCCCGAGTAAAAAATTTTCCGGGATATTTATGGAGACTCTTAAATAATATTCCGTCCTCTCCCTTCGGCGACAAAAGTAGAAATGTAAAAAAATCTCTCTTTTGATAAGGTTCTTCTTAAATAACAGGAGAGCTAGTAAAGGGCCATCTAGTTTTCGTGCACTCTTTCCTTTATTACTTTCCATATCCGCCAGGACGTATGAGGAGACCCTCTAGCGCCATCTCGTTTCACCATCCGCGTTCTTTATTTTATTATATGTTTTTTATTTAAATCCAGAAACAATTGCGAAACGGGCCGCCGCGATCTCCCTCTCCCTTTCTATCTCTCTCTCTCTCTCTATCTCTCCTTCCCATTCTTCCCCTACATCTTCTTCCCTTTGTAGTCTGGGTTTGCCTCTCTCTCTATCTCTCTTTCTCTCATTTTTCCATCAAAAGAAGGAAGACCGGCGCCTAATTGATGCCGCGTTTGGGATTAAAAAGTCATGCGTTTCAATTTTCTTTTATTTCTACCCATATATACCTCCCTGCTTCCCTTTACCCCGTTCTCCTTCTCTCCGAGTAAGCGAATTTGCTTTTTTCCTCGCCGTTCTCGTGAAATTTTTATTCTACCGTACCCGTAAATGTCGTTAAGGGATTCCTTTTACGTAATCTTGGAGAATCTTTTCCTTCCGCCCTCACCAATCTCGTTGCCTTCCTTTTGTTTCTGCCAAAGAGCTGGAGTTTTAAAAAATAAATAAAAAATCTTCGGAGGAAAGGATCGAGAGGAGTCTTTTGATAAAACGTGTTTTTTTTAAAGAAGGCACGGTTTTGAATAAATTTTTTGGAAGAGGGAACCAATCTGGAAGGTTGTTTGAAGAGACTAGTTAGAAGGGCTTTTAAGTGGGGAAAAATGTCCCCGCGATTAGTTATAGTTTTAACGCGAGATTCCGTCGCGGTACCAAAACCCTAAATCGGGAGGGAGAACTTGAAATGAAGCGATTGTTTCGAGGAGTGGGTAATAATGAAGCTTTGTACGGTGGCCGTGAAAAATATCACACATTAGTTAGGCTTGATTATTATTTTCATTTATTGTATAGCTGAATGTTAAATGGAATTTACCGATCGGCTGGAGGATATGAAATTTGTTAGGTTTAGAATGTCTAGATAACATAGTTAAGACTAAAGGTACTATTCTGCCGATAAATTTCATTTCAACATGGTCCATAAAAAACTCTTTTATTGTATTATACTACAGTAAGACTATTATGTTTATCATTTTTATATTAAAGGAAGAAGCGTTTTTAATCGTAAAATTTAAAGATGTCTTTCATTAGGCACTCACAATTTCATATGTTTTTAAGTTCGCGAATATGTTAGAAGTTGCTTCGATAAAAATACGGATTTAAAATATCGCTCGATTTTTTATTTGCTAATATTAAGAATCGTTTAGTAATCCGGGCGATTTATTTATATATTTGGACTTACGAAGTTACATATTTTATTTCACTACAAATGTGGAGTTTCAAAAGAGGTCACACTTTTACAATTAAAACAATAGAAAATAGATTCAACCATTTTTTTTTTCAAATTGCAAAATTTCCCAAAAGTTTGATTTTTAGTTCTCCGTGTAATTTTTTTTTTTACACTTTCATCAGATTACTCCGGCAGCAAGTTTAGATTTCATTCGTAACACCAAGGCAAAACTGGGAGACAACGCGATTTCGGCAGGAATTTAAATCTTAAAAAAAAAAAAAAATAACAAACCGATTTCCCTTCGATATGCACCACCTAACCCGTACTTCGGAGACTAAAAAGCACGCAATTTGAAGCACGGGGAGGGACCGCACGAATAATCAAGGCGTCGCAAGGAATTTTAGACGACGGGATTGCAGGATCGCGCGCGCGGGGAACACTCCCCCTCCTTCCCCTTCCCCTCCCACACACAAATTCACGAAACTCTTTTTCCGTCTCACCGACGCTTACTCCAGATCCAGCCAAGTTTACGCTGCGATGGTGGCGGCGACCGCGTTTCAAGCCATCCTACCCATTCACTCCTACCACACCCCCCCTCCCCCCCCTCCATCCACCACATTCCCCTTCTCTCTCTCTCACCGTCCTCTACTGCTGGAGAGAGAGAGAGACTTACCCATGTGCACTGACCCGGCACACCCAGTCGGCAGATGCATTGCGCAAACCATATCTCCCTCCATTCTACCCTAGTATCTCACAACTCCCCCTCTAAAACCTCCATTCTCCATCTCCTCTTCCTACCGTTTCCACCTTACCAGTCCCTCTCTCTCTCTCTCTCTGCTCGCTTCTCGGTTCGCACAGTCATTTCCTCATCCCTTGTCTAGGGAGAGAGGGGAGGGGGAGAAAGAGAGAGAGAGAGAGCCAAACCGTGCTCGTGCCGTTAATTACATTGCGTGTTTGGAGTAACCCTAAACCCCGTCATTGTTCATAACTGCAGCTGCCATAGGGAGTTGATCTCTAAGGTGATCTCTTATACGCGGACCAAAGTTTCCCAACTCCCGTTAACTTGGGAGTAAGGGGAGGTTTTGGGGGCGGGGGGGAGAACGATCTTTTCGCGTGTTTTCGGAGTCCTTTTTTCGAGGGTGCGAAATGTTTTTGTGTGTATTTTTTAAATGTTTGGATCGATGGTGGACGATTTTGTTCGAGAGAAAAGTTAAAAAGGACTTTACGATGATCTAGTGAAAAAATTTTCTTGCTTATTTAGCGCTGGAAAAGTACCTAATCATAAGTTATCCTGTTCGGTATATTTTGTTCGATGTTTGATTAACAATTTCGTAAAAGAAGAATTTAAAGGGATTTATGCTCGACTGTTAAAAAAAAATTCCTTGGTACCTATCACTGGAAAAGTATTCTCGAATTTTTTTCGAAATCATATTCGTCAATTTTTTGTTTTGATGTTTTCTTTAACCTGCGGCTAGCCAGACATGACCTGCGGCTTTGGAATTGACAAAACACCTGTAAAAATTTCATGGTCTACACGAAATGACGATATTGACTACATCATAAAACATAAAATTGCGCCATTTCAATGCCACTGTTCGAGAAACGTGTTTACGTTTCCGGTGAAAACTGGAGCATTTCCAAAACTGCAGTTATAGTTACAAGCGATTTATAGTTTACATGCATAAAAATTTTAATTTCATTTTTTTATTTAAGCCGTCAATCGATGCAGTTGTGTGCACTCAGGCCCATAAACATTGAATTATTTTCTTAATTATTTAAACCGTCGGCTTTTTATATAGCCGAACCTCGCAACTAGACAAATACCACTTATCGGTCTCCAAAAATAGTAGTTACATTAAAGGTTAAGCTTGCACGATTAAATGCATTTATCTTTTTATAATGGACTTGGGAATCTCGAAGCACCTTTCTGGCATGAAATTTATTTTCCTAAGTCGCGAAATGATGAAAGCAAATGTATTTAAAATACCGAAATGGCGGAAAATTATATTGAAAATGGAATTTGCAAAGCGCTTTATTTTGCGTGAGACATGAATTGATATGCATATTTGTTGCCTGGAATGTGACGTCAAGTTTAACTTCTCATGTTTATTTAATGAGGAATCGCATTGTGTGTTTAGATCATTTTAATTACGTACATAGGTTCGTCCATGGAATTCTGCTTGTCGTTATCTCAATCGAAAATTATGGAATCATATTATAAAATATTGCTTCTAGATTTTTAAACGATTCTTTCCCTTGACCTTTAGAATGGTTTGCATTTTTAAGTTCGAATTTTATTTTTTCCTTTCTATTATTATGGATAGTATCTTTCAATTAAAAAATAAGTATTTAATAATAGTATTATATCTTATCTGCATAATGTTCATATTATTATTCGATTATTCTAACCATAACCCTGGTAATAAGAATGGAATTTTATTGCGCTCTTAATTTAAGAATCGAATTCAGCGTTGGAAGGTCGTGGTAAAAGAAAATATTTAAAATCTTAATGTTTTGATTAGGCACAAACGAAACTGCCTCAATATTCATTCGGTAAAAACGCAATTATGTTTTTAAAATTACTCGTTTTATGAAAATTAAGATTACGTTAACTAATACAAATAGGAGATGACATCGTTAAATATAAATTTTTAATCAAGGATCACCGATCAATGACATTGAGGACTCCGAACACAAACTTTCGGATAAAAAAACGTAAGAATTGCCGCCGTCCTAATGGATCGTAATGACTATGTCGACACATAATTTAGTTCTGATGTAGAGTCCTTTATAGCCTAGTAAAATGAATAAAGGAGTGAGCGGAAAATCATTCAAGCCATCCGGGTTTGAACGCGGGAGTCGGAGACGGACGGTTCCACCATCTGGACGAGTTTTACAATACGCAAGTGATGTGCCAGTGACATCTTGGAATAGGTGCTGAGTAAGGAAATACTCCCGGGATGATTTTTTTCATCTCCTTCCCCCCCCCCCCTCCCTCCCCCCTTTTAGATGGCCACCCCCCACGGTTGGGATTTTTGTCTTTCCAAAAGGGTATTCCCAAGGCGGCAGTTGTCCCTCGCGAAAAGAGAGGAGCCGTGGATGGTCGGATGGATGAAAGGGTTGGGGAAGAGAAAATGGAGGAACGTTACGGGAGAGAAAGAGCTGCCGAGGGTGTAAAAGAGGTAGTTTCTGCAGGGTGGAAAATGACGCAAGGAAGAAGGGTTCCCAATGGCTCTGTGACAGGGAGGAAAAGCACCGTATGGATGGAAGAGAGAGAGAGAGAGAGGAAGAGATATTGACGTGACAAGGGATACGACGAGGCGATTCCATTTTTTTTTTCCCCCATCCACCCAAAAAAAAAATGAGCGGAATGGTGAAGAGAAGAAGTCTTGAGAGAGAGGGAGAGAGAGAGAAAGGGAGTTGGAAAGAGGAGATAGACGCAGACGCACACAAACAAGAGAGCCGCACGCATCCATTTCCACGGCCATTCTTTCCACGAATCGCTCCTTTGTCTTCTCAATGGGTATAAAAGGAAAGAAAAAATAACAAAGGCTTGGTTTCGAAGACGCCTTCCGGATTATGTAACGTCGATGGTTTCAGTCAACTGTGTTAAACCATTCCTAAAGTTTAACTTCTCTCTTCTCGTAGATTGATATTTCCTTAAGGAGGGCGATCGAGTTGGTATTCTTTCTGTCGGTAAATGGGAGTTCCCCCCCCTCCGCGGGCTACCATTGTTGGAATTCGCGGAGGGAAGGGTTTTTGTTTTTTTTTTATCATCAATGGAATTCCAGGCCGTAATGTGTGTATTGGTTCTGCTCATCTGTTACAGAAAATAAAATAAAATTTCCAGGGAGATAGTTGAGATTGTTGCGGATTGGTACTCCGTGCAGAAATGAGTAATTGGTTCGAATCTTTATTGGTAGACTAAAGAAAGATATCTTCTCAAATTGGAGGATCATTCGTAGTTTCAATTGTGTTAGTCTGAGAAATGTGTAGTTTGGCTTATTTTCTTTAAAAAATATTTAAATATTTACTTTCATTAGTATACTTATATTAACGTGTAGATTATGGCAATATTACCAAATGAGAAACATTTTTATTCGCTTATGGAAGCGCGCCAAAGTACTTTTTGTGTTAGCTTGTAGACCTTATTTTCTGTTTAACTGTTTAGTTAACGTATATTTATAATTCATGTCAGTTAAATAACAATAATATGATAAAATATTTTTAGCTGTCTTTCGCAAATCAAAAATACAGTATTATCGAGATCGAATTATAACTAAAATCATATTGACAAACTATTCATTCGCAAAAGTCTGTCATAAATAGTTTTGGAGTTTTTCATAACCTTCTATGGGTGAATAACCGCTAATAATGTCTGGTTTTTGGCCGAAAATCATGTCTAATTTTCCCAAAATTTTTATGGATATTAGAGATGCAATGTTTGTCAGTACTACAGTTGCAAAATATTATTTCATTATTTATTTCCGCTTTAAACTGACATTTGTCAGTAAATGTTCCAACGAACTAAGTGAAATCGTTCTCAGACGTTTTTTTTTAATTAAAGAAAAATTCAATTTTACTTCATTAATTGCTAATGTCAACATAACTTTTTAGTTTGTTATAAGATTTCGTTAGCTTTATGAGATTCCGTTAGAGTTAATAACATTTCGAAGATGCCATTTCTCGTAATGGAATTGTAATTACGTTTTCCTACGTATTTTCATTCCGCGAGAGAGATTTTCTAGTAATTTCAAAGTCCACTCTTTCCTTTTAACTACGGGATTCCAGTCCTCTTCCCTCCGCCTCACCCCCCCAATGCCTATCTCGTCACCCTCCCATCTGTTACGTGCTCCGTCGCTACCTCGCGCCCTCTATATCCCTCTCCGCATCGACTCGATCCGACTCCAAACCGCAGGGCTCGTGCGGCAGTTGTCACCAGGGAAAATACGGCTGTATATAGATTCGATGAAGTATGTACCGCATTGTTTGTGTAGGGCAACGAAAACCTCATTTCTCAAGAACGGGCGACTAGGTCGGAAGCTGGATATGCTTTCTGAGAATCGCTCGTTTTCCTATAATTTCCGACGAATTCGTTAGTACTTCAGTCGCGGTCCATTTGCTTTTAGCCAGTTAAATCGAAGGAAACGTTCGATATTTTTCGTGCAAGAAAATGCGTGAGAAGTAATTCAGTTAACGTGTATACATATGTTGTTATTATGTTTTATTAACTTTATGGGGGGTCTAGAGAGTAGCTGAAATTATTTTGCTGTTGATTTGACAATTCACTGTTGAGACGCATTGAAAAAATAGATTTTGATTTTGAAGTTTTTATCGAAATTTTTGTGTTTCGGTTACTCCGTTACTCCATCGTTCGTACTTTTAAGCTTCGATGAAAATGTTTGAAATAATCCGGAAGAAAATTAGGTTTTAGCACCAGGCTACCATAGAGTTATTTTCAAGTTTTTTTTAAAGGAATTAATCCTGATTTTTAGCTTTAAGAAATGATCCTGAAAGTAAAATGTGCGCTGCTATCATTAACGTAGGCCGACAATAGACGAGAAGTAAATATAAATTTGTTCCTTGGATAAAGATGTTGAATAGAACGCAGTTCTTTTTCCGGCGCTTGAGCTATCGTTCATGTGTGTATGTATGTATGTATGTATGTGTGTGTGTATACATATATACATACACATACATATATACATACACATACATACATAATACGTATAGATACATACATACATACACACACACACACATATCCATAATTCTTCTTTTTAAATCTTCTGAATACTTTCAAGCGGGGCATAAAACATTTATTAAGGACAAACACCCACAACGAAAGTTTACGGAGAGGATAAACCTCTAACGGCATCCCTCACTGTATTTTCGTCTCGGGTGATTCGAAAAAAAAACGAAGACAATAGCATCGACTTCCTCTTCGCCGCCAATCCACAAAATAAAAGAAACTTCATGTTTTATTTTTCCTAGCGGTTCCCAGATTCTCCTTGTGTGTTTCGCTCCTTTTCGATTTCGTGCCATCTTTCTCTCTCTCTGTCTCTTTTCATAATCTCTCTCTCTCCTTTCTTTTCCACCCTCTATACGTCATTCTTTCTACTCAAAAAAATCTCTCCCACTACTTTTCTGTTTTTTCCCTCTCCCACATCCAGTAAACTCGTTTGTTTAAAAAAAAAATCCCAATCGCTTTAAAGCTCTCAGACTCTTAATCCGGAATCTGCAACTCTACTATTCCGTCGCAGCACTTGAATTCTTTTGCTTGCCTCTCTTTCTCCCTCTTTCTCTGTCTCTCTTTTTGCTTTATTCTACTTTTTTGGACCTCTCAGCGTCCTCCACCACTTCCCCTCCCCCGCCCCCCACACTTCACTATCCCCGGCTCGTCCTCATATCATCTCTCACATCGTTTCTTTTCCCATTCTTAAAACCCAATCCGGCATGGCTCATCTTCATCCTCCCAACTGACTGGAAGCTCCCTCTTCTCTGGTGTCGAGATTTTTCACCATTTTTTTAATAGAAAATGTTCAGGCATTATCTACAGCAATTACGTCTTCATACCATGGATCAGGGATTCTATGGATGTTACATTCATTTTTGAAGTTATGTTGCTAGGATGCTACCGCTACTCTTAGTGCTCAAAGGTAACGTCTTATGTTTAAGTCCACTGTATCAGATCGATGTATTTTAATGCGAGCGAATCTATTATAATACCATAGCGCAGTATTTTCATGCGGTGTTCAGTGCCAATCGGAAAATATGATCCATTTGAACACGTTCAAAAAATCTATTGTATTTTAACAGAATTTACTGAATTTTAATGCCAATAATAAAAATATTGCAGTGTGCAACAGGATTAAATTCAGCCATAAGATTTATATCCATTATTTTTTCTTTTTGTCGCATTATGCATCACTCGTCCTACAATGGAAAGAATGGATTATAGAACCTTATTTAGGATACTGGAATAATTGTGAATGAGGAGAGCAGTTCTGCCATGGTCGGTAATCGTAAATGGGTCTTCCACTTGTTGGGTGGACTATTGAAATAGGCCAATTTTCCAGTCTTGATTTTAATTAATGTCATGCATCATTCTTAAAATCATGGCAAATCAAAGAAGCGAGGTCAGTTTCACGCCATCGCAGAAACCCTTCGCAAAAGGCGTACGACACTTTTTTTTTTGCAGATTTTTAAACGATTACTTGCACGATTCTTTCAAAAAGAATTGAAAACGAACATTTTTCCGGAATTAAATATGTAAAACGCAATAAAAACAAGGGGATACTGATCTCAGATACGTACACGTTGTGACATATAACCTCCACCTCCCAAACTTTCGAGACCGGAGAATTTTGCCAAAGATAAAGCCCTATGTTTGTCAGATGACTGGACACAACAATGCACATGCTCTTTGTGTGTTTTCCTCTCTCGAATTGAATCCTTTGAAAAACCTCCTCCCTCTACACCTCTCCCTCCTGCACAAATAATCTCATTTCCAAGCCCTAGTTTTACGCCCCACTCCATTCGAATCGACCTCACTCCCCCTTCTGTCTCTCTCTGTATATATATATATATATATATATATATATATCCACGCGCCAGAATATTTCTCACTCCCCTCCTGTCCTCCCCTCGTCTCTCTCCACCCCACCTCTTTCCACCCACGCCCTTCTCTCGACTAATCAGGACTCAATCCTTCCCTTTCTCACTATCCGGCACACCTACTTCCCAAAAACCGGCTTCCAATCCCCTCCACATACACCCCCCCTCCCCCTCCCCCCAAAAAAACTACTCCCATCCACCCCACGTACGCCCCGCGGCTATAGACAGCATTTTCGGGTAACAAAAGAGCATCAATCAAGGGAGGGGGAGGAGGGGGGGGGGGGGGGTTCGATCGAATGATGGACGGCCCTCGTACGGCGGTTGCTGGAAATGTTCACGGATCCTGGAGGACCTCACTCGTTCACTAGCGGCGTTTGGGCGACTGAAATATTGAACCCTTTGGGTATGGTTATATAGGAAGGGAAGGGGGTGTGGGGGGGGGGAGTCCGTAGGGGAAAGGGGTGTGGAGGGGTGGGGGGGATGGTGTTGTACGATGTAGTGGTCGAGGAGCTGGAGGAGGTCGGCTTGTGTCTGCTGCTAAAGCTGAAGGGTTCTGGGTAACAGGGACGAGGTCGCATAGTATGTTGGATGATGAGTGGATGCAAGATGGAGGAAAGGGGGTGGAATGAACGGAGGAGGGGGTGAAAGGAAGGGTTGGAAAGGGAGGAAATGGCGGAGAGAGAGGGGGGGGGGGAGAGGGGAAGGAAGGCGAAACACGAGGGGTTTAGTTCGTCAATTGTTGGGTAGATGGCTCCCGATAATCGCGCGAGGCTAATACTCGGTGAAAGTCGAACACACGGGAGCTTTTGGCGTGGAGTAAGATTTTCTTTTTGTGGGGATGGCGAGGGAAAGGGGATTGAATAGAACCACAGAGATGCATGTAACTGGGTTATACTGGGAGGATTATAACCTTGGATTCCCGTTATCTCCTTTCATGACGTATGTGCCTCGTGTGTGTGTGTGTGTGTGTGGCACCGATGAAAGCGATATTATACCATTGATCTGCCGAAATTTCTCCGCTAAGGTATAAAAAAATGAAGCGTCACTCGTCAGATGAGATCTTTTTAACGTTTTTGTTAATCGCTAAGGATATTTTTTGCGATATCTTTCGGAGGATTTTGTATGCCCGTTTTTTGATGCTCGGTCAAGAATATGGCCATTATTTTTTAAAAGTCTTCGGTTATCATCTTTAGTAAATAAAGTAAAAATAAATGCTTATAAAACGGTTACTTTGGGGTATAATGATAATGATTTTCAAAATCGGTGTTCATACAAAAATTAATCTTTGAATTTTTCTGTTGATAAACTAGTATTGTGATATCCTATAAATATTTATAGTATGCTGACCCTGACTTTTACTGATTTTACAGAAAACATTATGTAGAAGCTTTGCAGTTTTTCCTCGTGGTATGTTTAGTTTCATTGGATTTAGTAGCAGTTCAGGTGATAATAAGCGTTTAAATTTTTAATTTGTTATCATGGATTGACCATAACTAATTAAAACGTAATTAACGAACAATGGAAGTGTAATAATATGTCACGTAAAATTAATGAACAAACTTATCCCGTCATTAATCCGTCGCTTTAAAATAATAGTTGGTGCGCTGGGTAGTCCCAGTAACGCGAAATGATGGCTAATCCTCTGGGGAACTAACGGTCTTATGTTACCGCATTTTGTAAATCCACATTTTCCCCCGTTAAGAGCCGACAATACTTATCACTCGGATAGTGACATTTAACAAGGCTTTTCCATCACACGACGCCCGTCTCCGTAAATATAAATTCTTTTTTTTTTCCTCCTTTCACTTTCGTCGTTGAGAACTGGCTTTAGCCAATTAGGAATTTATTTTATCCCATCCTTTCATCGCAGACCGCTTGTCTGTACTCGCATTTTGATTTGCACTTTCATGTTAGTGTCACATGGGACGGAAACAAAAATCCCTTTGAGAGAAGACTGGGGGGGAGGGGGAGGGGGGGGGGAGGGGGAGGGGAGTGAACAGCTCTCAAAGTTAGAGAAATGCGAATTATTTCCGAGATGTATAATTCATTTGATGCGCCGAGACATTATTATTTTTATATCCTTTTACATAAATTTATGCCCTTATTTTTTTAGCCATATTATATATTTTCCCATCGATTGAGCTGTCGAGAAAACAAGCCATTTTAAATTATTCAAAGGGATGTGTACTATGTCTAGTTATCTTGCATTCAGTTTTAATGATCACTTCACATTGATCAAAGGCCTTTCAAGGGATATAACACGTGTCGATCGCTGGCATTAAAGCCATACATTTATGAGGCAAATATACGTTGGACTTAGGCTCACTGAAATGATTGTGGAGTTACTAAATATGTCCTAAAATGCGAAACCTTTGAAGATGTAATAAATGTATCCATTCGGTGAAATAATATGACCGGTGCAAACGTTTAGCATGTGAACTAAAACAAATTTCAGCTATTGAACGCCGCGCGTACACAATTTTAAACGAGATCGAAAAAATATGTGCATTATTTCTGAAATTTAAGAGTTTTTCAAAAATATTTACACGCAACAGCTCTCGCGAATTGGATTTACGATGCGATTTTCATTTTGATTTAATGGATAGATTTCTAATTTAACTATTTTACCATCGTTGCCATTGATTTTTATTTGGTTTCCGTCAAGACTCAATTTCTTTTAACGCGGTACTGGTTAGATTTTGCAGAATCCTTATTGAAAATTTCTTGTACGGAGTTGAATAAATAGAGATAGAACATGTAGCTGCAGTACGACTGTCAACTAGCTTTTACTTAATCTATCTAAGAAAGCCTTAACAAATTTTACCGTCCATGAAAATGTTATTTATGACGCAACCGCACTCAATTATGTTGTCGTGACAACTAGGATCCTCATATTAAACCACGATTGCAAAAGATTTATGAACAAGGTATTTAACTCATAGCAATAAGAATAATTAGAACAGTTAGAACATTAGCGCGTTTCAGGAAAGGTTTGTTACGCAAAATTTGAGTAATTATAGAGGCGCCGTAACTATGACGGGCAATTTACTACCGGCAAACCTTGCGCACGGGTTTCCCAGCTACCGTCAAATAAGTCACTTAGCGAGCGCCTCTCTTAATACTGGTACGAACAGCTTGCTTTCCATCCGACGAAGGCTGGAAGGCGGAGGAGAGAAAAAATCCATCACGTTGGAGATGTCGGATCCCGCCTTTTCGGTGACACGAAAAAAAGTGGTAATAATAATAATAATAATAATAAAAAAGATTCGCGAAAAAAAGGCCGAGGATGGTTTTGGAGGGACGACACGGCGCATCAGGCCACATTTCCAAATATCAGTTGGGACAACGAGGCTTTCAAAGGGAAAGTGAAAGCATCTCCATTACGACGAGGCGGCGACGGTCGCGCCGCTTTTGGGGAAGTACTATCGAGTTACGGTGAAGAGTTGGAGAAAGGAGAGTGAGAGAGAGGGAGAGAGATAGAGAGAGAGATAGAGAGAGAGAGAGAGAGAGAGCGTCTAAGGGAGAAGATAGGAGGCGTATTGAAAAGGAGACTTAGCGAGATTAAGAGGATGGAAGAAGACGGGAGAGAATGATGAATAAAGGAAGAGAGAAAAATAAAAGAGAGAGAGAGAATGGAGGATGGGAGTGAGAGTATGAAGGAGTGCAAGGGGGTAATAAGAGTACGTGCGTTAAGGAGAGGGAAAAAGTACAGTAAAATATCGCGTATCCGCAAATCATTTATTACATGGGTGTCGTTCGTGATAAAAGAATGAGACTGACTGTGATAGCCATAAAAAAAGTGTACCGCGAGAAGTTAGTTTTTTAAATTATTTGTGCCAAGGAATAGTTTATTAGCATTGATTCGAAAGAAAAATTAAGGGTAAATGTCGATTACCGAAGCCGTCGAATACGTATGAGTTATTTCTCAGGTAATCCGAGCGATCCGTAGGTCTATGAAAGCACCATAAATGCCATTTTTATTTAGGGGAGCGTTTTATTTATTTATAGCAAATTAATTGGTTAAGTGGTCAATTCTCTTTTCCAAAAAAATTGCTCTTACAGAACGATCTTTGTCCTGACATCTTCCGTAAAAATGGGATTTTATTGCGTGAAAGAGTGAGTGAGAGAGAGAGAGAGAGAGAGAGAGGGAGAGAGAAATGAGTGAACCAGAGAGTAAGAATGTGTATGAAAGAGTTAGACGGGAAAGATGAGAGCTTGGGGGAGTAGGAATTTACGAGAGACTGACGAAGAAAGCGAATGAGAGAATATGAGAGAGAAGAAAGTTGAAGAGCGCAGGAGAAAGCGAAAGAAAGAATCATTATAAAAGAATATGGAAGAGTAGAATAGAGAAAGAGAGTTAGACGAAGGCACTATAGTCTGTTCACTATCTGAAGTCTCTTGACCTCAATAACTGCTATGGAAAATTGCTTCAAACGAAAGTTGTAGAAAATTACATTCTCTATAACATTTGTATAGAATTGTATATACAATAATGATGTTTTAACGGAGAAATATTGCAAAAACCGAATCGGGTTTCGTATAAACCTCGACTTCCGGTTAACCGGTATTGTCCAAAAACTAATCAGTTCTTTGTGCTCATGCTAAAGTGTTATATATGAAGTTTGGTAACGATATGGCAAGTACTTTTTGAGTTAGAGAGCCCACAATCACATACATCCACACAGACATCATTCCGAAAATAGTCTAAACGTGTTCTAGGGACCTCAAAACATGTATTTCCGTTGAAATCTCCAAGTAGATTTTTTTCGTGATCACAATACTTTCCCATTACTACGTGTGGAGAAAGTAAAAAGAGCTAAAAATCGCATTAAAATTGAGAGATTAAGATTATCGATAGAAGGTTCAGAAGATCGTGTAAAAATGGGAAAGAGTTTGAACGGAAAGTCAAAGAAAGAGGAAGAGGAGAATGTAGAATGCGAAGAGCAGACGGGCGAGGAAAACTCATTATCCGCCGTTCCGCAGAGGGTAGCTTTAACGGGGAACAATGAAATGAATATTTCTCCAACTTCTTCGAATTCTCTATCCTATTCTGGGCTCTCTCCTCTTGCATAATCTATCCCACTATTTTTCTCGCACGCTACTCATACTTCATACTTCATACTCTGGTAGTTTCAATTTTCTCTCTCTCTCTTTTCCCTTCGTGGGTGTTTTCCTGCGTGGTTTTTACTTTCTCCACACGTAGTAATGGGAAAGTATTGTGATCACGAAAAAAATCGACTTCGAGATTTCAACGGAAATACACATTTTGAGGTTCCTAGAACACGTTTAGACTATTTTCAGAATGATGTCTGTGTGTGTATGTGATTGTGGGCGCTCTAACTTAAAAAGTACTTGCCATATCGTTACCAAACTTCATATATAACACTTTAACATGAGCACAAAGAACTGATTAGTTTTTAGAAAATAACGGTTAACCCGAAGTCGAGGTTTATTCGAAACCCGATTCGGTTTTTGCGATATTTCTCCGTTAAAACATCATTATTGTATATACAATTCTATTCAAAGATTATAGAGAATGTAATTTCCTACAACTATAATTTGAAACAATTTCCATAGCAGTTATTGTTTAGGAATTACTTATAAAAAATAATCGATTTTTTCTGTTTTCGTCAAATATCTCCTTAAAAACGTCGTAATTGGTCATCTTCGTAAGGACCAAAGTTGTAGAGAATAATATTTCTTCCAGGTTTTGTTTGAAACAAATTTTCGTAGAACCATCCATTTCGGAGATATTTTGCTTTTTCTTAATTTCCAGTATACAGGGCCACCACCATGTAGCGGTGAATTCTGTAAACATATTCAAAATATACCTAATTTACAGCAATAAGGACGACTGTATTCTTTTACGATAGGAAATAATAATTCTGCCTTATAATGCTATTCATATTAATTTAAATAACTATACCCCAAATATGGAGAAAGTCATGTGTTGCCCACATCAGATTTTTTACTAGTTTGGCCATGTCGGGTCTTTCTTAGGTTTTTACCACAACTACTTCGTCTTTTATTTAGAAGTTTCCGAATCTGTAATTGGATCTCTGAATTGTTTTTTTTTGCTTAGTTTCAGATTTTTTATTTCTGCCAGTGTGTTTATGTTACTATTTTTTATTCTCATTTGTAATTACTAACGTAGGGTTAAATGTAAGAAGGGACTACATAGTCTCAATTTAGCCCTCAATAAAGTCGTTTGTCTGTCTGTCTCTATACTTTAACTACCATGTTCTTCTTCACGCTCTCTCATCCATGCCCCATTCCGAAAACCTTCCCTCTTCATCTTTTAAATCTTTTCCTTCTATTTTTTCCCCTCGCGTCATTCTCAGTTTAGGGATTATTCATAAGAACTCCGCGCAACCTCCTCGAGGAAACTGCACGCTTTCGTCGTAACCTCCCATTTCCGTCCGCCGTGCTAACTGGATTAATATTAATTTGCGTTGGTAGTCTACATGTGAGATGGTGGCATGTCATAATGTTCTTGATGTTGAAGCTTTTATGTTCGCGTGAAAGAAAACCCCGGAATTTTAAGGATTTTGCGCAAAGGTGATTTTCTCCTGTGCGCATATGCGACGAATTGCCGCTAAATTCACGGTGTTTTTTTTAATTTAAATATTAAACAAGCTATTTGCACATATTTATTTAAAGGGTTCAATGGATCGTGTATGAATTCGGAGGAGTTTCATAAAGTATAATTTAAGTCGGTATTTGCCATATGATGATTATATAAAAATATTTAAACGACTTTCCAAATAAAACAACCTTTTATCTTGTTGGTATAAATATAAAAGTTTCAAAATTAAAAAAGTTTCACAGAATATGAATATTTGCGGAACTCCTGTAAACTTTGCATATTCGTGGCTTATATAAGTCATATTTCGTGGAGATATTTACGTTTCTCATATTGAAAGGAATCGTTTTATTTGCCATGCGCTAATACATATGTATAAAAGAGGCAATAATATTTTGTTTTAGCAAGTTTTCTTAAAATACAAATATACGCGCTAATGTGATCACCCTGTCTGTGGGCAGTAAACCTTATTTATTTTGAGAGTGATATTCGGAAAATTCTTTTGAATTAGATATTTCTCATCAATCTGTGACAGGGATGGGCAACTTATTTTTCAATGTAGGTTTGGCGAATGAGAAGTGAAATTCCCCACACCATGCAAAAATTAGGTGCAAATTAGTTTGCGCAAACGAAAATTTAAAAAAAATAACACACTGCTTGAACAAGTTTATTCCTAACGTACATTTTGACTACTCAGTTACAACTGCCTTAGACGCAAATGATGAAACAAATTGCCACACTTCCATAGAAAATTCGCCACTTGTGGCGATTGGCGACAGGGTTGCCCACCCCCCGGATCTATGAATTTTCCGCTCGTTGGATTCTCTCGGTATTTCATAGATTTTCAGCTATTAGGAAAATTCAAACTTTGAAATGATAACTTAACCCATTCCACTGTATGGAGGAGTGAGTTTTCACGGATGGGGAAAGTCTTAGAGAGGATGTACATTTCAGGAATCTGAAAATTATTAAGAAAGCATGCTTCCACCTCTAACTTTAGCAACGGTATCTTGCTTCTTTCATTTTGATCTCAAATTTTAAGTCATCTTAATTATATTCGAGTCTCTCTAAATTCGTCATCTTGATCGATCCACTCATTGACTAAAAAAATTTTGCAGTTGAAAAAAATCGTCTTACATCTTTGAATAACAGTGATAACATTCAGTGATACATACGTTAACCCTTTTATTTTGCTCAAGTTTAAGCGCTTCAAAAGCGTATTTGATCTCTTGGCGTTTTTAATCCAGACAACCTTGTTTATTATTTGTTTTCGCGTAGTCGTTATTTATTAAAAAGTTTTTTGAGAAAGAAAAAAAAATTTCGAAAAATTCCCTCCGGTAATTCGTAACCCAAAATTTTTCCAGTGTTTTTCTTTCTCTCTCTTTCTCTCTCGCTCCGACCAAACCCAATAGTTTTCTTCCGCTAAACTCCATTTCCAACGTTTATTTCCACCACTGGCACACGTCTCCGCAAGGCCTTTGAAAGTCTCAACGAGATTTCGCTGGAAATCCAAACCAAATCAAACAACTCCCTCGAATCGCCTAATATCTCTCTGTCTCTCTCTCTCTTCTCTCTCTCCTCTCTCTTTTCTCTCTCTCTCTTGTCTCTGTTCTCTCTCTTTTCTCTTTTCTCTCTCTTTTCTCTTTTCTCTCTCTTTTCTCTTTTCTCTCTCCTCTCTCTCCCTCTTTCTACTTTCTACGAACACGCGCGTCCTCGCCTTCATGCACACAAGAGGCCATACCCTCACACACGAGTCCCATTCCAATGCGCACATTTCATGTCCAATATACACCAGCTATAAACTACCCTTGAATCAAACCTTAAACCCATTCATCCTTCAGCTACGCACCTATCGCACACCAACATGTCTCTCTCCATTCTTCTTCTTGTTTATGACTCTCTCTCTCTCTCTCTTTTATTGTGCGTTAGTGCATGGGGTGGAAGCAAGAATACTGTGGTTTGTTTTAAAATATTAAAATGCGGGAATTTTTAATGTGAAATACTTTCGGCTTTTTTCACCCAAGGTTCGTGTGTTTTCGCGTGCATGTTTATTATCGTCTCCAGCTGAAGTTGGGCGATGTGGCATTATGATGCAAATTAGTCGTGCATAGTAGTTGAAATGGAAGCGCAAGAGGAAATTTTAAGTATAAGCCTCGCAACAAAAGGAGGCACCGCTGATTATAATATTTTTTTTTCAACATCATGGCTGTTTAGTGCTGTTGCATCTAATTGTAGTTTTTTATTTGGCCAAAAAAATTTAATTTTACCGTGTTAAGTAGATGTTAATACATTTTAGAAATAATTTTCTCCAGAAAGTTAGCGACCGCATTTAATTTTTGTCGATCGGGTAACAGCTTAAAGCCACCGCTGTGTGTGTGTAGGTACTGTGAATTATCGTTTCATTCGAAGATGATGAGAAATGTTAACGAGATTCTCATGCGATAAAACTATCTACATCATTAATTAATTATCTGAAAGCAAAGATATTATAATACGATAACCATTGTCTGTTTTTTTCGCGTTGTTTAGATATTAGTTCTGTTAACATAGTACTTAGCAATATATGTACTACTTCATCAAAATTGTAACTACCGAGATTTTAGCAATTAAAATAACTATTACTTCTGAACAACGAATTCGATTAATATAATTTCTATCGAAAGTTGAATATGCGCAAGCTGTTTATAACACGTTTTATCGTACACGACATGGACGCTTTCGTAAGGCTGGATTTTGATTATCAAAACTGCTTTTATCTTTTTTTTTAGGAGGTCTTACTATAAACAAGGAAAATGCCGACAATTTCGGGATTTAAAAAAATCTGATCTTGTTATAATCGCGAAATAATACGAATGTTTTAAGGCGTTAGATGACACAAAGGATATAACCTTATCGTTTCGTGCGAGGACATTTTTTCGAAGGGTATTTTTAATCCCTACGAAAGCACCTAAAACCGTTTTCAACGTCCTCCATGTATCGCTCACCATTCCCGTGTCCCGATTATTTTAATCTTTGCCCTTCATCTAATTTACCTCAATATTCTCGTGTCACTCTCATACACCTCCTCCCTCCTCTTCCTGTTTTCTCTCTGCCCCCCCCCCCCAGCCCCTTCCCCCCCTACTACACCATCGCACTCAGCTAATCTCTCCGCCCCAAGCCTCTTTCCTTCCCTCCCCCGACACACACACACACAACCTCACCCTTCGCCGGGTGCAAAACATCGCCCCCATTAGCTTTCTTCCCCCCTCCCTCCCCCCCCTCCCTCTCCCCCCTCCCTCTCCCACAAAAAAAAACTTTCAACTGACTCCTGATCTCCCTAGTTCTACATTATCCTCAAACCATACCTTATCCTTTCATATTGCCTTTTACTCGCATTTCATAATAAAGCGCCTCTCGCTTTACCGTCTCAACTCGCGGCGTTTTTTAAATGTATTTTTCGTGTCGTTTTTTAAAAAAATTCTTCCTTCTACCGCCTGCGTTATATTTTTAAAATAAATTTGGGGAGTCGTGTCGTGTTTCGCTTTTTTCATTCGATACCGAGGTGCTGGAGAAAAAAATGGGCGAAGCGTGCGAATAAATTGGGATAGCTAAAGCGTATCGAATGAAGTGGACGGTGTGAGATGTTTTTCTTCTGTCCCTTATTCCTAAAAAAAAAAAAAAAAAAAAGAGGAAGAAGACATGTGTAGTTCGGGGGGAAAAGAAAGTTAAGGGAGACATTTTTTAGGGTGTTTATTTGAAGGAGATGGTATTTCAGTTCGAGAAAGTGGAGATATGCGCTCGCAATAAATTTGGTCGATTTTTTGGGTATTATGAAGGTAAGGAGAGTGTGAGAATGGCGGAGGGGGGTGGGGGGAGAGAGTTTCGCCGTGTAACTTACGCGGTCTATAGACTTTCCTGGTGGGTATTATTACCGATTATGACGTCTCGCCTGTTTCGTTTTCACATTGTCTACTTTTCTGACGGTGTTTTTTTTACTTACGTAATCGTTAAAAATATATGTACATATTCCTATTGGATAAGCGATAAAATATCTCGGTTACTACCATATAAAATTTTCTTGATAAATCTTACTTTTCTTCCTGAGGTAATTATTGTTGAAAAACACAAAACTTTGGACTAATTCGAGACTTTGCTCAGGGCTTTATCACGAGTATGATTAGACTTTCAGGGCGTACAGTTTTACGAAGCACGCTTTACATCATTTTCCTATGGAATGTAGCTCATCTTGTATATCTGGGAAGTTACTTCTCAGAGTAAAAGTTTTGAAAACTTACTATAGATTTCAGATTATGATATTTCAGGCAGTCTATTGAAAACATTACATGTTTTTTTTATTTGCTCGATTAAAAGGGTAACGAGTACGAACATGCAAAATAATTATTTCAATTAAGTTCACTAAAATCTTAGCGTCTTAAGATTCCTTAAATACAAGTGATGAAATCTTCTAAATACTCGAAAGATACATTAAAGAAACTTAATGCATTAATGTACATTTTTCAAAAAGAAAAAATCCTTCGTTTTATATATTTGTATATTGCAGTTTGTGAAGTCTCAAAAACTAGTTTGCATTAGAGACACTTGTCACCAGTTTTAATGCATTTAACCGTCAAACCGTTTGGTCCGACTTTGCCCCGAGACTCCAATATATCCCGCATAAAATCTCGCTCTCTCTCTCTCTCTCTCCATCTCTTCGGCAGGTCTCTCTCTCCTTTCTCCTTTGAGGAAGAGGCCAAAGATCCCTCCTCAAAGACCCTCACGTCAATCCTCCTTGTCCCATCCACGTCCATCCCGCATCTTTGCCATTCTCCCCCATCTTATCCGGCCCTATGCTGTCTTTAACACCCTCCCCCCATATCCCATCTATCAAACTCTGTCTCTTTATCGTTATATCCTTCCGTCTCTCTCTCTCTCACTTTCAACCTTTCGAACGTCTTCCTCTTTATCCGCGCGGCCTTCAAAGTAAATCCTCCTTCAAAATCAAAAGCGTTTATGGCGAATAAAAAGGTGATGTGAAAAATTTTGGCGGATCTTGTGAAATACGTCATCCTGTCGTCCTCGTGTAAATTGTGCGTATTTCAATTTTCCAGTTAACAGTCTTTTAGTGTAAAAATAGCGCGATTTTTGCGGATTATCCGCCGTTCTTTCGCGTCGTATACTATAAAGGGTCGTATGTGTAGTTATGATCAGTTTTATTTCGTTGCTTAGAGATTATACGAATGAAACTCATTTTGCTTGGATTAAATATACGTACAGATCAGGTGAAAAGGGCTATACCCATGATGAGTGTCATTTCAAGTTGCGTAGATTTTTATTCTCTCTCACCTTTCAATTTCCATGTTTAATGAAGTACCATTGATACAAAAGAGTTGATTCATATTGAAGCAAATTTTAAGGGCTTTAGAAATTTTTTGTAAGCTGCAGGATTTTTTTGCCCTGATGGCGAACAATAAATCGTTCTTCTATAGAGTTCGAAAAGGAAATTAGCCAAATTTACCTTTTCATCAGTTAGTGTGTGTGTGTTGGCTTGTTATTTTTCCTTTTAAAATGACGATAAAAAAGTTGTTGAAGGAATGTAGTGGGGGATGGCTGAATCAAAACAATTAAAATCTCTTATTAGGTTTATCAGTAAACAAAATACATTTTATATAATAAATAATTATAGAAAAATAACATGCCAGCACTTTAGAAAAAAAACAAAATTGATTGCCTTTATGCAGAAATCGGTAATGGAGGCAAAAGCCATTATATAGATGTTTGTCTGGCTTTTATGCATTACTATGGAAGGAGATTTAGCATAAACAAATTATGTCACTTTATAAAAGAAGCGGCGGAAATATTCATACAGTTGGCATTACATAGGTTTAGAAGGAAGACCGTATTAGGAGCTGACGTTTCAAATACCAAAGATGGAGAAATATCGATATAACAGGAGATAGAAAAGAAGCAAATGTGATATTTTACTAACATTTGCGTATTCGCCCCGAAAAATAAGCTCAATTCTTTGGAAAATGGGTGGTAAAATGGTAAAATTAAACCGACAAAAAAAGAGGGCGAGAGAGAGAGAAACAGTTGTCAGACCTGTGCCCGGGACACAACGCTTGGGGGGGGGGGGGGGGATATTTAGAGGTTTGGATCGTAATGGAGGAGGATAAAGGAGAAACCAAAGGATAAAAGGGCGAGCGAACGGCTTGGAGCCAAAATGTCTCCCTCTTGAGTGTTTCTAGGAAGAGCCGCTAGGGAGTGTTGCAGGCGTCTTTTGTGCTCTTTATTTCTTTTCCCTATGGGCGACTACTCTCTCTCTCTCTCTCTTTCTCTCTGTATACTTCTCCCTCCTTTTTCTATCTCTCGGCAGCACCCTATTCTCTACCGCGTTAGCCCCCGAGGGGTCTCAACCCATTGTAGAGAGCGGAGACCTCTAGTCGAATTAGCGGTGGCTCTTCCGTTTGATGTCGATTGAGATACAGACCCTCTCTCCGACCTCGACGGCAAACGAAATCCAGCCGTACTTCAATTGTCTGGAGCTTTTGAGCCGCTCCTCACGACTCGGAAGAGACGTACATACAAACAGACAACTGACAATTTAATATTTTGGATTTATGCTCGGGACGTTAAAGCGTAGACGGGAAAAGAAGTGGAGCTGAGGGAACACAGCATTGCCGCCGTTAAAAGCGGGCGAAGAAGTTGGGTCCTTGTTTTGTCGTGTTTTCTGCCATATTAAACTTAATTAGCGATTTAGTTTACGAGTGAGTTAAAAATGTACCTTTTGATGTAATCTAATTTTGATGTTTTTTTTGCCAGGACAATGCAAGCTGCATCAGTGACATATAATAATTGGATCGCGTTCCGTTTCATGATATTTCATCTTAATATCATAGTTAAAAATAACGAATTTGTAGAGTAAACGGAGTGGGAAACATTTTATTGCTCATTTTTTAATACTTGGCTTGGTGGAATTTTAGCTTTTATCGCATTCCTCGAGTGCATTTAGCAGGTCATTCTATGAAATTATTTCTCTAGTTGGTACGCTTTCACTTAACGTAGACGCAGATAAGTGAGGGAAGGTAAGAGAAAAAACGTTGGTCTGTACCATGCGTCGAACCGAGATCATAAACTCTCCTGGCGGATGTTCTACCTTTGATCCAGCAAGATAGATCTCTCATCTTTGCTAGGAAGTTTTAAGGACCGGGTTCGGTTCCCGTTCAATATAGAAATATTTCATTCTGTCAATATTTTCTCTATGAAGATATCTCCTGGTGTAATAACCGAATTTCCCAACTCCAATTCAAGGACGCTATTTATGCATGAAAAAAATTAGCCAAGTTTCTCTGCAGAGTGCGTTTTTCTCTCTGAGTGCGTTTTTTTTTAATGAGCCGATAGTTTCATTTGGCGTCGTGTTTGCGCATTTGCTGTAATAGAAACTGTGAAGAAACCGTGATAGAGAAGTGAAACTTGGAGTATATATTTCTGTACTGTTGCCATTTGTTTTTATTTAGATTTGCGTTTTGATATACCTATATATAGGGCCAGATAGGGACCCGTTAATTTTTTAAAATATCTCGGAAGATATAAAAAGTGGTATGCTGTAATTATGAGCGTACGTTTTCACATCGAAACCAGCTCCAAATGAGAATTCAGTGACCGAATATGTGGCGGCATATCCACACAAAAAATAAATTAATTTAAATTAACGCATATATATATATAAAATAGGTGATCAAAATCCAAATTCTCCTCATTTCATCACTTATGTTAATGGGAGAAATATTAACAGCGAAATGCAACACAAAATATTGGTGAATTTAATAGTAAAATAATACATATTTTATCCGCGTTCATGGATATAACACTCTACCTGTTTAAAACAGCCTTTATAATATACTACGTTGTTATAACATAGCTCATTCAATTTTTTGAACGCAGCGTTACACCATTCGAATTAATTATTTTTCGCTCAAAGCCGAAAAACGTGAGGTTTTTTCTGGGGCGGCATTAAACTATGCGTCGCACGGCCTTGCTCCGTGATCGAGATTGTTTTTTAAAGCGAAATTCAACATAATCCAGGAGGGGAAAAATGAGAGATCAGCGTAGAGATAACAGCCAAAACGTGCATCGAAAAATTTTCAGCGATCACATTTTTGAGACGGTGGATATTATTATATTTTTTTTACCTTCCGCCTTCTTCCTTCCTCGTCCCCCCCCCCATCTCCTTCCAAACGCCGCCCGGAACGTCGGTGGAAATGATGTAGGTCGAGGAGACGACGATCGCCATATCCCATTGATGAATGTCACGGGAGCGAGCGAGATTCTAATCCCGAGATAGCGACGGAAGCCGTGCGCTCGCGCGCCATGTTGAACGAGGAGCTAGCGAGAAGCCATCTACCGCTCCGACGGCTTTTTTACTCCCCCCCCCCCCCCTCAACCGCAAGTTTAAACAATGGAGCACGGAGGAGCATGTTTTCGAACCGGAGTGCGGCTGATACTCTGGCCTCCGCTTCTCCTCTCGTTATTAGGTAGCGAGACGTTAAGAGTAAGAGGTCCGTGTATGTTATATATATATATATATATGTATATATATATATAACAAAGATTAAACAAATAAGGAAAACGAGAGGAGAAAGACAGACTTGGGACCTAGAAAAACTGAAAGAAAAGAAAGATGGAAGATCGCCTTTGAAATTTGGAAAACTAACCTAAGACTGTTGATACAGAATGGGAGGAAATTAAAGCCAGCATCAAAGATACCGTGAATAAAGAGATTGGGTTAAAAGGGAAGAAAATCAGAAAACTATGGATCACTAAGGAAATTCTGGAGAAAATGGATGAGATAAGAAA
The DNA here is from genome assembly GCA_036926305.1 of Uropetala carovei. NCBI lineage: Eukaryota > Metazoa > Arthropoda > Insecta > Odonata > Petaluridae > Uropetala > Uropetala carovei. The sequence continues at coordinate 350,830 of JAXCHB010000244.1, read as the reverse complement.
ATGGAAAAACGTTAACAGCGAAGAAGGTAGAGCCAATTATAGACGCATAAACAATGAGTTGAGAAGGGTAACAGATAAATATAGGGAAATTGGATAAAAGAAAAATGTGAGGAAATACAATAGATGGAGAAGTTAGGACGGTACGATATGATGTACGCTAGGGCCCTGGAGTTAGAAGATAAGAAGCTTAATTGGATTCGTGGTAAAGGAAGTATTAATACAGATGGAAAAATAGTCGCAGAACCAAAGGATGTAGCACAGGTATGGGAAAAATACATTAAGGAACTATACAACAAGCAGGTAGGATCGTCAAAAATAGAACTGGAAGAAGAGGATAACTTTGAAGAAGACCACTTGGGACCAAGTATTATGAAAAGCGAAGTAGAAAAGGCGGTACTGGAACTGAAGAAAAGAAAAGCTACAGGCAGCGATGGAATACCGGCAGAGGTACTTAAAGTCTTGGGATCGGAAGGAATAAAAGTGATTACGAAGCTAATTAACAAGATTTACGACTCGGTAGAGTGGCCTCAGGATTTCTTATATGTAACAATGATCCCTCTAAAGAAGAAGCCAAAGGCAATGCAGTGTAAAGACTACAGAACAGTAAGTCTACTGTCACACACTTCGAAGATCATCACGAGGATTCTTAATGAAAGGCTAGAGAAAAAGGCCGAAGAAAAACTAGGGGAAGGACTTCAGAAAAGGATGAGGAACCAGAGATGCTATCGGTGTAGTGAGAATCATATCAGAAAGGGCAATAGAGTACAGCCAAGATTGCTGCGTATGTTTCGTCTACTGATAGAAGGCCTTTGATAGAGTATATAGGGTACTGATGATGAGGATATTATAGGATATAGGCGTAGACTGGAAAAACAGGATACCGATCAGGAATACATAGGTGAATCAAGTTGTAAAGGTCAGATTGGAGAATGCGGACACCAGCGGAGTACATATCGGTAGAGGAGTAAGACAGAGCTGTTGTCTATCGCCGATCCTATTCAATATATATGGAGAGAGGCTAATGCAGGAAGCGTTAGAAGGCACGGGAGATTTCAAAATCGAAGGAAGGATTATATGAACAGTGAAAAACGCGGATGATCAAGTAGTACTTCTAGCAAGAAAGGAAAAGGAACTCTAGAAAATGATAAATAGACAGGTAGAAAATACGGTAAGGAAATAAATACAGAAAAATTCAAGGTCATGCGAATATCAAGTAAAGAAGGAGAAAATTTTAACATAAGTATTGGAGGAAAGCCATTAGAACAAGTTTCAGATTATAAATACCTTGAAAGCATCATAACGAGAGAAGCAAAATATACCGATGAAATTAGGACAAGAATAACGAAAGCAAAATCCGCTTTCAGAAGAAAGAAACTCTTACTAACGGGAAATATAAAGCAGGAAATCTGCAAGAAGTTGATAAAGCAGGAAATCCGCAAGAGGTTGATAATACGCTATGTATGGAGTATAGCTTTTTATGGGGCAGAAACATTGACGCTAAGGAAAAATGATATTAAATACTTGGAAATCTTCGAAATGTGGACATGGAGAACAGTGCTGAAGATAAAATGGACAGATTGGGTGAAAAATGAGGAAGTACTACTAAGAATAGGAGAGAAGCGAACGATTATACAGACTATCAGAAAGAGGAAGGCGAACTGGATTGGACGTTACCTGAGGAGAGAGTGCATGATTAAAGAAGTGCTAGAAGGAAAACTGGATGGAAAAAGAGAAAGAGGTAGGAAAAGGTTTCAGCTAGTAGACGACTTGAAAGGGAAAGAGAGCTATCAAGACATGAAGAAAACTGCGGAAAATAGGAGTATATGGAGAACCAAGTTTAACCATGAATAATCACGGACCTGTCAACGGGCTACCTGTGATGATGATATATGGTGTATATATGGGAGAGAGGGGGAGAGATTTTAAAGATGGTTGAGAGAGAAAGAAAGATAGATAACGCCCAGTTGTTTAGAGAATAAACACGGCAGATCGGATATAATAACCGTGTAGTGAAGAATTCGCCTCCAATGCTTGGAGAGAGACGAGGGCGTATTTATTTTTCATTTGGAACAATTACGCAGTTAATGGCCAATTGCGCAACAATGACACTCGACAGTGGGATAGTCGCACGGGATCCTGCCTACTCTCTCTCTCTCTCTCTCTCTCTCTCTCTCTTGTGTTTAAACATGGAGCGAGTGGACGGATTCGCAGCTGGGATGACGTTTTGTTAATACCGCGGTTTAGATTAGAGAGAGAATGAGAGACGTTAAATGGATATTAGGCTTGGCTCAAAATAGATACGCTAATAGTGCAATAGCTGGATGCGGCAAAGCGAAAAATGATTTTGCTGGCGCGAATTTTTTGTACGAAAGGAATAGTCCTTTAAGTCAAATAATTTTAGCTTTACATTCCTTTAATTTCAGTTAAAATTTTAAACTAAGTACCAAGGTTTTGAACATGGGGGAAACAACGCACAAAAATTCGCATTTAAAATTACAGCAGAGAATCCCGTTAGAGCGCTGATCGATATTGCGCAGATTTAGTTGTAACGAGGGGCAAACCGTGTACATCGAAATACATATATAAAATTTATAGTAAGTTTATGACCAGTGTATTTATCTACGTAGTACCTCATGCACGGAGAGGAGTGTGTTTGTAGCTGCAGATTGAGACGTTGTTTTCCTAACTGACCCATTGGGTCCCCGTTTAACATTGAAAAATAACAGTATAAAAAAACATTTATTTTAACAAAATGACTTTAAATTACATCTAATCGAAGAACCGTAATGACCGATGCATATACTTGCCTAAACTTCTTTGTCTTCATTTATTATAATTTTTAATGATGTTCTCTTTTAATTTTCTTAAGCTTATTTAATTATTTTTTCATGATATATTCCTTAAAGCACTCCAAATCTAAGACTACAAGACCTTGCAATGCCAATATTCTTAATACCGTTGGTAAGCCTGTAACGCCGGGTAAAAACAAGTCCTCCGAAACCCGCGCTATAACGAGCTTTTAACTGTACTTCGACTGATGCCTAATTTGGCATGTCGCGAGTTTTTATAATATTGTCGATTAAACACTTTACGTAACCGAACTTAATGTTGTATATTTTACTGATTTTATATGTAATTTTTACTTTAAACGATCCCATAAGTTAATAGAACTATGTAATCCTGGTTAGTATAACTACAATGTCCGTTTTGTGTAGAATATTATACGGAAGCAGATTCATTTGGAAAATATTTGTTAAGAACGGCGTTCGTAAATATACATAGATTTCCAAAGTGTAAGAGAGGATGAGGAAGGCGTTAATTAACCCATTTGCGCCCAAGCCATTAATAAATATATTTTTTAATAATTTTTTTACACGGTTTACTTAATTTTCAGTTGAATATTGATGTTTAATCTTAAAAAAAAATTTTTTGTTCTTAGTTACGACAGAAAAATGTTACGTTTTCGGAAAGTTTGGGCGTTAGGGAGTAGCAAAAATGAAAACGATCTCTGTATCTTTACATAACATTTATTTTGTAAATACAGGCAATGAATTTCATTTTATGTGACTTAAGAAAATACTTATTGAACAATTAGGCATCTTAAGGAAAACATTTTTTATAAAATTACAACTTTTCACTTACATGAACTTAGAAATTTATTCCATAAGTCTAAATATTAATTTTTTTTTCTTAGCTATCGTCACATTTTCAATGTCTAAACATTATTTATTATGAAAAGCATGGAAACAATGCGTATGTAAAGGCACTTAACATTTTTTACATAAAAAATAGTTTGGGAACCACATAATCTACACCTATTCCTATTTTTGCCGTCGATAGATATAACAGTATGGCCCACATTATTGCACATGACATCATCGGGTAAACTCCCTTTTGAAGGTCGTCCTAAATTGTGGTTTCTCTTTCTATCACCTTTCTTTGAATAATTATTTGGATCTTCATCACTCACTTCATTTCTTTCCATTCTTGCATCACATTTGAGCAACGGCAGTCCCAAATTTGATCGGAATTCCACATGAGGAATGTCACGATCAGTTGCGATCCTGTAAAATTTCCATGCATTTACGATGCAGCTGTCCAATGCATTGATAAAAAGTGGACGACACCATTTTTTCCTCTCAATTTTATCCTGTAGTTGGCAATCGCATTGTCGTGGAGGTCCACACCTCCCATTCCTTCATTATAATCGCAGATCGCATTAGGCTGTGGTATATGCTGGATTTTATTTTTGCGAGCCGATTGTATCTTTTCGCAGAGGCTAGAGGATTCATTGTTCGAACGTTTGTTGCTACAGTGACCACGGAGTTGTCAAGCCAATGAACTACGAATATTTTTTTATTTTTGTCGAAAGCATAGCCCATCGTTCCCTTATTCCCAATGCGTGAAACGTCTTTTGATGGTTGGAGGGGACAATTAGGGATCCTGTTCTCTCTAACAGTCCCAGCTGCATAAAAACGCCGATCACTAAACTTTGAAAGGAGAGAATAACTGGTAAAAAAGTTGAAAAAACCTTGATTTTTTGGATTCTCAAGAACGTTGAGCAGATCCAATACAACTCGCTCTTCAAGTTTTAAACCATCACATATTTTTTTAGTTGCGCCTCCATAAGGGATAAACTGAAACACATACCCAGTGGAAGATGCTAGACGCCATAGCTTGAAGCCAAATCTAATTGGCTTCCCACGAATAAACATTTTACAGGAATGACGACCAAGATATGGTACCATCTGTTCATCAATAGATAGACAATGGGAAAACACGCCAAACTAGATGCATTTTTCATTTATTTTATCAAAGAAAGACTTCAACTTTGCAAACTTATTTGTAATAACTAATAATCCATTATCAGAATAATGGATATATTTTACCAGGCACGAAACCTTGTCGCAGGGAAGTATGTAGAAACCACGAAAGAAATAATTGAGTATAAACCAAGGAAATAGTAAATGAAGATCAGTCTTCGCAGCAGGTGCAGACATTTCACAAAGAAAAATGAAAGCCACGAGAATAACCCTGAGAACAAGATTTATAATTTCATCTGGCGTCTTTGGTATAACTGTCAAGGATATTTGGACGAAAAAGGTTCTATGATAAACAAGTTTTCTATAATATATCATTTTATAAATAATACATTAGTAAAAGAACGTGTACAGAAATATTCGCCCCCAGAGTAACTTGGCGAGGAACACTATAAGGGCTTACGCCCAATGTTGCAAAAACGCAACATTAATTTCAGTAAACAATAAATAATATTTAGACAAATTATTTTACAGGTAAATTTTCGCACTGATAAGAATTCAATACATACTGTTATTCACAGTTTCGAGTTGAACATATTATACAGTTTTTACGTATTTAATGTATGTATGAAATTAGCGTAGAAAAATCTCTATGCAGGAGGATATATTGAAAAAAACATTAAATTTAGAAAATATGATCCGATTGTTGTTTGAAAAATACTGAATGGCAACAAAGAATTACGTAATGGAAGCAACATATAGAAATTAAAAATAAAATTGAATAATGACAACAAAAATTGCAAAACTTAATGTTGCGTTTTCGCCACGTTGCGTTGGGTGGAAATGGGTTAATGAAAATCATCCTCGGAAAGGCGTTTCCGAGAAGGAATTCAACGAAAAATTTCTTGAATTTATAAGCGCAGTAATTTATCAAAAATCGACCCTTGGCCTAACGCCGTATGAGCGCATTTTCAAGTAAAAATGGTTTTGAAATTTGCGACTCCTATATATTTCCATATTTCTACGGAACTTCACTCGAAATCAAAGTTGAAGTTATGACAGAAAGTTCCAAGTAAAGTACGATTTTGACTTTGAAAATTATTGACATATGTTTGCATGTATGTGCAATTTTCTATGTTAAAAATAATAAAAACTTGAATTACGGAATAAGTCACGTCACTTTTTTTATGATAAAGTGACGACAGCGTCATCAGGTGTGAATCGATCAAGAGCTTGAAGGTCGTCTTTTCCCATAAATAAAACACCTTCCGACCTTGAAAGATAAGAAAAAAGAAAATACAACAATAAATTTCCGTATTGTTTTTTTAAAATCATTTTCCATCCAAGTAAACGAAGGAATACTTCTTGCCTTACCTTCTCCATTATATAAATGTTTTATGAAAATCCATTTAAAACGAACTCCAGGAAAATATCCACCTTTAAAAGCGAGAGAATTGCTTTCCTCGATAAGTATCTTTCAGATTGTCTGGAACGGCGACTGAACGACCGCCTAAAAGGAAATTCGTGACACACGACCATTCCATTTCGAAATGAAAAAAACACGGTCTAGTGGGGAAGATCGGCTGCGTTTTCTTCTCCTCCTCCCTTCCTATTTTCTCTCCCTCCCTCCTCCTCTTTCCCTTTCCCTTACTTTTGCGGTTTGTTTACATTTAGCTTCACGGTAAAAGGACGGAGGATAAAGATGGATCCATCATGTTTTTCTTTTCATTCCCATCCCTGTACGCAACTCCTCTCCGAATACATTGCGCGGTCCGCATTGACTGGAGTTGTCTACTTAAACGCGGCTAAGGAGAGGAAAATAATTTGTTGTTACACGTTCAATTTTAGCTGGAATTGTGGAAGATATAGTATTGACCGTATATTACCAGAATTACATTTATTTTCATTTAATTATTAATTATGTATCTTATCTTGCTTTGTTATTGCTCAAATGTATACTTTAATTAAGCAAGCAACATGGACCTGCTAAAGCAAGAGGTAGAAGTACGTTTTCTTAAAATTTTAGCGTTTCTTTTTTGCTTCTCCCTTTCTGGTAGGGGCAACCCGCGACGTCGGAATCTAGATCCGCATCAGTGAAAATTTCATTTCTCTAACTTCAGTAGTTTGGCTGCAATACCATTTCAAACTTTGGAATTTTCAGATTTTGAAGCCACCTAGCGGAAGTTTTAGAACTATTGGGAAAATTCAATCGGTGGAAAATTTATAGATTGCAAATACTTTTAAGCTAAATTCATTTAATATTACTCGTGAACGTTGAGCACCAACGTGTACTTAAGACGATTCTATTCCGTAATGGAATATTTCTCCGAAGTAGGAAAATATAATAGGTTTTCATATATTTTTATTTAGTAAAAACCGTGCATTCTTTAATAGGATCATACTCGTGTGCATTGTACACTAAAATAATATTTTACGTGATGGAAAATAATTAAAACGTTTATATTTTATTTCATTTTGAAGCGAATCGTCGTAACATTTGAAGCGGTCGATACCTTTAAATAAATCTCTTTTCTTTACGTCGTTTTTTCGTGATTGCATGTTCCACTTTCGGTACCAACCCTTAGGTCGATATATGGGGAAGGAGCAGGTGAGGATGGATCGCTGTAGCTTGGCGATAGGAAAGCGAGCGGAGAGTAGGTAATGGAGGGGGAAAAAAGAAGAGCGATGTGCGTGATGGAGAGAGAAAGAAGATTGGGAAGTAGGTAAAGGTGTATATATGTTAAGGGGAGTAAATGGTCAGATTATTGAGATAACTCCAGCAGTCATGAAACGGAGTTAGTCAAATTTAAAAAATAGCCGTTCTTAGCGGTAATTCGCGGGACGCCCGTTCCGAAAATTCTTTTTATTTTAAATAAAAGTTCGTTCCAAATTCAGCGGTCAGTGGAACACCCGGGGTCGGTCCATGTTGCCGGCAATCCGCGATATACTTCATGACAGCTTGTCGTTATTGCTTCAGTTATTTTAATATGTTGAAATCAGAGTTTATCAGCTTCAAACGTACATTGATAACGTCTTCATAGTAATGATCCCAAGTTAATGCCAGAAAGGACCCTTGCTCAAGTCGACAAACGCGATCGAACCGGCTCTTAGAATACCTCTTGAGGGCGCCTAACTAGCAGCTGGATCGTCTCTCATCGTCATAGTTAATCTATCCGTAATTATTCTTGGTTATACACCTGTTTTCCGCAATCTTCTAAATAAATGCATTGATAGCTCTTTTTCCCTTTCAAATCATCTATAAACTGAAACCTTGCCCCTTTATCTTTCTCTCTTTCTTTCCAGTTTTCAATGGCCATATGATTTTCTTAATCGTTTGATGTCTGTAGTAGATAAGTTGATCATCTATTCGATGAAAGCTTTTAAGATTAGAAGTATAATTTGTTGTTAAAGGTGGAACAGGAGAGATAGCAGAATGAGTTACACAGAGAGAAAAATCGATGGCGTATTGGAGGAAAGAAACGGAGAGATGGAAACTGGTTAGGCAGAATTCTTAGCTAATTAACGAAATACGCTGCGAAACCACAACGTGTTTTCAGCCAATCGTAAAATTAATAATTAGTTTCCGACGTTACTCTTACGCTCTAAAAAGAAAGTTTTCGGTAGTTGAGGAAGTTCTTCTATCAGTGTAGATTAACTACAGGAATAAATTGTTAACTTTACAATATATAAAATAAATCATTAAGTAACGCAATTTTTTCAGAGTTGTACGTTATTGGGTTAAGACGATATTAGATGGCTAAAGTTGTTCATATAGTTTGAAGGATAAGTTTTACGAGGAGATAAGGCGAGAGAGGAGAAAATGGGAGTGAATAAGAGATGGGAACGAGATGTAGGAGATAAATAGGGAGAGAGAGGGTGTACGAGTAAATACGATAGAGAGAGGAGAAAGAGAGAGAGAGGGTATAAGGTAGAAGGAATGGATTGAGAGAGAAAAGGATAGGAGAAAGAGAGAGAGATTGGAGGGAAAAGGGTAGGATAGAGATAGAGGGAGTAGGAATATAAGAGGGAGGGAGATGGAATAGGATAAGCGAGGTTATGGAAAGAGAGGAATGAGAAATGGGAGGAGAGGAGGAAAAGGGAATGGAAGGGAGAAGAGGGGGAAATGAGGCGGAAAGATAAGGTAAGAAGAAAGAGCAAGTGAGGAAGCGGGGGAAGGGGGAGAGACAAGAGGGGGAGGCGGAGAGAGAGAGATACAGAGAGAAAATAAAAAAAGGAGGGAGAGAAAGAGAAGGAAGGAGAGGAAGGTGGGGGTGGGTGGGAAACCGTATCGGAGAACGGACGCGAGAAAATGGGTTTAAGAGGCAAGTGGCCGAGAAAAGGGGCGAGAGACGCCTTTATTTCCAAATGGATGTCACCAAAGAGTTTAGCGGGCGCGAGGCATGCCGGGAGAGAAAGATAGAGGGAGTGGCTGAGTGCAAGGAAAATGAAAAAAAAAGACGAATTCGGCAGTGGTTTGGAAGCGCCTCCGAAAAGGATGGGAGAGAGGGGTGTCTGGGAGAGGGGGGAGAAATAAAGAGGGAAGGGGAAGAGAGTGTGGGGGGGAGAGAGAGAGTCAGTGGCGTGGGTGTATAAAAGGGGGAGCGTGGGGCAGTTTGGTTCAGTGACCCCGCCATTAGTTCCGATAGCATCGAACAACACGCTCGTCACAAGGGAGGGGAGAAGACAAGGGAGAGGGGGGAGAGACGTGATAGGGGTCGCTGGAGAATGCGACGGTTTAAGAGGGGATGGAGTGGGAGGGGGAGGGTAGGGAGGGAGCGTTTTTGGAGGGGTTGGGTATTGAAAGAAGCGCGGGTGGGCAATGCTGCATTAAACGCTCTCAGGCAAACCACGAGGTGGAGAAACAAAAAAGGGGTGTGTGGAAGTAAGGGGGGAGGGGGGGGAAGAAAGGGGGTAGAAAAAGGTTGGAGAGAGAGGGAGAATCAGTTGAAACGGAGATAATACAGGCAAAACCCTATACTTAAATGTGGGATTGTGTTTGTGTGTGTGGGAGGAGGGGAGAAGGGAGAGGGGGGAGAAGTAGCGTAGGAGATTTGTTGGATCGTTGTGTGACTTAGACGTTGATTAAGGTAGTCTTCGTGAAAATGACCGGTTGTAGCGTAAAAATCACTAAACAACAATTGACAAACACGCTAAGTATTATGCTTCGTGATTTGAAATACACGATTCTTGGCGGGTGAGATAAAAGCTTGATATCATATATATATGCGCGTGTTTTGTGTGTTAGGTGCGTGTGTGTTTGTGCTTTAAACACACGCGATATTGTACGTCTGTGGATGTTGATTGAGGTCGACATTTCCCTCTTTGTTTTTGCTTTACTTCCGTGAATAGAACTCAAACTGTGAGTAATGCAAATTATTTATTTAATTTTTAAGTTACTAATGACTCTGTAAAATGTTAATTAATAAAAAATTACCTTAAGTTCGTTACTACTACTTTTTGCGGATCGCCTTATGTCCTATATTTTGATGGAAAACACACCATAATATTTTTTCGACGCAAATTTACGTGCGGTATTGTTTTGCGCTAGATACCTTTGGCACAGTTTCTATGTATCTGCGGCGCATTTGTTTAAACTTCCTCTTTCCTTCGAGAATGATTTTCTTTTGGCTCACTTTTGTAAACTGCAAAAAAAAACTTTGCCTTTCTATCAACAAAACTATCGTAGGAGTCATATTCGGACGGAATTCTAGGAAATGAAGAGGAATTTGATGTGTAAGCTTGTTATCCTCATACTTAAAAATTTCATGGTAAATAAAACTAAAATAATATATTAAAATATATTTAAGAACGTTTAATTTATTGTTCTGAATCGAACGTTATGCTTTTTTCATAAGTCGAATTTTTTGGAAGGCTCTTGTGTGAAATTTTATTGAAGTTAGGAGTGGGATAAATGTAATGTAATTAACTTTGTTAATTTTATTATCGTTTGAAAGCTCCTGAATAAATTAAAGGAAAATATATAAAGTTTCGAAATTACGTCAAAGTTGTAGTTTTCGGAATAGTTTAAATTTTTGCGCCTCGTAAATTATTCACCCCTGCCTCGAATAGATATCGGAAAAAGGCATTATTCTCTTAAAATTATTAATGCGATATCCGAATTGGTTCCGAGAGATGCATGGCATTTGTTGACCTTTAATCCATTTTGCACGCGAGTCTAATTTAACGGCAGTCGACGCAGGGTTTGAAATTTTAATAGGATTGGACAGATGGACGCCAATATACACAACTCTTTCTCGGATTTCGATTTATGACCAAATAAAAATTTCTCCGTCTGGATCTTATACGCCATAGACGGCATCTCGTCGATCGACTTCGATATTATCGTCCTCGTGACATCGATATAGCGGGTATCGATTACCTTATTTTTATTTCCGACGAACATTTGACTTTTTTTTTCTCGTCGTCCCTTTTCACGAATTACCGGGTGATAAATTTGATTGCCATTTATTTTTTCCTCGAAACTTTATCCGCCATGAGAGTTTTCGCTCGGTTTTTACTCCACGAAAGCTTCCTTTCCATAAAATTCGTACCAGCCGCTTCCCTTCTAGACGAAAACCCATTCATTTCTCCAGAAACGCCTTGAGAGCAGCAACCCTTCTTGCGTTCCCGCCGCCGTCGTGGTAAGCGCCTAGAGTGAGAGAGAGAGAGAAAAAACGTCTTCAGCCATACGCTTCTTGATCTATTCTCCTCGCACGTCTGCGCCGCCGTATAAATTTCTCCTTTTCCTATCTCTTCCTCAGCCTGCATCTTTTATCTAGCATCTCCGTGTAAAAAAATGCTGCTCCGTACACACTATTCTATTTTCTTCTTTTAAAGCCCTTTGCGATCGTATCTGTTTCTTCTGGAATCGAATCGGCGGTGTAAAAAAAAAAATTAATGCACTTCTTCCGTTCTGATCGGTATCGTTACTTACCCGAGTTTTGGTGCCCTTCCGGTAAATATATTGCCGCTACTACTTGTTTCAAGTTGATTGAAATAGTTTCTTTTTTGTTCCATGAGTACAACCATATGTAAAAATTATGCCAAGAGTCGTCATACTATGGCAGAATTATAAGATGTATCAATTTTGATACTAAGGAATAATGTTGAGTCCAATGTTTGATATTTAAAACGATAATTGGTATAGATTGAAAGAAACAAGCCTGGATTCGCGCAAGGAACTCCCAGGTTGATTTCAGGTCAAAGTTTGTGAACTGCTAAGGGTTATAATTTCTTCCCTGAAAACTACCATTATCGATTTATTATAAAGATAATTTTGCAGTAGGTTATTCAGTAAAATAATAAAAATATTCAATCATTTCTTTCGCGAAAAGTCAGGCTTACGATTCAACATAATCAAATTAGAAATTGTGAAGACAATTGGTCAAATGACTTGATAGGCCGAGAAGACGTAAATTTGCGGGATTTAATTTCAAGGAAACATAAATACAGAAAATTATACATACAAATATGTACAAATTCCTCTTGAAGAAATAACTGTGAGATCACGGTTTCGAATCATAGAGTCATAATCATGCCAATGATTGTGATTCCACGAGTCGAGTCTGTGGTCATAGAGTTATTTTAATTAGTAGAATCAGTGCATTAGACTGCGATTTATCAGGGTAGGTTAAAATTCAAAATCATGTTCTTTGAAGTACTTAGCGATTCGAATGCAATTAGTGAGGTAACTCGACAGCAATACGAGAATTTTTTCAGTTAGTTAGAATATCTGATCGAATGATGTATCGCGGGAGATGGTGGTTATGCTGAACTCGAGAAATTTTTAAAGTAATCATGCCAAAACGTTATCAAATTTGCTTTTGAATTCTATTTACAAATTTTTTCTATTATGCGTATATTAAAAGTTATTAATGTTTAAAAGTGTACACGGATTTTACAAGCACCCTGTATGAAGACGTGTATCGTACTTTAATACTATATAGTTTCTTATTCACGTAAATTTCCTCATTAAAACCTTTACCATTCACACTTAACGCAATTGGTCAGCCTTTTGAAACCACCGTAAAACCCTTTTGTTTTTTTTTTAGGTTAAAGAATATAGCGATCGGTTTTACGAGCACGTACCAGGGTCTACAGATGTTCATCATTGAAAATCCATCACAAAGAAGATGGATCGTTGAAAAAGAGATATGACTCCTATTCTTTTACTCTTTCATGCGTTTTTTTTTAAATCTCCTCTGTACGTGTGCCCGTACGTACTTTTAACATTATGGATTCTCTGTATCTGTGTTGCGGAACGCTGGTTGACGATAGGTGAGATCTGGGACGTGGCGAAGCGGGAGTGGTGGGTTTTGACGCAGGTTGTGGGGGGGAGGTGGGGGCGTGGGGAGGGGGGAGGGGTGGGGGCGTGGGGAGGGGGGAGAGGTGGGGGCGTGGGGAGGGGGGAGAGTAGGTGGAATAGGAGAGCGAGCGATTTCTCGGTTCTCTGCCGTCATGCGAGTGATTGTCGTCTTCTACACCGAAGAGCGTTTCGCATCGTCTCTCTTCTTTTATTTCTTTCCTACCTCTCCCCAACGAGCACGATACTACTCTTGAGGATGAGGTCGTCTGTGAACTCTACGCTTCGACAACCTTCACTCGCAAACACGCATCTGAAGCAGAGTAAGGAGGGCGGGGAATGAGAGGAGGGAAAGATGTTGGGAGTCGAGGGATAGAAGGAGAAGGATCTTTAGCCGTGCGATAGCGCATAGAACGTCGCTTAAGTTGGAGGTATTGTGCAATCTTTTCTTCGCCGTAGTTTTAAAAGAAAAAATAAAAGGAACTCGCTCTTTTCTCACCACCCCCCTCCCCTCGCGACCGTCTTGCATTACAAAGTTTTCAAATTTAATTTTTTCGCGAGGTGTGTGTGGGATAGAAAAAAAAAGAACATCGGAACGAAAATAAAGGGGGTCGCTTGGTGCACGTAATATGTGTATATTCCACGGTCGAGGAGCTGTGACGGGTGTTTTTACAGTCAAAATGGTGCCGCGTTCGTGAGAGATTTATCGCTAGTTAGTTTTCTGCTAACCCCGTAATGTGGCAGCCTTTGTTTTTGTTAATTGTAATATATTTCTCACCGCAAGATGTCTTCATTTTTCGACGTCGTTTTTATTTGTTGATAGCTCGAGGGAATTTATTATGAAAGAATTCCTTTAAAGTGCATACCAACAAAATTATTGGTCTCACGCATTAAAAATTTTTATCTTCTTTAATATAAATTTGTCTTTGACGGTCGGCGAAGGATTTCATATTTTATTCCTCTCTCGGTAAAAAAAAAAGTCTTGTCATTCCGTTAGGGGTAATTGGCTTTTTTTTTAGTTCAGAATTCCGTCGATTCCTAATTTATTCGCGAATAACTCGGAGGGAATTTCCGTATCGTCGGGTCTCTACGGTTTTGGGAATCCCACGCAAAAAAATACGACCAATCAGGCGAACTTTACTGCTGAGACGGAGAAATTCGACGGTTTCCTCGCAATCGGCAATGTTATACTCTCTTTCTCCCTCTCTCTCTCTCTCTTTCTTGTCGCCCTCAATAAAGTCGTTTGTCTTGTCTGTCTGTCTGTCTTGCTGGAACATTGGTAGGAGCGATCGGACGAACTGTAATAGTCCTTTTTCCCTCCAAAATTGGGAGGAGGGAGAGTAGGGGTGGAGGAGTGAGGTCGCCGTAAAACTTGATTATCTTCCTCGATGGTTTTCCGACACTCTTCCTGTTTCCCCACTCTCTCTCATGTGTTTCCTACTCCTTTTCTCCTCCGCCGCACAACACTCCTCCTTTTTGGCGGATGCCATTTACCTCCCACCTGGAGTGAGGGTGGGTATCTTGGATTGGGAGATTGCGAGTTGGTGGAAGGGAATAATGGTGGGTAGGTTGGGGTTGGGGGAAGAGAGGCTTCTGGATTTACAGCGACGACTTCTAAAAAAAGTCTCTCTCTCTCTCACTACTTCACCGTGCCTACAACCGTTAGCCGGAAAAGGGCAAAGATGGCGATACGGTCTCGACGGTGTTGGTTGTTGTTGAGAGAGAGAGAGAGAGAGAGAGAGAGTCGCAGATTGCTTGCATTTACGACTCCTTCCGTCTCCAACTGCGAGATGGACGGTGTCCACAACTCCCTCTCCTCCTTTTCGCTCCCCCTTCCTCCTCCTGTTCTCTCGCTACATTTCCGCCTCTTTTTCTACTCCTTTTTTTTCTTCCCCCCTCCCCTCCCTCCCCCCGCCGTTCTCGAGACTCTTTGTTTCTTCTCCTCGCTTCATTTCCGCTTCTTGGATTTCCGGAGACGAGGGAGAATGGATGCTGTCCAATTTATGCGGGCGTAATGTCTGCCCTTCTTCCTTCGGCCGATGCTTCAATGCTCACGGACGGGCTTTAAAAAGGGTTTGTCCGCCTGCGCACGTAGGATGGAGGTAGTAAACTTGTCAGCCTTCTTCTTCTTCTCGTTTCTCGCGGTTGTATTTTTTTTTGCTAAAAAAAAAGAACAAACGAATATGGACGGTGTTGCGATCGTTGAGATTAGGTGTTCTCGATCGGTCGATCTTGTTATGCGGATGAACTTTCGAGAGCCGCTTTTATAGCTGAAATAGAATTATTCATTTTATCGTTACTTATTCAATGGATGTATGGGATAACTTTTAATGGGATGCCATTAAGGTGGAATAATATTTCGGTTGCTACATTTGTGTATAAAAATTATTTTTATTAATACAGGTCAGGCCAAAAACATCAAAAATTTAAAAAAAAGTAAATGAACTGTGATATGTGTGTGAAACAAAAACCAATTAATAAAGGAATCTTTGAAATATAGTTCCATCGTTACATATTTTCAAAATTCCTTTGGTGGTTTGTGCCTAAAACCTACCAGATGGTAGAATTACTTTGTATTACATTGTCTTCCATCATTCTGAGCATACATGTTAGTAGATGCAGTACAGTTGCTGTCTGCAGCCCGCAGGATAACAAGCTTAATGCTGGCTATTGCTATTGATGTAAAATGATCTGAAACATTTTGAGCCTACAAAAATGTGTTTAGTAAAAAGATTTTTGACATTTTTTCTGATTAATTCGCTTTATTATTCAATCCGAACTAGTATGGTTAACCCGTCATTTTATTTTGAGAACAGGTATATTTTTTGGCCGAACCTGTATATTACTCTTGCCCAGTCAAGTTGGATATACATATATCGTTTTTGAGATATATATATGCTGATATTTTTCACAGTTTGGATAAGGATAAATGATAACATACATATAACGTTCGGCATATTTAATTATTAGAAACAATTATCAAATCCCTCTAGTTGTAGCTCAAAGATTGCCCTTTAACATCCTTGGATATATAGATAATTGGGCTAAAAAGACTGGGTGATTTGTAGTGTATAATTAAAAATTGAAATTACATATATGATGCAAAAGATTTAAGATAATTTTGTGTAAAATGTTTTCCGAGATTATTTGCCGAGAACACCACCCGCGGATCATGTTAAGGAAGATGGCTGGTTAGGCTTAGAGACCATTAGATGGAGGAGAGGGAAGAACAAGAAAGGACTAGCGACCTCCGACGCAAAGAATCAAGATAGCCGAAAATAGGAAAAGGAGAGGAAAGAGGGTGAAAGGGGAAGTAGTGGGACAATGGAGGTGGAATGGGATCTTTATTCGTTGTACGATACAAATCCAGGATCAGAAAAATTAAAAACCGATTACACATTTTCACATTTAATTTAAGTACTTAATGCAGAAAGTAATTTTTGCATGTGCATATGAAAAAAAGGAATTTCCGAGTGATTGCATATTTTCCTCAATTTTGTGAAACGTATATTTTGGGTGGTTATCTGAGAAATTCAATCGTCGATGTATTTTGAAACGCCGCCTGCCGATTCATTGTCGTAAATAAAATTTTCTTTGAAAACTTCAGTTGTCACAAGTTAAACAGGATTATTCGTGCAATTAAGCTTACTGTATCGTGTTAAGAATAATCAGGTTGGCTATGGAACCGTGTTAAAATGTTGACATTATTTTCGTTTATTTTTCAATTTCCTTCCAACATTTCAAAAAGAGCACCGAAGCAAATCCCGATTTCAAAATATTTTTGCTACTGCTGTATGAAATATTAAACTTTATTGGATGTTTATCTAGGACACGACACCGTTTTTTCGAATGCTTAACTATTTAAGGATTCGGAGTAGTTTCTCAATGTTTTTATCGCGTTTGTAACATCATACGTAAATCTTGATTTTTTCCCCCGTTTGTCTTGAATAAAAAAAATTGAATAATTCTGAGGTATCGTTCTATCTAAAATATTAGTAATCTCCGGAAAAATTCTAACAAAAAATGCAAATAAATGTCGCAATGGCCTAAATTACGAAAAAGTACCGAAAGTAGGCCTAGTTCGTTTCACTGCCACCTATTTGGAGGAGCTGGCGTATTCACTGCGGTATATGGCCTTTACTGATACCCTCTGGGAAATCGGTTTGTCTGTATTCCTCGCGCAATGTGCCGTGCAATTTTAATAGAGAAGGAGGAGAATAAGAAAGCCAGAGAAATGAAACATAAACATGAGAAATATCGCAGGATAGAGAGGAGATAGATTAAAGGCAACAGGGACATAGGGAGAAGGAGAATGGAGAAAAGCATCGAGAGAAAGAGTTAAGAGGAGGATAAGGGAGTTTGGAACGAAACGGATTGCGTTGAGTTGTTAGAGAAGTATCAAAAGGAGGAAATTGAGTGAGATGGGAAAGGACGAGGGAGAGGACTCAATTTTCGAGGAAAACGAAATTTTCGGTAAAAAAAATTCAGCGCTCGAACAAGAGAAAGTGATAGAGAAGCGATCTTTCAGGAAAAAAAGAACAGATAAGAAACGACATGGAATCCTGGGATGTTCCCGAATGAAAGGGACGGGAAGATATTATCGAATGACTCGAAAATAAAATGGATTGAGCACATAGCTAGGGAGAATGTAATGAGGGATTTTTTTTCCTTTCGGACAAGAGTTACCCGGTGGTTGTGTATGACTTGGAGGGCCAAACGAAAGAGGAATGAATATAAATGCAAAGGATTTTTAAAATATTAGTACGAGATAAATTTCGTTATGTATAAACATTTTAATAAAATACGTTACATTGCTTTGTAAAACGATTTCTTAACGTTAAGACTAGAGGATTATGATAACAAAACAAAGATTCATTAATTAAACTTTGTACTCCGTAGGAATGATATTTTCCGGAAATTTCATCTGATTCACTACTATCTTAGGCATTTACAATTTTCCTTTTTTTTTGTTTGCGTAACAGCGGAAACCTTGGTTTGCACACGGTATATCACGTGAGTTTTAGAGAAATTGTATTCTATAAATTGGGACACTTAAAAACTGTAAATAATACGTTTTGCTATTTTTGTTCAACATTCGATTTATAGAATGGACGTGATGTCAAATTAAGAGCTTATGCCGCTGTCATGAAGCAAAAGTTTTAAGTGACGTTACGTAGTTCCAAAAATTCAGCATTCGCTCACCAATTACTGATCTTGGATCAAATGTTTTTTTTTTTAATCCGTAACTCTCAATCCTGAAATTTTAGCATTTGTAACTTACGTCGCTTTGCTAGTTATTTTTAACACAGGCAGACGGGGGACTGACGAACCGAATACAGACGCCATTTTTTAATATTCATTCATTTAATTCTTTAGTATAGAAAAGCATTATGGTAGTTACATGAGATCAAATTCCTTATGAAATGTCGCATAGGCAGGAAAAAATTGGGAAAAGTCGTATACTCAGCCGCGTTCAATTTATCAAATTGGGATACAACATGGACAAGAAGTGAGATGGATGAGGATTGGTGAAATGGATCAAATCGAAAGGAACGAGACGAGGAAAGCATTGAAGTAGTGTAGTCCTCGGCATGAAAGAGGGATGGAAATGAGATAAGGGGTGCGAGAATAAAAGGGTCTAAAGGAAAGCATTTTCAATATATGCAGACCTCACATCCGAAAGAGACCTCTCTCTGATTCCATCTTCTGATTTTTTTTTACCTAATCTTAGGTCTTCCTTTTCTTCGAATTTTTTTCCTCTCTCTCTCGCGTCTAATGAAATTGTATTAATCTCATTTTCCAGAATGTATACGAGTAAACATAGTCTTCTTCTCTCCTCGACACACTCCTCTTCTCTCTTATCACTCGGAAGCAATTTTTTCCACAATTTATAGATATGGATGTGATTTCGTCTCTCTGACAAAATATTATTTTAATAAAAAAATCTGATGTGGCCCCATAATTGGGGTATAGATATTTAAATTATTATGAATAGCTTTATAAGGCAAAGTTATTATTTCGTATCGTAAAAGAATACAGTCGTCCTTATTGCCGTAAATTATATTTTGAATATGTGTACAGAATTAGCCGCTACATGGTGGTGGCGCTGTATACTGGAAATTTACCAATAAGCGAAATATCTCCGAAATGGATGGTTCTACTAAAATTTGTTTCAAACAAAACTTTGAAGAAATATTATTCTCTACAACTTTGGTCCTCACGAAGATGACCAATTACGACGTTTTTAAGGAGATATTTGACGGAAACCGAAAACACCGATTATTTATAAATAATTCCTAAACAATAATTGTTTCAAATGAAAGTTGTAGGAACTTAGATTATCTATAACCCTTGTATAGAATGGTATATACAATAATGATGTTGTAACGGAGAAATATCGCAAAAACCGAATCGGGTTTCGAATAAACCTCGACTTCCGGTTAACCGTTATTGTCCAAAAACTAATCAGTTCTTTGTGCTCATGCTAAAGTGTTATATATGAAGCTCGGTAACGATATGGCAAGTACTTTTTGAGTTAGAGCGCCCACAATCACATACATCCACACACACAGACATCATTCCTAAAATAGTCTAAACGTGTTCTAGAGACCTGAAAACGTGTATTTCCGTTGAAATCTCGAAGTCGATTTTTTTCGTGATCACAATACTTTCCCCATTACTACGTCTGGAGAAAGTAATA
Source organism: Uropetala carovei (assembly GCA_036926305.1). Taxonomy (NCBI): domain Eukaryota; kingdom Metazoa; phylum Arthropoda; class Insecta; order Odonata; family Petaluridae; genus Uropetala; species Uropetala carovei. The sequence continues at coordinate 331,068 of JAXCHB010000244.1, read as the reverse complement.
ATCTTGGGAAAACAATTTATCGATTATTTTGAATTGATATTTTGCGTGCGCAAAAAAATTGACGCTTAACTATATAGAACTCGTTTACAACCAAATAATTTATTAGTGAGTTCATGATGGAAGGAGGTAGTTAATCTTAATGAAATGCTGTCATGTTCCTTTGCGTTCACATTTATGGCATGGCTTCAAAATGGAGAAGACAACTACATTATTTGCGAAAATTTACTATTAAGAATTAGTAATTTGTAGAGCTCCATTTATTGCTGAAAAAATACAAGAATTTAAAAAAATGAATCTCCAATAACTATAACAAGATTATGAAAAACCATATGCGCACATCGGCTACAATGCAACCGTCTTCAGTGGCAACTCGCTGGAAGTTATTTTCGACTGTAATTTCGGTTAACTACCACTACTGCGGTTACAGGAGATGCATCCTTTTTTCATTATTTTTTAAATTTAAAAGCATATTCTCTCGAACTGTAATGAGTATTAGGCAAGTAGGGCCAAGACGAGCGTGAACTCTGGCGACGGCGAGAGAAACTATTCGTGATCCCGAGTGATAAATGGCGTTTAACGTGCATATAAAGGTAGAAAGAGAGAGAGAGAGGGAGAGAGAAAGAAAGAAAGAGTTGAGGCACGGATTCGGTTGGGGGGTGATAGGGGTTTAGGGTAGGAGCGGTAAGGCCAAGGGAAGAGGCGAGCAAATCGGTTCTCTTTTATTTGGTGCGAGTTTGTGGGCGAGTGTAGGCGTGTGTGATGGGGGAGGTAGGAGGAGAAGTGGAGGGAGGTGGGAGGTGAGGAAACCAGGCGTTGAGTCTACACAAGGAAAGGGATTTCCTTTTCGGGAATGATCTTCCCCTCTATGTTTTTCGGCCACGGGGTGTCGCCACCGATCGCGAATAAATATCCGTCATTCTCACGCCTTTCTCTTCGCGTAGCAACCACGTCGACCCCATCCCACAAATGCAAAATTCATACCCGGGCGAGATTCGTGCCAAACACAATACATTTACAAGTCTTTCTTTTCTCGAAAGGAAACAGAAATATCTCTCTGGCTAGAATGTTGCCTTTCTCTATCTCTCTGATTTCTATTTCCGATCCTGAAGGCGAGACCGCCGATTCTTTTTTTTTTTTTTACTTTTAGCCATCCGTCCCAATCTCGAATTTGTTTTATTTTTTATGTATTTATCGCTCCGCCGTCCATATATCGACGCTCCGTTTTCGAGAGTTTTTTTACGTGTGGCGTTGGGACGGGATGACTGGAGGTCAATGTCAACAGAGCCTGTGTAATTGAAATTCCGAGGCTGCTCCCCGCTCCTAATCGATAGTTTGTAAACCTAAGGGAGAAATCTGCGTGTGTAGGGAATCTCTGGAAGTTACGTTTGGTATTTATGAAGTGGAGTGTATTTCCCCATATATCCATTTGCCATTATTCTAAGTATTCTCAGATATTTGTCTGAAATATTCAGAAAAAACAATTTGGTACTCTGTACTTCAGGGTTTTTCATAGTGCGGGTAATATCCCAGGGGTGGACCGTAAAACGTATAGTAATGAAGGGTGGATTCAAGATATTTTTACCAATATGTTTTTCGCCCGCGTAAATTTTCGTGTTAAACGCCGTTTCTTCTCCTTTTCCGGAGACTTCTTCAGGGTCAGCTGGCCGGGCGTCTTCATGTTGCCTTTTTAATTGTTTTAATTCCGGTTGAAGGTGGTTGGAGTCGCTTAATGTGATAGAACTATGGATCATTGTTTCCATCACGGCGTTAATTTGCCTCGGATGATGGTGGGAGTTTGCGTGTAGGAATCAAGAAAGCTGTTATTCTCTCAATCCTACCGGTGTCTGGGCCTGGTGAGGTTTTAATGGTAATACAATGAGTCTTTCATTGCCATCATAAAAGAGATAATTTTACAAGTGAATTTTCTAAGAAAAACTCATAAATTTTTTGAGATTACAATGTCTTTCATTACTTTTATGGAATCTTTCCACAAATTTTTGTATTTAAAGTTGCAAATTTTAGAGGCGATGTGTCCTACTCATCCTACTTACATAGCTATTCATGTTCTGTTTAAATAAATATAATTTAAAAATTGTTTAATTCCAAAAACAAAATTTTTGAAACACTCAAAATGGGGTTATACCTTTAAAAGTTGGGCCCCTCGCAAATTGCGTATTAATTATGCTCGAAAGATTTTATTTAAGTAAACACCGCGGAGCTCAGTTATATAACTTTATACTTAAGATTCTTTGCTTCGATATATAAATTATGGCCATAAAGGCATTAAAAAGGAATCGAGTGCCCTGATAAACGCATTAAAAGTTTCCAAATAGCTATATTTACGCTTGGGAACTTCGCGTGCAGGTTGGTAAGGGAGTCTTCTTGACCTTCAGCAGCTCGATAAATAATTTTCGGTCGTTTGGCATAAAAACCGCTAATGATCTTACTTACGGAGATATTTTATCCATATTTTAACTTTTCTTACGCCCAGTGCGCCCAAAAATTTCTTAACACCGTCTCATCGGAAAACATTTTATTTTTACAGGGTCAGGCCCTTCCCCCTTTTCCCTATTTTCGAGACCAACGCTATACGTATGCACATATTCCGTGTTCTGCAGGCATATGGAAAGAAAAGGCGAAGGGTACAGCGTCTTCCGAATAATAAAGAACCCTTTGGAATTGCGTGTGTTCGCCCTTTTGCTTGATTCTGCTGCGACCTCTTTAAGGTTCCACCCAACTCACTCAGTCCCCTTCTCGTCCACCACTGCCCCCGCCACTCCGCCCCACCGTCTCCTCCCCCATTTCTTCCCTGCTCAATCTGTTTTAAAAAAGGGAGGAAATATCCTCGACCTAAGAAAGCGGCACATCTATTCCCATCTCCTCAATCTCGGGACAAGTAACATTTTCCGCTTATTTTTTAAAAAATTATTTTTGCGGGAAACAAAAATTCTACTTTGACCTTTTTCTAATATCGTCGGGGATTTTTACCGGAGGGGAAAAATATATATATACCGAGCCCCGGCGTACCCGATGTAAAAATATTTGCGTACGGAATGTATATAAAAGGAAATTTTGCAGACCTTTGCCTGGCAGTTATTTTTTATTCTTTCTACTGGGTAGCAGGGCATCGAAGTCGGATAATATGTTTAGCCGGTTGCCTAAATATTGACTTTTCCGCTGTTACTTCTTGGTTCGCATTGGTACGGAATGCTAAATAAAGTTCTTCTCTTGTCGTCGCAGGATTATTCAAGATGGCGAAGGTGGATGCAGCTGTCCTGCTCCTGCTCCAACTGCTGTTTTCCTCGGCAAGTGCTAAAATAGGTGAGTACGTGTTTTCGTTATTAGCAATGCAAATTTCGCGTTGTTGTCAACGTGACAAATGCTAAATGTACAGATTAAAAAATGTCATTGTTAAAGATGTCCTTTCTTCTTCGCGTACGGTTCACTGATCTTCCCTCCTTATTCACATGGACTAACGCGTATCCCTTGGGGTATGTCTAAGAGTGTTGAAGTGGTACGCGTATATATCAGAGATTATAATTTGTATTTTTACTTCGTCTTTCTCTCATGACTTCGAAATCAAACGTTGCGATGTAACGACTAATTATAACGTAATAAATCAAAATCAGGCCAAGACAGTGAATTTTAGCATTATAAACATTAGTTATTTATCTTAATATTAACGTCAATCACTCATTATCGCCTTAAATCCACTGAGGGGTACGCGAACTTTTAAAAAATGTTGTCAGAGGCAGGTAACATTTTAAAAAATGAACTACTTGTAAGGGGTACGTCAGTAAAAAAGTTTAAAAATTCCTGCCATAGGCAATGGATGGATAAACCTTTTTTACATTCAGAGTCCAGATCAGATGTTGCTGGATAGATTAATAAGGACCGCATTAGTGAAAAATCGTTAAATTGGACGACGGTTTATGAGTGTCGAAATTCTAAGTAACGTGTATGAAATCACCCTTATTAAATTTCACGGGGCGCTTTCGTAATGGCCTCTAGGGTCTCGTAAAATCCTTTGGCGGGTCTCAATGCGGTCCTCGGGCCGTAATTTGCCCGTTACTGATATGGACGGTACAGGCTGCCGAAAATCGATTAGGTGAATTCTGATGTTTGAAAATATACGCTTTTATGTAAGTCTCGAAATTAGGTATAAATTTTCGACCGGGTGAAAATGAAAACTGTTAACCACCGCCAGAATTCTTGTAAGATTCTGTTCATTTGTTTTCGAATTTTTTATATTCAACTTTTGTTACCTATTCACGTACCGGCAGACCATCTCTAATGGTTTTAAAACAGTGGGTAGATTTTTATATTCAAAGGAATTCTTATAGAATTGTCTTATTTTGTTTTCCAATTTTTATTCTCAAAGATTTTGCTACCAATGCATGTATTTTCAGACCGTCTCTATTGATAAATGTCACACACGTAAACTGTGGTTCGATATTTTCCTATATACGATTTTCGCGTGCGATTTTTAATAAATCCCGATCTTTCTATTTTTTAACGAAGCGATGATAATTAAGCAATTCTCCTCGCACGCATATACTCATCACATTGCATATGCATCATACTTTTATTCACTTGCTTAATTAAGTCGAGTTGGTTATGCTCGAAAATCGGCTACCGAAGATAATCCTTGTATTAGTCCTCAAGATTCTATCTATAATAAGAATTAGAATATACTCAACAACATACCTCATTTAATGAAAAAAAATATTATTATTATTATTAGGGGTCTAAAATTATACAATATCGGAGGAACTTCACTCGCTAGGCGATTTTAGCATTACAAGGGGAAAATAATGTGTTTGCGCTTCATTTAAAAGGCGTGCTTAATGAGCGAGAATTTTATTGAAAATATCATAGGGTTAGAAACGTCATGGATTTTATTTAATCGTTTCACCTTTAGCAAACTCCATACTTTATATCTTTAGCATTAAAGTTCAAAGAGGACTTTAAATTCGTGTGTTATAAAAGAGATTGTAAATAATAATTTGCTTCGAAAAAAAAATATCAAAACCAAACGTAGTCGCTGAACTTAAAAAATTAAATGGACGTTAAAAAATACGCAAATCGTGTAACTCTCTTAGGGGGAAAAAACTTCCAGATTCGGTGTATTTTTGTGTAGATCGAAGGAATCTTAAGGGCGCCCGAATCATTGCAGACATTTCGTGCAGACAGGCTTCGCATACGTTTATTTTTCTCCTCTTCCCCCCCGATTAGAACCTTTGAAAAATAAAAAAAATCGACTTTTATGCGTTTCTGTGGAAACCCTTTTCCCGCGCAAAGCGATTTTTGTTTTACTGCGCCGCATAAAGCCAACTCTTACGCAAGACGTCGCTTTATTTTATTTATTTTTTTGAACCGAGATAGCGCGAGATATATTTTTTTCTCTTCGCTTAAGCCGAATGTAGACGTCACCTTTTAAAGGGCTGTCGTGACGCCTCCGAGGGCTTTCTTTTCCTCTGATAACGCCCTTCCCACACTCCTTATTTTGTCTTATTTATTTTTTTAAAGACCCCATCACCACCTTCCTATATATACGGTTCGATGGAGCCATTCGCCACGCGAATTCTTTCCCACCACGAGATGGAGGAAAATACAGAAACTGTAAAGAATAAATGCGACCTCGACTTAATTTTCTCGAATCGCGCGATATGAGAGCAAAAAGGCATTCTTAAAAAAAAAACAAACGACTGAGAGAGGAAAACCGTCTCGAGATCCTTTTTTAAAAAATCCCAACTCGCGATGGTTACGTGACCTATCGGAGGACTCGGGAACTTAGCACTCCTTCTCCCTGGAAGAAGGGTGAGACAGAGAGAGAGAGGAGAAAATCTTCGCTTAGCGTCCGCTGTCATCCCCATCGTTTTTACGGCCAAATGAAATGTAATCAATGGCGTTGTCATGGGCAGCGACCGACCCTTCCCAAGGAGCGTATTTCTTCTTTATCCTGTCATTTCACATATTGGTCCCTCGTTTTCTGTCATCTCTCTCTCTCTCCATTCCCCCTTTCTCTTTTTCCATCCCATCATGCTCAGGCGGAGTTAACGGGATTTATGAGAAATGGATAGAGCACGGTTGGCAGTCACGGGAAATAAGGAACCGTTCACTTTTACCGTTTAACTCTTCTCGCGATTATTTTTTTTGTAACGTGGACATAAAATTTCATCTCGGTGATGTTGGTAGATATAGATAGGAAATTCTTCGTCTTAACACGTTTACGTCTACGTTTGAGGACACGACTATTGCTATACTGATTAAAGATTGTTTACATTGATGTAGTCTATTGTGCTAATTTATTTAACGTGCAATTTTTTATAAAATTCTGAAGTATTTTTTAAAAAATACGTTTGATAGAGACAATGTATAGAAAAGTTGATCTTTCTTGTTTGCTCTTAATAGTATTTCCTAACTATGTATATAGAGAAGTAATATCAATACTATGTTTGCCTACGCTTAAAAATTTGGAAGAAAAATTACGTGGCAAATTAACAAAAGAGTTTTTTTTTTTAAAAACGCTGAAGGATAGATTGATGTGACGACGATCAAAGTGTTTTTGCTTCTTGCTCTCGTGGAAAAGATAGTGTCATCGTAATTAGCCTTTGCCATTAGCGTGGTAGATACAGAGTTGACAGGAAAAAAAACGGGCGAAACATCGGAAAGGGAACTTTTTTTCCTAAAAGGCATCAAAGAGTTCAATTTGCTAATTAAAACATCTAAAATCTATTTATTTCGTGCCATTCGTGCGAATGAAACAGCAGCAGCAGTTGTAGCTTTGAAATGAGAATATCAATTCGAATTTTGAAGTTATAAAAATGTTTCGTTGGTTGGTTGGAAACGAAACCGCCCAGATATAACGTCAGATGGACTGACCGTGGTTTGCGCGTTCTTTTTTTTTTTAGGGTTACGGTTATGAGATCGAATGGATTTAGTATAAATAAGGCGGTTTTTGCTAATGTAAGATCGAATGAATGAAAACAAAGGAATTTCTTTTAACATCAAATATCTGTAGAATTAATCTCTCGTAATCGTAATAGGAAATGATTTATTGGTTACTATACCGTCTGCCTCTGTTGCGAAAGTATTGAGCGAGTTGTATTGAAACGGGAATGATGAATACATACAATTTTTATATTCATCGTGGCCTTTCTTCTGGAGAAAACAACTGAACAGCTTAGCGCGTCTCTTGTGTCAGCCTCGGCACTAAAATCCAACGGCTTCAGTCGTTTACAGTTTTATTTTCAAGCCACGCTCAGTCCCGTTTTATTTATTTATTTATCCGTTATTTGTGCAGCTGTAAAGCATTTCGTCGCCGTCTGTTTGATATTGCGTCACTCACACTTGCGATAAACTGCGGGAGCATGTGGCAAAACCAACGGAGTTTTTTTTATTCGCGTTATGGATCGAATCTGGAACATTATTTTCTGCAATAGTGAGCCACAGATGGGCAGCGTTATACATTTAATTTATGTCATGGCTCATTCCATTCGCAGCCATGTAAAAGCCATGGCGAGATTTTATCAAAATAAGGTCGATGTCTCGCTCAAAAAACGCAAAACAATTGAATATTCGTACTCTGAACAGAATTCCGCGCCATAGTTTTAATTGGAAGTCAACATATGGTGGTAATATAATACTATATTACCACTTGGTTGAACTCTTCCGAAAAAATCTTACACAAAGGCATGGAAACGAAATTCTTATGCCAGTCAGTACACATTTGGATTATTGATTGATAGAATGATATATTGTTTTTTTCCTCTGTATTATTAAAATACTGATTGAGGTTGATCATTTTCGACTGGTGAATATACGTTTTTGTTTCATATTTTATTCGAGAACAAAATTGTTTTTCGTTTTCTTCGTATCTCCTTCCTATACTACAATTTTTAAAAATGTCTTGCAGACGGACTGCTTCACTAATAAGGTGCTCATTCGCCATGTTAGTAGTATAGGATTTTTCTTTGGTAATAATGTTACTATCATTGGGATTGTTTATGACATAAGTTAACCAGAACTCCCTAATCATTTTAAAAACTAGCTAGAATTGTAATTTGAAAACTCTAGATTCATGACCTGTATTAGATGCTGTATACTAAAATGAATGTAAATATTTTGTCTAAAATAAGTTCAGCGTTGGAGGAATTAAAGTGTATTTTAGAAAGTCTCGTATAAAATTTGAATAAAACGTTAAAAATGTTAAAATAATTATATCTTCTCATAGAGTATTTTTACAAATTAAAAGAATGAAATATGTTCCTCGTATATTTAAAACTATTCTCAACAGCCAAGGAATTCCAAAACTAAATATAGTTAAAGGCTGTTATTATTCTACAGTATTTTGTTATTGGCCGCTAAATGCTATCAACTGAATTGAATCCAATACGATTGCATTGACAGATCATCGATTGGGGGTGTCTACAAAATCAACGAAGAAACTTCTTTTTAAACAATCCGTTTCATTATTTAATCCGATCACACGGAGAAAAATAGTTTCAAGCTCCAGGTTGTGTGACCTTCAACGTCATCTTCCGCTTCCACCGACTATAGGAATATGATTTTAAAAATCCACAGCTTATAAAAAACGGAGCTCGAACAATGGAATCCACGATACTGCATCAAAAGCGCGCGTAAAGCCCCTCATAATCGAAGGCTTTTTCCTCAGAAATACGAAAACGGAATCGCTTTTTATCTTCCTCACCTAATTCGCTACTTTTCTCAGAGAGAGAGGGAGAGGGAAAAAAAGAGGAAAACGAAAAAGCTACTCGTGCCACATTTTCCTTTTCATTCCATCTTTTTCCCATCCTCTCTTTTGCGTCCACGCGTCCACCGCACGCTCATCCACCTTGCGCTGCCCGCAAACGTCCTCCCTCCACCTCTATCCTCCTCCCAACCCAACCCCCCTCCCCCCTTACCCCCTCTCTCTTTTTCTCCGAGCCCTTGACCGGGATTTGCAGAAACATACAGTAAATTACGACTCCGTTGGAAAGGCCGGCGGCAGGAGCAGAAATTCCCCCTGATCACGTGACGGTCTGAAGGAAGGGTAAGAGAACGTGGGGAGAAGAGGAGGACGGCGTGGGAAAGGAAGGAGAAAAGGGTTCCCTCTACGGCGAAGGGAATCTCAGGTTGGCAGGGGATAGAGCGGGCTTAAAAAGGATGGGGAGAGGGGAGGGGGTTTGCGGGTATTGAAAGTGCGTAATGGAGGGGAGGAAAGAGGAGGGAGAAAGTAAGAACGGGAGACAAGATAGAGTCTTGGTTGCTCGGAGATCGTGATAGCCTGGAAGGTGAAAGGGGGGAAGCAGGGAAGATAATGCGAAGGAATTGGGGTGGTTTGGGAAGATGATTTGGTCAGGAAAAATCTAATTCTTTTGAAAGAAGATTCAGGGAAGACTTTAAGAAATATACGACATATATATATATATTGTATATAGCGTGGCTAAGGAGACGGGAGGAATTTCGGTCGGATAAAGAGGTTGGATTCGAGATAAATAAAAAAGCCATTATTTGGACGGATTGGGCGTATAGAATCCATGATTCCAAATAAACAATTTTCCAGAAATATGTATGAACTTAAGAGGAGGAAGGTACCATGAGGCGGATGTTTTGCTGAATGACTTTAGGGAATTTTCGGAAGGATTCCCGAACTGCCTCTTTTACGAAAATTAAATAAATGCCCGAGGCAGGTTTTTCCTCCAGATGTAAGTTATTTTTTCTAAATAAAGAGTAATCACGGAAAATAAAAGGGGCAGCCAATTGAGCGGATAATGATAACATGCTCTTACAAGCGAAATGTAAAGAGAATTGCTTTGTTTTATCGAACTTCTTGCCGAAAAATTCCTTCGATGCGTGGTTCTATTTGAAGATTTTATACACTTGCGTGTAAATATGAAACGAACGATGAAAAGAACATTTGCGATGTTGGAAGCACGCATCAAAATAGCGAATAAATGCCAACGAAGCGCATGTTTTGGGTTACTATTTAGACTTTGGAGAGACAAAGAAAAATGAAATAAATTTTCAAACGTGTAACTGAAAAAATGAGAACAATTCGATGGAGTCACTAAATATTATTTTATAAAATCAATGACAATTCGAGCAATCCATGCATATAGATAAATGTTTTTATAAATTCTTAAATATAAGCGCGTACGTGTGTCTATTTGAGATTTATCTGACCAAGTTGGTTGCCAGAAGTAATTTTATGCATTCCGCCAAAGTGGAAGTGTTATTGTAATTGTATTGATGTTGCAAATTATGGAAACTTTATCTATAATTTAGGTTAGCTGTCAATAATAGTTCAAGGTTTATCAAGGTTTTGAAGTCAGGTAGTAAGAAATTGAAATTTCCTTGCCGACATAACTCGATTATTTTTCGTAAACCGCGTTCTTCATAATTTCATCATAAAATCGTGTAGCCATAGTAATACAAACTAACAATAGGTTCATATTCTATGTAATAATGAGATATATTTAAAATAAAAATCTATAGTAACGAAGAAAATAATGTTATTGTTTATAGATTGAGATGTATTTAAACTAACTGAGAATAAGTCCACGTCTTTATGGATATTCACAAGTTCCACTGTCACTTATGGCCGGAATGTTTTAATTAAAATATTCTTATAAGCAATCGTGATTTATTAATTCGAGAATTCCTCGCCTGAGGTGCGATGCCATCGGAGAAGGAATCTTAACCTCGATTTTCTCCATAGAACGGATCTGTTTAGACTGGTGGACTGGAATGTATAAAATGAAAGGAAAGGAAATAGTTGAGGAGAGAGGCGAGATGGAGGGAAGCGTAAGGCAAGGAATGTAAAACATCGGTCCAACGTACATTGTAAAAACTTTCACATATACCAATGCGTCGTTTAGTTATCTTTTGAAAAATACGAACGGAGGAGAATCCTTATAAGCATCACCTTAAATAATTACCGTATATACTCGTGTATAGTACGAGTTTTTACGACCAAATTTTTATTGCAAAAATTGGGGATCGTACTGTACACGAGTAATGCATTTGAGGATTTAAAATTCATGTATCTTCACGGGCATTTTCGGTGAAGTTATGCCACCCGCACGCATTCTAATGGTAGGCTAACCTTAACAGTGAGGTCCTTTATCGTTGTTATGTTGTTTCGTGAAGAGTAGAATCTTTTTCATATATAAAGCTTCAAATTCACAAATACTTGATATAAGTGAAGATTTACGGGCACTTCCTTTCTTGAATTTTATGTATGTACATCTTTGTTTGCGTCTTTTTACAAGGGATGGATTGGAACGAGTTGGACGAAAAGTATCGTAGACGGCGTAACTTTATGGAATTTCGACATCTTGGAAAAAAGAAATTATTTTTGTAATATTCAACAGTCTTTATTGTTTCTTCAATCATACACCGATCGGTTACCACTACAAAGTCATTCTAAAGGTATTACGTCGGTTAGTAACACCATTAGAATGATTTTGTAGTGGAAACCGGTCGGTGTGTGATTGAAGAAACAATAAAGACTGTGGAATATTACAAAGTAATTTCTTTTTATCCGTTATCCCTAACTATTAAATAGATGAGCGAGTGGAACCATTACGTACGCGGAACGTAATCCAGACATACTAGAATTGTTATGATTTTATTTCATCTTGTGCAATCATGATTCATATCACTTTTTATTAAATGTTTTAGGAGTAAGATATTTAACTTATCCGAATTTTAGTGTACTCGCAAGAAATACTATTTACGATATTTACGGTCTATTCTATGGTGGTGTGGAAAATCAAGGTCGTTCGATATATCTCGCTAATACCATCGAGCTATCGAAACGAAATATATCGACCCCGGTAGAAAGCTGGAGTCGTACTATAAACGAGATATATGATAAAATCAGGTTTGTTCACCAAAAAATCAGGGGTCGTACTATACATGGAGTCGGCATATACACGAGTATATACGGTATACGAAATTTGCTGAAAATCGTGAGCCGTTTTTTTAGAAAAATCCAATTCTTGTTAAAGTTGCCCAAGAATAAACTAGCCTTATATTCATTCTTTTAAGACATATGAAGTATGTAGTGTTATTGCAGACGTACGCTGAAATAACGGTACGAAATTTGATCAAAATTGTTCTAGCCGTTTTTGAGAAGATCAAATTATTGTTCAAGTTTCCAGGAATAAATTAATTTTTTGAGAAATATAAACTATGTAATATTATTGATGACGTAAGCTCAAGTAACTATACGAATTTGATAGAAATCGTTAGGGCTGTTTTTGATAAAAATGCGTAGAATAAACTACACTTAATTATTGAGCAATGTCCACCATTTCTTCATAGCTTCTATTCTGTATGATTAAATGACTTAGTACTAGATTTCATTCGTTTACGCTTCACCGTTTAGGCTCTAGAGCCAATAACAGACAGACAGACAGGCATTGCGAAAACCACTTTTTCGGACTCAGCTACACATAAAACGTATATTTCCGTCAAAATCTAGAGGTCGAAGTTTTTCGCGATTACAATACTTTCTCAATATACTTCGTATATGAGAAAGTAAAAAGGAAAGAAGCGGTAATCTGTGGAAGAGGGGGAATGGTCTAATCGGTGACATATGGTTAAGGAAGAGGGAATGACGGGTTGTACGTAAACTTGTTTTGAAAGAAAGAGAGAGAAGGTTGGAGAGAGAGAGAGGACGGAATTGGATTTCAGGGACAGGACGGAGAAAACGGTGGAAACGTCGTGTGGGAAAGGAGAGAGGAGAAAGCGATGAGGTGATAGGCAGGGGGAGACTTTCGTGGCGAGATGACGGTGGCCAAGGAAGAATGACTAGGGGAGCAAAATACCTTAAAATTAAGAAATTTCGTATTGACCTCGCCAAATTTTTTAAATAATTAAAGTTTTATCTGTAAATGTGTCGGTTATGTATTGTCTCAAACATTTTACGCTGATTGAAAGTTTAAATATTTTTGAATATGTACAAATTAAGTCTCGCACTGAAATAGATGTGACCATTGTTATAATAGTGCTTTATCGTCGAATGCCGTTGACTTTGCTTTATATAATGTCCTTTTCGATTTGCGTTCGGCATCATCATCTAATAAAATGATGTTTCGAAATAAAAGTTTAGTTAATGCGCTGACCTATTTGCATTCTACACAAACCTCTGTTAATTTGTTATTAAATTAATGAACTGCTAATAAATTCCCCTCTAAAACTCAAATGACCTATTTGCATTCTACACAAACCTCTGTTAATTTGTTATTAAATTAATGAACTGCTAATAAATTCCCCTCAAAAACTCAAATGTTTATTTCCAATTAAAAATTATGGACAGTGAACAATAAATAAATTATATTTTACAATTCATTTATGGCGAAAATGAAATGTGAAATTGTAATTTCAGAATTTGAATGCGTATTTTCGAATCGGTATTATATTTTTAGTTCTCTTTTGGTAAGAGAAAATGACAAAAGATGTATCTCCAAAAAAAATCAACAATCAACCCTACTCTGGCTACATAATATAAATTATTCGTTAATTACTTGAATTAATGGTCATTAGTAGGCATATGTTAAGATAGAGAATTTCCGGGATATAACCTTATTTTCTTTTCCTTAATTTACATTGTTGAATACTTTATAGGTTTTTCATTAGCATTTCTTTCTCTGAATAAAACGATTTACTTACAGCGAGAAAGAAATATTATTTCTAATTTTCGAGATAATCGCAAGTAATATCAATTCATAATATCATTAAGTAATGACTGAACATTCTTTTAACCAGACAATACATTTTTGAAATTTAATTCCCTTTAGGCGAGGTAAGCAATAGCATAGAATTAACTTACTCCTAAATCTTAAACACATTAAAAAAAAAACAATTACTCTAAATGTGTCTAAAAGATTGCATTAATATTTTTTTTAAACATTATCTCTCCGAGTAATTAGTTTAAAAATTACGTTCCATCAAAAACCTTTGAATAAACACGGGAAAATTATTTTTTTGATAATTTTATTAGGAGAAAAAATAATGCATAACGAGAAAAAAAAACCGCCCGAAAAAAAATAGGTAGCGGTCTCCGGAGGCGATATTAATAAAGAAACATTAAATTTCTGAGAGAAAAGAAGACTTTCTTAAAAGAAAAAAAAGAGCAGAAGAGGCAGCCGTTGGATAATAAAAGGCGGCGGAGTGGGAGAGTGCTAAGAGAGAGAGAGGGAGAGAGAGAGGGAGAGTGAGAGGGAGAGAGAGTGAGTGAGAGAGTGAGAGAGAGAGATGGGAAAGGGTGGAAAGAGGGAGAGAGAGAGAGAAAAAAGGGAGAGTGAGTTAGCGTAACCTCAGAAAAGGATAATGAATCACTCCGCGAAGGAAAGAATGAGAGAGAGAGAGAGAGTTGGAGAAAGGGAGAAAGAGGATGGGGTGGGTAGAAAGCTCTTTAAAACGTTGAGCTCACAGCCTGAGGCCCGTTTCCTTCCCCCTCTCTACCCTCCCCTCCCCTTTCCCTTCAACCTCTTTTCGTTCTCAAGTCTTCTCGGAGAAAAGGGAAGTTTTGCTCTCTCTCTCTCTCTCTCTATATCTCCTTCTTCTTTCTCTCCCCCCTCTCTCTCTCTCTCTTCCGTTCTAACTCCCTCGGTTTTCCCATACCAACACCTTCTTTCGTCATTCCTACCACTCCCAAAACTGGAGCGCCTTTAGAGATGAAAACGGATTTGCGTGGGAGTTTCGCGTTCTTTGCTTGTGTGTGTGTGTGGGTGAGAGCGAAACGTGATGATGCGACCTCTGACTGGACCCTGAGACTACACTCACTACTTCAACGGATTAAAGGGGGAATAGAATGGTGGTGTATGGGAAAAGACAAAGAGTGATAGATAAAAGCTTCGAGATTGTAGAGAAGGGAAAAGGTGGAGTAAATGCCTTTAAGAAGCCCCTAAGGCAGCGGTTCACGAGATTGTTTTATTTTTTGCCGTGGTAATAAATTGGCCACCAACAGTTTCTTCCCACGACCATCACGTTTATTTGAAAAAAATAATAGGCGTATAAATATACGTACATGTATTGTAATTGATTTCATTTGATTTTGGTTTTTATTTATCAATTATATAAAATTAAAAGAAATCAGGTTTAATATCGTGTTCCAAAACTTTTATTCAATTCCTCGAGGCATAAAAATTAACGTTTAATCACTTGCTGATACACATACAAGCAAAATATTATCTTGAACACATGCATAAATAGCTAACCGAAACAAAAACTGCTCTAAAAATACGAGGAATTTCCGATTTAGCCCAGACGCCCGTATCAAGGAACGATTCTTATCATCACGGGACAAATATCACCGATCGCCGATCATATTTTATATATATATATATCATCATCATCATAGGTAGTCTGTCTGTTGATAGGTCCGTGAATATTCTAGGTTAAACTTGGTTCTCCATATACTCCTATTTTCCGTAGTTTTCTTCATGTCTTGATAGCTCTCTTTCCCTTTCAAGTCGTCTACTAGCTGAAACCTTTTCCTACCTCTTTCTCTTTTTTCCATCCAGTTTTCCTTCTAGCACTTCTTTATATATATATATATGAACAGTGAAATACGCGGATGATCAAGTACTTCTAGCAAGAAAGGAAAAGGAACTCCAGAAAATGATAAATAGACTAGTGATAACAGGTAGCAAATACGGTATGGAAATTAATACAGAAAAATCCAAGGTTATGCGAATATCAAGTAAAGAAGAAGAAATTTGAACATAAGTATTGGAGGAAAGCCATTAGAACAAGTTTAGGGACCCATTAATTTTTTAAAATATCTCCGAAGATATAAAAGGTGGTATGCTGTAATTATGAGCGTACATTTTCACATCGAAACCAGCTCCAAATGAGGATCCAGTGACCGAATATGTGGTGGCATATCCAAACAAAAAATAAATTAATTTAAATTAACGCATATATATATATATATATATATACGGTATGGAAATTAATACAGAAAAATCCAAGGTCATGCGAATATCAAGTAAAGAAGAAGAAAATTTGAACATTACTATTGGAGGAAAGCCATAAGAACAAGTTTCACACTATAAATACCTTGGAAGCATCATAACGGAGAAGCAAAACGTACCGATGAAATCAGGACTAGAATAGGGAAAGCAAACGCCGCTTTCAGAAGAAAGAAACTCCTGCTAACGGGAAATATAAAGCAGGAAATCCGCAAGAGGTTGATAAAATGCTATGTATGGAGTATAGCTTTGTACGGAGCAGAAACATGGACGCTAAGGAAAAATGATATTAAATACTTGGAAAGCTTCGAAATGTGGACATGGAGAAGAATGCTGAAGATAAAATGGACAGACAGGGTGAAAAACGAGGAAGTACTACGAAGAATAGGAGAGAAGCGAACTATTATACAGACTATCAGAAAGAGGAAGGCGAACTGGATTGGGCATTACCTGAGGAGAGAGTGCATGATTAAAGAAGTGCTAGAAGGAAAACTGGATGGAAAAAGAGAAAGAGGTAGGAAAAGGTTTCAGCTAGTAGACGACTTGAAAGGGAAAGAGAGCTATCAAGACATGAAGAAAACTGCGGAAGATAGGAGTATATGGAGAACCAAGTTTAACCTAGAATAATCACGGACCTGTCAATGGACAGACTACCTATGATGATGATGATATATATATATATATATATAGAGAGAGAGAGAGAGAGAGAGAGAGAGAGAGAGGGGAAGGCAGTGGGGATTTCAAGAATCGGAGGACGTTGTATAATATCAATAAAACATGCTTCTAGTACTTCTAGAAAGGAAGGACACGGAATTACAAGAAAGAATAATACAATGGAAATAACAGAAGATGCGGATTCGAAAAAAATGCAGAAAAATCCAAGGCTGCGTTTATCGGGTAAAGAAGATTATTCGAACATTGGTGGAAAGCCATTAGGACAAGTTTCAGACCGTAAATCCCTTGGAAGTATCCCAACAAGAGACACGGTATCATAATAGCAGGATCATAATACCGAAAGCAAAAGGCTCCTTCAGTTAATGAAAACAAGAGAAGCAGACGCAGACATATGGAAGAAATTAATGAAATAATATTTATGTAGTGTGGATTCGTATGGAGCGGAAACATAGCACTCGGAGAAAATAATATAAAATACTCGGAAAGCTCCGAAGCGTGGGGATAAAACTGACGTATTGGATGAAAAAACGCGGAAATACTAACAAGAAGAATAGTTTAAATTCAAATAATTGTACAGATCATGAGAAAGATATATAATATGATTAAAGACGTGTTTGAAGGTAAAATGGAAGGAAAGCGAGGAAGAAATATTTTTCAGCTGATAGACGGATTTAAAGAGAAAGAGAGCTATGAAGACCTTGGAGAAAACAAGATAATGCAGGAGTATACAGAGGACCAGGTTTAACCATGAATAACACCCATGGAGAGATTACATATGACGATG
Source organism: Uropetala carovei (assembly GCA_036926305.1). Classification (NCBI taxonomy): domain Eukaryota; kingdom Metazoa; phylum Arthropoda; class Insecta; order Odonata; family Petaluridae; genus Uropetala; species Uropetala carovei. The sequence goes on along the minus strand of JAXCHB010000244.1, from coordinate 313,620 downwards.
ATGATATATACACTCTCACATGCATGCGCGCCCTAACACACACACACACACACACACACACACACACATAATCACTTAACCAATGACAGGACAAGACGTGACTCAAAACGTTTCGTCGATAAGCGAATATTCCCATATTTTTATCATCTTGCCGGTCTGGATGCTAAGCGAGCGAACGGAGTACACCAAGCTACCGCATCGTTCCCTAAAGAATGAGATTTATCGGGTTTAGGGTTTTGAGGGGAAAAGGAAAAAAAAAAGGGTCGCGGAAGAGGGAGGTTAGGTAGAAAGATTGTGTAAGCGGGGAGTGGGAGGATATCCTTTACTTCCTCCCAGCTCCTCCTCCACTCCGTCTCTCTCTCTCTCTCTCTGGATGAAAGGTAGAGATTGGGGAGATAGTACGTAGGAGAAAGGGGAAGGTCCTCCATATGGCGGTTATCACATCTGGCGATCGAAACGAGAGCAGTCAGTGGTCTCCCCTCCCCCTCCTCCTACACCTATTGTTTCGCCTCCCCCGCAAAAAAAAAAATTCGGTGTATTTCTCCCCGTGTGATGTTGGCACCCCTGGTAGATCCCTTCCGGTTTCAGGAGCGAAGGTGGCGTTAGAACAGAGTTGCCTCGAAGTCACGTTATTTTTATTTTTTCGAAAAGGAAAGAAGGTGGGAATTTAAGAGAGAGAGAGAAAGGAGATAGTTTCCACAAGCACGCGAAAGGTTTTTTTTTTCCCCCTCGGAGTTGGCAATTGAAAAGTTTTTCTCAGTTGTACGTGCTCTGAGAGGGGGGAGGGAGGGAGGGGGCGTAGAATAAAGTATTGAAGATCTTAGGCGGTGTAAGTGAAAAAATATTTGCGAGGGTTCCGTTAAAATTTATCGGTTATGGACGGTTTGAAAACGCGGAGAAATTTCCTAGTCTGCGAGACCCGTTTTGAGTATCATTTCATTGCTAACTTTTTTGTGTTCATAACCCGAGTTTTCCTGAAATATCTTCCTACATACGTAAGTTGCTTTTATTTGAGTATTATACATTACTATAGACGTTCTTTGGTTTATTCTAATATAAAAATGTATAAGTTAAATTACTTTTACTGTTTCGGTAATTATCTCAATTTATAAAGTTTTTCTGCTGACCTCGGATGACAATCATACAAAAATTGTTTCACTAGTACACAAAATTTTTACCTATAACTTGTATATTTGCAGTGTTGACATTATGTAAATTAGCAATAGGTGGTGACATAGGTTTATTAAGTGAAGTATAATCTATGAATACATAAATTCCAAAATGAGAAATATTTCATAAATTACATCAAAACTGCTTCATGGATGTTTTCGCTTGTGATGCTTTCAACAGTTTTGACTCTTGACAGAGAAAGATTCAGGTTTTACAACGAAAAATAATTTAGCTACATATATTATCCTAATGCACGTGCTGATGGGAAACATTCTTTCACCCCTGATTAATCTTTAAAATAGAAATGGTCTCTCTGGTAATGTTGTGATAGAGCGGACATCTGGCGACAGGATTTGAAAGTATGAGCATATGTAGTATGAAGGCTGAATTGGAGTATCACAAGCGCATACATACGTCTTACATGCAATGATGTTAACAAATAATTACATAGAAACGAGACGCGGTATAAATATGATGATAAATCATTACACAATTGGATTTAACTGATTAATTCAATGTCACTCTCAAAAACGATGGGTGGTGAATATTCGCCTAGACCACGGGTCTCAAACTCACATGACGTTTGTCTGACGATTCGCGGCCCGCATTCATTACTTTCCCAGTCTTCAGACCTTTTCGTATTCTTTGTATTATATTCACTCTCTCTTTCCACAAGAGAGTAATCGCTCTATTACGCGTCTTACACGCAGTCATTACAAAAATTCTAGATTTTGGCGTCGAGGGTTAAGTCCTGATACGCAAGAAACTCGCTGGCAGTGGGATAAACAACATTCTTCAGTAACTCAACCGTGCAGGCTGGTATAAATTGGAATGATTTAATACACTTCTTAGATTATTTAGAAATATTTTCGTGAAATGTTTTGTAAGAAATAGATTTGAGTTCGGGTCGCGTAGTATAAAGTAAATTGCTTCGCGAGCCGCACAAATGCATCGCGCGCACCGCGAGTTTGAGACAACTGGCCTAGACAATATATAGTTATTATTAGAAGTCAGATAAACAATATCATCGATCTGATTTAACTTCTTCCGGATTCATACATTTTTTTAGTAACGCATAAGCTGTGCTTTAATGAAGCTCGTATAGGTCGCCCGAATTTCGGAGAGGAAACCCATTTGAGTGGTTTAAAACATTTGCACTATGATATAATACATTTCAGTTTTTACGCATTATAAAATTCTGGAAACGCCTTTGCTTATGGGATACCTCGTCGAAGACTATGTAGTTTTTGCCTCTCTTGAACTATAGAGTGTTTGGGCTGAAAGAAAGGTTAATATAAAATTTTAAATGAAACATTGTTGATGTGCAAGAAAGAATGTAAACGAAGTGAAACATGACCAGCATTTATTAATATTTACCCATCTCGCAAATGTTTTGATAACGTTAAAGAAAGCGAACCTACGATTTTTTTTCGTAAAATTAATTCTTTCTAGAAAAATCAAAATATTCTATCGCTTGTAGGTATTATTATTAAGCTAAAATTTTAATTAAAAAGGTAAAACTTCAGTTACGCACATCGAGAGATTAGTTCCGTTTTATTGCAATGAAGGACGAGATTCATAAGCCTTAAAGAGGAATGGTAATGATTTATTCCATAAAACTTTATAATTTTGGAGTTCATTTAATCTTAATGTTTGAGTTAGTAATATACGATTGTTTTAATTTGAAATTTATTGAGAATTCTTACAATTTTTTTTTTTTTAATTCAGCTAATATTAATTCAAATAAGGCAACGTATGGTGAAATAACCTTATTTGTAACAGGTAATTATTTTATATTCGTAAAAATAAATCCGAATGCTGTGAAAAAACATCCGGAGTAAATATATATATATTTTTTTTTTAAATCGAACGTTGTAAATTGAAAATTGGATCGTGCTGATCAGTCTAGGTAAATATCGTATTAATTATTGGGCCCTCCTATAGCAATCTTGCACGTAGTATCTAAGAGCCCCCTGATCCCAGATATCCGCCTCTCCATTGAGGCGTATACTCTTTTCTTATCTCACTCTATGCAAAATTCTCCCTCGAAATAAGGGCACTCCTCTTATCGTGTGTTCACTTGCTATCTCATTCCCTTCCTCACTTTACTTCCTCTCTTCCTCCTTAAATTCCTTCCTGCCTCGCTAAAAAAATTTCCTCCCCACTCGTTATTTTTCCTTCCTTTCTCTCTCTCTCTCTCTCTCTGTATATATCTTCTTTCTCTTTCCGTTTCATTTTCCTTTGCTCGTATTTCTCCCTCGGTTTAACGCTATAGCACTTTCGCCCCTTGTTTTGTTTTTTTTTGCGGAGGGAGTCCTCCCTCCCTAGCACTCTCTCTCCCTCACTTCCTCTTCTTCGTCCTTTTTACTACGCCTTTCCTTGACCTTTCTGGCATTTCCATATATATATATATAACATACATACATACATATATATATATATATACATATATATATATATATATATATACATATATATATAAAGCTCCAACGTCTACAAATGTGTCTCTCCGACACCCCAGCTGCTCTCCTTCCGGTAAGTGCTCATTGGTTTTCTTTCAACACCTAGTTGCCCTTAATATCCTCATTTACCTTTCCTTTTCCGCAAGTATACAAACACATGTATATATATATATATATCATCATCATCATCAGCCTTTTTCAGTCCACTGACGGATGAAGGCCTCCCCCAGACTCTTCCAGTTTTCCCTGTCAATTGCCTCCCTCCTCCAAGTTTGCCCCAAGAACTTAACAAGCTCTCTGTCCCACCTGTCTTTCGGTCTTCTTTTCGGTCTCTTGATGTTTCTTGGGATCCAATCGATGACACTGGACGTCCAACGCTGGTCATTTCTTCTAGCAATGTGGCCCGACCACTGCCATTTTAGCACCTTCACTCTTCTAATCACGTCACACACTCCCGTCTTCTTTCTTACCCAGTCGTTCCTCTTGCGGTCTCTTCGGGTGATCCCTAACATGCATCTCTCCATGCCCCTCTATGTTGTTTGCAGGCGCTGTATCATTCTGGCATTCATGGTCCATGTTTCACAACTATATGTCAGAACAGGCAGAACACATTGGTCATACAGTCTCCTTTTTAGGGAGACTGGAATATTTGATTTAAAGATGTTCGCATTCTTGCCAAAAGCACTCTCCGGCTGATTTCTCCAAGAAGCGAACCATCAGTAGTGATGAGTTGACCTAAGTAAACATAGTTGGTTACTTCTCCGAGTTCTGCTCCGTTGATATGTATCTTCTCAGAATTTGTGAAGGAGATATATATATATATATATATATATATATATATATATATATATATATATATATATATATATATATATATATATATATATATATATATAATCAGACATGGCCAAAGTGCGGCTCTTTTGTACCCAAAGTGCGGCTCGCGGGGGAATATTATCCATCTTTTCCCTGAATCAATTTTATCTTAACCTCCCGATGGCATGTTTGAATATGCGCCTAATGTAGGCCTTGATGGCCCTGCATACACTATAAAAAAAATAGGTCAGGGTTTTCCAAACTGTTCTGCGGAACCCTTGTGTTCCGCAGAAGCTAAATGTGGTTCCGTGATAGACAAAGGAAATGACCCGATACACTCCTCATTCTATAATTTACAGCAGGAAACATTAGGCTCACTTGTAAACTCTATGCTGTAAGATACATAATCTATGTAAATTAACATTACAATTATTTTAAAGTAAATTTTATTGCGATTTGGCTTATCACCTCCAAGTTCCGCGAGAAAAGTATTTTTAATATAAGGATTCCGTGGATTCAAAAAGTTTGGGAACCCCTTCATTAGGTTATGGCTCTGTTTACGTGTTTTTGCCTTCTATCTGCCTTATTCTGCCTATAACAACGTCTTTAGGACTGACAAGTGCGCATGGAACGTGAGAAAACCTCGTTTCTCTCGGAACAGTAGACAATGTATCAATTTACTTAAGCATTGGTGGTGTTTTCCTCATGAAACAGTCCCTTGTCGGAGTCAAATGTGTGAGAATGTTTACACGTTGGTTATTCTGTATTACTTTTTCCCTCGTCTCAATTTGGGATTAACTTTTTTCTATCGCGTTCTATATTCGAATTCTATATATTCGGATGTTAATCTTGAGATCAGTCAACCTATGACTTACTTGGTAGCGATAGCATTTCCTTCATATTCCAAAGGCAAAGGGATAATTAAAGGAATATAAAAATACGTGCGTAAAATACTTTGTAATTCTGACTTGTTTAATAAGTGATGACATAGGAAATTAAGGAAGAGGAAAAGGACGAAATGGTGCAAGAAATTCCTTGGAATTACACAAGAAAATAAGTTAAACAGTTCCTGCTTTTTTTTATCTTCTTTCGGTTTAATTTAGGCATACATTAAAACTTCAGTTAAGTGTACGTTTTTCGCAGTTAAACATCATTTTGGACTGTCTCGTCAGACACACATGCATTTATATAGAGCTATTATTTGCATGATCAAATTTCGTACAGTTACTTGAGTTTACATCTTCAATAATACTGTATAGTTCATATTTCTCAAAAAATGAATATAAGACTAGTTTATTCTTGGGCAACTTTAACAATAATTGGATTTCCTATAAACAGGCTGATACGATTTTCATTTTCTAAAGATATTAACTAAACAACGCATTAGTACCCATATGTGAGAAAATTTGTACAATGTATGTTGTACCGATTTTTATATAATATATCGCCCGCCCGGTTCCTTTCCGCAACCTTTCTCCTCTTCATCATTTTCTCTTTCTCTCTCTCATATGTTTTTTCTAGCACATTTCTCACCCCTCATTCTCCGCCACTTTCTCTCCCCTCGTAGCGTAGGAGTTTTTCAAACGATCTCTATTTTCTTGTCATTATATCTTTCCGTTAAAGAGGAAGTGCGGAGTTTATTTTTTCTGGGGGAAGGGAGGGGGGAGGAGGGGGGGGAGGGGAGTAGGATGTCTCCAACACTCCATCAACCTCGAAACTCTCTCCATCTCAAATCCTTCCTTCTCATTGATTTCGGGAAACGTGGAATATGTGCGCGGACAACTGAACCTTTTTTTTTTTACTGCTACTTCTCTTTCCGACCGCTACCTCTTGCCACCAACCTCGTGGCACGAATCACCGCCCTTTTTTTTTACAGAGGATAAGGAAAACAATAAAAAAAGAGGAGGAATATGTCTTTTCCTAGGAAAATGACTAAAAACACAAACACACATGAGGTTTTTACAGAGCGGCGAAAAGAATCTTTCGAGGGTTTTACGGTCTTCGGGAACTGGAACAGTTGCGGAGGTGAAATAAAACAAACGGAAAGAAAACGGTCTTATCTACATTTCAGGTTCCGTACGTCGCTGCGGTAATTTGCTTGCGAAGAATGGTGTTTAAGGAGTCTTTTTTTCTCTTTTCCGTCTTCTGTGTTTGGCCTTTTATTTCCTATACTGTTCCTTTTTTGCGGCTGCTGCTTACTCTTTTGTTCGGGTACGCCGTGTTCAAGAGGAACGTGACGTAGAGTAGTTTTGTCATTTTTGTTTTGGGCAATTTTGGGATAGTTACGTGTGTTTTTTTTTTAATACTATCGTCGCAATCCTTTAACGGCAATAAAATTTACCATGAGAATATACACAATGGGCGATTTTAAGGGGATTGCAACTTGTTTAGACTTGCAAAAGTCAAATTTACCGTATTGTTAATGTCGCTACGTTATTATTTTCTAACCTTATTTGTATCAACATCGTGTTGTGTCGTTGTAACCTAATACCGATGAGGTATTTGTGGTAGGGTAATATGAATTGCTGGCTGAAAATCCCGTTAAAAACATTTCATTAAAATTAAGAAATGTGTTTTATCTATTAATAACAATGTAATCACAATTGTAAATATTGTCAATCACTAAAAACTTGGCTATTTTTTCAATTAATTAAAAAATTAAATTCCAATCCCACTTAGATTACTTAGTTTTGCGAAAAATGTCCTGATGGTTGGCCTGACGGCGAACGGTCTTTCTTACATTAAATGTGAAATGTTGGCGTTAAAAACAAATTTGTGGACATGCTCGATGGGAATTCGAAAATGGACGGTGGGAAAACAAATTTATTTATTTAATGTGTTCTTTGATTCGAGTTTCGAGTTTGTGCGATGATTATAAATAATTTTAAATGTTAAGGAAAAAAGACGTATACTACACTTCAGGTCTTCGTGTCTTAATTAACCGAAAGTACCAGGGTTTTTTCTAGATTTTCGTCATTGACATTTGACGCGTGAAAGAAATATTCCTGCGAAATTTCAATATTCTACCTAGTCGGGAAGCTTGTTAAAACATATTTAAATCCATACACAAAGAGACAAATATTAAGCCAAATAACGGATAATAAATTCCATAGATTCCGTGTAAATTTATATTTTCAATAGTGCATAGAATTTAATTTGTTAAACTGCATTTATTTTCACCTAACAGAATGCGGTTGAGAAATTTTGAATCAATAATTATATAAATCAATTAAAATTTCATATAATAATAAATTCTTAATTTTGTATTAAGGCAATACATTTATTTGATCGAAAGGATATAATATTTCGATGGTAAATTTAAAATGTTTAGCCTAAGTATAAAATAAGGCATTTTTCCTTTTATAAATTGCCTGCCAAAAAAAGGTGCGTGCTTATTTCAGAAGGTTTAGAGATCGTGCCGATAGTTTTATTATGTCGTAAAAGGTCTTCAATAAATTTCTCATAAATGTTAATCTCATGAAAGGACTCGGTAATATATTTTCTCAGAAAGAGAATAAATTTGAGTCTCTCTTGACTTTATTATTTTAACATACGTTATACGCGGGCATTAATTACGAAATCTTCAATACTAAAAAAGTCATAAATAATGATATCAATCCAATTTTCTTCTAGACTATGGTCATCCTAAGCGAAGAAAATTTTCTAGTACGTATTTGAATCTTTCATTAACTCAAATTTCAATTCAAAATTTACTCTGTACAATAAAAACTATAGAGAATATACCGTAATGCAGGTTTATATATGTTCAGAACATTACGATTTGCGTTACTAAATTTTTTTCGGTTCAGTTGGTGGCTATTCAGATTGCCCTGTATTCTAAACATGCGATCTCTATCATTCTCTCCATAAACACTTTGATTTTCATTTGATCTCGTGCAATTGTTTGTATAGAGACACATTAGTTCCATAATTCATTAATTTTCTCTCCCCGTGGCACAGAGAATATTCACCTGTATCTTAAGCCGCCGATGTTACGTATACCGTGACGTACAGACGGACACTTGGGAATTCATATATCACAACAGCCATAAGCCTCTTAACGTCCTCCTCAAGTTCTTCCCGGCAATAGCCAGAAATCGCATATCTTTTTTTCAACCCGGTAACAAATTGTTTCTTCTCCGGTGTCTTTCCTACAGAATCAGTATCATCGATTTTAACCTTACTAAATTCTGTATTCAGTGATGTATATCGATCAAATGACCTTTCGTCCTCCTTCGATCTCCGCATACCTACTCAAGACGTCCCACTCGCACCATGAGCCTTCTCCCTCGTACGAAAATCCGTCTGCTATTTTATATAACATATTTCACCATATTCGACAATCCTACGAATTTTCCAGGAATTCCTCTCTCGACATTACCTCATCTCCTATAGTTTCTGTGTCAAAGTTAACAAACGCTCACTTTCGTATTTCCGTATTACCCAATACCTTCTCAGCGTCGTTGTTAAGATCACGTTGTTTCTACTTTCTGTTGTTTTATTTGTTTATGTAGTTGTTACATGTTAAGTTTCATGTATTAGCTTCTGTTATATCTCTTAATGTTTAAATCCACTGTAACAGATGATGCGATGGCTGTTTAGGGATCAGTTTAACTTTGTAAACAAATCGGTTTGCTGAAAATGCCGAACTTCATAAAATATGAGGTGTTTTTCTTTATAATTTATCAATTATACAATTCCCAGAGCTGAAGGGCGTGAATCGATAGGTTAAGCGTTCCTATTTGCACGTATCGCCTCGGGAACCCGGAAATCCTGTTTATGAAGCACACCTATCGAGTTCGATTTGTCTGCGGTGGAAATTCTACCCCTTTAAGTTATGCCTCACGTGATCCCGTTTGTGTTCCTGGTTTCATAATAACAGGGCATAGAAACCATTTGCGTATCAAACCATAGTTGAACATACGTGGAGACGAACCTCTCCAATAAAACTCTTATTCATAGTTACGTGCATATGACCTTAGTGAATTATAGAAAAATTCAGAAACTTATAGTTATCACTAAAATGAAAGGAAGATCGATTGCGTTTATCAATATTCGCGTTGCAGACTTCATTTTCACGGTATAATTTCGACGAAATTTATATTTAAAAATGGTATAATAATGCTATATTACGTTATTGAAATGCTAGTTTACTCGGTATATTTATTGTTATAACTTCTAAGGTGCTAGTACGGCGCTCGATGTAAAATAATTCTTTTACGGCTACTTTTAAAAATTTATATGGGCAGCCTAAAGCTATAATGAATGGTGCCCGCTACAAAAACGTTGGCAACTTTCGGTACGTCATTTTATAAACAAATTTTACACATGGATAATCCATATTACGTATAAATTTGTCATTCTAAGACTGAAACGCAGTATCATTTTGTAATTCTTCAAAGCGTGTGGGACGACTTCTCCAGATGCGATCAATAAATCTAAAGCAGCGTACGTTTAACCTCATCTCCTTTAGCTTAAAATTAAATCCCTCGGAAAAAATAAGAGTTAAGAGTATCTTGAACGAAGGATTTCTCATTCTCTAAAAGGAATCATCCGAAAATGCATCTCGCGTTGGAAGCGCTTTGTGGGGGAAAAAATTATTCGGACAGCTGGATATGAATCAAAGGCTTCATGCTGCAGATGATACTTGCTACTTGAAAACCGCCGTTTAGTCGAATAACCCAGATGAATTGCGACAGAGACGCTTTCTTACCCTCGACGGAACAATAGGAAAACCTCTGCGCCTGCGCCTGATTCATTTCGCGCTGCCCCATCTCACAGTGAAAAAAAAACGCCTTTAAAAAAATCCATTTCCCCCTCCTTTTATTTTTTTAATCCCGTACTTTCCCCCACGCGTAATTTGCCACCCTCTCCTTTTTTCCTCTCTCCGTCCCTCCTTTTTTTTTCATCCCATCTCGTCCTCTCTCTCTCTACTCTGCTCTACTCTTTCCCCACCACTCAAGGCCCACTTCCTTCCATCCACGCATCTGGGAATGTTACAAGTTGGACCTTTTGTTATTTTTTAATATTCATTTCTGTAGCCGCTTCACCTTCCGACCTCTCTCAACCTCTTTCTGTCGCTCTCTTTCTCTCGTTACACCCCCCCCCTCCCCCCAACTCTCCTTCATTTTCTCTTACTCTTTTTCTCGCTCGCCATTTTCCCTCCTTCCCTCCCTATACAACCCTCACACTCTGCCTTTCCATCTCTTTCCTTCTATTTCTTTCTCCATTTCTTTCTCCATTTCTCTCTCATTCATTCTTAATCCTCACCTCCATCTCTCCCTTCCATTTTCCATCTCTACCTCCTTCTCTGCTCCTCTCCTTTCCTATCTCTCCCTCTCTCTCTCTCTTCCTACCTCTCTCCCTTCCTATACCCCTCCCTACCTCACTCTCCTCCTACACCTCTCCCTCTCTTCCTACACCTCTCCCCTCCCTCCCTCCTTACCTTTCACCTCCCTCCCTCCTTACCTTTCACATCCCTCCCTCCTTAACTCTCCCCTCCCTCCTTACCTCTCCCCTCCCTTCCTACCATCCCCTCCCTACCTACCTATCCCCTTCCTCCCTACCTCTCCCTTCCCTCCTTACCTCTCCCCTCACTTTCTACCTCTTCCCCCTCCCTCTCTACCTCTCCCCTCCCTCCCTCCTTACCTCCCCTCCCTCCTTACCTTTCACCTCCCTCCCTCCTTACCTCTCCCTTCCCTCCTCACCTCTTGCCTCGTTTCCTTACCTCTCCCCTCTCTCCCTACCCATCCCCTCCCTCCCTACCTCTCCCCTCCCTCCTTACCTCTCCCCTCCCTCTCTACCTCTCCCCTTCTCTCCTTACCTCTCTCTCTCGCTCCCTCCCTATCTCTCCCCTCTCTCCCTACCTCTCCCTACCTCTCCCCTCCCTCTCTATCCATCCCCTTGCTCCCTACCTCTCCCCTCCATTCCTACCTCTCCCCTTCTCTCCTTACCTCTCTCTCTCGCTCCCTCCTTAGCTTTCTCCTCCTTCCCTACCTCTCTCCTCCCTCCATATCTACCTCTCTCCTCCCGCCATACCTACCTCTCTCCTCCCGCCATACCTACCTCTCCCCTTCTCTCCTTACCTCTCTCTTTCTCTCTCTCTCGCTCCCTCCCTACCTCTCCCTCCTTAACTCACCCCACCCTCTCTACCTCTCCCCTCCATTCCTACCTCTCCCCTTCTATCCTTACCTCTCTCTCTCGCTGCCTCCCTACCTCTTCCCTCCCTCCTTACCTCTCCCCTCCCTCCGTACCTCTCCCCTCCCTTCCTACCTCTTTCCCCTCTCTCCTTACCTCTCCCCTCCCTCCTTACCTCTTCCCTCCCTCCCTCCCTCCTTACCTCTTCCCTCCCTCCCTCCCTACATCTCTCCCCCTCTCCCTCCCTACCTCTTCCCTCCCTCCCTACCTCTTCCCTCCCTCCCTACCTCTTCCCTCCCTCCTTACCTCTCCCCTCCCTTCCTACCTCTTCCCCCTCCCTACATATCTCCCTCCTACTTCTTTTCATCCATGCCTTTCTCTTTTTCCCTCTCTCACTCCTTACCATTTTTCTCTCTCCCTCACTTCCACTCTTTCCCCCTCTCTCCAACACTCTCCTCCTCCTCCCACTGAGCTCTTTAACTATCCTTCTCACTATCTCCGCCACACTCTCACTCTCTTCCTCCTCATTTCTCCTTTTCTTTCTCTCCCATCACCCTCCGGCTCTCTCTCTCTCTGCTTACTTTTCTCTCAGCCCTCGCCCACCCAAATATTTTCTCTCTGTATATAAACTTCCGTCGCCATTTCCTTTTTCTTTTTCCTCTTCACTTCTTTCTCTTCAACGTTATCTTCCTTCTTTTCTTCCCCCACTTTCCTTTCAAACTAGTTTCTCTTTGTCTTTGCCCTTTTCTTTTCTCTCTATTTTTCCGTTTAACCCCAGTCTCTCTCTTCTTTTCCATCCTACGCTATTTTCTCTCTCTCTCCCTCCCCCTTTCTCTCTTTCAAAACCGGGGGCCAATGTTGTTCATTTGTTTTCCTTCTTATGTTTTTTCGCTCTTTACCTGTTCAACGCCGCGTCGTCGTCCTCTTTTGCCCTTTCATTTTCCACCCCTCTTTTATAGCTTCCTCTCCATCTCCCCTCCTTAAGTTTGCGAATCCTCCTTTTTGGTCTTTGTTTTATCGATTCAATTCATCGCCTCCTTTCCACTCCATTGCCCTCTTGACGTTCTTTAAAATTCCTTGGAAATTCGTTCTCTGTCACTATTTATTTAACTGAGTGAATTTTTTACGAAGATTACATGACGTTCCTCTTTTCCGTTTCAATTTTCGTTTTTCTTTTGTGTTTGTGTGTGTCTGTTTCTATGCATGCATGTATGTATATGTATGCGTGTGTGTGTGTGTGTGTATAGTTAAGTGTGTGTGTGTACATATATACATACTACGGAAGAGGAAAGGTAAATGAGAATATTTAGGGCAACTAGGTGTTGAAGGAAACCCAGTGAGCACTTACCGGAAAGAGAGCCTCTGGGGTGTTGGAGGGACACGTTTGTAGAAGTTATTGGAGCTTTCGGGATGATCCCTTAGTCAGCACAAGAGAGACAACTATATATATATATGTGTGTGTGTGTGTCTCCAACACCCCATCGGCTCTCCTTCCGGTAAGTGTTTACTGGGTTTCTTTCAACACCTAGTTGCCCTAAATATCCTTACTTACCTTTCCTCTTCCGTAGTATTTATATATATATATATATATAACGCCGTCCCCCTCCTTCAAAACGAAATGTTTTGCTTTTCCCTTCTAAAACCTCTTCATAGCCCATATTTGGCCGTTTCACATTCTCGGGTTAAAATTACTTTTTCGCGGGTTTTTTTATCTTCCTCTCCCTCTCTCTCTCTCCCCCTCGTGTTTTCTTTAACTCTCCTTTAAATATTTTCTCTCCCTTGCAGTAAAGGTCTCGATGACCTCTGATATGGGTTTTATATCGCTCTCTCAGCTTTAATCTTATTTCTTGATTATTCAAGCCAAACAGTTTCGTTCCCTTTTCCTCCTCAGCGCTCTCGCTCCTTGTTTTGCATCCAAGCATTCAATGTATCTTCGTTACGTCTCATTACGCTCTGTAGCTCGCTTTATCTCCCCGTGGTTTTATACTCGGTTTTCTTTTGGTATTCAGGAAGGTTTTCGTAAATCTAACTTCTTTTACGTCTCTAACGTCTTTGTCTTTCCTCTAAAAGCGATTTTTCTACCTTTCCTCCTGCTTTTTTTATTCACTTTTTACTACCAACCCCTTTTACTTTTTAAAATTCAATTACTGCACAGTTTTCCGTTTTTTTTTTCGAACTTTATGCCTTGCCGCGAAACTTGACCCGTTTTCCCATCCCCACACTTTTGGTGCTTTAGTTTTACGTATGTCCAACTGCTTTGCTTGCTTTCTTTCATTTCCCTGATATAATTATCCGTACGTCACACCTTTTTCTTCTTAGTTTCGTGGACGCGTTTTCATCCTTTCTTTACCCTTTACGTTCCCTTCTACATTTTTCTCGAATTTTCTCGGAACAGTTTATCGACCCTCCATTTTTACATTCCTCCTACCTCTTCTCCGTCGCACATTTCCTCCTCCCTTTAATCCCGTCCTCGTCCTCTTCATTTGCCTCAATTTCTGCTGCTTCGTCCATCTCTCCATTCCAGTGCACGCACATTTCCTCTCCCATCTATCTATATTTTATCCTTCTCATCGGATCCCTTCCACCACCGAGTTCTTCTCTCGCCCTCCTCCTCCTCCCCCTCCTCCATTCTTCACTCCCCCCCCTTCTGTTATGCCCCTCCTTCCTGTCTCCTGCATCCTTTGCCTTTCCCCTTCTTCGCCTCTGCCCAGAGGGAGAATTGGGTGAGGTCGAAAGAGAGTGAGTGAGAGAGAGAGGGAGAGAGAGGGAGAGAGAGGGAGAGAGGGGGGGTCATAGTGGAGTGATAACCCCGCTGCGCTTCCAGGCCATCGCTCACTCGCACTGTTGGGTTATTGGTCTTCTAACACTTCTCTCTCCGAACCCGGAAATCTGTATTTATGGGACGGAATGGTTTATTCCAAAAAAGTGAGAGAGAGAGAGAAAGATGGAGATGTTTGTTAGTATGATGTCAGCTGGTGTGTGCGCGTGGGAGGGGGGGGGAAGGGGGGAGGAGTGGAGAAAGGGGAAAAGAGAAAAGTATCGGAGAGAGGAAAGGGAGAGAATATGGAGAAGGTAAAAGGGCAGGAGAGAATACAGAGGGAGAGGGGAGATATATATATATATATATATATATATATATATATATATATATATATATATATATATATATATATATATATATATATATATATATATATATATATACATATATATATATATGTATGTATGTATGTAGAAAAGAGAAAAATAGAGGAATAGGTAGCATAGAGGAGGTAGGGGATAGGTAGAGAAGAGAGGGAGAGAGAGGAAGAGGGAGAAGAGAGGAAGGGGAAGAGGGATAGGAGAGAAAGAGGGAGAAGAGAGAAAGAGGGAGAGGAGAGAGGAGGGAGAGGACAGGTAGAGAACAGGAAGAGGGAGAGGAGAGAAGTAGACGAGAGAATGAGAGGGGAGAGGCTGAGGTAAAAGAGGGAGGGGAGGAAGGGTTAGGAAGGTGATGGGCTCAGCCACGGCCATTGCGAGGAGTTTCGTGTAACATAATTGTAGTGGGCAGCACCGAGTTCTCTGTTGGGGAGGAAGGGTTGGTTGGCCGCCCATGGAAAAGGAAGTGCGGGAAGCGGGGAGGGGGGGGGCAATGTAATGGGGCGAGAGGATAAAACGGGGAAGGATGCAGGGAAAAAAAAAAGGCAAGGGTGCCAGGGAAACGGTTCGGAGGCGGAAGGACGTCAGGAAGCGGAGATTGTGAGGTGTGTGGGGAATGGGAAAAGGGAGAGGTGTAAGTGGGGTAGGGGGAGGAATGTAAGTTTTTTCTAAAAATAAATTGATGTGCCCAACACATTAATTTCTCCATACGTAAGTTGTCAAGTAAAATCAAACAAATACGGCGATAGGAACAGTTCAGCTTACACGCTTCAGCGCTAGCGATTCGATTGTTTCCACTACCACGCGCGCGAGCTGCCCACTAACCGTCAATTTCTAAGAAAATTGAACTTCTCTTGAAATATTCCTCATGTGAAAATTTAGGTCATACAAAAGTTGTAGAAAAAAATAATATCTACATTTTTTTATGTGTATGTATTTTAATAAAAATCAGTTTTAAGTGAAATATTTAAGAAAAACTAAAATTTTACAAGAGTAAACCTTTACTTCCGATTGACCGATTGTTATCAAAAGCTTTTCAAATCTTAAGAAAATATATAAAATCACAAATATAGAATTTCATTCAGATCTGATGAATAGTTTTTTAGTTAGAGCGCACGCAAAATTTGTCACACACACACATCATCGAGAAAACGGTCAAAACGTGTTCATCGGACCTCAAAATGCGTATTTCCGTCGAAATCTCGAATTCGAATTTTTTCATGAAAAAAACACTCCCTTTACTACGTACATGGAGAAGGTAAAAAAGGGGATGAGTCGGTGGGTGGTACGCGTGTGAATAAAAGGAAACCGTGCTAGATGAGAATTGAACGGATGTCATGCCAAAGAGAGAAAAGTGAGAATTCATATTTACTATTGTTGTTTGTAATCCAGCCGCCTTAAGGGATGCTTCGCTTCTCTGGAAAAATCCTAATTTTAAAATTTTCTAAGGAATTTATTTTTGAATTCTTTTCCGCGGGGAATATATTTTTTTTCGGGATCCCTCGAAATTGAAACGAAAGCCGGAGTTGAAAAGGAAAATCACAGAGGGGTCAATTTTTTAATGATATGTTGACGTAAATGTCGGAGGTAGGTATCAGAATCGTAACCTGAAATTCGCTCGGAATTGCCCGGGTTGAGGTGTAATGTGTCAGTATTTATGGTTTTTATTAAGTAATTAATAAAATTTATTGACTTTCCACGTCTTTTAATATGTTACTAAATCAGTGGCGCCCAAAATTTTCGGCCGGAGTGCCACATAAACTATTTCTGCCCTCAACGTGGGCCACATAGCTTAATTTCGTAGTCGAAAATAAGAGTGTAAGAATAACTTTAGGAAATTAAGGATTTAGTTGTTAGTCGAAATTACCCGATTTGTTTTAAATGCATTTATCTAGTCTGGGATTGGAGAGGCAAACAAAATATATTGTTTGTATAATTTTCTATTTTCATTTTATGTTACATCGTGTCCTTTAATTGTTAAACTCATGGCGGGCCGGAGAAAGTCACTCGGTGGGCCGGATGTGGCCCACAGACCGTAGTTTCAAAATCGGTAGCCGCAATGACGTCATTCCATTGTGGGATTATGAATACGATGACCCGATGCATTGGATATAAAAAAAATCTATTAATTCCATTCGAAATATCAGGATAAGTGTCTCGGATGGTGAAATTTGTACGAATTTTCTTTATTGCAAACGCTTTATTGGACATTAATGAAATACCTTGTAATTCGCGGCACACCGGTTGAGAAGCACTGCTGCAAAGAGTGCGATAGCAGATATCCCAGCCGGCAACCGCTAGGTAACGTTTTTCGTACCAATATCAGAAAACCATTCCTGAAACTTTTTTGCACGCACCTTTTATACAAGCAGGTCTGTGCTGAACCCCCGTTCGCCATTAATTACTAAAAGCCGGATAGTGGTGACTACATTTTCTTTCATATTTTATCAATCCAGTAGAAATACCTGACTTTTGAAAGTGGTCCATGCATTTTCACCATATATTTCGTATTATTTATATTTGATAAATACAACTACCGTAACCGTCCTCCTCCGAATATATCCACATTTAAAGAACGCTGAGAGAGAAAACGCCATTAAAACTAAGGGAGGAACTCGGGGCGGGAATTTTATAGAGCAATATTTCGTCGGCGTGGGAATAAATCCGGAGAAAATATTAAGGTCGTAAGGTGGAAGTCGCTTTAGGCTAGAAAGAGATCGCAAGGAGAGAAAGCAGTTATTAGGTGGGGAAGCGGTTCGGGGGAAACCGAATGAGACTTGGGGATTTCGGTGTGGGAAAGGGTAGGCGAGGAACGGCGAGGGAATGAGAAAGGTAAAGAAAAGGGAGGGCAAAAGAGGTTTTAACGACTACTACGGTCAAGCCGAGGCGAGAGGCTATGTGCGACGCAAAGAGTGCCGGATGGAGAAAGGTGCAGGGGGAAAGGAGGATGGAGGGAGGTTCAGTTGGCCAATGGAGTCGTGGGAAGGGGTGAAGGAAGGAAGGAGGGAATGTGAGGTTAGGATCGAAAATTGCGGAGAGGTTTTTGGCGGGGGGAGGGAGGGAGAGGGGGGGAGATGGTTTCGGAATGGTTTTCTGGGAAGGACGTAAAAGGAGGAAGAGAGGGGGGAGGGGAAATGAGAGAGGATGGAGGGGGGGAAGGGGGGAGGAGAGCGGGAGGAGTTAAGAGTTGGTCCCGGAACGGCACTCTGGTAAGTGGATCCGTCGCAATCATCCCCAAGGTGCGGGACATAGGATATATAGAAAGAGGGAGGAGGGATGGGGCAAATGCGGGTCTCACTGCAGTGGCGCTTTCTCACTCTCTCTCTCTCTCTCACCTCCTTCCTCTTCCTCTCTCTTCTTAACCTCTCTCTCTCTCTTCTTAACCTCTCTCTCTCTTCTCGAGTGACGGAAAAGGGAAAGATGATCGAATCGCAAAAAGATCGTTCGCTTCGGCTAGCCACCGTTTCTCTCTCTCTCTCTCCCTCTCTTAGACCTTCTTTCATTTTCGTTCCCTTCATCTACAGAAGCGCCATCTCTCTTTTATTTTTTTTACTGCGTTCCCTTTCCACTTTACCCGGGCTCTTCTTTTCCTAACGCTTTTCGTATCTGTTTTCTTTTTTTTTCCTGATGATTTCCTTCCTTTTCCACATAGTTTTATTTATTTTTTTGCCTTTGCTCGTTCCGTCTTTGTAATTTAGGTAGCGTTTTTTTTAGCGTATTAGGTTGGTATTAATAGCGGATACGAGATTGAAATCTCGATTTTTGTATTTTTTTTTCAGTCGCTGCTAATTTTGGCCTGCGATAATTTTTAATGAGAATTATCGAGTTGTCATTATGGCCGAAGCCAAATTGAAAATTAATTTCTATCCCATAGTCATGAAATTGTAGGGAAAACCTAATTACAGTTTTGGCTCCAGAGCGATACTGGATGTTAAAAGTCAACTTTTTGATTCGATTTTAGCCGTAAAGGTGAGAATTATTATGCTTGGTGTGTACACATGTATAATTACATGTAGAGTCCGTACCGTGAGGGAATATGTAATTTCAATTTCAATAATTCCTACTTATTATACATATTTTCACATATATAATTTTCCCTATATTCCATCTTTTTACGCTATTTCTTCGGTTTATTTTGATTGTTCATAATAATTCCTTAGTAGACTGGTGGTATGAGTAACTGCCAACGGATACTAAGGTCGCGGGTTCGAATCCCGCCTAGGACATGGATGTTTGTGTTCGTGTGAGTTATGTGTAAGATTGGACATCATTGTCTAAATATCGCTCATAATAAAGACGGATTTAAAAAAGATATTTCCTGCTCTTTTATCAGGGACTATCAATGCTATTTTCTTCTTCTGTAGCAATCTTCCATTTCATCCATTCTTTTTTTTTATTTTCCTCTGACCATCTGTCCTCTCTCTCTCTATCTTCGGAAAAATTCCAACCTCATTTTCTGTAAATGCATTTTCTCGTCATGCCATCGACGTTATCTCCCCCCCCCCCTGTATTTCTTCCTCTCTCACTTTAGCTGTCAGCCTTTCCACTTCTTCTTCTTTCCTCGTGGGAGCTTTTTTCCCCCAACGCCTGCCTCGGCTTTATCCTCGTTTCACTTCAACTTCCTCCTCTTTTCCACGATAATTTTTCTCCTCTCTCTCTTCTCGTCAGGGTCATTCGCCATCTCTCTCTCTCTCACACACACACACTCTCTCTCTCACACTCTCACACACTCTCTCCCTCCTCGCCCTCTTTATTTATGTCCCACTCGCTACCGCTTTCAATTTTCCTCCTTTTCTCTTTCCTGCTCTTTCTTCTACATCTTCTCTCTCATTCTCTCTCGTTTCCTTGCCCTCATCTCATTTACTCTCTCTCCCCCTCCTGGGATCTCTTTCTACGACTCTCTTCATGTATCTCTCACTCCATATATCTCTCTCCATCTCTCTCTCTCCTCCATTTCTCCATGGCGAGAAAAGTTATAACGCTTAATTGTACGAAATTTTTAGCTTATTTCTATTATGCCATTTTATACCTCAATAATGTTCACTATTGGTTTTAAAATTTTGAACTTTTTCATAAAACAATTAACAACTCGTAATCAGTAGATGTTACCTTTGGGAATGTATTTTTATTCCTCACAGTATCTTCGAAATTTCAAAACTTGCGAAATGGGGTGCCCTGGCGTAGTGGCGAGCGCGTTGGCCTGCTACGCTGAACATACCCGTTGAAAACTTGCGAAAGTTGCATTTTTTCAATAGATTATGCGGCACCCTATCTACGTGTTTAGAGGAGAGCGCGCGAATCAACGCTTCGTCCTTCGAAAGGGACATAAAAGCCGTTGGTCCTCCTTGGTGCTTTTCGAAAAGAGTAGGCTATTGCCGGTACCGGGTTTCTCTTCTTATTAGCTTTGTGAATTAAACTGAGAAGCCTACTAGCGCTAGAGTCGTATGAGGTCACATAGTTCCACAAATCACAAACTTTCACATTAATCATTGTAAGAAAGCGATTATAGGTAAATTATTTACGTTCGTTATTTTTCAATGAATGTTATTCAAGATAAAATAAAGTAAGAATTAAAAAAGAACTTCTAAAATAAAATCTTATTGCTTTATAAAATAGGCGGCCTTAAAAGAATAAAACAAGAAAATTTTCAGATTATCTGTTCGTTATAAAAGATTTTGGTGTGATGTACTTGTCATTACTATAAATTTACATATCATTTACGTAATAATCTCATTCCATAAGCTAGAGTGAATGGATTTTGAATATAAAGTTAAGAACAAATCACACAGTTTAATGAAGCTCAACTTCGGAAACCTCCTATCAAAGCGAAAATATTACGTAAATTATACCTATGTAAAGAAACAGCAATGAAAAGAATACGACACCGAAACCTTTTATAAGGAACAAATAATCTGAAAATTTTCGTTTTATTCTTTTATAAAGCAAAAAGATTTTATTTGTGAATTTTAAAAAAATTTTACGTTACTCTCTCCATATACGTAGTATAGAGAAAGTATTGTTTTTGTGAAAAAAAAGATCGAGATATCAACGGAAATACACGTTTTGAGGTCCCCAGAACATAATAATGGCAAGAGTTAGTAAGTTTTTGGACAATACACGTCAACCGGAAGCGGAGGTTTATTCTCGTCGTTTATCCAAAATGTTTTTTCGAATATCTCCTTTAAAACTCTTATTTTCATAAATAGTTGTTATTATAAAAGATGTTGATAATGTCATTTTCTACAAGTTTTACTGGGAACATTTTTTTCATAATTCCGATAGTTTAAGAGAGATATTTCTTCTAAATTTGTGTTAAATACGTCGATAAGTGATACCATTGTTTCCGCTGCTATGATAAAACATTCCAATTATTGATAGCGATGCGTACGCCTCCAATGATGATATTATCTATTTTTTAAGTAAAGACCATTGAAAATGTTTAAAAATTATTCTCGAGTGTAATCGCTGATAAATATTTTTGGGCAATCATATTCACTGCTCTGTATGGAGAAAGTCGTGTTGGCCACACCAGATTTTTTGAAGAAATACATTCGCTGTAGTAGCTACATAGCTGGTAGTTTTTATCCAATCCTCCCATGAATTTTTTATATATCCTTACAATCTCGAGACAAACCACGTTCGACACACCCTTTCTGCATGGAAAGCAATAAATCTACAATGAGGACCTTACCATGTTTTCTTTAGGTGCCATTGTCAAATATAAAAAAAAGGTAAAGTTCAAAAACATGTAAAATATAAACCGCTTATTAAAAAATCGGGTAACTGCGCAGAATAGAACTTCAAACTATGTGTAAGCAGCTGGCAAAAAATTACACGACTAGTAAATATCATTCTGTCATAATAGAGGGCAGAAGAGGATGATACCCTAGCACCGATATATTGGTGCGCCATCCCTAAATCATTTAATACGCTTTTTTATTAGTTATGCTTAATAAAAAGCATAAAATAAATACAAGAATAATGAAAGTAGAAAAATAATCATAAAGAGTAATAAACGTAGTAATTCATAAAATCAGAACAGTGTACAAAACTCTCTTACACTGTAAAAATATTTATATAAAACTGTTACAATAAAAGCAGAAACCAAAAAGCATAAGATTCCTGAAAGACATAAATGAAATGTTAATAAAGTAAAGATTGATAAGTAACAAACAGAAATATAAAAATTATTATTACAATAAAAAGAGAAAAATGTATATTAAACTAATTTGTAAATAATAATATTGTAGTACTATTTTCAAAGAATTAGCACATTTACGGTGGAAATAACACAATCTATAGCGGTCTTTGAAGAGAAAGGATGCGTAAATTTGTATGGTCAGGTGCAGATAACATCTGCAAGCTTCTATTTTCATTATTCCTGTGTTTATGTGATTCTGAATTTGGTTTTAGAAAGCTTAGCTGAAGAAATAATGTGAAGTAGCAATGTTCAGAATATATTTCCCGCGTCACCTCTTAAAACTAAAATAAGTTTGAAAGTTTTCATTTGATGAGCTGATTTTCGACCAACTCTTCATTTTCGGACAAATTTGCCTATCGATGAATTGATCTTTCGACGAATTCGTTTTCGACAAATTTGTTTTCGGCGAATTTGTCTGTCCCTCCCCCCCAACCCCTCCCCCCTTCACCTTTCTCTCCCTGCATTTCTTTCCATTTATCTCTCTCCCCGTTCATTCCTCGCTCCATTCATCTCTCTCTCTCTCCCTTCACCTCCCCCTCTCCATCTCTCCCTTCCTCTGTTTCCCTTCATTTCTCCCCTATCATTGCTCGCTCTCTTCATCTCTCTCTCTCTTCACCTGTCTCCCTTAATCTCTCTGCCTCCACCTATCTCCCTTCATCTCTCTCCCTTCCTCTCTCTTTAAAATATATCTTGCGATTTTTAATATCTCAAAATTGTACGTAGGTACTATTTGTAATTCCACAATATTGTTCTTTCATGTACGTAGGATTTTCGCAGGATTTTTCCACCGCTCTTCCCTTCGTGGGTGTTTTCCTGCGTGGCTTTCTTACTAGGTTGGCCATGTCAGGTCCTTCATGGAATTTTACCACAAATATTTAGTCTTCTCTTTTTTAGAAGTTTCCGAATTTGTAATTAGTTTTGTTTTTTTTTTGTTATTTTTTCATTTGTTTAGTTTCAGGTATTTTTCTTCTGTTTGTATGTTTATATGTTATTATTTTTATTGTCATTTGTAATTCATGACGCAAGGTT
Source organism: Uropetala carovei (assembly GCA_036926305.1). Lineage (NCBI taxonomy): Eukaryota > Metazoa > Arthropoda > Insecta > Odonata > Petaluridae > Uropetala > Uropetala carovei. Next base: position 290,667 of record JAXCHB010000244.1, on the reverse strand, counting down.
AAATGTAAGAAGGGACTATGTAGTCTCAATTTCGCCCTAAATAAAGTCGTTTGTCTATCTGTCTCCCTTCATCCCTCTCTCCCTTCATCCCTCTCTCCCTCCATCCCTCTCTCCCTCCATCTCTCTCTCCCTCCAACTCTCTCTCCCTCCAACTCTCTCTCCCTCCATCTCTCTCTCCCTCCATCTCTCTCTCTCCCTCCAACTCTCTCTCCCTCCATCTCTCTCTCCCTCCATCTCTCTCTCCCTCCATCTCTCTCTCCCTCCATCTCTCTCTCCCTCCATCTCTCTCTCCCTCCATCTCTCTCTCCCTCCATCTCTCTCTCCTTTCATTTCTCTCCCTCCCTCCCTCCATCCTTTTCCCCTAGGGGTTGGGTGGAAGATTGGACTTCTTAGTTTCAATCTAGCCCCAAACAAAGACCATATCTAATCTAATCTTTCTACCTCCATCTCTCCGTTCCTCCAACTATTTGTTCGATCTCTCCTCTGTCTCCACTCCTCTTTCCTTGTCTTCTTTCCTTTCACACACCCGTTGCTCCTCCCTGTATCTCTCTCTCTCTCTCCATCTCCGATTCTATGCCCCGCTATTTATCCCACTTTCCTATCTAGCAAGTTTCCGTGTTATCTTTTCTTTATCCGTCTCCATAGTTAGGTACTTCTCCGCACCAATTGAATGCGGCACTAATTTCACGATACTCTGTATTGCATCCTCACCGGCACAGTGGTACCTACCTATTGAAGGAGGGCCATCTGAGAATAGGCCGTGCTACAGCTGACCTCTATGGACGTTGAAAGAGAGCTGTGATAACTCCAGTCTTGGGTCTAAAATTATTTTTTTTTATCATTTGATCAATTTTTGTTTCTCTGTTATTTTTTTTGCTCAAATTCCCGTCGACGGTGAAACTTGTGAAGGGACTTATAGAGGGGAAACTTCTTTACTCCGTCCCGATCTTTTTTTTTATTATTATTTTTACAGTCCTTGTGACTCTTTGTCCCTCGTAATTGCGAGAGGCGGTTTTAAACAATGCTGGCGCTGCCACGGTTACGATCCACTGCGAGGGACAACACGGAATTCTTTTTAAATGGACGACGTTGAAAAGTTTTTCTCGCGAGGAAAAGAGTTAAGCTAAGGAGTTAAATCGAATTTTTTTCTCCTTCTCTTTGTCTCTCTCTCTCTCTCCGAGAAATTTCGCGAAATTCTCGTATTCGGCGAAATTACCACGAAAAACTGCGGTTTCTTCGTACTTTCGCTAACTTAATGCTCACACAGGTTGATTTAAAAGGTTTGAAAGAAGAAAAAAGTAATGAAAATGCTGCCAGGATCGCAATTAAAACTGGTGTCGTGAGGTGAAGGAAACTCCGAATCTTAACGTGAGACTATTGTTTGAGTTTTCTGGAGGAAAAAGTTTAAGATATTCTGAAGTAATTCCATTTAAGAATGCATTCTGTATCGTGGTAACACGGCTTGAGAGAACCTCGGCCAAAATTTAATCTTTAAGGGTCTTACAACTCCATCAAGAGTCGGCTCAAGATAAGTTTAATGAATTCGAAAAGTAGTCCTACCCGGGTTTGAATCCGTCAACCGTAATATTTTTTATCAATTTCGGTCGGGAAAATTGGTTAATAGTTGGATTTCAAGGTTCCTTTTAAAAGTTTCCAGTTTCTCTGAAAAGTTAATATCCTTACCTTTATACACGCTTCGTAACTTCGTTTTTTTCTGTATTAACCATGAAAATAATTATCATAAAACTTCTCGCATAAGTAGTTTTACTACTGATGTACTTTTTAAATGTTTCTATCGAAAAATGTCAACCTTCTACCCAGTTAAAGGACCATATATATTTAATTAACTCGTAAAGGAAGCCCTATTATATTCAAGGCAAAAAATAATTTGATTACATCTCTTAAAACTCGCCAACTTTTAATAGCATTAAACAGAAAATCTCAATTATATGCTTTATTCCTTGATTCTACCTATATTATAAAATTTTCTTACGGAAAAGGCTATCTCAATAATAAAATTAATTTTTCTTATGCATGAAATTCTTTATTTGGTCGCAAGATGTCTGCTGATGTATTCAATTGTATTTTATCTCTATCCAGCTTTGGCCATTAACGTTTTCGCAATTTAAAGAGAAAACTTATCAAACCTTCCTCCCTACTCTCTTTTAAAGTCAAAGCACATGTATGTGTAGATTATGTTACCTTTTATTATTAAGCGCTGGTGCTTTTACAATTTTTTGTCATATTATACCTTAAACTCAGTGGTATGCCATAAAAGCCATCGCCACGTACTAATATAAATATAATGAGCTGTTTGGTTTAATAAATATAATCAGTGGAAAACCCACTTAATAACCATAAAATTATTTAGTAAAGAAAGTACATGAGGGTTTAGGAGAATTTTCTCCACGCCAGAGACCAAGCACACACGTAATCTCACACACGCACAATCAAAAACCACACACAAGTACTTACTTTCTAAAATGGTATTGCTTTCGGTTATATCCGCGTTTGTTACAGTGTAATTATCCGTACTTTGAACAACTGTATCCACTACCCCTAGTGGATTTGTAATAATGAAATATTCAAAGGCAACATTCTTTCCTGATTCATATCGGCTTATTTTAACTTATTATGAGCTGACAGCAAATTCACGCTTCTTTTTATTTCTTTGCTCAATACGATACCAACGTAGAGGAAGAAAAACCGATGAAAATACTTCTCGTATCTTGTTAGGTATAAATTGCGATGTGATTTCGGCTTTATTCTCCCGGAGTGTGTCGACGAATTTGAGATTGTGGTGAACCAAAAGAAGTTCCCCTAAATGTATAGGAGTATCCCAGTTGTCAGCGGCTATTGTTACCACTCCCTGAACATGAAATGATTGGGGGAATCACGTTTCGTAGCTCCACGGATAAAAAGGAAAATTAAATATTTTCAGATTTATTAGTTTGCGTGTTTTTTTTACGACTTTTCTGCTAGGACAGTGGTGGCGAACCTATGGCACGCGTGCCATAAGTGACACGGAAGACGATTTTGGTTGGCACGCCAACGAAAGGCGAAAACCATTCAAAGCATGGTATATCGTACTGATTTAGTACCGCAAAACCGTTTTCGTTATTTAGTTAACTATTGCAAACATTAGTTTTACTGTTATAAATTTCAATCTCTTATGTCTTGATCACGAAATTAATTTAGTTAGCACGCAAAAAAATGAAGGACTTTCTTGTGGCACGCGAGGTGGAAAAGATGCGACAATTTCAGTATGATTGGCACGCGGGCAATAGAATGTTCGCCATCACTGTACTAGGATGTAGAATTTGTTATGCACGCGATCACTTATGGGGTTAAGTAACTGTTTTTTCTTTGGTCTTTCATATTTACGTGTTCGTTACATATCTTTAAGACTGGTCGAGTATTTTCAGTTTAATTTGTCACAATTTGAGGAGAATTTCTTATATTCCCTTCTCTGTCACTAACACAAAATGTACAAGGTTTCCATTTCAAATAAATGAGGAAACATATAGAAATATTGGAGTTAAATATTGGATATAGACATGTGAAACAGCAAGAGGAAGAGTACTCTGAATTTCTTAAAAATTATTTGACCATAGGTAAATCATGGCAGAAAGAGCGAGAATAAAACAAATTTAAAAATTTTTTAGGGAATACACTTTTATGTGAATTAAATTGCACTCAAAAGCAAAAATTAATTTTTTTCTAGATAAATATTGTTATTGAAAAATTTGTATGCTTCATAAAAGTGGATGGCTCATTGTGGGAAATGATGTTGGTATAATAGAAGAAATTAGTTGGTTGATAAAAAAAAGCCATCCACTTTTATGAAGCATACAAATTTTTCAATAACGATATTTATCTAGGAAAAAAATATTCTTTGCTTTTGAATGCGTTTTAATTCACATAAAAGTGTATTCCCTAAAAAAATGTTTTTATTTTGTTTTATTTTCTACTTTTTAGTCTTTTTATTAAAATTATCTAATACATATATAGCCAAAATCCGATTTGTTTTGAAAATTTTCGATTAAGAAAGAAGTGAGTTGGCAACCCTAAATGTTGGTGACAAACAAGATCCAAGTGAAAATCAATAAAATTGTTTAAAAAAGGATTCACATTTCAATTGAAAATGATGATGAAAGCGAGTCATCAAGAAATTAAGGTTTCTGGCGGGGGGAGGCAGGGAGAACGCGGTTTATTAAGCACTGTCCCGTTAGCAGATATGTTACCTATGGTGACAAATATCAACTACAGCGTGAACAATGGAAGTAAAATAGGACGAAAGATGAAAAATGTATTTATTTTGAGAAATCGTGGCTGCACTGTGTACAAGGATGTTTGATCTTCCCACCATTAGGTAGAAGCGGGAATAGAATATGAAAATGATAGGGTGGAAAGGAGAAGGCGGAGATGGGAAGAAAGGGAGGGAGAGAGTGAGTTAAAAATGTTTACAGCCTTTTAAAAAAATTCCGCCATGTTTTTCCTTCACGCGGCCCTTTCATCTTCACAATTAAAAGGCCGTAATAATATGGGAAACTCGGCGCAACACAAAGAGCTCTCGCCCATGAAGAGACCCTTCCTTTGAGAGGATGGGCTTTAATCTCGTCTTCCTCCTTTATCCCTCCTTGCCCAGAACTTGGCAAAAAAAACCGCAAAGACAATTCCTTCGTACCCTCGCCCTCTGCCCCCCCTCCTCTCTCTCCCCCTCCCTCTCTCCCCGTCTCTCTCTCCCCCCCCTCTCTCTCTCCCCCCTCTCTCTCCCCCTCACTCTCCCCCTCTCTCCCCTCCCTCCCCCCTCCCCCCTCTCTCCCTGTCCCCCCCTCTCTCTCTCTCTCTCTCCCTCTCCCCCTCTCTCTCTCTCCCCCCCTCTCTCTCTCCCTCTCTCTCTCTCCCTCTCTCTCTCTCCCTCTCCCTCTCTCTCTCTCCCTCCCTCTCCCTCCCTCTCTCTCTCTCCCTCTCTCTCTCTCTCTCTCTCTCTCCCTCTCCCTCTCTCTCCCTCTCTCTCTCCCGCTCTCTCCCTCTCTCCCTCTCTTTCTCACTCCCCCCCTCTCTCTCCCCCTCTCTCCCTCCCCCTCCCTCCCCCTCTCTCTCCCCTCCTCTCTCCCTCCTCTCTCTCTCCTCCTCCCAAGCACTCCAACCAATCTCCTATCGTATATTCTCTTTCCGCATGACTTTTTGATCTCCTCCCTTGACCTCTCTCTCTCTCTCGCACTTCTTGGAATTCCTCCCAATTTTAACATTCCCTCCTCATCCGTGCTCAAATTCCACGTCCCTGCCTTCGAATTAATCCCCCCCCCCCTTCACACTGTTCCCTTATCTTACGGCCTAGCATTTCCGCGCTGGAGAAATCGTTTCCCGTAGTAACATAGTTTATGGATGTATTTTCCCTCAGCCTCCGTTGCCATAGTTTACTTTACGGACGCATCTCTTTCTTATTCTGACTAACCCGGAAAAAACATCCTTGGTCCGAAAATTTGGCATGCATGATGATGACCTTTCGATTTTCACCTCTTGTACACCCAGTGCTTAAGGAATATTTTTTAAATTTTTTTTTGAATTCCTCAAAACGTAAAAAAAAAATGTTCCTTTCATCTAGGACACCTTCCGTGTTGTTTAACCAAACTATTTGTTTATTTTGTCTTTTTTTGTTTTATTTACTCGTGCCCTTGTGTTACAGAAATACAATTATGGCTTGGTTAGTGTGTACAGTAACAGTGCAGTTATTATATACTAAACAACCGTGTTTCAGACAATTCTATGCTTCGGTACGCCTCCGTTCCCTAGCTTTCCGGTTTACGGAGGTTCAACTTCACCCAAAACTGTTGTTTTCTAAACGTTTCTACGGTTATTGGAGAGGCTTGTTTTGTCGACTTCATAGTCCTAATTTATACTGATGATTTTTTAAACCAAAACGGGAAAATGAAATGGTTTTGATTTCGGTATTATACACACACACACACACGCACAATTAAAATCTTTGCAATGGAACACTTATTTCTTCTCATGCCTTAAGTTTTATGCCGTTTGAGCTGTGTGGAATCCAGACATATCCTATTTATTGGATATGGTAATCTTAACACTCGAGGTGGCGGAAGAAAAATAATTTCTCAGATATGTATTTTTTAATAATTTAATAAATTGTCAGGCGTATATTTAAGAAACGCATTCTATCGCAGAAAAATTTCCCTCACGAAAGAAGTTTTATTTCGTAGCTGACCCGGCCAGCTTACCTAATTCAAAACAGAAGATTAGGAATAAGAAAGTGAGGCCGTCGTGGAATCCTTGATATTACGAATAGCGAGAACATCAAAAGAAGGTTTCCAGCAAAGTAGAAGCAGTTCACAAAGTAACATGACGGGCACGTGCTACGAATAACCCGCATCCGCGGTGATGTCAAGGGCGTCTGGAAATGGAGCATGTGAGGAAATGACAAAAAAAAGCATACCTTATGTCGTGACATTGTACGTAGCCCCAAGGCGAGGTGAGGTTGTGAAGAATGGGGGTGGTGATATAAGTCCATCTTCTTGGATTATTACCGTTGTACCTCTGCAAGAGTACCTCGTGTTTGTTAAATACTAGCAGGAGTGCCCGTTGAATTTCAACGGAGTTAGTGAATGTAAAACTTCGACCGTGTAACATGTAAGCATCGCAAGAATAAGATAGTACACAGTTATACCCGTCGCATAAAGCAAAAATGAAGAAAACCGCTCCACATTTTCCTATTTAATGAATGAAGGAAGAAAATCTTACGAAAATAACGTCTAAACTCCCCCCCCCTCCCTCCCCTCTCCCTCTCACCCTCCCATATCTCCCTCTCCCTCCCCCCCTCCATCTCCCACCCTCCCCCTCCATCTCCCACCCTCCCCCTCCATCTCCCACCCTCCCCCTCCATCTCCCACCCTCCCCCTCCCTTCCTCCATCCCTTCCCTCTAATTCCCTCTCTCCATCTCCCCCCTCCGTTACCATCCATCTCTCTCCCTCCCTATCTCGTATGAAAAGCATTCAAAGTGAACAAACTTACAAAAATTCGCCTTTATATGTTAGATTAGAAGATAATTCAATTAAAAACAATATTCGGTTTCCATGTAAACAAATTGAAATCGTACACAGAAATTGACTTACGATATTACGAGTATGTTAAAAAATTTTCCCATATAAATGCATTGAACTCTCAGTTTCAGCGACAGTGGGAGTTGTCATGGTAGCTTATAATGGGTATTGTAATAAAACTGATAAAGTCACGTATTTTATTGATAATTGACACATTTTTATACTTACTCGATCAGGATTCGGATTCTGTCTTCAATAAAAATAAACTTTCTTCTTTTCTTCGTAGAACCATTCAAGTCTCAAGTTCATACCATGTTTCTGAGTAATTTTAAAATTCAAATGAAAAATAAGCTGCACTCGTCCCTATGTTATTCAAATGGAGAAAATGAAAAAAAGGAAATATTTCTGTTTGTCTGTGTGGGGTGGTTGTCGGGGTTCCCGGGTATCCTATGTTACTCGTAGAGTCATATGAAGTCAATTTGCAAAGTTTGGTCCCGATAGCTCAAAGGGCGTGGGGATGTATAAGGAACAGACAGACAGATGGACAGACATTCAATTATATATATATATATATAGACGAGTTTTTTTCTGTTAATTTTCCTTTGAGTTATATTTATTTATGGTGACTCATTAAAAGACGTTATTTTAGCTGAGAAGTGCAAACTTTTGATGTGTTGACGTGAGATTAGATGGCGTCTTTACCTTTGTTGGAGATTCTATTGAGGTCTTTCTGTGCTTTCGAACTGAACCTAAGGTAAAGTGCATAAGATTCTTTTGCGGATCATAAAATTTGCACATTCTGGTGTCCTGTGCAGTACTGAGTGCGCGGAAAACATCGCAGATCGACGAGAGATTCTCAGAAATTAAAACGCATCAGCGCGAACGCACTAATTGAGGAGAGGAAATTAAAACTCACACACGTCATCTCCCATCCGCGAAAACTCACTCCTCTAGCTTCAGTAGTTTGGCTACACTGGTATTTCAATTTTTTAAAAATTTTTCGACTTTGAAGCCACCTAGCGGAAAACAAGTAAACTACATACTTGGAAAATTCAATCGGTGGAAAATTTATAGAATGATAAGAGCTTATATACGAGTCCATAAAGAATTTTCCAAATATCTCTTTAAAAAAGGAATTGGTCGTCCACAGACAGAGTCATGAAATTATCGCGTTTTTGCTTTCAAGAAAACATGATTAAAAAATACACTACCCACGACACGATTATCTTTTTTAAAAAGGAATTGATCGTCCACAGACAGAGTCATGAAATTATCACGTTTTTGCTTTCAGGAAAACATGATTAAAAAATACACTACCCACGACACGATTGCCGCGAAAAATTTGTTTCGGCTTACGAACATTTAAAAAAATTTTATTTTACCACCATTCGATGGATTCCATTCGTTTCTTCCTGTCATTGCAGCGCATCTCCGCCATTCAGTCTTTCACGAATTTTTCATACGACTCACTGCCTCAATTCTGCGCCCTGTTTCTCTCACTATCTGCCAAAAACTTCTCTCTTCCTCACTTTTCCATTTCCAACTTGCCTATTTCTCTCGCTCCTTCCCCAGTCCCTCCCATCCATCCATCCATCTTCCTCCACAACCCCTCTCTCTCTCTCTCTCTCTCTCTCTCTTATTTGCAAGACTTACATCATATTTCTTCTCTTCCTGTCCGTCGTCCCTCGCCTATTCGCACGCCAATCTTACTTTTCCGTCTTATTCACATTTTTATATTTTTGTGTTTTCAATGTCTGAAACTTTTTACGCTCATCATCCAGATGTCAAACTTGCTTCTCCATCACGCAGACCTTATTCACTTGCCTCTGGGAGTATTATCTAGTTTTGTCTTTCTTTTTTTATAAGAAGTTTTCGCCCTCAACTTTTTCCCTCCCGGTTATCTCCAGGTGTGTCATTCGATCGACGCACTCCTCCGCATCTCGTTCGGTTTTTTCCAAAACGTTCGATTTAAAAAGAAAATGCTTTCGTGAATGTGTTAACTGTACGTATCTTATAGTAGCAAAAAAACGTGCTTGCATTTCAAGAAAATTAAGTAATGTAGGGATAACACTCGTGGTATAAGGAGAGAGAGAATTCGCGGCGAATCTTACTAGAGTTTCATTTACATTCACGGGGAAAATACTCCAAAGAAGAAGGCAATTTATTCTGCAAATGGCATTCTAACTTTTTTAACCAGACACTTTTTTTCCGTTTTACTAAATCTCATGCAATAAAAAACTTCTAAATATATATCCCCTAGTCTTTCTCAGCCGAATAATTACTGAAAAATTAGCATGTTTAAATGAGTTTAAATTTCGTTATTTCTTATTGATTTACAAGCAATGATTCACCATAATTGTAGTAGTTTACTGTAATTTACTTCTACTCTTCCATTACCATATAGAAGAAAGTGATTTGAGGAAGCATTAATGTTACTAAAAAAAACCTCCATAAATGTTACAAACGATAACACCAAAAAACAAGAACTGAAAACATGAAAAAAACAATTTTAACGCAAGACACTTCCGCTTAAATTACGTCTTTAGTATCTGCCAAATTTTATTGATAAACTGCAGGCAACTTTGAATAATTTTCATTTTCATAGAAGTACATCTTCTCTTCTCTCCATAATATTACTTGGATTGATCGTCGAATTTTTCTATAGATATTTCTTTACGTTTCTTTCATTCGTAAAATCTTCAACCCTTCTAATTTATCATACTCTTACTATTTTATCAATTTGCTTTGCTTTCTTTTCTCCGCGCATATCTCTCAGCATAAAAATTACCCTCAGTAGGCTTTGCGGATGGTGAGACAATGAAAATACAACGTCGAATCCGTCTTATTCTTCCGACTATGAATGATGTCTTCTCTACTTTGTCAAGCGTTTTCCGAATTCTTCAGTGACGTAATTACACCTTCCTTCTTTGCATAATCATCTGTGCTTTTATGGAGAATTAATGACTTACTGTCTCTTGAAGTATTTACGTGCTGCTAAGTGAAAGAGTGGAAAATATATATGAATCTGATACGGAATGTTTTAATTAGAGGTTTTTATGAAAAGCATTTTCCTTAAATAAGAATCCTGGGTGAAAAATTGCGTTTTATGAATAATCCAGTTTGATTAAAAAATAGATTTTTTTTAAGGGAGGAATTATCTCATTAGATTTAACCAGTGAAATTGTTCGCCATTAGACACAGAGTATACATGCCGCCGTTTTCTTTTTAAAAACACGTAAGCACTTACATGAAATGTTTTTATATCATTTTAGAAGAAGATATTCCAGTCGTTAAAAGGAACAACTATCAAACTTGATTGGATCCACGTAATGGAATTCCATATTAAACAGTCAAGCATTGAAAACCGTAATATCTTCCCTGAAGTTACTGTGTAAAATGTATACCTATATAGGCGACACCCTGTATAAATGTTCTATGATGAACAAATAATTTTATTTTCCACCGTTTTACTATATCAACACGATCCGGGTTTCAACATGACACATCACTTTCATCTGAAAAATAACGTATCACATCATAGCCGGGACGTGTTGACATATTAAAACATTGGAAAATACAAATTTATTATTTATTTATTCGTAATACTATTTTCATATGGATCTGGATGAAAAATGTTTAATGCTGATGTTTGTAGAGTGGAGGTTAGCGTGTCTGTCTCCAAAAGGTCCCAGATTGATTCCTGCCGAGGGCATTGCCGTATGTTTTCTTCTCGTTGAAATCTATTATGACACATTTAATCGAGGTAACCTGTTTGTCTTAAATAAATAATTAATGTTGAATTGGCTAATTTCGACACTAACCGGGAAGATCTTGCTAGTATTGTAATTATTATTGTAAATATTGCATTAGCACGTGACGCGTATTTCCACGCATAGGAGTATGCAATTTTTGCCCCGCCATTTTTATTTATTACACTACCAACGCCTTCGGGAATATTATTTCCACAAAACTGCGTCGCAATGGTTCCATTTTCCTTAAGTCGACGCTCTTTCTTTAACTCCTTACGTCATACCGCCTTTTTATTAAATTCTGGACCAAGGAAACCTCCCTCCCCTCCCCCTTAAATTCTCCGTGCATGCTCCCTCACGACGTCACGTCCCATCAGTGTGACGCTAGGAAATTCGGATGCAACGTGGCAGCAAGGGATGGCGTTCGCGTCGGCGTCCCACATGCACGACGGATCCATCTGTAAAGAGCGTGACAACGGGCTTCACTGGCGTTTCAATGGAAGGCACTCTTGAGAACACACACACACATACTCGCGCACTATTTCAGAGAATACCGCTGCAGTCTTCCTTTCTTTATTCACTCCCTGTGCTTCTCTTTAATCTTACTATTGAAAAAAATGAAACGAAGTTTATTCGTGCGTTACGATTTCGTTGCGAAAATTAAATCGTTAAGAGAATACAGGACACGTGTTAGTATTTAATAATATGCACAATAGACTGAAAAAATGTAATAATCATGTATGTTGCAGCTCCTTGTTCTTGGTTGCCTGCTCTATCATCAGTTGTAGTCTAGTGATATATTGCACAGCCTATAGGATCAAACTTATTATAAATTATGGATAAAATAAGATTCTTGGAAAATGAAAAATGGAGGTAATAAATTCTGTAGATACAGGCTCTCAAAAAAAATGTGTATACACTTTTTTCACATGTATATTTACTTTTAAAGCATGAGGACGATGGCATATGGTTAAACCAGTTAGTTTTAGGACGCAAATGTTCAAATTACCGACCTAAAGGCTTCAATGAATTGTTGACAGCGATGAACCACAGAGTGGCACACTTGTGAAAATTTTGTTGGTTAAAATAACATTACAAGCTTATTCCATGTCCGGTTTTGTTAGATTTTCAGCGCTCGCTGTGTTCTTTATAGTGTCCCGGAGTAAAAGTCTAAGGATGTTAGATTACAGGAGAACGTGGAGGTTACCCCAAACTTCCTACTCTTCCTACTCATCTTCAAGGCATATGAGCATTGAGATAGTCTTTAACAGGCATGGTGGTAATGCGCTGGCGTTCAATCTCATCGAAAATGGAACTTCCTTTGTCTATAACGCTCCAATTGAAAGCGTCATGCATTTCTCAAACATTTACAAGCACAAAATATCAGTGAAGGTCCCTTCCAAGAACATCACACCTTTACCCCATGATAGGTTTCTCACCTTTCATCAGCCGCAAGTGGATTGTCAGAGGACCAGAACACGCAGTTGGGCGGATCGACAGTACCGTTAAGTTTAAAAGTCGTTTCATCAGGTAACAGAAGTCAGGAAGAGATTAATTTTGATCACACGTGCGTACAAGCCATTTGCACAATTCAACGACTGTCTGGATTGTGTATACATAGTATGGACGTAAGCCTCCATTTGGAAGCCAACCGAAACCGACGCACTTATGTTGGTATTGGAGCCACACGAGCGCACTTTCTTATGGAGTTTCTTAGTAATCGCGTGTAAACCTACGACACATTAGCGTTTATTGTCTTCATGAGTTGATGCACGACGTCCTTCAGATCCATTACCTTTGCGCATCTTGCTCTACCATCTGTTTCAAATTGTCACGTAACCTTGAAACGGTATAAACTTGGTTATTAAGTTTAAAATTCATGTTTGCAACATTTTTACACCTCTGTAATGGTATTCGTTTTCAAGTAAGACTTCAGGATCTACCCAAGTATCAAATGAGGATCCACCCATTTTAATATGTACTGATCACTAATAAAGTTCTGCGTCCGATCACGTTATATTACATTTATTCCTCTTGGCATTACTCTCGCAAGTTAATACGAATCGTCACCCTTCTCTCTACATTTTAAGAATTTTCTCAGCGTTCAAAGTGCCTAATAAATCATTCCTGAATTTCACGATTTGTCAGCATGCTGCTTTTCACGGATTAAAAAAAAGAAACTTTTTTCCCGTCGCTAGGCACTAAAAGTATCTTACGTTCGAACGGTAAGGAAAAAAAACCGCGCACGGCAGTAAAAGTTTTCCAAGGTTGCGTCCGCCCGATTACTTCCGAGAAAAAAAAACGAGCATTTTTATCGCTTTCTTCGCGAGAAAAGTTCCTTTCGATTGCGATTCCGACCAAGTACCCATCACTTCTTCCCTTTCGCGCACGGAAAAATAAAAAGGAATAACCTGCCATTCGGCGTTGCGGTATTTCCACGACACCTTCGTCTAACGCTCGACGTTTTCTTTCCCCTCTGACCTTATTCCTTTTCCTCTTTCTTTTCCTTCGCCTTTTTCCCTCTCATTTTTTTCTCCTCTCTCCATCTCTTTTTCTCTCCCCCCTCCATTCCACCTCTCTCTCTCTCTGTCTCTCCCATGTTTCTTGTGGATTGAGACTTGCTGCCATCTATCAGCCATTTCTCTCACTACCTGCCTCTTGATCCGCACTTAAAGTTCCATCACTTTTCATTCCGCTTCCTACGCTTGTCTCTCGAGGCTAAGCAAAGCAGGAGAGAGAAAAGTTTTCCGAAGTTCCTACCTTTCTAAGCGGAAGATGTGTCTCTTATAAATATGTATTCGCGGTGGAAAAAGAAATCGACGAATGGTATGTACATACGTTCACTGAGGTATCGTAAAAAGTACGCGTTTGTTGTCTCAGAAACCAATGTATCTTATTTCGCACTCTCAGAGAGTGAGTTACGCAGAGATAAATCGGTTTTATTTAGGAAATACGGGCCTTTTGCCACGAGGGTTGGCGTTTTGGGGAGGGAGATATTTCAAGTGCGTTAAAATGACTCAAATAACAAAGTATAATTTTCGCTATACGAATTCGGTAATATTGTAAGCGCGGTGATGAATTAATTCTTGCTGAAGATAAAATATAAACATTCTACATAAAGAGCGGGTAAACTGGGGCACTTCGAGGACATTTTATGCTGCTAGTAAAGCCATTATGAAAGCGAACCGTGAATTTTAATATAGATTATTTCGTACTCCTTACTTAAAATTACGCCAGGTTAATTTTCGTTATGAAGCTGTGAAGCTAAAATATGATGTAGGTATTGTCGTTTTTCACTCGCATTTTCCTATCTAAACCCTAATTCGGCCCTCCTAAGAACTCGCAACTGCTAATGCGGCCCTCGTTACGGAAATATATATATCATAAGGATGCCTTGAGGTCAAGATTAATTGATTAGATACACTCATTTTGACGTTCGAGGATTTTCTCGCGGATGTGGTCCATAAATAGACGTTCATTCTTCTTAGTATCAGGAGCGACTATTTGAACGACATATAGCCGGATTTTTTTTAAACCTACAGTAATGAATAACCAATGCAGTATAACTGGGTTAACTGCTAGAAGAAGCAAAAAACTATGAATTGGCTAGGATACTATCTGAAGTGACGTTCTAACATCGTATCTCATTCAGTTCAACTTACGCGAATTCCGTGCTGGGTGAAAAATAAACCGCGAAATTATACCCGCTGAAAAGGGAAAGATAAAGCGAACGTAACAAACACCACTAATACCCACTCAGGCGCCGACAGACGACAGGTCTTCCAATACCTAGTACTAAGTAATTTGCTCATAGAACGCTGTTATTTTCGGTCGTAAGATCTCGGGCGTTTGCGTGGCTTTATCCATTCGAAACCCAATTTTCTCCCGCCTTCAAAGAGGGCGTTAATCCGATCTTCCTCGAATACGCTGCTGATAATTTAAAAGAAAAAAAAACTCGGTTTCCAATTAAAAGCTCGGTAATGGGCTCATTTCGGCTCTTCCGATGAGAAACAAATGAGAGGCAATTTTCTTTCGAATTACTGCCCTTCTTCATTTTCCCACGGAAAATCCTGTGGGTTGAAAGGGGTCGGGGGTTTGAGGGAGGAGTGAAGGAGGAATTCCGGATAGGAGTCGAAAATGCAGGAGAGGGCAAAGAGAGTGAGAGGCGGAAATGTGGGAAACGCCCGAGTAGTAAGAACGGCGGAGACATCAGTCAGTACACGCCATCTCGAATGCTTTCTTTCGGATAATCCATTGGCCCTTATCTCCACCACTCTTTTTCTTTCTCTCCTCTCTCTTTTCCTCTGGCTCTTTTGTCTGCTCCTCTCCCACTTTTCCCCCCCAACCATTTTTTTAGAACAGCGCGCAGATTTCTCTTACTCCGTTGACGCGAGATTCTTATCGAAAAATCATCCACTATTTCTCCATCTCTCTCTCTCTCTGCTCCTTTCTTTCTCTTTCCCTCCGGTTCTTTCCATTCCACCCTCTCTCCCCTCCCCCCCTCTCTCTCTCTTTCGTCCCCCCTCCCTCCCTCCCTCCCTCTTGTCTCCCCTTCTCTCTCCCTACCGATTTTTCTCTTAAAAACCTATTCCTCATCCCGTCCAGAATCATCTCTTAAGTTTTTGTCGGGTAAGAAAGAATCCTTCGGATTCTTCGCCGAGTTTCTTCCCACGTTAATGTTATTTCCGTTTCGGGCGATGGACGTGAAAGATGAGGGATCGTCCTCATTCGTGCACAAGTACGGCGATATTGCGGTGCCGTTTTTATTCGAAATCGCGACCCTCGAAATTTTCGTTAAGCTCTCTTTGCTTGATCGGTAACCAAAAGCTTTAGCTTAAGTTATTCTTTAATAAATAAATTTAACGTAATTATTCTAATAAGTTTTTCTGTCCAGAATATAGGAAGAAAATTCATCAGTATCTTAATCTCCAAAAATAAAATATAGTGATCGAGAAAACGACTCCTTTGCGTCCGAATGAGATTGTTTCATTTTTGTTGTTTAGGTAATCGACAAATTTTCATAGATGTAGTAACTTACAGAAGATTCAACATCGGAAGGCTCTTGGCCTACTTAGAGCAAGTAGCCAATCACGAACGTTTCCCCTTCCATCGCCCCTCTCAACTTTCGTGCGGGAGAGCAGATATCGGTGCGCGTTGCCAGCTCTTGCGGATTTTCGCCTTCATCTGATATACTACGCAATTTCTAATGGCAACGCATCCAGATGTGATCTCTTCGAGAGCAGGAGTGAGACTGGTTTCATCCCCACTACCTTCCCAAACAAACAGTCTCCTATTGGCTGCTGCTAACTGGAGGCCAGGGGTCTTCAGATGTTGGATCGACTATAACTATACATTATATATAATTATAACTCTGCAAGTTTCAGATGTCTTTATCGAAATAGAATCTCGTACCCTTCCCCTGATATAAAACTGTCCTTCACTAGATAGGAAATTTCCTAATTCGTAAACGTTTTAATTCGTTAGATATAAATTAGACACTCACACTTGTGCATTTAGAAAATCTGAGTATCTCCGCGAGAGCAGTTAAGATTCGCTTCGCAAAGCGTCGCTTGCGTTTATCAGTGATATGTTTTTAAGGTATATTACTTCTCTCTGAGACATTTAGTCAGAAAAACTTGTTTTCTTCAAAGATTCCCGCGTGAATAATAGCAATTATCTGGAAAGCAAGGTTTAAAAAGGTCCTTAAAAAAAGAAACGTTGTTCGACGGAGGGTCGTTTTATTTTTGTTTTATCATTCCTTGAATAAAAAGAAGAAAAAATGAAGTAGTCCGCTAGGATGCTTTCCTCATTATTTTTCGCGTGATATTTATTTATTTTTAAAAATTCCTCTGATGTCTTCCCAACGGTGAAAAATATTTCGTCTCTCTCACTCACACTCAACCCCACCCTCAATTCCCAATCCTTCCATTTCCCTTCTCACTCCACGCAGAGCGTTTATCTCTTAACACCTCATATCTCCCTCTCTCTCCCCCTCTTTCTCCCCCCTCTCTCTCCCCCCTCTCTCTCCCCCCTCTCTCTCTCTTTACCCCTACCCCCGAGTCCATTTCCACTCATAATTTCTCCTCCTGCCTTTAACTTTTGCATTCATTCTCGCACTGACACCTCTCTTCTCCCCCTCTCTCTCTCTCTCCCTTTTTCTCTCACCCACGAAGAGAAAATATATATTTTTTAAACGTGTCGCACCCGGCACACCCTCTCCCCTCTTTCAACCCATTTCACGCTCTCTGCACACCGCGCTTTGCGTTTCTTTTTTTTCTCTCTCTCTCTCTCTCTCTCCTTCCCTCTTCAGATGCCGCAGCACGCTACTGCCTCCTCCTCCACCTCAAATCTCCCGTCCATTCCTCCTCCCACGTCACTCCAATTTCTCTCTTCTCATTCACTCTCTCCTTTCCTCCCTCCCTCCCTCCCTCCCTCCCTCGCTCACTTCTTTTTGAAGCCGTCGCCACAAACTGAACACTTCTTTAACTCCTCTTCGGCCTTGTATCTCTTTCTCTTTTTCTCTATCTCTCTCTCTTTTCATCCTCTTTCTCTTTCGAAGTCTTTTATTATTATTTTTAATCCCACCTGCCTAGACGCCAACCACCTTTTTCCATTTCTACGCTTCAAGTTTCAAGCGGAAAATCCAATAACTTTTACGCTTTTTTGCAATCTCTCTCTTTTTTTTACCTTTACGTTTCATGTTTTCGCTGACAAATGTTTTCTAATTTTTTTCTACGTCCCTTGCCTCTCCCATCTTCGATTTATGTCTGTTCTCTCTCTCTCTCTTTCTTTCTCTCTCATAGTGGACATTATTATTCTTTCTCGATGCTTCCTCTCTTCTCTTGATAGAACCTTAAAGGTCATACTTCTTAAAATTTTCGTCCACTTTCCATTATAAAACAAAGTTGACATAAGCCTTGTTCAGGATGTTATTTTTGTACGATTTTAGTCCGATTTGCTCACATTTTCCAAATTAACATTTTTGCTTTTTCTTTGACGAGTCAGAGGACATGTTGACTTCGATGCATATTTTTGTTCAAAATTTTCTGCTGAGAGATTTTTGCTCCAATTACTCGTGGTGTTATTCACAGCTTCACTAAAGTTTGATTATTCATAATATTAATGTTACCGACATAGCTTTCAATACATTTTTGAGCTATTTAATTATGTCGGCGTAGTATAATATTTTTCGTAAAATAACAAAATAAAAATTAATTTCTTATTCTAGAGTCAGCTGCAAATTCTGGTCAATTAATACACTATTTATTACTACATAAACACAGATATGCGCAAGAAATTCGTATATTAATGTAGAATTTAGGAAGCATGCTGCTGGAAATAATGGAAATTTCCAGGACTATATAAATATCTTGATATAAATGATAAACTGATCTATTATTATTAGTGCCTATTTTCAGGTCGTGACAGTCCTTCACGGCTTCCTATCCAGTGCCTAAGTCCTTACGTTCTTAACAGTATATCACCATGCATAGCATTATTTCACTTCTCTAACGATTTGATGAATGAATACGAACATACTTGTTAAATATTTTTTTATAATTACAGTTAACTACGAGTTAATTCTCCCTTGTGGACTCAACTTGTAATAATTTCTCTTCTCTCTTCCATTTTCTCTCCCTATAATCTTTCCACCATAATTTGCGTATCCTTTCGCAACGATCAGGCATTCAACTCTTCTCGCCTGATTCTGCTGTAATTAAAGCGCATCCTTTCAAATGCGTTTGATCCGAGAGGTTGAGTGAGTAAGGGGAAAATTGGAAAGAGAGAGCAAGAGAAGGGGTGACTATCGATTTTACCAGTGCACGGCGTTTTAACTCATACCTCCCGTCACCAAAGTGTACCTTGTGGAACTAGGCTACTCTTTGGCTGCAATCGGGCACAAGCTTGCGTTTCTCGCGGTTAGAGGAAAATTTGTTTGCACAAGGAATCATCCACACAAACCTAGCGCGCATAATTCGACATCGCTTAAAAAAACGGAACGCACTTCGAATATATTTTGTTTTTTTTTTCGCGGAACTTTTACGTCGGTAGAGCCCATTTTCTTTATATATATATATATATATATATATATATATTTTGGGCAACTAGGTGTTGAAGGAAACCCAGTGAACACTTACCGGAAGTAGAGCCGCTGGGGTGTTGGAGAGACACATTTGTAGAGGTTAGAGCTTTCGGGATGATCCCTTCGAGTTGTGTCTCTCTTGTGCTGACGAAGGGATCATCCCGAAAGCTCTAACCTCTACAAATGTGTCTCTCCAACACCCCAGCGGCTCTAATTCCGGTAAGTGTTCACTGGGTTTCCTTCAACACCTAGTTGCCCAAAATATCCTTACTTACCTTTCCTCTTCCTTAGT
This sequence comes from Uropetala carovei, assembly GCA_036926305.1. Classification (NCBI taxonomy): domain Eukaryota; kingdom Metazoa; phylum Arthropoda; class Insecta; order Odonata; family Petaluridae; genus Uropetala; species Uropetala carovei. Next base: position 271,478 of record JAXCHB010000244.1, on the reverse strand, counting down.
ATTTATATATATATGTGTGTGTATATATATATATGTGTATATATATGTGTGTGTATATATATATATATATATATATATATATATATATATATATATATATATATATATATATATAAATACTTAAGGAAAAGGAAAGGTAATAATAAGGGTAGCAACAAGGTGTTGGAGGAAGCCCAGTGGACACTTACCTAGAATGAAGAGCCGCTGGGGGTGCTGAGGACACACGAAAAACACAAAAGAACAAAAACTACACAAAAATGGAGCTTTCGGGCTGATGCCCTTCTTCAGCGATGGAGAAACATATACTCATATACTTATATATATGTGTGTGTGTGTGTATGTATGTGTGTGTGTATATATATATATACTGTAGAAGAGGAAAGGTAAATAGGGATATCGAGGGCAACTAGGTGTTGAAGGAAACCCAGTGAGCACTTACCAGGAGAGCCGCTGTGGAGTCGAAGAGACACATAGAGGTAGATGATGGAGCTTTCGGGATGAACCCTTCTTTCGTCTATTTGAAGGCTTACTTGAGGGTCGCCTTGGCAACACCCGGAAAGAGTACGAAAAATACACAAAATTTCGAAAAAGGATGCCTATTTCTGAAAATGTCTGTTGTGTAAGTAACATGCAAAATGTCGTAATAATAAGATAATGTACAGTTTTAGAAGTCAGATAAAGTGAAAAGGAAGGAAATCGGTATTTATTGTTAGATGGAAAAACTCATTCCACGTTGAAAAATCGAAAATCCCGCGTAAACCTGAGACCTTTTTCCGGAATATTTTATTTTACCATGCCATGATTCGTAAAATCTGCGGTAGGAAAATAAAATTTCATTCTTTAAGGCGTCCTTTGGTTTAAGTCCCGAGTTTGTACGATGATTCTTAGTAATCTTACAATGCAAACGAAAAATAAGCTACACTTTATTCGCGCGGCGTTACGCATGGTGATGATCATGGCGTTCATGATAACCACTACATTTTTATTATTTTCGGTAAATTTCGAGATATTTTTTTCACGTATTAAAATTACGTCTTCTAATTAAGATCCTTTTTTCTCTCTCTGCGTATTTTGCTACGCGGTCGAGGCCGTGGAAATGCATTTCCCCGTTAATGCGAAAATATAATTCTCGCACCTTTCCAATGTTTCTCCATGTTTTATTTTTTTCTCTCTACCTCTCTCGAGGACGTACTGTCGCTGCTTTAATTTAAAATTTTCGAAAGTTTCAGGAAACCCCGATCGGGAAAACCATCCGGGAAAAATGTCAAAACCCGGAGTAGTTTGATGCGGAAGCATAATTTTTATGCATTCTGGAAGCACGAAATAAAACAGTTGTCTAAGTATATAAGTGTTGAAAGCATAAGAACTTAAATTTTAAAAGTTTATTCTGCGGATCATTTTTATATCTTTAATCATTTTTACCTCGGATTGGCATGCTTGCAACTTAGCCGAGTTATTTAGAGCGCGAAATACGATGGATGCCGGTTTAATAAAAAAATTTGATTCGTTCTGCTTGAATCGGGCGTGCCATTTCCTGTAAAGTGAACATTTTAAATCCGTAGAATGTATGTTAAATGCTGTTCGAAATTAGCGTTACAGGAGAACCATATGTCAATCATACTAACAGGCGTTCAAAAAAATTAATGTCACATAAAAGTCGTCCCTTTTCCATAATGGTCCTATGCGACGAGCGAAAAATTATTATAAATTATTTTTAATACATGCCTTTCCAATCTTTTAACGTCGGCGGAAGACGTCAGCTAAAAATTTCAAGGCGCGGGAAACATACATTGTATTCATTCATGTCAATAATATTAATACTAGCTGCCCGTACAGCTTCGACATCGGATCTCTGTTGAAGTATTATGGTAAGAAGTCCCTCCGCTGCCCGACCCGTGCGTCCACGACGCCCGTCCGCCTGCATTGCCGCCGCCGCGCATTGAGGCTCGAAGCCCTATATTCCAGCCACTCGCGTGCCCCCCCCCCCCCCTCGCGCCCCGCGCATCTGTTTCCCCTCCACTTCCCCTCAAGTGTGACTGAGTGAAAGTGGAGGGAAGTTTCGCTTCGGTTTGTAACTGACATAGACCTTCCCTTAATTAATATATACGTTGATTGTTCAAAAATGAAATGTGTCTACCAATAAGCATGAGAATATTATTATGGAAAAGTGAGTTATTTTATATTGTTTAGAATCGTTAAGTGAAATCTGACATTTAATTTTGTCAGAATCGCTTTTAAAGACATTGGGCATCGCAGGGTTGGGAAAATCAACTTTATAATATTAACTCAATTAAAAGAAATGTAATGAATGACGGTGATAAGTGACACTGTCAATTGTGGAAAAAAAGAAAATTCGACAAAGACAGCATAGCCGTCATATTCAACTTTCATGGTTTATTAAAATATATAGTATGAGTTTTATGCGATCGGCTAACGTTTTATTCTATCGGTCTTTTGTTAAGAAACCCAGCTGCCTCTAATTTTGACTCTAACCTTCTTGAATTTTTTATTTTATTAATAATAAATTAAAATGATATTTTACACCTCAGTTCGTTTGGTGCTTGATAAGTTTTCCAAAATAAAAAATATTTTCTTCTTAAAAATTATCTGACGGAGTTACATTTAATTTTCCTATTTAAGGTGAAACGACTCCATTTTTTTATATAGAAAGTTTTAAGAGAATATCATAAATTTTTATGCGTCCACAGTCCACATCCATAAGGTTTCGAACGATATAGACGTAGAAAGACGCTCACGCGTGCCGCAGTTACAAGTGGTGAAATACGTGGCGGAAAAATCAATACAACTCGATAAAAAACTTGAGATTGGGAAAGTTTGTGATAAATATGAAAATAAAAGCTATCGGATATTGCGTGGCGATAATATATGGCAAGAGTAATATAAAATAAATTCTAAACGAAACTACGGCTACATTAGAACAAAGGGACTTTTATGAGTCCCTGCTGCATCGGCTCAAGAGACTCTATGGTACTCTGCGGGTTAAATCCTTTTATAAATGAAACCTAGGATACACTTCATCACATTGTAATCCCAACTGTCCTTCCATTTTCACTTTGTTTCCTCCTAAAGTGATACCTCTCCTCATATCATGATCGCACGTAGCTTACCGAGAGAGAAGCTCTTTCCCCTCAAAGCTCGAAGCCCACGTTGCTTCGCAGTCTTCTCGCCATTATATTTTCCGCCTTCCTCTCTTTGCCTCGCGGCCTTCCATCCTCGCTCCTTAGTAATGACCTGCAGGAAACGTCTTTCCTGGGACTTCACTCGAACACCTAACGCCATCTCTCCGCCTCTCCTCGAACCTCTCCAGGTGTTGCCGCTCACCTTAAAAGTCTCCGTCGACCCTTTCAACCCAAGGCATCTCCAGGAAAGTGTACTCCTATTCTGCTCTTCTGAAGGGAGAAGGAGAGTTGATGATTGATTATGCTATCCGGAAACAAAACCTCCTCGCTAACCACAATCTTCTAAGACCCCGCATTCTCTCTCCCATCTCTTCCCCCCCATTTCACCCCCCTCTTTCCCTCCTCCTCCTCTGCCCACTCTCTCCCTCCCATTCTTTCTCTCTCTCTTACTCTCCATCCCCGTCTCTCTCATTCCCTCCCCCGTGCCTCCGCCTCTCTCTGTCTCTCCCTCCGCATCTCTGCCTCTTCCTCCGCCTCTCTGTCTCTCCTTCCGCCTCTCTGTCTCTCCTTCCGCCTCTCTGTCTCTCCCTCCGCCTCTCTGTCTCTCCCTCCGCCTCTCTCTCTCCCTCCGCCTCTCTCTCACTCCCTTCCCCCTCCCTCTATCTTTCCCTCACTTTTTCCCTCTATCTCTCCCTCCCTCTCTTTCTCTCTCTCCATCTCTACCTTTCTCTCACCCCCCTCTGCATCCCTCCCCCTATCCTTCTCCCTCTCCCTCTCTCTCCATGCCAACCTGACATGCACTATTCCTTGCAAACCCATCCTCATTTTCTTTTTGCACATTTTTTTCCGTTTTTCCTATTTTCAACATTCATTTTCCCGCCAAGTTGAAAAAACCTTAGAAGGTGCCGTGACACGTTCCTCCTGTTACCTCTCCAGCCCTCTGCTGAATTTCAAATATTTTTTTCCTTTCTCGGATGGAGAAATCTTATAATTTAATACTTACGCCCATTCTCTCTCCGTCTCCTTTTCTCTTCCTCACTGTGTCACTATGGAAATAGGGGAATTTTTTTGCTCATAATCCCGTGAAAGGTATTATTTTTTTTATACGCTCGCTTCAGGTAATTTCGAAATTTTTTCCCATTCCGTCTCCTTTACATGCCTGGTAAGTTCAATTACGTTCCGCCCTCAAGATTTATGACTTCGGGTGTGTGTGTGTGTGTTTTTTCTCGTAACGGCGATGCAGCTTTTATGCGCTCTTTGGGAATTTCATTTCTCGTGGAGGTGAAAAGTAACGGGACGCGATCAAACGCGTATAAATTTGGCTTGAGTTGCGGAATTTTGCCAAATTGGTGTTTTTTTTTTAACCTTCATCCTGGCTCGCTCGCTGCGCTTCTGTAAGTTTTATTGTTTAAAAGTTTCTTTTTAAATATATAAATACCCGTTTTAGATGATAGGGTACAGAAATTATGTGGTAGAGTTTGTGTTGAATGTGGCAATGTGTGAAATTAATGCTTATGCGTTTTACGTTTATATCTAGTTGATATAACCGATATAGCTGATCCAAGAAATATTTCACGACATTACTATATCGAATATTTTGCTTAAAAGGTGATGTTGTTATTCTAAGATATCGTTGCAACTTAATCCTGGAGCCGGCCGGGTTAAATTGGTAGGCAGTGCGCCTGCCTTTTAACCCAAAGGTCGCGGGTTCGAATCCCGCTTAGGGCATGGATGTTGTGATGTATGTTGATTTTCTCTAAGAGAATTTGACGGTGCGAAATAACCTTAGCTGTTGACGCACCTAAAAACCTAATTACTACTACTACTTAATCCTGGAAAAGTACGTAGCATATCTTTTCCGCTTTGTTCTTCAAAGTTTAGGTTTTATTATGACAGATATTGAATCTTATGAACTGACGTTACTCAGAAGAACATGTTTAGCATTAACAGTGAGCCGGTAAGATACTTGCGCCTATTAGTAGTGATTAATCGCCTATAAATTTTCTCAAATCAACGTATGGAAGTGATGAAGATGTTAATTATTCAGGACTACTGATTAAAAATGCTTAAAATTACTATTTAAAAAATTAAGAAGCTTAGAATCAAAATTGAAGTGAGCTGAGGTTCTTCAGAAGAAAATATATTGACAAAAAACTTTAATCTCAGTGTAGCATATTGCGCATAACCGATAATGTACTTTAATATACAGTGTAATAATATACATATCTGCACAACAACAACATGACAACTACGCTGAGTTAATACAACCGTGTATAATATGAATTTATAAGGCCGATTAGAACCGATGATTTATCATAATCTAATTCACCTTGTTTAAACCAAAACGGGATCGAAGGACCTTATCAACGATTTCTCGTATCAAATATCTCAAAATACAGCTTCATTACTGCAGGCAGTGTGTGGAAATCGATTCGAGAAACAACAAGTACGAAGTGGATGGGCAAAGCACAGCACTCTCGTCCCTTCTGTCTTCTCCTTTTATCTTGTTTTCCGCAGCTGACGTCACTCCTTCCCGGGATCTCTCGCAATCGCTTGTTTTCCCTTTCCACTTTCTCGCTCATTATCTGCCCTCCTTCCTCAAGGCTTTGTGCCACCAATCCCTTCTTTTCAAGCCGCCCTCGCCGCAGCCAGCTTTCCCAATGCCGTGACAGCTTCATTTCCATCTGCCCCCCCCTCTTCCCCCCTCTTTTTCCGTCTCTTCTTTCCTCACCTCCATTTTCTTTCCGCCTAATTCCCTTAGCAACACCGTACGCAGAAAGCCTTTCCAGTCGAACCCTTTCAGTTCCTTAATTACATTCTTATATTTCATATTTTTTTCCCTCGTTTAATTATCTCGCCTCCGCGTATTTATTCCGGGCCTTTTTTTTTGTTGCCCCCAAAAAATCTCTATATCTCCGTTTTAAATTTTTTTTGTTTTCGCAAAACCCATTATGATAAACTAAAATTTTAGGGAATCAATTTGTAGATTTGTCCCTGTTATTTCTGGAGGAAATATTTTCACTTTCTACCACCGCGTATTTGCGTTGTATTTCGGTTTAATCTTATATTTTAAATGTCTGATGTAGTATTTGAATGGTACAATATTTCGACCTTACTTTTCGCCATTTTCTTCTCTTTTATTTTGAAATTCCGTTGTACTTTTTTCTCGCAGCTCGAATCTCTTCCCATTGAATATTGTGTAATTTTATCATTGGGGAGGATTTTTGCATTGGGCGAGTAATTTCGCCAACTTTCATACTCGCTCTGAATGCTGTCCGCCATGTTATCCGGTAGTCTCGAACGAGTTCTCGTATAAATTCGACAAAAATCGGGTCTTATCTCTGTGGAAAGCCATTATTATTTACAGAAATAAATGAACAAAATTTCCGCTATGAGTAGATAGTATTGGAAATTACGTGTACCTTTATTTCTTCAGATAATTTCCCGTACGTTCGCTTTCCCGCTTGTCTGGCCATTTATTAATCCGAGCGCCTTTTCGCCTTTATATCATAGTATTAGTCGCTCGTTACGAAAACATTTATCACTTTCTCCTTATATCCCTATATAATTTCGTTGCTTTCTCCCTTTCTCTTTTACTTTCCCCTATCTTTTCCTGGATTGCTTATTCATCATATACCGTTCGTTTCTTTTGAGTCATATCTTCATCTCTTATCTTTTTTTTCCTTGTCCCTACGGCGGAGGAGAATTTTTTTCTTTCGCCCTTGCTCTCTGTGGCGTGAAAATTATTTATCTTTTTTTTTCGCGGGCCGTTCCACTATTCATTTATTACTCTTTAAATTCCGCGCGAATCCCCTTCATCTCTCCATCTGCAATTCAAACAATCTTTCTCCTTATATGACCTCGTCGGCATTCTTTCCCTTTTTCTTCTCTTATCATAACCTCTCTCTCTCTACCTTCGTTCTAAAACCTTATTTTCCTTCCGCATTTGATGGTGGCGAATTTTACGCCGCGATGACTTCCCCTTTATCATATGTTTTCCTAATTTCAAGGGCCGGCTAACCGGGAGAATGGAGATGAAATTCATTTCGTTACAAGCCTGGCCGAGACGCGAAATTTTCTCCGTCGTCCTAGCACCGTGGGGTTTTTTTTTTTGCCGTATGAATGATTTAATTTTGTTCCCGAGCAAAACTTTAAATGAGAATTTCTCTAAAAAGGTATGCGTTTTTAAACGGAAGTTTTTTTTTGTGATGTCATTACGTTGGTAAATTTAAACTCTTTCACCCTCACCCTTCGTTTTTATGGACAATGAGTTACAGTATTATAACACCATCAGATAAATATTATGGACACAATTTATGGATATAAATAGGGAAAATAATGGCCTATGACCTAATATTTGTGCGAAGGAATTACTGATGTATTCAGAATTAAAACGCAATTGCAAAAAAAAAAAACGTACTTCTGCTCAAATAAAATTCATGATTTAAAGGATGAATATTCGCTCAATTTTGAAGACATTAAATCTAACAAACCAAGATAGCTAATCGATAAAATATTTTAAATTACATCCCACATGGAAATTGTAATGTAAAATGTTCCTTTGGATGAAATAATCCCATAGCGCCTAAATTCATGTCTATAACCAAGCAGTAAATAGAGTGGAATTTTTACTTTGGATTATAACGCTAGATGAGACGCGGTAATAATATTTTGAACCATTAAACGCAGTTAAACAAACAATAGGTAATTATTTTATCATAGGAAGTCTCATTGTGATTACATTAAACTTGATAAACCTATTTAATTTTTAAATTGTTCTGATAAACAATTGATTAAAATCCACAATGTAAGTATATATTATTTTGATTATTTCAACTACGGAAAATTCGCCGTTGAAAAACTGTTGTGTTGGGGGGGGGGGGATTTCTAAAAAAAACGTCGAGATAGGCTTTTTGAAGATAAACCGATGAGACTTAAGCGACAAAGGGCTCTCGCATTTCCGACGATGTTTAAGCTTTAAACAAACGAAACGACCGCTGCTCCATTTTAGTTGTCCTTTTTTGGTCGCGGGTGTCGCTGGATCGGCGAAATGGCGTCGCTAACTAACTGAGGTAGTGGCGCAGCGGTAGTAATGGTCCGCCGCGGCGAGGGTCTCGCCTTGCAAACTATTTTCCCATTAACGGTCACGCTGTGCGGCTAAAACTAAGAGGAATGGAAATCCTGCGCAGGGAAAATAGCCCAAAGTGTTTTCGGAAGAGAGCAGGTGCTCGGTGCCTAAGTAAGAGGGCGCGGCATTATCAATCCACTCGTTGAGCTTCCGGGTCCAATTAGAGCGAAATTAGAATCGATCACGGGATGGACATAAATAAAGTCGCTTTTAACTTTGCGAAAATATATAAAAAATGCTGTTAAAAGAGGTCGTATTTTTAACCGGTTAGTTTTCGGTTAATGTTATAACTGTGACGTGGGTCAGGTGGCGGCATCTAGTTTCTTAGCATATTTCTCAAAAATTAACCACGTTGTTTAAATATAAATATTTGAATAAAAGAAATGCTCCAAAACTTGATACCTAGGGCCAATAATAAACACTCCGGCGTTAGACTGATAACATAAATAAGTCGAATAAATATTCACACATTTATCATTTTAGGTGAAATTATAAAGCATTTTTATTTATTTTTAATTAATGGAACGTGTATGAAAAACTCGTTTTAGGCATTCGTGTGATATTTATTAGCAAATGAATGGATTTGGTTGCAGTGTAATTTGTTATCTGTGGCAATGAACGTAATTATCTCCAGCTATATGAATGATGAACAGTACCTGTATATAATTATTATAATTTTTTAAACTCTCTGATTAGCCCGAAAGAAATTATCGGCAAGTTAGAATTTGATTTAAAATAATATAATTATATCTGAGGCATTATTTATTTAATCCAGAAACTGGCTTTAAGCATGCCATTTTAGCAAGCACCTCATATTAAAGAATATACTTGTATAATTGTGAGATTTGAGAAGGAGAAACTTCACCAGGAATGGAACCCGGGTCTACGACTTTCTGGGATAGGGTCTTTAACCAAATTAGCTATCAGTCTATCTCTTCATTATCCAATTGGGGTATTTGTTGAGAGGAATAATAATATTTCTCAGTTTACCAGCATTTGAGCTTGAAATTTAAATTGTATTTGAGACATTTTTATTCAACCCAGAAATTGACTTTAAACGCGCCATTTTTAGAAGGCACCTGGTAAGTAACGTTCGCGCACAACGACTAATCCGAGTGCATTAACTCAAATAATGTTTTTTTTTTAACCCTACCCGATATTGCGCCATTCAGTTTCGCCCTAAAACTCACTCGTTAGTTCCACCCACGCTCGAAGTTCCATTTGTTATCTCTCCTTTCTCACTCTCCCCCCATCTCTCTCTCTCTCTCCTTTAGGCCTCCTTTGGTCTTCCGCACGAGTTATCGTTTCACTGTTCTGCCGAAAGAGCGCGCTTTCTGGTCGCTCACGCGATCCAACCCATTGTTTCTGCAACCCTGGCAACAAACATACCCTCCGTCATTTCGCCTCATCCCCCTCTCCTCTCTTAACGACCGAATCTCTCCCTCTCCCTTTAAGCCGCAAATTTATTTTTGTTTTAGTTCCTTCTTTGTTCTACTTTTGGCCCACCATTTGCCATTTTTATTATTATTTGCTTGCGTTAAACGTGAGAGAGGGAATTCTTCCATCCTCTCTCTCTCTCTCTCTTTCTCTCTCTCTCTCTCTCTCTCTCTTCCCTCTCTCTCTCTCCGTCTACTCGTTACGCGTCACATACTCGGCGGTCACTCCCTACGCTCCGTTAACCGCTCACGGCCGCCGACAGTCTTTTGTCCAATGTTTGCGCGGTAGGGTGTTTCTTTTTTTTATCATTTCTGGGTCCAGGAGGGAGAGATTTTTTTATAGCACGCGTGCGTGGATACGTTTTTTTTTTCGGGTGTAGAGGGAGGACTACTGGAAGGGAATGAGGGAGAGAGAAAGAGAGTGAGTGAGTAGGGGAGAAACAGTAGTTACGCTACAGGTTCACTGTGTTATTGTGTGTGTTTGTGCGGGTATTAATGTGCTGTCTGTGTATGAGGGAATAAAAGGGGTTGAGAAATAGATGGTGGTGTTGTGAACAGGGAGGGAGGAGGTGGAGGGAGAGACAGAGTGAGTGTGTGCGCGTGGAGTGAGAATGGACTTGAACAAAAGGGAGGGAGTTATTTATTTAAGGGACCCCACCCCACCACACGTCCTACCGTTTCATCGCCTCCTACAATCGAAGCCGCTAGACCTCTCCCTCGGCAATCGTTCTCCGCCATCGTCAAAATCCAACTCTTTTATACGTACATAAATTCCAACCGATATCTCACGCGCTGACCTCTCCCGTTTCTTTTCTCCTTCTCTTCCCCTCTCATTCCCTTTCCCGTTCTCTGTCTCCGTTACTCCCTCTTTTCAATCCCTCCTCCTCTTAATCTCCTTCTGTCTCTCACTCGAGCTTTTCGTCTCTCCTTATGTCACTTTCTATCTTTCTCTGCCTTCTGCCTCCCTCAGCCTCCTCCCGCTTCCTCCTTTACGTCTCTCTTTCCTTTACCTTACCTCCTTCTCCCTCTTTCTACCTCCCTTTCATCTTTATACTAGTATAAGTGCCCGTCAAAAATGAAGGGGATGATCGATTATTCTGAAATAAAATTGAGGCAGTCTTCTTTGACCTGAAATCGTACCTCCTGCTGAGAGGGTTGCCTTCGATCCGAGCGAAGGTTCGAAACCCTCGCCGCAAGTATCTATTGTACTTCAGAAGCTGACCTTAGATCACTCTTGCCAGGTGTATTTCTGTTTTGCAGAGCGTGACAGAGGGAGTGACAAAAGGACAAAGGGACAGAATAAGGCTTTTATATATTACCGATACATTAAAAAGGTTTGTTATTATATCGTAATGCTATCCTGCATATTTCATCAAATTCGGTTCAGTCGTTTGCGAGATATTAAGATTCAAAAAGCATTACATGACAAAGGGACAAGGGGACAAAAGGACAACGGTACAAAGTGTCAGTGTCTTATATATATGATTTATGATCCTTCTGTCTCTCATTAAAGCATTTCATCTCTCCTTAATGCCACTTTATCTTTCTATGCCATCTACCTTCCTCAGCCTCCTCTCCCTTCCTCCTTTAGCCCTCTCTTTCTCTTACCTATCACCTTCCGCCTCTTTCTACTTCCCTGTTCGCCTCTTTAATCTCTTCACGTCTCTCTCTCAAGCTTATCATCTCGTCTCATCTCCTGCCTCCTACTTCCACTTTCTTTCTCTCCCTTCTGCCTCTCCCAGCCTCCTCCTGACTCCTCCTTTAATCCTTCCTTCCTCTAACCATGTCTTCTTCTGCCTCCCTCTCTGTCTCTCTTGATCTTCTTCTATCTCTCCCTCAATTTTTTTACCCCGTATTATCCCCTTCCTCCTACTGCCACTTTCTTTCTCTCCCCTTTCTGCCTCTCTCAGCCTCCTTGTTACTCCCATTTTTAACCCTCCTTTTCTCTTACCTTGCCTTCATCCTCTTCTACCATTTCCTTCGTCTCTGAATCTCCTTGTGTCTATAACTTGCCCCTTTTGACCCTCCTGCCTCCCTCTCATTCTCTGCCTCCAACTATCTACCTCCGCCATTCACTTATGTATATGTATGTATGTATGTGTGTGTGTGTGTGCGCGTGCGTGCGTGCGTACGTACGTATGTATGTATGTATCTATGTATGCATGCATGCATGTATGTATGTATGTATGTATTTTCATCTTCGCCCTCTCCTCTCGTTTTTTCCTCCATCTCCTCACCCCTTCTATTTGCCTCACCCTCCCTTGGATGTAGATATTTATTCTCCCTTCTCCTTCTCCCTTATTCTTCTTTTTGGCTCCCTGTCCCTTCCTCCATCTCCTTCAAACGCTTTTTCTTCCTTCTCTCTTTTATCCCACCTCCTTTCTTTCCCTGGCACTCAAAACTCAATCATTCATCCCCCTCTCTCTTTTATTTTCCCACACGCATCATTCTCTGTAAGATTTTTCTCCCGCTCTCTTTTTTCCCCCCTTCGGTTCTCCACAGATATAATACTCGAGTTTATTCTCTTCGGATCAATTTCTTGCCGCTGGAGCTTTCTTCTTCTTCTTTTTATTTTATATTTACGCTCTGCTCTCTCTCTCTTTCTCTCCCCGCTTTCATATTTGATATCTTCTCTAGCCTCTATACGCGGGTTTGGATTCCTCCTCGCGTCCTCCTACGTTTCTCTTATTCATGCAGGCCGGTCCTCTTCTCTCTTTTCTCCCTTTCCTTATTCCTTCTTCCCTCGTCCTGCATGGTCTGTCTTCCCCGTGCGTTTTATCCTTTCCTTTATTTTCCGCCTATCTAACCGCATCATTAATTTTGGATTTCGTGCGTTTTTTCCCCTCTCTCGTCATTTAAATTTAATTTCTTCCGCTTTCCTTTTCATTCCCCTGCTTTAATCCAAGTTTTCGCTTAATTCAAATGAAATTTTCTTATTATTTTCTAATATATTCGTGTTAATTTGCGGGACTTATGCGTTGCTTTGCTATGTATTTTTATTATAGTGTAATTACTCTTCTCTCGGTTAATTTCGCCATTAAGAACCTTTCAGTATCGTACATTAACGCAATTACTGCACGCATATTTACTCGCGAAAATTAATCGATTTATAATTATACTAGCTGCAGTACCCGGCATTGCCCGGGTCAATTTCTCTAAGTATTGGGTAACTGTAAGTCAAAATTATGGGAGAACGGGGGGACGTAGGCCCCCCAAACTTTGTATACACATTGTAGAAGAGATAATGTACGACTTGAGTAAAAAAATTGAAAAAAAATTTGAAAATTAAAAAAAAATCCAAGGGAGTGGGGGGTTATAGGGGGGAGGTGGGGGGAAATAAAGTTGCCTTAAATATTTTTAGGGATGATTTAAAATCATGTATAAAGTTTGAAAGTTGTGGAACTTTTGATTCTTAAGTTATAAACGGACATACATACAAACACACTAAATTATATATTAAGATTGCTAAATAATGTTTTAATCTTTCTGATTAATTTTTGAGATTTATAAATCAATTGTCCATTTTAGCTGCAGTTAACGATTTTCGAAATCCGTTCTAACTGGTATAATCTCTCCATCTCATCTCATGGAAAACCAATTTGGTTTGGAAATTTTCATCCTTCGTATCTCAGTCACTCATTTATTATCAATAACCCAAAAATCTACTTAATTTCGTATTAGTCTCACTTTTCTAAATTGAAATTGATGCTTATCACTTTTTCGATAAGCGTGTCGATCATATATCTCCACAGAATATCGAGTATTCTGGCGTTTTACTCCAGATCTGCTCATAACTATTCCCTTCAAATGCAGATGGAATTTTTGTAGCATATTATTATGCCTTCATTTCGATTTGACCTTATCGAGGAATTAAAGTAACACTCCATTCTTAGAAGGCAAAATATTTAAACTTCGTTCTTCTATTAGTTTACTATAATAATTGTCTAAGTTGTTAAATATACGAATTTAATGATGCCCTTAGAGAGTTCTGTTTGAATCGCAAAAGTTACTGTTCGGCTACTGCATTTTTTCTGTTACCTGCTTTAGTTATGAACATGTAGCTCACTAGAGAATTATCGAGCTCGACTTAATTCTGAAAATAAATTCTGGAATAAGCGTTTTAAGTGTCGAAATTGAAAAATCTCCATTGGTCATAACAAGAGATATAACTTAATTTTTCGATTTGTGATACATGCGTGCTTAACACGAAATTAACATTCAAGTCGCTTTTATCGAGAAACTATTTTTAAATGTCTCCCTGACGAGCTGTTGACTTTGGGTGTTTTATAAAAATAAATCTCTCCAGCGAATTTTACCTTTATTTTATTGAACGCTCAAAAATACATTTGGTGTTTTCCTGCATTTCCGGTTTGAGATCTATTCGTTGTTTTTTCTTCTTTCTTTCCTTGAAAAGGAATTTTCTCGTTATTGTTACCGCCGTTCAGTATTATATACAGCATCCTGCCGCTCGGAAGTGTTTTGAAACCGGTTTTAAAGTTTTGCATGACATATTTCCTGTTCATTAACCTGCTGAGAAATATGTTTCATTCCTGGTTTGAACTTCTCCTCGTAAATTTCCGGTAGTGATTCTTCCTAAACAAAGAGTTCATAACAGGTTTCCTCTCCCGGCTCAATTTATCTGCTGCGTTAGAACAAGGGTTCCCAACCGCGATATCGTGCACTCGGCAGGAGTTTAAAATCATGTGATTGTAATATCGACGGAAGAGTTAATGTTCCTCTTAAGAGTTAATCCTTTCTAAAACTGGATAGAATTTCGCGTATGTTAAATGCACGTATTTCGCTGATGGATTATATTTAAACGGATTTTTCCAAAATTCCTCAATAAATCTCGTCCGATATGTTCTCATTTAAAATATTAATTATTAATTTAAGATATTAAATTATCTAAGTAATTCATTGAGTGCGGAAGACCATTTTGTTTTTTTTTACATCAACTGTTATACTTTTTCTTTTTAAAGGGACATATATTTATGTATTTATTTTCGATAGCTCTTAAACAGCACATCTACGGCCATTTACAAAGAGCTTTTAACAGTAACAAAGACAAACACATACACCCAAGCCTAAAGCAATATTCAAACCCGGGACCTAATGATTAAGAAGCAGACGCGCTAACCACCACTTTACCACGGCCGGCATAACTTTAAAAATTGTATGAAGCAGCATATACGCATAAACAGGATCATAACTACAGCGAGCCAAATTCACGTTAAAAATAACATGTTATGGACAAAATGTTTTAAAATATACAATTATATTTCAAATGTAGCATTTTCCCCGTCATACGAAGTATTCTCAGCATCATTTTACTGATTGTATTTTTGTAGATGTAACAATGAACAGTCTTAAGATGATGCCTTAAAGAGGAGCGAAGCAGTTTTTTTTACGGCTTCCCTTGAGGTTTTGTTGTTTGTTCGTCGATACAGTCGGTCAGATATAAGTTTACCAAATCCATTCACGTACAACATCAGAATTTATAGCGGTAACCTCGGCAACATAGTTGAATCTGGCTGCTGCCTATTAAATTCTATGATTGACATAGGAGCTCTGTTATTTAAAATTGTCCGCTACTTATAGTAAATAATATAAACTGATGACGTTCCATTAAAACTGAAGGAACCAATACCCTTCAAGAATACCATTGTAGAGAGTATAATTCTCTCTTCTATGGCTCTATCCATTACATTCAGATCCTTGAGAGAGAATAAATCGGAATTATTCGACTCGATGTGTCGTAATTTTTAAGCCGTGGACAAGTCAGGCGGAACCTTGGTCGCGTGTTCAATTAAAACGTCCCATTACACCGAAGAGCACTCGGAAAGCGCTCTTGAAATTGTCACCGAAAATGAATGCGAGGACGTAAAAAAAAAAGAACAAATAAAAACTATGCATCAAGTCATTAAACACGAGAACACTCGCCGGTGAAAAAAATATAAAAGAAGAAATATCTGAACTGTTCGATAGATAGAATGGATAAAGCTGCGAAATAAAATTTAAATAAATAAATAAAACTCCGTAGAGAAATTGCACATGAAGTCCGCTGCGACCCGTAATTCAAAATTATTCTCTTCTTCTACGTAGATATCGGTCAAGTTAATTTAAATTTTAGATGTACTTGTCTATTCATAAATTGTTCGCGAAAAAATTTGCGCCGTTGCTCACATCCTGCAATATAGAAGTACACGTTAAAGTAACGTGACTGAGTGTTTTTTTTTATAATGGCGTCTTGGATATATGTCGATGAACTCGTTCCAATTAGCTTGCTCCAATTCAGCGATTGATGAAGTGTCCACATGCGTGTTTGTGTGTTTCCGCGTAGTTGCGTGCAGACGTGTCTGTGCAAGGACTCGAGATTGAGGGATAGAAGGTAGTCAGGGCGAAGAAGAGAAATACTACATATCCCGAATAAATACATGTTTTTCCAAACGATTTTCCTGATTTTATTTGTAGTCCCTTCGAATGTTTTACTGTGCATATTTTAGCTTGAGAAGTGTTCCCTGCATGATAGACTGTCCCGTCTTAAAAAAAACGGAATAAAGGAGAGGTGCATGTTGGGTAGTATTTAATAAGATCAGAGTAAAACGCGTCGGATATGAAGATAAAAGTAGTTTATGAATTGAGAAAAGAATGTTTAAGTACGAATGGGCAAATGATCTACAAATATTTATAAAGGTACGATAAAGTGCGAGGTGTCTTAGATGACCTATAAATATCTCGGGAAAGAACTAACTGAAGGACTAACATTATCAACTCGAAAATAATATTTAATATTCTCCGTGTCAGCACAAAACCTATCGTAAAAGTATTAATGAAGCCCACAACGTTTTTCGTTGTTTATTTCATTGTAATAAAATTCGCGAAACCTTGTGAAAAAGAATGAAATTGTCAATAGCCTTGTTACGAGCAGGCGGGTAAAGTTTTCAACCGACTTTACGCATATTCATAGTTTGCACAATTATTTTCTGCAGTGGCATCCTGCTATGACAAACGGATGGCTGAAATTAAGTTGTGTTTGTAAAGTTTGATGTGTCAGACGACTCGGCGCAAAACTTTCTTGTTGTTAATTTGTTATTAGGTTAATCTGAGGGGATTTTTCACTCTTATTGAAATATGAAGCTGAGCTTGTAAGTGTGGTGAGGATAAATGTGAAATAAAAGTTCTTTCGCGAATATTTCTGCCTTCATAGCATCTTTAAAAAAATATAATATGGAATCAATAATGAAAATTATATATTTATATTCCTGTGGTACTTTTAAATATTTGACAATAACTAAAAAACATTATTATGATCTGTTATTAAATCTTAGTAGACCTCTGACTGAAAATATATCGGTATTCCCAAGGTTAATAAAAGCTGACGATGCATCTTAAAGTATACACTGTTTTTATCTTGGCTGTAGTTTTTTTTAAAAAGAGGATATCGTTCACTTCAATGCGCGTTCCAGAATCATCTTCCGTCCCGGCGTCATACGCATATACTTTTATCGCTCATTTTCCGTGTCAGACGAGAATCGCAGATCGAATCATCATGATATACATTTATAACTTCTTCGTTTTAAATTTGATAAGATCCACAATTCACATTTTTCCCTATGCAGTTCGAGACACTAACACGAAACACCCATATTAAGAGGCAGTTAACGACCAAGGATTTTTTCCCCATCCTCCGTCATTTTGGGAGAATAACTTGGGAAAGTTACTCGTAGGACAACCAAAACGACGACCTTCTTTGAATATATAACGGGATAATCTTCTCGCATACGGCGCAACTTTTACTCCGCCGAATAAAAGATAATCTGTAGATAAAAATGAGATATTTTTATTAAGCTAACGTTGGGGGGTGGAAAAAACAGGTCTCCGAGACACAGCGCGGACGTAAATTTTCCTCGTAGATTTTAATAATCTGCGCCGCATAAACTCTTAAACTATTCTTTTTACAGGGCAGGAATTTAACGCAAGGTCGCGGGATAAAATCGGATGAGTAGAAGGGGTAAAAGTTTTGGAAGGAAAAACATAACGTCGCTCTTGGATCGATTTAAAAAAAAAGAAAAGCGCGATCTAGAAAAATTAACCTCGGTATAGAAAGAGGCGATAATTTACCGTTTAAGGATATGCGTGTAATTGCTACATTTATTTATTTATTTAAAGTGGACATATATTAAAAATTTCGGTGGGGTTTATCTCAAAGGATGTACTTATGTTGACTCATTCGAGGTAATTGTTTACCTTCGTCAGCATGTAAACGAACGAATAAGCAAACGGAAGTAATGCTAACGCAAAAAAATGTTTGACGTCACGGCCGCATCATAAATGTCGGACCATTTTGGAAAAATATCATTAAAAACTGCAAACATCATGAGCAAATAATGATTTTAAAATGTATCCGCTTTTATTTTCTCTCTTACCTCCCGAGTTTTTAATCACGCACTGGTTAATTTAAACGAATGAAATTTTCTTTTAACGACGCAACATGTACACATATCCAGGGTGAAGTCGTTAGTTTTAACGCGTATATTTTTTTCTCTTCGAACCCATTTCGAATTTCTGTTTTCCAGAAGAGGTGCCATAACATTCCCGCTTCCCATCTCATTTTGGTAATCTCCTGATTTCGCTAGTACGTACATGCATTATACAGTTTTTTAATAACGGCGCGAGGCGACACGACAAAACAGGAAAATTCGGGGTTTTCCTCACCTGTCATTTTGTCGAGCGAAGGGGAGGGGGGAACGCGGAAAATAAAATTGCGGCATATTCATCCCTCCTCATAATCCCCTTCCTCTCCCGCTGTTAGCTTTTAGCCATCCAGGGAATACTCCGTCGGCCTTTTCCAGCGTTGCCATCTCTCCCCGTCCCAAAACGCTCTGCCTCCGCCGCCTAAAATAAAAAATAACCACCTCCGTTCACAACTCATTTCTCTTCGAATGCTCGTGAGCCCAGAAACTACCACCACCTTAATCTCCCTTCCATTCCGCACCGATGCATCATTCGGTTCCATGTGGGACCTTATTGGATCACCCTAGATACCAAGAACGGACACACAATTACTCCTAATTTCGCTTGGATATATGTACTTGGTATATATAAATGTGATAATGGACAAGTTTTGAATTTTTTTGTTCGGTCCAATATTAAAAGTCGTTATCCGCGTAAGGCAAGAAAGTCGTTTAATTTCGATAAGTTTAAAAGAAAATGTGGTCTTCCCATTAAGCCAGGGGACTCTTTATTTTACAAACGCAGTTTAGCTAAACGCGTAAAATCAAACTGTAATATTTTTTTAAATTGCATATCATGAGGAATTAGTATGAAATTATTGTGGAAGGCAAATATTTTTATAGTAGTTTAATTCGTGAGCCTTTAATTTTTTTTATTAAAGTGAATTTCCATCAAAACACTGAACGCCAAAAGAAAAATTGAGCTTAAAATAATTCACCTGGAAATTATATGAAAATATCTCGGCACTGTTATAAAAACCTCAAAAAATATGAAGATTTTTTAATTCCTTTCCTGTAAATCGTTAATCGTTAAGTGATACTGACACTACCTGACTTGGGATGGCGGATTCATGACAGTAATTAGATGTAGCGCCTCAGTAATAGGAGCGTAAACGACGGAATTATACTAAGTTCAAGGTTGATTCAAACAGACATGGACGGCCTGAAAATATCTGTCTTAATATCTATCAGAGTGAATGCGCTTAGATAATAGGTTTAGAGACGGTGTGTAGTATATAACAACGATTTTTTCAGAGGGTAAAACAAACGAAAGCTGGTTTTTTACGCATTGCGAGATGACGGATTTAATAACGGAATGGAAAGTAAGGGGAAGATGTTTTTAGGACTAATATTGAACCAAGATGGAATGCCGAAGGATTCTATTGAGAAAGGAATGCAAGAAACGAAGAAAATCGAAAGGGGATATTGAGAATTCGGAATATTTTAAAGGATGGGTCAGTGTCGGTAAGCCGTCGTTCTCCTTTAAAGATGACGTGCGAGTGCGAATATTATGCGCCATGTGAACAGGCATCAACGCTTGCTTAAAAGGTTACCAAAAAACGGCTAGGGCAAAATATTCCTGAAAAAATTGAGACTTCCGTCGGTCTGTCACATCTTTTCGATTGAATCGAAGGGGTATAGTTATGTAAACGCAAGGATTGGTGTATATTATGCCCCATAACTGTACAAACCGTCTAAAAATTTTAACAAAATCATCAGAAACTTAAGGCAAAGCGATAAAAAAATAGAAATTTTTTACTATCGCTGACATCGCGCAAAATGGCCCAATAAGTGGGTATCGAGAAAGTTGACTACGTGCTACGCCTGCTTCGGATGACACTGATTCCTAACGCTGCAAATCCGTAAGAGCAGTACTTCGGTAAGGACCTATTGATTTGTTACCTAATCTACTGTATTATTAAACTTATTAGCACGTTTCACGCATTTAGGCACATTTTATATTGTTTTTGTTAATACTTAACGATATTTCACAGTATCTCCCCTTTTCACAAGTCCTGGGGCGCATCCTTATGCTTTATATTATTTATACCTCTGATAACGGAGTTTCTGATCACGAAACGACGTCATGGAACGCGTCTACGTCGTTAATCGAGGTGTTGCTGTAGTATGAAAAAAAAAACAAAACAAAATCGTCGCGTCCGAGAGAAAAACAAAAATTTTTAACTCCCGATATTTATTTTAATAACTACTACGCTTAACCGAAAAAATTCTTTTGAATCGGAAGAAAATTCGAAAAGCAATTCACCCCGGTGTCATAATTCCTTATCGGTCGCAGGCGATAATATGAGCGCCTACCAGCCTTACCGTTATCAACGCGATGCGATTCTAATGCGGACCCACGATCCCTGAGAATGAGACTAGAATTTCCCTTCGCCTGCGCTGAAATAATTTCGACTGTCGTCGCAATGTCCGCGCCATATTCGCCCTGTTATCTCCCGCTCACTCCTGCTTTTGACTGTCCCCTGAAAAAAAAAAAACGTTACCTCCGCTATAACCGCCGGCTCCTCGCCATTTCGGCTTTTCCGCCCTCCTTCCCTCCGTTTTCACATCTCTCTCTCTCTCTCTGGTGCTTCATATGTCTCCTTTTCCTCCCACTCCGCTTGTCGCGTTCACAAAGGTGAGGAGGAAAAGCTTTGCTCCCTTGATGAGGGAAAGAGAAAGAGACGCTTGACTGTTTGATTAAAAAATGAGAGGGGACGGCTCCGGTGACGTGGATTGCGAGGAAAAAATCTATCTCACTCTCTGCTTTCATTCAATTTTCCTTCCTACCTCTCTCACTTCCTCTCTTCCTCGTTTTTTCCCATGCTTTCTCTCTCTCTCTCTCTCCCTGGAGGACAACGATTAGAGTTCTCTCTCTCCACTCTCTTTCTCTATTTTCTCTTCATATGACCTCCGTGTCGTGTTCCCTTTCATCCCTCTTCGGTCACCTTCGCTTAATATCGTTCGGTTGTTTTTCGGTTTTTTTTTATTTTGAGGTCTGATTGATTTTTTCTCGGGAAATAGCATTTCTGGAAATTCGTTCCGAATGGTCTCTCCGGTTCGCGGTTTTATTTTTGTGAGTGATTTATTTTCGTTTTCGGTGTTGCTATTGATTTAATGATACTATCGTGAGTAACCTCTGAGATGAGGTGAGGTATTGATAACTATTTGATGAAACACAATTGTAGATTGTAGCTAGTATTTTGGGTGACGAATAACTATGCACCCCGCATTACCATTAAAAAATCTTCTGGGAGCTATTTTAAATAATTATATCTACTGGCGTAATCCCTTCGATTGGCTTGTTTTCAACCCATTCAAGTACGAAGAATAATTTATTTACGTAATTTCTCCATCATTAATTTAATGCGACTTACCCGTGCGGCCAAAAAACGTAACTGAATATAGTATGTATGCCAGGTAGTAAATATACCTAATACAAATGCTATTATCGTTCCTAATTCTATAAAATCTCTTTTACATTATTACAGGTAATTGACAAACCATCTCCGTAATTTTCTCGCAAAAATGTTTCACTTGATCAAGGCGGGAAATAATGTGAGTTCTAAATTTGTAAAAAAAAACAAATTTTTTAACTTTATCCGCCAGAAACATTTGTAGCGAATGCGGTTTGTATAAGAAGAAATCGCTCAGTAGTTATCGTTTAACCTCGTGTTCTCTCTCTTTCTCTCTCTCCTTCCTTCCTATCTCCTTTCCGTTCGTGCGATTTCTCTCTCGAGGGCTTTCCCGACGTCATTTCTTCTCCAAATGATGATATTATCCTTCCGCGTTCGCAGCAAACTTCGTCCTCTTCCATTTTGGATTAATAGCTATGTTTGTGCTGCGGCTAAAGGCTATTCCGCCGTCTCAACGGTTCGTGTACGCTTCGCCTCGGGCGAATTTGCGACTCTTCTCCCTTCTCCGGCTTACAATACAAACTCCTTACACTAAAACCCACATCGTTGTGTTTCTTAGGTCGCCATTCTGGTGCACGACCTTATGTTTCGTTTTTTTTTTTGTATTATTCACAACGCCACGTAGAAAACCACCCCTCCTTGTTGTAAAAAAAAAGCCTCTATACTTGATGTTTGCACATACGTAAATTCTAAACTAGGAGAACCGTATTTGAATATACATTCGTTAAAGCCATCGGAATACGAGTGCATGATCTCCGCCAAATGCGGGTAAATTGATATTAATTGACGCAAAACGTTCGAATATACAAGCAGGGGAGCCTTGATTCCTAATGCGGGCAAAGCCATTTGGGTTGATTTTTTGTTTTTGCGAAGAGAATGCCTCGCGATACAGGTGGTGTCCTTTATAGAGACGTTCATCTGGCTATGCGATTCTCTTTAGCGCAAAAATCACGGGGACGCCCATGGAATTGGTAAAGAGAATTATATACCGCTGAGACCATTTCGAGTGGTTAATTAACGTGTTTCCTTTCTTAAAAAGGTTTTAAACGTACAGAAGCAAGGGATATCAAACTGATTACGTACATTAAAAATCGATTTTTCCAATGCGTTCGCTCTTCAGTATCTCAAAACTACGAAATTTTGTTCTACGGGTATATGACTTTATGACTGATACTGATACTTGCTGTGTGACAGATGTTAATCAGGACCGAAAATGCATTATTTTGATGAATTTTATTCGTGTTCGAGATCTCACGTAGTTCTTCCTATCAAGAGAAACAGCCTTATTTTCAATGCTAGTTAAAATACTACAAAATGTCCTAATTCTGCATCGACGATCGATTTAAAATCAGATTTAAATTTTTTCGGGGTAAGTTCTTTTGATTATTTTTCAATATGATGTTATAAACATCCAAACAAAGAATATCGTTTTCATTTATTTTCGTGAAAACGCTTCTTCCTTCAGCAGAAGTTCACCACTTTCCCCGCTTTCTTTTCGTTAAGTAACCTAAATTATTACGGAAGCCAGGCAAACGGCTCTTATCTTCGCTTTCAGGGGCCAGTGATCTCCTATCGTACGTCATTTGTTTCCTCCCCAGTCGTTCTGCTTTTTTTTGTTGCCGGTACGATATTTATAGCTTTGCTGGGAATTTTCCGCTACTACAGAAAAGTAGGACTTCATGAGCGAATCTCGGCGAATAACTTCTGTTAGTCATCATTACAGTTCTTTATTTGTTGATTACTTAGGCAGATAAGTGCTTAAATTTATGAGAATAGGATATTTAGAGTCTGTTAGAACTTAAAAGTTTCCAAAAAAAAACAATATCGCAGCGATTTTCGTTTACTCTGTTTTTTTTATGTTATTGCTTCACCCATAGCTACTGTCATGTATCACTAGGATGTAAATGAAGAAAAAATTGCCGCATAAAAAATATCTGATGAGATCGCCTATATATTTCGTCGTCGATATTAATGAAGTGATACTAAGTTGATAGTTTACTTAATTCTACGCTTACGCTTACGAGAGTTTTTAAAAATTTTGTTGAATGGTTCTTTAAAAGTTAAGATTTCACTCATCGCTCACAATAAATATTTCGAAATATATTATTAATAATAAATTTAGTGCGCTTAGTTCCGTTACCAATCTAATTTATTTTATGCTTTAAATTTTTTAAGACTGTTTTTCTCTCTAATTGACATTTATGTTACAGTTTGAACTAAAAAACTTTTATCTGCTATACTATATTTAACGCGTTTTCTTTTTTATGTCTTCTAGGTCATAGACCGTTTAAAGGTTACACGAACGTTATTTACTGCGATTAAAGTCCGAATATTGTAATTTCCGAATCCTTTACGAGCTAAGTACTATTATTGTTTTATAATGAGATAAGACGGTATTAAGAGTCGACTCTTACCTCGGTATAACCGCCTAACACCAACGGCATCAGCCATTTCTCCCCAAACACTCTCCCTTTTACCATCACCAGAGCCTCTTCCTTAATCCATCCCTCTTAACCTCCCTTTCCTCACGGCACTTCCTATTTTCCACGGCCGGATACATTTCCTTCCTCACACACACACACACACACACTGTGGGTGTGTGCGTCTCCTTCCTTACTTCACCTCCCAATGTTCCCAGTGGGACCAGAGAAAGGGGATTCGAGCACTCTATGCCGGGAAAGAATTGAAGAGAGAGGAAATTAAGAAAAGAAATTAAAAAGAAAAGAGATAAAAAGAGAGAGAGAGATAGAAATGGAGAAGAGACGGAGAAAAGGATAAAAGAAAATGAGAATAAAATTACAAAGGAGTGCTATAAAAAGAGAGTCAAGGGATGTAAGTAATGAAAAGGTTGTGGAATTAGAAATTATGGAGTGAGAAAAAGAAAAGGTTAAAAGGAATGTGTTTATAAACTCCTTGTAATAGGGAGAGCTAAAATTTTACTAAAATTAACAAATTTTTATTGTGCTGATTATTCTTATTTAACCCTTATTTTAAAACGAAGCGTTTAACAATAAAATTTTTATTCATTTTTCGCGGCAAACATTTGTAATAGCATGCGAAGAAAAAGGAAAATGCCAAGTGCGGAAAAACCTTTCTACCTGTAATGGTTATATCAGCAGAAAAGTCAAGATATAAGAAAAAAGGGAGAGAAAGTAACGGATAGAAAGTAAAAAAAGAGTAAAACACAGAATAATTAAGTGTCATCATCATCATAGGCAGTCTATCCGTAGACAGGTCCGTGATTATTCTAGGTTAAACTTGGTTCTCCATATACTCCTATTTTCCGCAGTTTTCTTCATGCCTTGATATCTCTCTTTCCCTTTCAAGTCGTCTACCAGCTGAAACCTTTTCCTACCTCTTTCTCTTTTTCCATCCAGTTTTCCTTCTAGCACTTCTTTAATCATGCACTCTCTCCTCAGATAATGCCCAATCCAGTTCGCCTTCCTCTTTCTGATAATCTGTATAATCGTTCGCTTCTCTCCTATTCTTCGTAGTACTTCCTCGTATTTCACCCTATCTGTCCATTTTATCTTCAGCATTCTTCTCCATATCCACATTTCGAAGTTTTCCAAGTATTTAATATCATTTTTCGTTATCGTTTCTGCCCCATACAAAACTATACTCCATACATACCATTTTATCAACTTCTTGTGGATACCCTCCTGTTTATTCCCCGTTAGTAGTAGTTTCTTTTTTCTGAAAGCTGCTTTTGCTTTCCCTATTCTAGTCCTGATTTCATCGGTACATTTTGCTTCTCTCGTTATGATGCTTCCAAGGTATTTATAATCTGAAACTTGTTCTAATGGCTTTCCTCCAATAATTATGTTCAAATTTTCTTCTTCTTTACTTGATATTCGCATGACCTTTGATTTTTCTGTATTTATTTTCATACCGTATTTTCTACCTGTTATCACTAGTCTATCTATCATTTTCTGGAGTTCCTTTTCCTTTCTTTGCTATTTCATTGTTCCTATAATATACTTAATAATTAAATATATTCTGTTGTAGTTTAAAACGGAACAAATTGCACGCGATTCTGTAAGCTTCGTACTATGATGATGATGACATTCATTCGTCAAAACAGGTCGTGTAACTTAAATTTGTTGAAATAGCAGAAAGTTTCTAAATTTGTATAATTTATAATTACGGTAATTTTCCTTATTATGATGTTTAGCCAGATATCTGCTTCTTCGGCGAATTGTGAGTAGATTAGGATTAAAGAGAAGCCGCCGACCATTTATCCCTCGCAAATTGGGATGAACGTCATTCCCTGAAAATGTTATACCTTTTATTATCAAATCCAAGAACTGTTGAATTTCTAGAATTCAAAAATATCGCAGAAGCAAACGAATCTGCCAACAAAGCCCACTTTGTGGAGTTGCATTTTTTAAAAACCGTTGCGCCCAATTTATATATTATAATTTATAATACATCGTATAATATATTCTACAACTAATATGGCCGTGATTTCTTGTTGTAGATTTATCATCAACTGATGACTTTTCTGGTTAATACTGCTTCCATACTTATTATTTTATTGTGAACTATTTTCGAAGTTATTTAACGTTTATTTTATAAATTGTGTATATTGTAGCTGCTATTAATAGAATTGTTAAATGTAATTAGCTTCGTGTTTTGGCGAAGCATAAATCCATCCCTACTATGTAGTCCGCGTTGTTTCTCAATAAAATAAGTTTATATTTATTCACTTTGCGTCTGATCATTTAAAGTAAAAAATCTCACGCACATTCTGGTTAATACCACCGCGATAATCCGCCGCACATTGCATTCCAACTTCAATTTCCCCAGTTCAAATTCCAACCAAACTATCCAGCATCGAACGAACTTCTTATCAACTCGAATTACCGCTCGCAGCCCCCCTCTCTAACTTTTACCCATAACCAACCTTGCTCCGAGTTCCAACATGGCGCTCCTTCTTTCGCATCTTCCTCCCAATCTGGCCTCCGTTGTAGTATATTCGGCCTCTTAAAGAGTGTCCCTAACTAGTTGCCTGGAGGTAAACCAATTACGTGTTCTGAAGGTGCAATGGCGTCTCGCTCGGTTTACACGCAGGGCGATCAAAGGACGGAGGGGGACCCCTTTATCTAGAAAGACTTTATCTCCTTTCGATTCTTATGCTTAATGGTGCTTTCTGTCTCCCTTTCTATCTCAAATATTCTCTTCCTTTGTCTATTACTCCCTCTCTCACTCTTCCTTTCCCTCCCTTTTCCTTAATATCTATTTCTCTTTACTCTCTCTCTCTCTTCAAATCTCCCATCCTCTCTTTACCCTTCTCTTTGTCCTCCTGGCTACTTCTCTCCATTCCACTCTCAAAACCCCCTTCCTCTCTGTCTCTCTCGACTTCTCTCACAGTCTCTCTCTCCTATTCTTCTCTCACCCTCTCTATCTCTACTCTTTGTTACTTCCTCTCTCTATTTATCTCCTCTTTCTCCCTATCTACCCCTTCTATCCCTTTCTCTCCATATCTCCTTTGCTTTCTCGGAAGTGAAGTTTGGAGTAATAGGGAATTGAGTGTGTGAAAGAGAGAGGGGTGTGTGTATGTGTGAAAGAGAGAGAGGGGGAGGTGTGTGTGTGTGAGAGAGAGGCACATTGAGGTAGACAGAAAGGTGGAGAGAGAGAGAGGGTGGGAAGGAGATTTGAAGGAGAGAGAGAGAGTGGTAAACGACGCTAAATTTATTCGGAAGTGGCGAAGTTGTCGAGGAGAATAATCAGACGAACAAAGGACACGCGCACCTACGTCACGACTGTAGTCGTGTTCTTTTAACTTATCAATGAAATGAAGCATTGAAAATATTCAGCCGCGAAACAAAGCCAAAAGAAAAACAATCTCGCTACAGAGACGGCGTATATTTAGCTTATTATTTTTTTTTAAATTCAAGGTCCAGTGACTCCATAAATAAAGCGGAAATTCGTTTATCTATAATATTCTCCCGCAATATTCCGCGATTTCCCTCGAGGATTAATACCCTTCAATCATTAACGCAAATTGCTCACTTGAAACATTTCGCGCGTCGAGAATAAATACTGCTCAAATTAGCGCAGACTAAGGTCGAATGGAATGAGTCTTGCGCCGTCGCGGCTCAAGGAACGCGTAATACGGGCGATATACGTATATTCGCCGGAATAAATTTCGGTGCGGATTGATTAATGGTCGTCCTATCTCAGAGGCATATTACAACATTAGTGGGCGGGATTAAGGATCATCCGGGGGGCGTGTTCATTTCGCATGGCAATCACCGGCGTCGTGAAATATCTCACTCAGAATTCGCAGTTCCGCTCCTGTTAGAAGTAATCGCGGCCATGGTACACGCGTTGGGGAAAGAAGGCGGTTAAAATGTTAGTGAGTGAGAGAGGGAGAGAGAGAGAGAGAAATGGGCGAAGCGGTGAAAGTAGAAAGTGAAAGGAGGATGTGGAGAATGCGTAAGCGAGGTAAGATTGGGTGGTGAGTACTACTAGGAGGCGCAGTAGATTGGATGGAACGGAATGGCTCTGAGAAAGGACCCTGATGAGGGCTGCAAAAGGGGGACTTCAAGAGAGAGAGAGAGAGTACAATTCAAAGAAATTGGTCCCTTGTACATTGAGAGGAAGTTTGCGACATGCTAATGGAGGCTTAGGGGGCTGTTTCGGCGGTCTTATTAAGGGCTGCCTCAGAGGTGGCGAACTTAGTTGGGAGGAAAAATTGCGCGTTTGTTTTCGGATGCTGCAGTGATAAGCTCCGCGAGACGACTTCTTGGCCTAAAGGCTGAAAGTTAACGCTTAGTTTTGGTTTAGAAGCTGGATGAGCTCTTAGCCACGAAATCTTTCGTCCGAAATATTCATAAAGCCGGTCTTTATTTCCTAACATTATTGCGGTTAGTTTTTTTTTTATCTCAAGCCAGCGGAATTTCACTTTTACACGCACACGCAAGCGGAATTGTCCGTCAAATATGACAGGTATGCGTGAATTAAGTATTACGTTAATAAAAATAAAATTGAAGAAACTAAGATTTATATGCATTAAAAATCCAACAATAAATATAAAATCCACATAACTGGATGTTCCTGAAAGTTAAAATAGCAATGGACATACAAAAGTTGTGTAATTTTAATATACAATATCCTTCACGTGTTAATCAAATGGAGAAAATAACGCTCCTAGAATCGAACCCACAAATTCAATGTAGACAGTGAGAAGCTAAAAATTTAAAAGGTGTAAGGTCAAGTAAATCCTAAAAGTATGAGCCGAATAGGATTTACCATAATGCCCCTGAATCGTATGCCTCCGGTGGTGTTCTGAGCACACATATCCAAGCAAATTATATAGGTGATTTGATATGTGTGTATACGGTATGTTGCTATCCTCTTAAGAGTTTTTTTATAAATCAGGGTTACCTATTCATTTTTTATTAAGTGAAATTTGGCACATTTTCTTCACTTCATCCAAGAGAAAATATACGCACATAACTTATGCACTGCAGTGACATATGGCTGTACAACTTCCAACATTTGACTTATCAATCTTCTCTAAAATGTAATTTTTCTTTCCTTTCCAGGTAAGCTGTCTAAATTTTACGAAGAAGTGTTTTTACCCGCCGGTTACGTAAGTAGAATATTTTGCTCTTCTTGTAAAATTATATTTAGCATTGTTAAAAGTTATAAATTTCTGTTGTTATTAAACAAATATACTATTTAATTGCAGTAAATACTCACAATCAGTAACAGTAATAAAATCGATGCGGTATGGATATAACAAGACGTATTTTCAAACAACTTCAGAATACGGAATTGTGTAATTTATCTTTACGTGGCTTTTACTAAAAGAAACTTTGTTAGCGGTATTAATGTGATAATTAATCACTTGGTTAATTTTAAAACTATTTTTCTAAAACAAATTGCTCGTTCCATGAGAAACCTGGGTAACGCGAGCAAGACTTACAGATACTCGTATATACGATACGATACGATATAATCTTGGTGTAAAACAGGACAGACTTTGATTAAGACTCATTGTCAGTGAAAACTATCAACCTTCAACAACAATCTCTTTCACTTCGTTGTCGTCCAATTATTCCCTCCTTTTTGCTTCCAACGCCCTTTAAAGTACGTCACTCTCCGATCCCAAAAATAAGCGATCGAGTTTCGATTAATTTTGAAAAAGTTCGTAGCCATGGGGACATGTATTTCACGAGAAAACCGCCCCATTTCACTGAAATCTACGTAAACTAATTATTAAGGTTATATTGTGAAATAGATGTGAACGTATATAC
The DNA here is from genome assembly GCA_036926305.1 of Uropetala carovei. Taxonomy (NCBI): domain Eukaryota; kingdom Metazoa; phylum Arthropoda; class Insecta; order Odonata; family Petaluridae; genus Uropetala; species Uropetala carovei. The sequence goes on along the minus strand of JAXCHB010000244.1, from coordinate 241,578 downwards.
CTATATAAGAACCAGTTTATATATATATAAAACCGAGTTAAAATCACTCCCGCCTCCTCACAAAGTTCCATCAATTATTGTATAAAATTTACCTCCAATCCTTTCCTCTCTCTCTACCCTGTATTCCGTCCCTATTTTGTAAAACCCACCTCAAATTGCGAAATTCCGCCCATTAGAGGACATTATCGGCAACCCCCTCGTGGGTATTATTAGCACGCGAGGAGCCCGACGCCTTGGATCTCTCGCATGACTAGGAAGAGAAGCGAGGGGGAAAAGTTCGAGGAAAACCATTCCACGCCCTCCCTCTCTCTCTCTCTTTCCTTTTTCACTCAACTCTCGGCTCTTCCATCCTCGGTTTCGCCGCCATCCGTCACCTTCCATCTTCGAACGCCTTACTCACATCCACTCAATAACTCTGCAGACAACTCTCTCACGCTCGCTCAACAACCTGCGTGTGTGTCCCTGCTGAAATATTTGTCAATTTCCATCTCTCTCACTTAAACTATACGTTGGACTCCTCCCCTCGCCTTATCTCTTGCTTTCTCCCTTCTTTATTTTCCCCTACTCTCGATCCTCCTTCATTCCTGTCTTCTCCTTCCCTTTTCCTATCTCCTGGTACCTCACTCCCTCTCTCTCTCTCCCTATCATTCCCTCTAATCTCTCTCCTATTCCCTTTAACTTCCTCTTTCTCGAGACTGTCTTTATCCTGCTTACTTGTCTCTCTCTCCCGCTGACCCACTCTCTCTCCTTTCTCTCTCTCCATTCCCTACCTTCTTCCTCTTTCTCCCTGCTTTCTTTACCGTCCTTCCCTCTTTTTCTCAAACCTGTTTTTTCCTTTTTCCACTCTTCTCTTTCTCCTTTCTCCACCATTCTCTCTTTTTTCCTTTCTCTCTGTCTCCTTTCTCCGCCTTTTCCTTTCTTCTTTCTAGCTCCTACCTTTCTCCACTCTTCTCTCTTGTTCCTTTGTCTACTCTTCTCTCTTTCTCCACCTTTCTCCCTTTCTCCTATCTCCATCTTTCTTTCTCCACCTTTTCTTTCTCCTTTCTATCTCCTACATGTCTCCACTCTTCTCTCTTGTTCCTTTGTCCAACCTTCTCTATTACTTCTTTCTCCCCCTTCTCTCCCTCGACTCACTGTTCTCTTCCTATTTCTCCTTACCTCCTTCGCCATCCACCCCCTCTCTCTACTTTCCCCCCCCCTCTCCCCTTTCTCCTCCTCACACCCCTCTGCCATTCTCCCTCCATCCCCTACTCTCTTCCTCGTTCTCCTTATCTCCTTCCTTCCCATCCCTCCCTCCTCCCTTCTCTTTATCATTTTTATATCCATCCCCTACTCTCTCCCTCTTTTTTCCCACTTCTTTCACCCTCTTCCTTTCCATTCCTCCCTCCACCCTTCTCTCTTTCTCCCTCCATCCTCTACTCTCTCTCTCTCTCCTAACGTCATCCTCCTTCCTTCCCCCTCCCTCCTCTCTTCTCTATTTCTTCCTCCATCCCCTAATATCTTTCACTTTCTCCCTTCCTCCCTTACCACCTCCATCCCTCCAACCTTCTCTCTCATGCTCTCATTTATCCCTCCATTCCCTTTTCTCTTCCTCTTTCTCCCTACTTCCTCCTCCTATCCCCCTTCCTCCATCTCGTAATATCTTCCTCTTTTACCCCTCACTCCCTCTACCACATTCTGACTCACTCTCTCTCTTTCCCCTTCCAATCCCCTTTCTGTCTTTTTTCTCTTTCTCCTTACGCGTTTCTTAGTCTCTCCTTCTCTTGTCTTTCTCCTCCGTAGCGTGCCTTAGTTTGCCTGTGGTGTACAAACGCTTTAATGAGGGTCTTAAAGGAGCGTAGGTGCGTTCCCTGTCATCGGTTAAGGCGTCGGGAACAATGGGGCGAAGCGCCCTGTCGTTAAGTGTGGCTTCTGATGGCGCCGTTGTTATGGAGGGAAGGAAGAGTGGGAATGACGGGGGGGAGGGGGGGGGGGAGGGAGGGGGAGAGAGAGAAAGGGAGGAGAGGTGAGAATAAGGAGATAGAGCAAAAGGTATTGGTCTTCTCATTCTCCTTTAGTCGAATGATAGTTTAAAGAGATGTTTTGGTTGGAGAAATCTCCGTGGCGAGGTGAGAAATGTTGTGTTTAATCCGTAAGACTTGTGGATAGGCGTTGAAAAGATTAAGTGGCTAGGATGCTATCGAGCAGGGATTTTCGTGATTAATTTCACTTACAATCTGGTCTGAGAGGAATAAATTGGTCTGCTCGGTATGCAGTTAGAAGAGACAAGGATAGAATCTCTAAAAATACAAGGGCAATTCCGTTCGGAGTCTGCTAATTAGGTTATTTTAAGTGGTAGTTAATAATATTGAGTCTTAAAGGATAATTTTATATGAGCTTAATTTGGATTGCGTCTATTGATGTGCATTTGACAAAGGAATATTATTTGCATTTAAAATTTTAAACATCTGCATGTATTTTACGTTTCGGAAAATTTATAGAATTCAGCCGATGATTGATGAGTCAATTCCATCGTATCGTATCCCATCGTAATTTAATTGAAAAATATATTATCCAGAATGACTTCCAGAACTTTTTCTATTAAAATTTCCATTAACGTAATGAAAACTTTTAATTAATAATCAAATGTTTCTATGAAAACCGAGACACTATTCGATAAATATTTAAAGATAAGAGCGAGTTTTTAAAAATCGAGAACGTGTCTTGCATCGATCCAGATTCCTGTTTGCCATCTACTAAAGTTTATATCAACTTCGTTCTTCGCTATTTTATCCTCCTCCTTCCTCGTAACATTGCGAATCTATTAATGGGCGAGGATATAAAAGTCCGTCGGATCTGTTGGTGGCTCCACACCTGTATCGACAGCGAACGTTTGAACTACCAGCGAGCACTCGCGCGAGGCGCGCAATCCAAAACGTAGGAATCGAGCGCGGGAACATATCTCTCCGACATTGCGGTTGACGGAGGGAGAGAGGAAAAAAAACGAAACAAAAGTGCGAACGCATGATATCGGGATAAATCACGCAGAGCGACACTTAACCGGATGATTTATATTTTCCGAAAATAAATTTTCAATCGCCGTTCCGCGCACGAAATGACATAAATAATCCGGCAGCGCGGATCGTACGTGACGCGGTTAGGAGAAAGATTAAATATGTCACGGTCACGTCGGAATCTCTTTCCTTCTGTCGGTGAACAACAGAGAATCGCGCCATTGCGTTCAAATGGACGTAAAACATCCAATATTTTGCGGCACTTTTTCAAAACTGCCGGAACGCAATTGGACGGTATGATTTTTTACGTTACCGTAACCGGATTATATAGGATATAACTTATATATACTGAAAGTGGTTGAAATGACATATATTGTATCCATTAAATTTTATTAATATTATAAATATTGCTTAATTATGGTCAGATATCCTTTTATTCTCATCCCTGATAAATGTCACAGACCACGTCATCAAAGCTTCGCGGACCGCATAAAATGCTCTTCGCGGGACTTGGGTTGTACGCCGCTGCTTTTGATAAGAATTTTTGTTTGAAGATATTTATATCGACTAAAGTTACGGTAAAGAAATATGTAGTATTGAATTCAATTTTTTATGTGTTTATTTCCCATGCAGTAACAACACCTTTTTATTGGTCGTTTCTTTACTCTGTTGTGGAATTGTTGTTCTGGTATAAAAAATTAACAAGAATAAATTTTTATTATATCCATTTTCACGAAAAATAAAATTTATAAGGCACCTATAATCAATCGAAATGTTGATATTCTAAATAGTATGCTTAACTATACGAAAACATCTTCTCTCTTTCGATATAAATGCTTAAAGCATACCATCACTAAGTAAATATTTTAAATATTTTTTGCGCTTTAATGGAAAGTTCAACCTTGTTTTCATCCTTTGCATATGTATTTTGGATTTTTAGGTAGAAAATAAATAATTCTTATTCTCTTTGTAAATCAATAAAGAAATTCTAATAAATATTAGATGAATTTATTGATAAATTTACGAAAGTTGCCCTAAATTTAATATTAGCGTCTCTGTCGACATTTTTAAAAAAATTTTGAGACGGAACTACGATAATAATGAAATTGAAACATTCAAAAAGTTTCCAATTAATTAACCTGACAAATTTTCATAAATTCACTTCTGAAAATCTCGCACAGTTATCTCTTAAGAATTTCTAAACAGGAAAGTAATTACATCCTCCCGTTGGAAAAATCGAATCCCTAAGCCTGGAAACCCCTCTCCCTCAAATTCATGGGTTCAGTGTGAGCCACCTCCGACCTTTTTCCTTTAGATCCACGGCAGTATCCTCTATCTGCTACACTTCTAGAATTCAAGGGCAGAATGTGACGCTAAGCTTTTGCCCAAGTACATGTGTGTGACAAGTAAGGCAAAAGGTATAGACGTGACGTACAGATTGCTCACCTAATTCTGTGCCTCATTCGAATTATACGGCGGTTAGGGACACGAGAAGGAACGGAAATGCACGGAAGGAGGTACACCGGGGGGGGGGGGGGGGGGGCATGGTCAGCCGGAAGGAAGAATGAGAATGAAGGAAATAGAGGCGCGAGTTGAAAAGGAGTGACGAGTGAGGGAGCCAGGGGCGGATATGGCTCAGACGAGAGCCCACTTCCTCGCCTGTTTCCACGAAGTCGACGTGGGTTTTGTCTCCTTATTTGCTCATTAGGGAAGATATTAGGGAGGAAGTTGGAAGACGGCGAGGGTGGAGAAAGAGGGAGAGAGAAGGAGAGGGAAGAAGAGGGAGAGATGTTTGCAGAGAGGAAGGTGTGTTATGAGGTCAAGTTAAGAGGGAACGAGGCGTGACGTAATATCTTTAAATCTGCAACCGTTGAATGAATTAGTACGTTATATTAACAGCCACTATTTAAATTTCCTGAAATGCATTTAATTAAATAGAATAATTATTCTATCTTCTGAGTGAAACAAAAACGTTTTTGTTAACAGCTTTTTCTGAGGTCATTACAGTTTTTCAACGTTAATTTATCAAAAAGTTATTTCCAAATGTGGAATCGAGCTGCATGAATGACGGGTAACCGAATAATGACTTAAAGAACTTGGTGTGAATCAATCAGTTTGCCTAAAAGGCCCATAAATTTTTCGAATTTTCTTCTTTTAAATGTAAATTTTCACTGGCTCAACAACCAAGTTTCATATTTTGATTACTTCTGCTTATAATTATTAATTAAATAATCATATCGTTCGTAATTGCAAACGTAACATAGACAATCGCTCCTTATACTCAATCGTAAATATGTTATTTGAAATGTTTATTTTATGAGTTGACTATTCTGATAGACACGCTAATTCCCTTTTAATTAAACCATGATCCGTTTCGTTATAGCGATCCAACAGGGGTGACATTAAGACATACCTCAGTTGTGATCCCAGTATCAAACAACGATTTCATTTTCGTGGGACGAAATCCTTATTTAATTGCAAGCATGCTTACGCGCGTCTCTCCCAACTTCTGTCGAAAATGTAAAGTAAAAACTCAAACAAGCTCGAAGGTTAATTACCGTAAGCTCTGAATGCTAGGGCATTAAAATAAATAAGAGCGAATTAACTGAAATTTCTTCGGAATCAGATTTTTTGTACTCGTCGCTTTTTTATCATTAAAAAAATTAATTAAATGAAGTGAGAGAGAGAGAGAAAAATAACTAACGGCCAACCTAACGAGAGACATGATGCAAGGGATGAGAGAAGGAGGGGGAAAGGATACGTGTCCCTGAAATTGCGAGCTGGTGAGATAGAAAAGGAAGGTAAATAGGCTTAGAGACATTAGCTTCGGGGAGACAAAAGGTGGAGGATAGGGGGAGGAGGGGATGGAGGAAAGAGGGGAAGGAGAAGGTCGTGGGGGTTAATTAAGCGGAAAAGGGGGGTCGGAGGTGAGGAGGACGCGAGATGGAGGGCCGTTGGATTGGTGTACGCAACGGGAGAAAAAAAAACGACCAAGTTATTTTTTTTAGCAGGCAAATATTAACGCCCTCGGAAAATCAATCTCTTTGACAGCGTGTTAAACTTTTAGCCTTCTGCAACCTAGTCGAATGTAATGCTGGTTTAATGAGCCTAATGATGTTAAAGATGCGATCTAAAAATATTTACATATATTCTTCCTCCACGCTGAAGCTTTCTCTCCGTCTCTCCATTCCTATCGTAATGCTGTTGTACTATTTTTTCGCAGAAGTTACTCGATTGTTGAACCTTTCGTGCTTATCCTTTTTTTTCTGCCGTTTGCCCCTGGCATTGGCGGACGAATTTCTATGGCCTCGGTCGTCTCTTACGTGTAATTTCTTAATTCTAAAATAGCTATACTATAAATTAATATTATTGAAAATCTTGCTGTGTTGCACTTACAATCTTGATAAACTATTTCTTCCGAGAAAAAATTAATTAGAATGTGTCTCTGCCATAAAAATTACAAGTTGTGTTTTGAGAGGAAACATTATTTTTTGCAAATTTTTTTAAGCTGCTTGCGTTCGTGATTAATGACCACAATTATGTGATAAAATGTTTTCTTTCGTTCGGAATCTCCAAAATTCAATTCTTTTAAAAATTTGGGTCTTTGCATTCAAAATTTAATCTCCTCTCTCACTAACAGTTGTAACGGAGTGTCGACGGAGTCTTAAAGAATAAGAGCGACGAGGCTAGGACTCTTAATGAAACGAATGGAGGAACAATGGAGTCGGGCGAAAAGGAGGGTATTAGAAGGGGATGACAAACGAGGAAGCGCTTTAAAAAAAATTGGAGAGACAAAACGAATATAGTATAGGAGATGAATTTTGCGAGACAAATGACGGGAAAAAATAACGAGTTGGATAATGAGGCAGGATGATTGAGAGGATGAAAAGACGAGGAAGTTATTATTTTTTTTAATGCGTTGGCAGGAGATAAGTACGGTCGTAATGAAAAATATAAAGTATTTTAAAATTAGAAGGCCGGGAGAAAATGGATGTGCATTTCTAGGAGGAGGAATCGAACGTGCGATTGCGAACGTGAACGATTATTAAATTTACTTAATTAATTAATTACGTTTCTTAGAAATATTTCCACTTTATATCACTATTAAATATGAAGATACTGAGTTTTTTTTCGAACTTTTCACTCGTCATAATAAAGTTACAATAGAAAAATGTTACAGCATGAGGAACATAAACAGTCAATGCATGTTCAATATTTGCGAAAAGGGTTCACTGGCCACGCAAAAAATAATAAATTGGAATTTTCCTTAGTAAGGTCGTTAATAGCAGCAATAACATTTTTAAAAAACTTCTATTATATTCATACGCTGTTGTCTTTCCGGTAACTGGAATTAGCATTCAATATTTGATTTCTGCGGCACATGTTAACGTTCTTCCGCTGTTGTATTAATAATGAGGACGACAAAGTTAAAACTAAAAAAACCAGAGAAACGACGAAAGGCCGGTTTTCTTTTCACCCAAACGACCTTTTTTTCTCTTCGTCACTTTTATTTTCGCTCATTCGACGTTCGTTATAATTGTTTCCCCCCATTTGACGCGCAACCGAGGAGAAATAATGAAGAGAGGAGGCGGATAATAAGAGGAGAATGGGAATATAGAAGACTAGCAGAATTTCCCGTTGAATTTCAACGGATTTGGTGAAGCTGCTACAGAACAACATACAAACGCTTTAAAATATATAGTAGATACTTTTAAAATTACAATTAGCTTTTCTTAACAATTAATCGTATTTGCTTGTAACAATCCGTTTCCGAGTCTATTGCATTCAAATATAACGATAATTTTATTTCCTATCATATTTATTTCGCCAAATCCAGCTTCATTTCTTGTGTAATTATGCCTCGCTGAAATATTTCCTTTTATGTCTTGTAAACAAGAAACCCGTGAAAAAGCAACGTAAATGTACACCAGATACATGAGCTTATTTACGTTAATAAACATTATAATGTAGAATATAATGATTTTGCTTACAAAAAATGTAAAAATCCAGTATACAATAGACGAAAGAAGGTTCAATTACTTTCATCAATCCTAATAAACGCTTCCTGAATGATATTCCATATCTATTTACGCTGCTATCCATAAACATCGACCGTTTCGTTGCTTAAACAAAAGTGCGAATCGAATAACGCTAAACTTTCGTCTATTTATAAGCTTCATTGAAGCTAATTGAATCGGAGGTAACAATGACGGCCGCCTTGGCAACGCCCGGGAGGGGTATGAAAAATCCACAAAATTTAGAAACAAATAACGTATTTCTGAAAACTTCGACCGTGTAACATGTAAAATTCGCAGGAATAAGATAGTATAGAGTTTTATTCGTCGAATAAAGCAATAACGAAAAAAATCGGTCCATATTTACGTATTTTAATGCTTGTAGGAAGAATTACCTTGCAAGTCAAGAAATGGATTCATACGTGTTATCTTATGGAAAAATGTTAATCCTCTACATTGGCAGCACTGATTAGTCCCGATTGACCAAACCTTGACCATTCACTAAGTTCGGATGTAAGGAAGAATCGTGTCAAATTTGGTTATTCTAGCTTTTATCGTTTAGGAGGAGTTCCATGAACAAACCAACAAACACACACTTCAAAATATATTACAGTAGACGAGGGAGTGAAAAGGATGGGAGGCGAGAATAAAAAACAGAGAACAAGCGAGGATTCTCGTGGCAGCGAAGTTGGAGTAGGATATCACGAGTCACGTGTTGTCCCTTGAGGAGTTGGATTTGTAAAGAGGAGCCCAGATAATAAGCCCCGGTCTCTATGAAAAAGTGGATGGATGAACCAGAATAAAGGAAAGGGGTTATACGGGCGAAAAGAGTGGAGCGAGGAAGGATACTAGAAGAGGAGGGAGATGTAAGCGGGGAAAGGAGAATTATTTTTTTTTAAGATTGGCATGGAAGCACGAGAGAGGTAATGCCCCGAAAAGTGAAGATGAATGTAATTTTAGAGAAAGACGGGTCTAAGCTTACACGGCGAGACGCAATCGGTCGGCCTCTTCCAGGACATTTTGTCTATCACAATTATAGATTTGGAGGCAAATGTTTGCGCTATAATACGGACTATTAATAAGTACCTATGAAAATATCGGGAAAAGCTGCTTTGGCGTATAGATACAAAATAATCGGATTCTGAATTGAATTTATATTGGAAAATTCGTCTGGTGATGGCCCATTGTTTCAGAAACAGACTGGAAAGCCCAAACCATGAGAAATAACTTTTAGGTATGCTTTGGTGCATTGCACCCCCTGCAACACACCAATTAGATGAATTGCAGGTAGCATCTAGATGTACTTAAAATAATCTATTGCCGATACCTATAATATTATTTTGTCTCGTCGTATGTTATCAAAAGATTTTTTTTGTGGCATGAAAAACATGCATGTATGTTTCTCCATTAGCGTGGTATTTATCAGGTGAAAGGAAAAAAAGCAGTCATCAGTGCCAAATTTGTTTCAAAATTTCCAGCCAAGCGTTACCTTCCGTTTTCATAATAATTCAAAATTTACTGCGTTATATTCATATGCTAAATATAAAAAGAAATCCCACGAAAGTCTTCATGCTCTTGAAACAGTAAGCTTTTAGGTGCAATTGGCTTATAAAACCGCAAGGTTTAATTTTTCTTTCGTGGTTTTCATTTTTTCGAATTGTCTGTAAATGGAGTCGTGAGTCTTGTTTTTTCATTCTCGGTTCACCGTAAGCTAATGCCTCTTTGTCACTCTGGCATTTTCTCGTCTGCTGTAAAATCAACAACAAAAAAGTATTATGCCTTTTGTTGCGAGAACTGCGCTCCATTTTTTTCAAACTTCCCCTCTCCTCTTTCCTTCTGTCTCTCTCTCCTTCCTTTCCCCTCTTTCTCTACTATCTCTCTTCCCCTCTCTCTCTCCCCATCTCGCTCTACATTTCTTTTTCTCTCTCATTTGCCACATCGCCCCTTTCTTTCCTATTCCTATCTCTAATCTCTTTCGCCCTCCTTTATTTGTGAGGAGTGAACCAAGACATTACTTCAAACTTCAACTAGGTCGCGAAACGCTGAAGTAGATATTGGTGTGCAGACGGCTTAAGGAGCTCTTCATTGTCTGGCCATGATTTTCTCCAACCGTTGTGTTTGGCACATTGTATGAAAAGGCAAAAAGCGATTGCGATAATTAATGCTCTATGCAAAATTGTTTTCCCACACAAGCGTTATTTTATTGTCCTTTCCGTGTCCGCGCGCCGAGTTATCTTATCGGGACTATTGTTTTAATCAATTAATTAAAATGATCGTCTTATAAAGTTAATTTCAGTGTGTAAATAAATGTGTGTGATGAAAATTTAAGATTTGAAAGGGAGAAAAATTCGGCACTCGACCGGGAATATCCGGGTCTCCGATTCACCGGTTAGGCCCTATCAGACCGGTTAAATTCTGCAGGTCAAGTACGATATTTTTCTCTTCGCATTTCAAATTTCTGCAAAGCTTTATGCGGTCATACGTAGCATCAGTTCCACAATATCACTTCTTGCTGTTTGTAATTAATGTCACTCGATAATATTTGTAATTTGGAATAATATAGCTAAAGCTGGAGTGTAGGCTGTCGAACGTGGAGCAAGATTTTATCATTGTTTTCTAACAAAAAAAGTCGACAGATGAAAGGAAAAAAGCTCAAAAACAGCTCGTAGTGGTCCATGTAATGTCTCATATGCAAGTATTTTACGTTTTTGTATTTTCCTTTCTCTCTAAATTCCAGCTGTCTTTTGTTCGACTCTTCTGCTACTGCACATCACAGCACTTCTATCTTCCTCTCGTCGTAAAGTGAACGTGTGCATGAAATCACTTTAAATGCATACCTCTTTAAAGATGATTCCACACCTGTGCAGTTCTCTCATAGCGAGGAAGTGTTAATCGGAATGGAGAGAAAGAGAAAAACGCCGTAGGTTCTAGAAGTTACTGAAGGATTTGTTTGAGAATTCAAGAGCTTAAAGAGGAGTGATGTTAAGAGGAATGATGGAGGAAGGCTTTTAATGTCACGTAAGAGGGCGATTTCCTCTCCGTGACGTTGCCGTGGAAACCTTTATGTTGGAAGCACTTGGTAGAGAGCGACGCGGAACACGGCTCCTCCGTCGACGAATAGGGGAATATGCATTAAATGCGTGTTCTGCAAGAATAACAAGGTTCGCGCGGCAGGTTTGTTTTTTTTTCTCCTCCTCCGACGCTTTGAAGTAGAAATGAGTGTTCCGTCGTCGACACGTCATTTCCCTCGGGGAATTTCTGCAACGGCGGATTTATTCGTTTCGAATAGCGATTTGCTTTAAGGTCGTGTCGGTGTAAATTGGTCCTTAGTCCACCCAAAATTCAGTCAAAAGGAATGGAGCTCTCGGCCAATAGGAAGCTCTAGAACGGTGGTTCTTAACCCTAGGATGCATGCCTGAAAAAACCTGCACATTTACATAGTAGGTGGGGTGAAAAAGACCCGCTGTGAAATAAAAATGCTTGCTAATGAGTTAGTGTAGTTTATTGCACTATTTTACTTTTGAAAAAACATTTTTAAATTTTAAAACAGTTATTTACATTTACTGCAGATGTATATTTTATGTTCTTTATGTATTGTTATGCAACACTTTGAACATCTCCTTTCACATTTTCTATCCTTCTTTGATGGGCAAAGTGAACATCTTCTTTTTCCTGCTCTAGGTGTCTCATTTTTAACATTTTCAGAAACGGGAATGAATTTTTTTTGTATCTTCCATTGTAGCTTTCGACAATGGAGGATTTTTTGATCTCCTTGCCATGTACCGTTTCTAGAAATAGCCTTCTTCTGTGATTTTTCCACACTCAAACTGTTTATCTAAAAAGACGTGCATTCCATTGATTTCTGCGACATCCATAATGTTGCTTGCACGTATAGTTATTTATTTTCTGATCCATATGATCAACGCCACCTTTTATTTCTGGATTTATTCTGGGATCCGTTAATCAAACTATAGTAATGCTGTGTACTCTATAATATTATGGAATAGTTCTTTTTTAGTACATAACTAAGGTCATATGCTTTTTGAACCCAAATAATGATGAAAATTTTTCTCTTCCTCGATTTGGTAAGATTTCTCTTGGAATGTTCCTCTTATTTTTTCTGATTGTTCCTCTTATTTTTTCTGATTGTTCCAACTGATGTGATACCAATGCTCAGAAATTGCTCAAACAGTGGAACTCTAGTAAAAAAAGTTGTCCACAGTAATATTCCGTGCAGAATTTTGAATTGATTTTGTTAGATTCAGCACAGTAATAGCTCCGACATTTTTTGAGCGGTCTCACCTGGCTTTTTTTCAACATAAACGGATTCATCCATGGCATACCCTGTGTCTGCCTCACATAGCCAGAATATCTTGTTGCCATGTTTAGCGGGCTTGCTGGGAATGAACTGTATGAATGAGCATCGCCCACGAAATGGAAGAAGCCGCACATCGATCGTAATATTTTCTGCAGTCACCATCACCTTGGGGCATCTTTGGAGAAACTGCTCCCATATGTCCCTAATAGGAGCAATTTAGTCACTTGCCGATCCCTCTTGCCTGATTCTCTTGCCATCAAACCTCACAAACCTCCTTATATCCTCAAATCTATTTACTGACATACAAGCCCTAAGAATTGGATTTGAGAACGGATTCAGGAATATATCCCTTACTGATTTATCACACGATTTATCAACTCCTGCCATGAGTAGAATTTCAAACATGGCGTCCAATTCATCTGATGTTATGTATACATAGTGATTTCCTCTGCCATCGTATCCGTAATGAACTGTCTCCAAGCGTCAGCAGGAGTATGGACACATTTTTTTCTCTCAGACCCCGAACAACCCGGATTATATTTTGAGAAGCAGTCTTTCTTCCACCACAGAAAGGATCCCTGCTCAATTGCATGCCACTGGGTGCAGTAAGAACTCCGAAGGTCTTAGGTCATCTACTTCATCTGATTCAGAATCACCGCTGCTCTCAAAAAAGGTCTCGTCCTTTATGAAATATGTAGGGTGTCATTTTTCCAATATATACCAATGGCATAAAATGTTATTACTCCGAAATAAAGACTAAATGGCGCAAAGGAGTTTCTTAAGGCATTCCTTAATTACTATTTTCATATCTTAAAATTGTTTAAATTATAGCAATTTTCATTACGCCCTGGCCTAAAATACCCCGCCTATGCATCCCAGGGTTAATAAGGGCCGCTGGTGCAGGAGGTGCGAGAATGCTCAACTATAAAGCGTCACTTTCGACGCGTTTTAAATAACAGGAGAAACCCATATACTTTTTTTTTACAGCTAATGCATGCGTGTGGAACCTTTTGTGTACGGCGGGCCGCATTACAAATCATGAGCCCCTCAGCGGGCCACATTTAAAGAAGCTTAATCGGGCCACATTAGACACGTAAATGAAAGAAAATAATTGAGATGATGTCCCATAAAACAACACAGGACAGCAACTATTTCCCATCACGCATAGACAAAATCAATCACGGTCAAAACACACAATAAGATTAAATTTATTTTTTTTACATAAAACTGAAATGTTCTACTCACCCGCTCTTTTAATGCGATGGCTGAGATTGCTTTTACTTTATGAATTTTGTGATATCTTCTGGAACTGAATGTGCTGCTACTCGCAGTAGCTTCGTATACAAAGTGTAGATGTCTTTGATTCCCCGAGCGATGAGACGTTATCCTCATTAACTTTGTATACAAAGTAGTCTATACTTATAAGCATTAGAAACTCGAGTAGTAGTATGTACGTTAAGTTTATTTCATAGTGTTTTCAATATTATCATTTAAAAATGCTAGTTATAGGACTATTAAATTAGAAGTATTGCCGCGGGCCGGATTAGATTAAGCCGCGGGCCGGAAGTTCCCCACCCTTGAGCATTTTGAAATTTCCTAACATGTAGGAGTACATATAATAAAAATTATATCATCACAGTTATAAATCGCGCACGCATTAGTTAAAGCAAAATGCAACAATTTGATAGAACCTACTCTTTTAACGCTTACAATTAGTGGCTAAATATTTGGTCACCGCTTTCATGCCTAAGGGTTTTGTTTAAAGTTTTTGTCGTTTTTTTTATAAAGAATGAGTGTTTAGAGCGAGCGATGAAACCGAAAGGGAAGATTAAAGATCCAAGAAAACTCTTGGTAGTCATTATTAATTTGCGTGCTTTCTTCGAAAATGAAAATAGAAAACAGAAGAAAGGTCTTTTACACTCCTAGAATAGCAGTTTTAGTGAATGTAAAATTGGGAGAAAATCTAAAATTTTGTTGACTATGATAAAGCGATAAAAGTTTGCTCGTAATAATAATATTTAACGGTCAACTATCATAATCTCAAAAATCTCTGCATGTCCATTATCTGACAAAATTTATTCAAGTCGCGTGTTATTTGAAGGTACTACGACACATTTGGAAATGGCGACTCTTATAGTAGCTGATTTATTTGAGGAAAAACTCCTGCCCTGAAGGAATCAGCAGGGCACATTTCCATTGGCTGCATGGAGCTGCTATTTTTGGCATTTCTTTTGTCGGCTATTCTCAGAAGGGTTTCTTAAGGCGATATCTGTTGATTAAATAAGGATGGATATCGGCCGATAGAATCTTTTACGGAACTTCAAATGGCTATAGGATGCGTATTTTGGCGATGTATATTGAATTCTCTTCATACAGTCCTCGACCTGGTTTGAAGCCGCACGGAACTCGTTCCCCAGAAAGAATGTCTATCCTTTTTCCTGGGTTGTGCGAAGCGAATTGTACCTCTACGTTATTTTCATACCTGCGTTGACAATCACGCCATTAGGAGAGATTTGTCTGCCAAGTTCAAAACCATTCCGTCAGCGGTTCAGACACGAAACATTTTCCATAACCACTGAAGAAGATTCAGAACTCTCTCTAACCTCCATTTCTTCCTAGTTAAACCGCCTAAATTTAATCACAGTCCCAAACTCGACCAAGATATTAAAATGGTATCTTTATATGAGTCTTTCAATTATTTGACAAACATTTCTTATGCAGGATATATTGGGATAATATAAACAGTTAGAGATATTGTGTCAATGTTTTTCTTTCATTCACGATAAATTTGTTTGAAATAATTCCAGTTTTACACACAGATTTTTTACATTAATTACTCGTCTCTCACCGTTTTACATTTTCTCCCGGTTGCGATACCGCAATTTTGTGTTATAAGTACATACATTTTTACTAAGAGTTTAAAATGTTGGTATTTTTCTTTTATTATTTGCTTGTTTTTATACGCATCCCAAACTTTCTTATCGGTATGGTTCCATAATATACATAATATCGACAAATTAACCGCTTATCACATCACACAAAGGAAACTTACATTCGCTGCGAAATCAATCGTCGGCCGCCTTGTTGGAAATATTCGACCACTAAGAAGTGATTCGCCTCATTGACAGGAGCCGAGTTAAACGTTACCGGTATATTCTTATGCCTTTTCCACCCACTTCCCTTCAATCCTCTGGGGTGGGAATGGCACAATATATTATCCATCATATCAACTAGCTAACGAGTTTCTTTCAACGCAGCGGTCTCCTGGACAACAGTTCTTCCGATTTTCTGTTCTCCCTCATCCTCCTGGATTACTTTTCCTCCTCCTCCTCCTCCTACTGCCATACATCCCCATTTGATCGCTGTATTCCAAACTTCTTGTAATTTTCCACAACGCTTTCTATACCTCTCCTTCAAAAGTTACCGAAATGGGATGATTCCGTTTGTGTATCTCCAGGCTGGCGTCCCGCTATGTCGTCAAGATGTTGGCAAGGACTCGAAGGAGAACATCCAAACTGAGGACAATGAGAAGGGAGGGAGTGGAAGGAAGGAAGGAAGGGGGGGAATAAAGAGGGAGAGAGAGAGAGAGAGAAAATGGGAGGAGATGGATTTGAGGGGATGGGAAGATGGAGGAGAACTGCTTGAGAGATGATGAGAATAAAGAGCCGCAAACGAAACGGAGAGATAAAGGGAGTCGGAGAGAGAGTGAGAGAGAGAGAGAGGTATCCAAGTATTTAGAGAAAATTAGGGGAAGTTTATGGTTTGCTTTCTTTTCGGAGGACACGAACAATGAGAAATTTCCGGGAAAATTAGTATCGTTCCTCCCTGCCAAATGAATCCTAGAAATTGGTTCTCGCCTCTGCTAGTGTGGTTTTGAGGTCGAGGTATTTGAAAAGGCATGGGATTAAACAATCGGTGTTTCTCGAGGGATTATTTTAAACAATTGGTGGATAATGATCCACGAAAACGAACTTCTAAAATGGCGTAAATTACGCAATGAGTATTTTCTAGTGATTTTATCATATATTATATATTTTACGCCAGTTTCACCTTTTGAGAAAGTAGTTGTGTATGCACGCATGGTTGTTAAGAAGTCTTGAAGGTTTTAAATATCAATAACTTGTTAATTATTTTAAAGGGAACAAAATCAATCGAGGCAATTTTTAAAATTAATTTTTTCCATCTGAGCGAAACGTACCTACAAAAGGGGGGAGAGCAGACCGGCCACGAGAAAAAATGGTTCGAATCCAAAGAAAGGAAAAGAATAAAGCGAAAGGTTCGTGCAAGGAAAAATTAATTAACACGTTGACTTCGAAAGGTTGTAGTTAGGATGCGGCGCGCGGCGGCAGAGATGCAGCGAAGTTGCACAGCGATTGAAAGAGGAGGGGTTGGCGGGGATGTTTCGTGGAAAGCGATCCGTTAAATCGGAGAGAGAGGGGGAGTGTTTGGGGCTCCAGTGGATAAACTGGAATCTGCTTTGCGCCACCGCAGAGGTGGGATTATCGTGGGACAGAGAGAGAGAGAGAGAGGATAGGCGACGCACCCGTTTGGTGCTTTAGAGGTGAGACCCATTGGGTGGAATTGCAGCGAATAGGTTTGTTAGTTAGGGATAAAGGGAAAGAGGGATTCCGGAAAAAAAGGGTGGGTGTAGCTCCTGTAAACTGCATCCACTGGGGACCCACGGGTTGAACGTCCCTCGGAGCTCTTTATTCTGCAGCGGAAGGGATTTTAGGAGTTTAACCGGTGAACGATGTTGCGTTAATTAGCCACCAGGGTAGGCCAGTTCATCAAAAGGACTGATCGGATATAATAACGAGGAGAAAATTGATTGATGCTCAGGTACTTCCGTTTTTGTGTATGCTTTCTTTTGATGTTTTGATATCAGAAATAATGAAAACTGAAAGTTTGTTACAGATGGCACATATTAGATGTTTTTTAAAGTTGATGTTATTATGAATACTAGCTGCCCGTTTAGTTCCGAAATCGGAGCTCTGTTGCAGAATTATGGTAAGCAGGCTCCCCGCTGCCCTACCCGCTCACCATGAGTTCTACGTTATGGTATTAATTATGCGCGCCTTTGTGTCTCCAAAGATGTGATCACTGAGCCTCGGAGCCCTATTCAATTTACCCGCAGGACCTCCTTCCACCCCGCGCGTTATCTTCCCCTCCACAGCGTGGCTGATTTAAAATGGAAGAGAAGATTTCACTTACGAAATGTACGATTTCAGTATTCAAATTGAACTGCTTTGGCCAATACTTTTACTTGAATAATAATCATTTAAGTCGACGCCGCCGCCGCGAACTGAGGCTCGTAGCCCCATTCCAGGTACCCGCAGGCCCTCCTTGCGCCCCGAGCATTACCTTCCCCTCCACTTCCACTGCAGCTTCGAATTTTTTTGCAGATATATCCCTAAGAATAATTAAAATGGGTAGGGATAACAGTCCAATGCGTACACTGATCAATGTGTATATAAAATAATCGGTAGGAAATGACAGGAAGGCACAGAAAATCTTAAATGAGTTAGCAGGTAATAACCTGAGCAAAAAATGTTACTTAATATCATAATATCCTATAAAATCATTTCAACGAGTCGTCAGAGTAACTCAATAAATCCATCTTAAAGCGTAAATCATTACAATTCTTGACAGTTGGCCACCCCGAATACTTTAAAGACTATGTATTCTGAAACATGATCAAAAGTACAGAAAAAATGAATGATCAAAATGGATACGATAATGTGGTCGGTTATGTATTATACAGTAGACTCCTCCATAACGTGAAAGATGCATCTCAGGGGAAGACACGCGTGATAGTAATTCACGATATAAGATCCTAAGTTGTAAAAATGGCGCATTTAAACTGCGTCAATCCTGCATGAAAAAATTTAGCCTGCGAAATGATTTCTAATTCGTCATATTTTATAAACATTTTATTAGTGAATGCTCGTTATCTTAGCCCACATTATGAGAGGGCATGCTGTATTTCAGTTTGGAGGTAACTGGGTGAATATTCTTCACAAGGGAAATAGTGAAAATTGGAAGATTAGACAATATAAAGCGAAAATAGGACAGAACTTGGATACATAAAAAGGTACGGAGACGCAGATAAAACAGTAGGTATGTAAAATGAATGTGGAGACAAACTATGGCAGAAAGTATGTGTTGCTTTGAGTTCTGTTTTTATTTAAGTGTATTAAGAAAATGGTGTATATTTTTCGTAGATACATATAAGAAGTGGCATACATATAATTGACAAGAGTTTTATCTTCATATCGAAATGTTTTTACTGTGGTTAATAAATCGTGATTAACTAATTTATTAATTATTTGGCGTTCTGTATCGGCGAAGCGATAGGGGAGTATTCCTTTCCAATCTCGTTTATCTCCGAAAGAGAAAAACATATCCTGCTAAAAATTCTTGCAGTAATTGCTTCAATGTAATTGATTTATAACAAGTACTCGTCGTTACCTGTGAGAAATTTCGCGAATGGCCAAGATGGAGCCTCTCTTCCCCATATGGAATTACCATTAAGAAGTCTTACCCTTTGTTCCCAAAAGTATTCTCTTACCTCGGTCTCTCTCTCTCTCTCTCTGCTCCACGTCTTGTATACATCTTCCAAGGCTTTCTGTTGCTTGGAAAGTCCGCCATTAGAGAAGCATTCTGCCCAAGAGGAGTCCGACATTACGGGCCATTGTTGGGGGGCTAAGCCCGTTACCAAAAAGACTTCTCCTCCTCCCACTCACATCCATCCTCCGTTTGCCGCCAACTTTCGCTAGAAAAATCTGCTTTCGCACAGACCTCTGCTTCTCTCCCACCCTCCCTCCCCCCCCTCCCCCCCCCCCCTCCCCATCTCTCTTAACCCCACTTACCCTCTCATCTCCTCATAACTCCTCTCCGGAGGAAAAAGAAAAGCCTTTCTTTTCTCAACTTTTTCCTCGTTTGAAGAAATATACGGCTTTTCCCCTTTCCGTACCCTCGCTCCTTCCATTTCCTGAATTTTCCATACGAGTGAAAATCCCCATTCTTCTCTTTTGAACCGTGTCCGAGTCCCGTCTCGTTCGAAATTTCCTAAGAAAACCACCGTGTTTTTTGGTCGACATGTGCTCTCTTAACTCGTAATTATGATTCTGTTGTGGGTCATATTTTTCGTGAGTTTTAGTCAGGCTCTGCGTCGGGGGCTATAAAAAAAGAAAAATGCTGGATTTGCGGCGGTGAAGGGAATTGAGGATTATTACGCAGAGTTACTGTTCGGATGCTACGACAAATAATAAACTTTATACTTTTTGGTAGAATTTTGGCACTGCTACATATTCTTTTAAAATAATTCAGCTAGGCGTACCTTTTAAATTTTAGAATTGACGGTTTAAGTTTTTTGGAAGGACAATATTTTAACGATAATTTACTCCACTAATCCGAGAAAACGATATTAATTCTATTACTTCCGTTCGCAGCCGAGTGACAAAAATGTTATGTACAACGGCGATACGTAATTTAGTTATGTTTTCTACGTGGATCGAGATACCCAGTCAGTTTGTCATGAAAGAAACAAAAATTTGCACTGTAATGAAATATATCAACGTGATTTTGATGATGGACTATATTGACATTTGTACCGAGTCAGGATTGTTATAAATTTTCATTTCATAATTTGCTTTCATCCTTATGTATTGTTGGTATCTTAATATCTAGATTCATAAATGTGAAGTGGGAGGAGAAAAATTCTTAACTTGACCGGGAATCAAAGCCGGATAGGTGCTTTAACCAACTAAGCTGTCAAGCCAGTCTTATTCTCCATTCTCGAAAAGGGGTACATATTTTCGATGCGGAAAGGAAGCTATGTAGTAAGCTGTGAGCGCCCCCACTGACATCCATTAATATTCTGACATTGAACATTATTTAAATGCATATCATATTCTTAGACTTTCTATGCTGACTTTTCTACTAGGTAAGGATTTTTATTTCATTTAACCATTTGCCTTAATCCTTATAGTTTGCTGATATCTTAATATTTAGATTTCCATTCTGATTTTAAGAGCTATTTTCATGCGTATCATAGTTTTAAGGCTTCTCAAGACTCGTTCCATCTAAGGCCACTCAGCTTATGTTTTAATAAACCGTCCATGTCTTTAAATAAATCTTATGTGACCAAATATTAAATAGAATATAGTGCATTGATTGTTTTAAACTACAGTTATGAAAGATTTTTTTTTGCTTTTATGGGAAGAAATGCAGATTTTGCTGATTTGAGATTTTTTTTAAATCGGTCACTATGCCTGTTATATCTTTCAATATTAATTTTTTTTACTTTCTCATACGAAGTATCGAGAAAGTATTTTTATCGCGAAAAAATTCGACCTCGAGATTTTTACGTTTTATATGTCGCTGAATCCGAAAATGTGGTTTTTGCAATGTCGTCTGTCTGTCTGTCTGTTACTGGTTCTGGAGCCTAAAGCCTAATTAAGGGTAGTTTATTCTACGCATTTTTAACAACAATCCGATTTTCTCGAAAACGGCTTTAACGATTTTGATCAAATTTCGCACAGTCACTTGAGTTTACGTCTTCAATAATACTGTATAGTTCATATTTCTCAAAAAATGAATATAAGGCTAGTTTATTCTAGGCAACTTTAACAATAATTCGATTTTCTCAATAACGGCTATAACGTTTTTGATTAAAATTCGTACAGTTACTTGAGTATACATCTACAATAATACTACGTCTTTCATTTTTCTCAATGAATGAATATAAGGCTAGTTTATTCTTGGACAACTTTAACAAAAACTGGATTTTCTAAAAACCGGCTGATACGGTTTTCATTTTCTAAAGATAACTAAACGACGCATTAGTATATGAGAAAGTTTGTACAATGTATGTTGTGCCGATTTTTCTTAGATTTATTCGGCCGTATTCGTACTCCACCGATATATCGCGTTCATTATAGTATTGCGTCTAGTGGTGTTTTTGACCTCTCGCACTATAATCTCGCAAGCTATTTCCCTTACTTCCATACAGCCAACTTGCCGTGCGCTTTCTCACCCTCCTATCCAGCCTCTTTATCGAACCAAAGCATCCATCTTTCCCTTTTAATCTTCACCCTTCTCTTCGCTTAGTCTTATATGTCTTTGCCAACATTTTCTCTTTGCCTACCTTTTCGCCCAACCTTCCTCTCTCTCTATCTATCTCTCTCTCTCTCCCATTACCCTCTTTCGCTCCCTCTCCTCTCCCCTTCTCCTTAGCGCGCATCATGCGCCCTTTAACTCTTTCATCATCGGGTGAAAAGGGAGGATTCCCTCGCCGTTGTGCGTCGTAAAAGGCCTCGAGTCTAATCACGCCCGCGTTAATTTCCATGTTTTGCTTGATGTAACTCAGTTTCCTTCGCTTAATAACCGGGGAGTTTTTTTTTTTTTTTTTTAGGTGTTAAGCAAACCTTACAATGCGGGTTATGGCCGCTACTAGAGGATTTTTTTTACTCCTTTTATGGAGATGTTACGAATTAATAAGTTTACTCGAAATCTCGCAAAAACTCTTGATGAATACGTATGAAGATGGGAGAAAGTTTGAAGAGTTTTCTCGGTACTCATTCGGTCTTATTTTGCTCTAGCGATGTTTTCACTAAAGGAAGTATGTTTAAAATCATTTTCTTTTTCGATTTTACCTCTCCAGCATAAACAGACTTCTCTCAACGAATAAAGCAACAACCTAATTGTATGATACACACGAAGTTGTGGTACAAATTTTAATTGGATCAACGTTCATCTGTTTGTGTGCAGGTATAGACGATATTATCTAGAATCCTGAAACTACAGAGGAACTATTATTTATAACTGCCTTCAACAAGAGAATTGACAGCTGGTTTGTAATCCTTAATAGATGTTTTAGCCGACGTATGAGGCACAAATTTTCCCCAATATTTAGGTATTACAAGTCATTAATAATTGGATAATGAAATAATTTTTTGTTCAGTAAAAATTTACTTTGGAGGTATTTCTACTTTCTCCATACGTAGTAAACGGAGAGTATTGTTTTCATGAAAAAATCTAATTCTAGATTTCAACGGAAATACAAGTTTTGAGCTTCGTAGAACAGGTTTTGACTATTTTTTCGATGTAGTCTGTGTGTGTCTGTATGTGACTGGAATTTTGTGGGAGCTCTAACTCGAAAAGTATTTGCCATTTCAGTACCAAATTTCAAATATAATATTATCCTTTTTTCCAAATATCTCCTTTATCGTAAAACTCAATTTACCTAAATATTTGTTATTATTAAAGTTGTAGAAAATGTAAGTTTCTACAAGTTTTGGTTTGAAACATTTTTTTCATAAAACCGATAGTTAAAGAGATATTTTGATTTTTCTTTTAAATTTATGTTAATTACGTCGCTAAATGGTACAATTGTTTTAGTTACTATGTTAAATTTTCTAATTGTTGATAGGGTTGCTTACGCTGCCAAGGGTAATTTTAATAGCGCATCGATATTTTTTTTAAACCATAGAAACAGCTATCAATTTTCTTTACTTATTGTTTTTTAATAATGGAGAAAGTCATGTTTTGGCCACCAGATTTTTTCATGAAAAATGACGCGTGAGAAAAACATTTTTTTAAATGGAGCCTTGTGTAACTTTCCTCCGAGTATTATTTTAAGAAACGTAAAACCTTCAAATCTAAAAGCGGACTTTCAAATTAAAATATTAATGCATGTTTATCGTTCAAATATTAAAAAGGTTCCTTAATTGAGAATAATTGCAGTCTTTCAAACATGTTCCTTCCCGAGGGATTTGGTGTGTTTTGAAAGCAGTGACGGGTGCTCAAATCTTTCGAAAACTTTTCCTTTCTTTCAAATCGAGCTTGGAGGATTTTCTTAAAATTCATCTTCAGGTTCTCCATTGTCTACCCCCCACCCTCTCCTCCGTCCTTTTCTGAGCCCTAACCCCGTAATCCTTTGATCTTTTATCACTTTTACAAACTTTTCTTCTTATTTCTGTGATCCCTTTTTTTTCCTTCTTCTACCCTCGTACTTTTTTCGGATTATCTTCCTTTTCTTTATTTCGGGTCCTTAACGCTTTTAACGTCTTCGCTAATGCAGTCCACACGGTTCAGTCCCATTCCGTTTCTCTGCTCAGTGATTTCCTTTTGGAGACCTCCATGGTTTCAAAGTATCCGAGAATGTTTTTGGAAATATTTTTGTTTATATATTTTTTTAAACCAAACGCTGATAAAGGCCTTATTTCTTACCGTCGTTCTTTCCTGTAGTAGAAGCTGCTTATCGTTCACTACGGACATGCTCTGCTTTTCTTGTAACCCTGTTTAATCACTGGCGGAAAATTTACCTAGGTTTACTCATCTGAAAAAATACAGAGCGTTTACACATGCCGTGCGAATTTTCTCATATCTTTATGCCTGGAATAAGGAACCTATTCGAGCACAAATTTGCATCCAGAGTATTATAGTTGCTTTAAATGTATGGTGGTTGCGTGATACGCTTCATTCTTTAGGCTTTTTCTATTGCAGCAACACTTATCGTTTGGTGAATATGTAATAATAGGGCCTCATGGGCAAAGGTTTTGGCTATTTATTCCCAGACTGATAAACTCGTCGGTAGCAATGTTTTGACTGAAAATATTTCGAAAAATTTTTAATATCTTCAAAACTTTATTGTATGTGCACACATGTCCGTGAAAAATATATTGTAGCATAAATTACCTTATAGGTTTAATATACATCTATTTATTGTTAAATGTTCATAGTTATCAGGTTATTGATAGAAATGGCTATTTATAATGAAAATTATTTAATATTTTTATGAATACTTAGATTAGGGGTTGGAAACTTAATCTACTTGGTGGGTCGCATAGGTGGTTTGAAACAAACACTTTGGGAATGACCTCAATGAAAGTTGCCAATGGTTACTCGGATCGGATTATAGTTTAAGTCGGAAATTACTTGGAGATTCTGAGGTATCATATGAGTAAAAATCAAGTCTTAATAAAGATTTAACATTAAACATTATAATTTCCTAAATTATTCAAAAAATATGAATTTGTGAGTTAAATATAACGGATCGCTTTTTCAACATATCTTCGCGGGCCGTAGGTTGCCTAACCCTTGGCTCATGTTAGATTACATCAATAGAACTTTCCTTTTAAAAAATTTCCACGGCGCATTTAGACGAGGAAAAGAATTCATTTTAGTAGCACGCTACAAATTTACAGTCGAGTTTCTGGTTACATATGCTTCCATCCCATGTTTTCCATGCTCTTCACCTCTTGGTAGCCATGTTCAGCGAAGTAATAAGTGCCATATCCGTTTTTCCATGTCGTTATATCATTTGCTCCGCGCTTTCCCTTTTCTCCCTACCTCCCACTCGCATTCCCTTCATATTTCACTCCCATTTTCGCTCGCAACTCCATATCCACCTCCTCCCATACCATTACGGCCACTAAAGGCTTACAACTCGCCCATCTCCGACCTCTCCCTCTCTCTCTCTCTCTCTCTCTCTCTACATTTCCACAAGAAAGCCATCAAACCTCACTCCATTTCCCGGTTTAATTTCCAACTTTCCCCGTCTAGTGGTCCTCGTCCTTCAAGGTAAATACCCGCGTTACCTCTTTTCCTTTCCGCAAAGTCTCTCTCTCTCTCTCTCTCTCTCCCTCTTTCTTCCATTCAAGCCGAGAGGAGGAGGCGTATTTCTCCTGCTCTCGCTAACCTCCACCTCAATTCATCAACTCTCTCTCTCTCTCTCTCTGGGTTCTTGGAGTCGAGGAAAAGTCACCTTTGCGTCTCTTCTTACGTGGTCCACTGTGTCCTCTTACGGCGTTCCAGTCCACCTCCTACCCTTCTTCTTCTCCTCTTCCACTTGTTCGCCTCGCATATATATATATATATATATATATATATATATATATATATATATATATATATATATACACACACACATACACGTACACACACACATACATACATACATACATACATACATACATATATATATATATATATATATATATATATATATCTTCCTCTTTTCTTGCTATTCGCTTCCATTTTTGCTCTAGAAGTCCTCGCAATCCGTTCGGATCGCTCCTTTTCATAGCTCCTTACCATTCGTATCAGCTTTAATACTAAACCGTTATCATTCGGGTATTGCTTGCTTTATTTGAGCTTTAGAACGTTACGGTATCCCGTCTTTCATCTCTATATCTCTCTATTTTTATTCTATTCTTTTGACTGAATTATCCTTTTCCTCGAATTTTTTCTTGCAATCGTGTCTACTCTCATGTTCAATCGGAATCTTTTGTAGTGCTCCCTCCTTTCCAATTTCTGTCAACCTATTTGGTCAAAGAAATACATTTCTCTGACGTGCTTCTCTTTGTGCCTTCTTTTTACTTTCTCCATACGTAGCGTAGGGAAAGTATTGTTATCACGAAAAAAATCGACTTCGAGATTTCAACGGAAATACACGTTTTGAGGTCCTTAGAACACGTTTAGACTATTTTCGGAATGATGTGTGTGTGTGTGTGTGTGGATGGATGGATGTATGTGATTGTGGGCGCTCTAACTCAAAAAGTACTTGTCATATTATTACTAAATTTCATATATAACACTTGAGCATGAGCACGAAGAACGGGTTAGTTTTTTAACAATATCGGTTAAACAGAAGTCGACGTTTATTCGAAACCCGATTCGGTTTTTGCGATATTTCTCCGTTAAAACATCATTATTTTATATATTGTACCATTATATACAAAGGTTAGAGAGAATGTAATTTCCTACAACTTTCATTTGAAACAATTTTCCATAGCATTTATTTTTTAGGAATTATTTATAAATAATCGGTTTTTTCGGTTTCCGTCAAGTATCTCCTTAAAAACGTCGTAATTGGTCATTTTCGTGAGGACCAAAATTGTAGAGAATAATATTTCTTCCAAGTTTTATTTGAAACAAATTTTCGTAGAAGCATCCATTTCGGAGATATTTAACTTTTTCGTAATTTCCAGTATACAGAGCCACCACCATGTAGCGGTGAATTCTGTAAACATATTCAAATTATAATTTACGGCAATAAGGACGACTGTATTCTTTTACGATACGAAATATTAATTTTGCCTCATAATGCTATTCATAATAATTTAAATATCTCTACCCCAAATATGGAGAAAGTCATGTGTTGGCCACATCAGATTTTATTTTGAAGATTCCTCCGCCTATCACCCTTTTTTTCGCCTTCTTTCTTTAAACTTTATTTATCACACATCTGCTTTCTCCGATTCTCCATGTGTTATCGCAACTTATTCCTTCTCGGTATTTTTTCTCCTTACTGTATTACCTCAACTCATCCTTACTCTTGCTTCGTAAGTCTTGAGTTCGTCTTTCCTATAGTTTTATCACCGTAATCTCATCGGTGGTCACTCCTTTATCGTTGCTTTGTACAATTATCCCACCTCTCGTACTGTTGAGTCTTCATCATTTTAAGATATCTCCCCATTCCTTCTCAGTCCTCTCTCCCATTCTTTATCCCCTTCTCTGTTACATCGTTCCATGATTTTCAGCTCGATATAACTGATTATTTAGGGGGTGGGCAAATACGCAGCTGTTGACAAATGTTGGATAAGCCCAAGGCGGTGTGCTTTTGTGGTGGCATATGTTTAAGGATAGAAGTTAATATTATTCTATATCAGGGGTCGGCAAGCTTTTCTATACGGCGGGCCACATTCGTTGTTGTGAATGCTTCAGAGGGCCACATTGGAAATCACGAGAGCTCCAGCGGGCCAGATGGTCGTTTAAATCGGAAGTTACTTAGAGATTTTGTGGTCTGGTATTAGTAAAAATCAATTCTAATTAGTTTACTAGCGTTAAAACTTCATCGGAAAAGGATTTGAGACCATAGTTTCACTGAAAAAATATGGAATTGACTGTGTGAAATTACACCGATCACTTTTTCATCATGGCTTCGCGGGCCGCATAAAACGCTCTCGGGGGGCGCCGCACGAGGCCTGCGGTCCGTAGGTCGCCGGACCCCCGTTCTATATCGTTCATATAATATTTATTTGCACACTGTTTTCCTTGTTTTCTTTTTAAATGATTTTTCACTTCGTTTTTCTTTTTTTTAGTTGTTTGCCATGTTACTTCTCAGTTCTTCAAAAGTTTCCATTTCCCTCGAATCCCGTCAGTCTCTTCGTCACCTCCTTCTCAAACTCCAACGTAATCCCCCACACATTCCACTTATTTTCTTCATTTCGATGTTTTCCCTTAAGACCTCTCAGATCTCTCTCTGTCTCTCTCTCTCCGTATAATACATCCATTTCGTCAGTTTCACTCCTTCTTCCCTTCCTTCCTTTCCCCCCGCCTACTTCCTCTTCCCGAGAGCCCTTTTCGTGATCCTAAAGGGTTTGTTTACGCCTCCTCTTCCTCCTCCTCATTCCTTTCCAGTGTCGTCTTAGGGTGTTCGTGGGAATGGCAGAAAATGGATTTCTCTCTCTCCACTCGACAAATTCCACCCGGAACGTCTCGCGAGTTATCACGGGTGAAAATGGTTTGCCGAGTTAAATATGACGAGATGCTACCGCGAAATTATATCTGAACGCGATTAATCTTAGTAAAATTATTTACGAGAACAAGGAACGCTTCAAGGTTTCGGGATAGGGATATATTTTGTTTTATTAACATTCAAAAGATGCCGAGAATAGGAGGTGTAACGTTAATTCGTTGTTAGGTACCTTAGACATTCAGAGCTTTCTCGAGATTACGCCACAGGGAAATATCGCGATGTTTAAATGCCGGAAACTGCTCGGATTGAGACTACATCTTTCTTCTGTGACATTTCTTATATGATTGTGAATTAACGAATCGATTTAAATTGCGATAATATCTAAAAAATAAATCTGATATATAGGAGTTGGTTGAGTCTTAAACCGTAGTGATTTCGTAAGCAGCAAAATATACCATGTGTCTGATAAGTCACTCCCTGTTTTCAAAGCAATAACATTTTTAAAGTGGGGAGTGACTTATCAGACACCCTGTATATTGTAACTCACATCAGTGTTAAGGGAAGAAATTAAACGTTTTGTCCATATCCAGTTACATTAATTCCCTTTGACCCTCATTCTTATCTCTAGTTTATGCGACGAGCAGTTACACTCTGTCATTGCTGTTATATAAAGCGACCATTTTTCTGTATAGTATTTTGATTGCGTTTTTTCTATTTTGTAAAATCATGAGCTTCCAGATAACGTACGCGTTATTTTAATTCTTTTATAATCTATGCATAAGACGATATTGGTTTATCTTTCACAAAAAATTAACCCTTGTTAATAAAACACGGAAAGCATTTTCTTCCTAAACACTTCTCCGCCTGTCCGTATTTTCACAAATTTTTGACCTAATGGATTAATCGCGGATTACGTGGCTTTGTGCAAATGATTAACGTATGCTTGGAAAAAAATAGCTCTCTTTTTCAATCGGATGTTTCCATCGCGAACTGAGAGTGAACTTATGTACACTTTGAAAAGATTTAAAAAGTTGATATGAATGTATCGTAATCAGGATCCTATTTTTAAAGAAGTCTTTATCAATTAGAAAAACTGACGTAAAATGGGATTAAAATCGTTTGAAAAAGTGTGACCCATTTCCCCATTTGTCCACTTAGTAGTTACCCCTTGGAGGCATTTCGTACTTTGCTTCTTCAAAACCACTCTTCGTCAGTAGTTACTCCGTCCGTCATCCGAGCCAAAGTAAAGGACTGAGTTGACAGACGGAGTTTGCGAATGCCTCTATGTGTGCGTTTGTCGTGAGGAATATAAGGGAAAAGTGAGTCAGAGGAGGAGGTGGGGGAGAGGCGAAATTGAAAATATAGGGAAAGAAGAATGGAATTTTCCCAAGAAAGACGTTTATATCTAACCCTGCGCTCAATGCATAAGATATTCCATCGGCCCTATTATAATACTTATGCTTTTTTCAACCGAATGTCCGCAAAAGGATCTTTTCGCGATCCCTTTTCTCTTTCTGTCTCTCGTAATGCATGACCCACTATTTATCTATCCCTTACTTTACACGTTTTCTTTCTATAATGCTAATTTTTAAGTGTAATTCTTGGACATCTCTTTGCATTTTAGCGATATTTTGTTGATAAAATCAGCCTTTGCATTCACTTAGTCCGTCCGTCTGTGCAGGCGATATCTCTGAAACCCTCCAACCTAGATAAACGAAATTTTTAGGATAAGTTACTATAATACATATGAGGGCTACATATGGCAATAATTTGGTGAGCTGCTGGAATTAGGTGGGGCAAGAATGGGCTGGGCTTGTAAAAAAAACCGCCTTGTAATGTCTGCTTTAGCAGTAATTTCCCAACTTGTATCTTCCCATCCTACTCGTGTCTCTTTTTCAATTTTTTTTCCAAAAAAAAAAAAGAAATCGAATACGATAATAATAATGATAATCGGGAGGAATGCGGCACTCTTATGAAATTAGTTTCCATTCTTTATCATTTCGTTTCCACGCGCGTGGGCCCTTTATTCGAATACAAAATGAATGATGCATAGCCATATGTATGCAAATCGGTGATTTTTTTATATTTTGATCCAGAAACTTTCACGCGTAAAAACGTTTTTCTTTGTTTTTAAATTTTCGGTCGCGGAATTGATATTTTGTTACAGAAATATTGCATCTGTGGGTGTTTCTAAATGATCACGAATAGTAAAAAAATAACGAACTGCTAATTTTCTTTCGAAAAATTTCTCGAGGTACACGGAATTATTTACATCGTACAAGCAGAATTGTAACGTAAAAGCGCAACATCCATACTCATTGCACAGTGAAAACGATTAAGAGATTCAGATTAGTATCTTTTACCTTATTAAAAATGTTCTATTTACTTTTTTTTCGCAGTGCACAGCTCAAGTGAAATGATTTATTGTTTTCATTTTATAATTATTTAAAAAAATATATAATTGTTTAACTTGATATCCATTCCTTCTGCTCTCTCTTTTCCTACATTTGTCCATTTCCCTGTTAACATTTGTATAGATTTCTATTTATCCCTTTTTCCATTAGTCCTCGGTATCACGGATCATTACTGTGAGGTCGTATATGAAAGCTGGACCTTATCTTAACGCATGCAAGAGATATCTCTTTAACAAATTTTGGTGTAACTCGTGCATTTTCGGTGTCATTATGATCCTTAATCCTCTTACCCATCCTTCCTCACTCGGTCCTTCTCCTCGTCTCTTTTCCTGCCGATCCGCTCGCTCATCCGCCTTCATTTGTTGTTTTTTGCCTTCCGTTTAATTCCCTCGATTCTTTTCGACCGCCCCACTTGCTGCCGCCGCCGTAGAGAGGCGAAGTGAAGGATGGCGGCAGTGGCAGGGAGGAGGGCGCTCCAATTACGTGACCCCATCGGACACCGTTTCTCGTTTGTTCTTTTTTTATTACTTTTATTACTTCTCTTCGGTTTTTTCTCTCTCTCTCTCACGGATCCATCTGCGGAGGTTAATTAACTGCGGCTCCGTGCCGTGAATTTTTCTGCATATATTTTCCATTTGGGTAGCCTACTGGGTCGCGTTCCACATGAAGAATTTCCAATAATTTTTTTATTCGAAATGTTTTGAAAGATGATCGCGATTTATTTTTTTCGTTTTCACATTTTTAGATTTTTATCTAGCCTCCGGTTTATGTATCCTTTTTAATTCTCTATGGCCAAAAACATTTGCTTGTTTTTATTTTTCAATCCACTAAAAATTCTGCCACCAATTAATGTGAGGTCTTAAAATTGTCTACAAATTGGTACACTGCCCAACCCTTAAGAAATATTTTTATATTATTAAAAAGAATTTTCTCACATAATTAACAAAAAAGTTTTGTTTATACCTTATTCTGGTGGAGATAACAGCAAGAATGATGGTTGTACCGTTTTCTTTACTTGTAACAAATTTTGTTGCTTATGCAAGTAATAAATCGAATGTATTTGGTTTCCTATGGCCATAAAAAGTTGATTCAATTAGATAGATAATTCAGATCCATAATTGCTGGCATCGGTGTAAATACATGTATAATCTGTAGATCAAATACTCAATTACATTAAACTGCTCTGCTGCTACTTTAGTTAATTATATCGGTGCTTTTCAGACAATGGTACTGCAGTTGGCCTGCCGTGCATTATCAGGTATCACGCAGAGACGTATAATTGTAAATTAAGTTCGATTTTCATTGAAATAAATGAGCAGTTTTCTTCCTCTCTACGTTCATATAGCTTCACAATGTTACGCTGAATTACTGTATGCGTTACATATACGATAAGAAGAATTGTATTACATTCCCAAGATTATCTGATTTATTTATAATGCGTTTACTTTTCGCTCGCAACTAAAATATTACATGTACTTTGCAGCTGCGTTCTAAAAATCTTAGCTCGATTATATCGAAGTAATAGTTTTTAAAACTTCAATTTCTTTAAGAATATTAGGCTATTATGGGAAATGTTTACAATAAATAAAGTCATTGGGCTTGTTATATTTTGTTTTTAGAACATTTAATCCTAAATTAAGTTAATTATTCTAGTTCAAATTCAGTGCGAGTATACTAAACAAACAGGCGATTTAAATCAAATTCTACCGTTTTTCCGCATTCCTTATTCCTTTCATTAGGCTATTAAAACATTCAGGAAAATTAGAGCTGATTAATTACACACGCTCCTCCGACACTTAACATAACTCGTTTCAATAGGGGACGGAATTGCTCACCTGCGAGACGCTATATAGGTTGGGGGATATTGCGCTACCTATACTGCACTCTCGGTCCATTCGCTCGGCTGCCTCCTTCCTTTCATCCCCTTGACCACTTTCATATCCTCCTCCTTTTTTCCCGTTCCTCTTCCACTTTCCTCTGCCCTCTACGTTTCATCCGACGGACGGCTCCTCAAAGGAGATGACGAGGTTGAGGGCACCAGAGAGAGAGAGAGATACTTGCCACGAGAAGCTTACCTCTGCTTCTTTTGGTCGAGGAGGAGGTTGAGAGAAAGGGAGGAGAAAGAGGGAATTCCTCAAAAGAGTCCCTTCTCTCCACTTAATCCGCTCACCACTCAAACCCTTTTCCTATCCCCCTTGAACATTTAGGGGGGCATATGAGAGGCCACTGCATCCCTCTTACCTCTCTCTCTCTCTCTCCTTATACGTCCGCTAACCTCTCCCCTCTTTGTATCATTTTCTAAAACCTACTCCTCCTTGATCACTCTTCGTTTAGTCGCCTATTAGTTTCCCCTAACTCTTAATAACTTTTCTTTATTCTTTATGAAGATTCTTTCTTCCTATTTAAATCCGTTCCCTAAAAGAGTTCATAAACTCAACCGAGACTCACCCATGCTACAAAACGGTTACGTTTCAGTACTTTATTTGCAAGTTTGAGGCTTTTTTTTTTACAAAATCCGAATGGGATTTTTTATTTATTTTTTCTGCAGTTTACTAACAGCCGTGGTGAAAAACAATAACCTTGCTTGGAGGGGCTAACTTTTTAAAAATCTACTCAGTGGCACTCATGTTTTGCCTATTCGTACCAGGAATGCAAGAAGAGATGGTCATACGATTTGCCGCTCTTAAAAATCGGTACAATTAAATTTATATTCGTGTCGGATAAACCAATCTCATTTTAATAAGTCGAATTTCAAGATATACGTTAAACAGAGACGCTGATTCCTGATCGTTCAAAGGTGTCTTTTACATTTACTACAAATTTTATCCAATACTCTGACAATGAGTAAGATAAGGCGCTATCATTTGGTGTTCCAACTGCTTCTATCCAGCAGTTCAGCTGAAAATCTCTTTGAATATTAGTGTCATAGCATTTCTTTCCTTCCAAACTTTCTATCTGACCGCAATGAATTATCTGTCATGATATTAACATGAACTATTTAAAATGCTGGATATAAATAGTATCAAAAGAGTACTCGGAATGTACTGGTTAAGCATTTGAAACTGTAAAGTAAACTAAGGGAACCCTTCGAAGATTCTTGAGCGAGTCCAAAACCCAAAGAGATATCACATGACGAAAAGTTGCAATAATAAATGAGATAATTCTGTCCAGTTTTTTCTTTAAGTGTTCCTTTGCCTTTACGTCCTCGACCTAGCTCATTTCCTCCTCCGCCACTTGGTAGTAGATGGAATATATCCGGATCTGTCGTTCATTTGGTTACGTACATATACCCAAAAGGTGCTTCTCTGCTCTCTTAGCGAGGGCGCTATAATTGCCTAAGCTACGCTCTGAAACGGCGGTAAGGATACGAGGAAAGTGCGGGATGGAAATGCTGGGATAAACTGGGAACCGGGCCATAGAGAGCGCCACGTCAGCATTCTAGCACACTCAAAATAAAAATCCGCCCATACGCATCGTCTGCGCCATTTATGTTACTCTTTTCAATCTTTTTTTTCTATCCATTCACTTCCTCTCTCTCTCTCCCTTTGTCTCCATATCCACTTTTATCGTTCCTTTTTTGTGCTCCAACTCTTCCTCTCCCAATTTTATTTCCTTTTCTCTTTTCTGCTCTCTCTTTTCATAATTTTGTCATTCTTATTCATGTTGCGCGTTACGATTCTCTCCCTACCTATTTTCATCATTATGTGCTCAATGCCTACCTTATATTATACTTTAAAAAACAAAAGGCTGCATCTCCTCAAACTACAGTTTTCCACGCCCTAGCTTCCGTACCGCCATCTTGCCCCTCTTCACGTTTCCCGACGCTATTCGTATGCTTAGCTCTCAAAATTTCATTGATTCCAAGCTCGAAAGCTTCGCCCCTCCCGTCTTTCCCCCTCCACGCCTCTCTCTCTTTCTCGCTCGCTAGTTGCCTATGTAAGGCTTTCATCTCTTTCTTTTAACTACCATTCGTTAAGAATGGTCTCCTCGATGAGATCTCCTCTCTGACCTCTTCTGGTCTCTCTCTCTCTTCTCCCTCTAGGCCTTTCCTGTTCCACTCAATCTAGTCCTCAGAATTGAGTGGGTCGTATTTTCCATCTAAGGAAGATGAGGAAATTTAGAAATGGCTAAGGTGTGTCTCAAAGAGGAAAAGTTTGGACTCGTTTTAAATGGCTTTTTTTTACTCTCCGGAGTCTTTTTTTTTGCGCGCTCATATTTGAGGATTAGAGACATTTCGGTCGTGACTCTGCTTTTATGGAACCATTAAGCAAATTAGGACGGTTTTTATGGTGTCTGTCGGAAGAAATACTCGCGAAAATTCTGCAGTGTATGGTCAACAAATGGTGTTCGAAACTTTGTCTTATGAGATACTAAATGGCAAGTTAGCGAGATGTTTTTTTTTAAATTTGCCTGTGCATCCTGTTAATTCAAACGAGCTTCACAACCTAGGTCAATAATATCGCCAAGATCAGCTTCTTTGAACGATTAAACAAATATTTTTTCCGATCACCTTGATGGAAAAGTCTACTTTGAATGTGGGAAAAATGTAATTGTCTCTCAATTTCCGGAGAGTAAGTGTTTGGAGTTCGAAGTTGATGAATCTCATGTTTAGTTTTTCTTTCCGTCTCAGTTAGGTGATGATACATTAAAACGTTATGACACCTAGCTTAAAAGGTCACGTTAATCTCCGGTAGACATAAGACTAAAGAGGGTGATGTGCGTAGTTTCTTCAGATTTACTTAGTCATTACTTCATCTCTTTGAATTAAATCATCTTCTGCTACTGCTTAATGAGATAGTTCTGGAAAGAAAAACAACGAAACGGTTGTAAAAATTAACCTGCATTTTAGATCAAATACATTCGCCTCCTTTGGAAATGCAATTATTCTTCATTTTGGAAATAATTCTTATATGTTTGCGTCAGAATCCCGAAGGAAAGAGACGAGAAAAACGAAAAATTGCATCTGCCTGTGTTTCTAAATTTTTCATGTCATTAAACGGATTCCGTAACAAGTACTCGGGAGGTAATGAAAGGTTTTATATTAATTTATATTTAATTCTTTCTGCAGGAACCATATTTAGGAACCTACTTAGGAAATTAGAATTGCATAAAAGTACTAATAATTGATTAATAATTGATGCTAAAAGGTTCCACTAATATTTTTTTACATGTGATGCCGTTAATTAAACATCAAAACATAATTTTTTACCAAAATTTAAGCTCCTTAAAGAAAAAATATCGATTGTTAAGTTATTTTGATAAAGACATAAACACGTACTAATTAATCCTTGATGAAAACTACTGCCGTCCTTGGAATGACACGTTTATAGTCTCGTAAAATTTCTACCAACCTCGATCCATTTCTATAACTTTCCGAATTATCCCATTTACTAAACTTCTTTGCGTAAACTTCATTTTCCTTAACAAAAAGCGAGAAATCCCGCAAGGTTTTTTTTTGACCTTATTCGTGGAAAGGAGGGAGGGAGGATAAGCGCGCAACCAGCATCCACTTCATCGAGCGTTTAATCTCGTTTTATCGTTAAGGGAGAATCCCTCTTTCAAAAGAATGAGAAATAGGTGTGGCTAAACGTGCGTGTTTGTGTGCGTCTGTGCGTGTGTGCGCGCGCGTGGAAATTCGGGTGAACTGTTTAGTAGGGAGTGGCGCGACGTACGAAAGGGGAAAGAAGGAAGAGGTTTGGCAGAGGGGTTTTTCTTTTTTTTTTTATGGAAGCATATTTCTTTTCATCGCGACATCGATTATAGGAAATCGATCCATTTTTTTTCCTCTCCTACCACTTTCGAAACACGGTGGAGTGCTCAACATTTATTTTCCCACTTATTCTCTCTCTCCCTCCCTCTCTCCATCATCCCTCACCTCTCTCTCTCTCTCTCTTTTGAATTTTAAATGAGCCACCGCCCTTCCTTCCTTCCTTCCTTATTCCCTCCTTCAACCTTAAACGCTCCCACAAAACCTCTCCACCCATACTCGACCTCCTTCAATACTCTCTTCCACCCCTCATCCTCCCCCCCACCCCACCCCCACCCTCCCCCCCTCCCTCCCTTCTCCAAACTGCCGTACCATCCTTCTCCAAACATTCTTTCCTTTCCCTACATTCTCCATCATTCCTTGCTTTCTAAATCCTTTGCTTTCCTATACCAATCCCTTCCACACACACACACACCCCAACCCAACCCATTCCACTTAACCCTTTCGTCCCTCCCTTTCCCCTTTATTTATCCTTCCCTTCTCCTTTTATACCCCGCCTAAACCCATGCCTTGCATCCCATTACACTAGTCCTCTCTTCCCGTCTTCCCTTCCTTTCCTCCACATCTTTTTTTTTATACGGCTTATCCCATCCTCGTGTTCATATCTCTCCCTTTTTTTATGCCGTTCCAAACCGTGACGACCACTTAATTCTCCTCTTTTGAACTCTTCCTCCTTATTCTTCTCCCCCGCTCCCTCCTTTTTCCTCCTCTCTTTTTCCTCTCTCTCTCTTATTCCACTCTCTCTTTTCTTCTCCTATCTCGCCTTCTTATCCTTTTTCCCGGTCTCTCATCTCCTATTTCCTCCTCTTTTTCTCCTGTATCCATCCTTTTCTCCTATTTCCCCCCCCCCCTCTTCTCCTATTTCTCATCTCCTATCTTCTATTCTCTTCTCTTATCTCCTATCCTTCTCATCCTTCTATTTCTTCCTATTCTCCTTTTTCCTCTTCTTCTCCTATCTCATTTTCTCCATCTCCCACTTCTATCACCATCTCTCACTCCAATACTTTACTCTCACTCTCATCTCTCTGACTTCCTTTTCTTCTTGCTTAAACTCCATCTCTCCCTTCCCTCTCTCTCCTCTTCCTCTCTCCCTTTCCCTCTCTCCCCCTCTCTCCCCCCCTCTCTCCCCCCCTCTCTCCCACTCTCCTTCTCCCACTCTCCCTCTCCCACTCTCCCCCTCTCTCTCCCTCTTCCCCTCTCTCCCACTTCCCCCCTCTCCCACTTCCCCCTCTCTCTCCCTCTTCCCCTCTCTCCCACTTCCCCTCTCTCCCTCCCTCTCTCTCTCCCCCCTCCCCCCCTATCTCCCCATCTCTCTCTCCCCATCTCTCTCTCCCCTCTATCTCTCTCCCCTCTATCTCTCCCCCTCTCTCCCTCCCCCTCTCTCTCCCCCTCCTCTCTCCCCCTCCTCTCTCCCCCTCCTCTCTCCCCCTCCTCTCTCCCCCTCCTCTCTCCCCATCTCTCTCTCCCCCTCTCTCTCTCCCCCTCTCTCTCTCCCCCTCTCTCCCCCCTCCTCTCTCCCCCCTCCTCTCTCTCTCCCCCTCTCTCTCTCCCCCTCTCTCTTTTTTATCACCCTTCATTCCGATCTTTCCCTACCCCTCTCCTTACCCTTTGGCTCTTACCACTTGATTACAGTTTTCTCTTTCAAAAGGTGGACTCTGGCCCACTCCATTCCCCTCACCCCTTAACCACAAATTTCTCCTTTCCTTCCCTCTTCCTTTCTCTTCCTCTTCACTACTACTCCTTAACCTCTCAGAATCCTCTCTTTTGCGTGTCTTAGAGATAGGAAAAGTGGTCCCTGAGGACTTCTACCTCTCGTCTTTCAACCCCCTCCAAACCTCCGTCATCGTTCCATTCTCTTTCGCTGCTCTTTGTAAACTCGTGGAATTATTAATGAGTTTGTTCATTCTTTGGGATGTCATCAGTTTCTGTAGTTAAGAGAGAGGGATAGGAAGTAGGGAAGAAAAGAGGCTTTCCGGATAGTTGGCTACAAGAAAGGTATTAGGTTGTTTAGCGAATACCTTTGATCGAAAATCGCCAATCTTCTTAGAATGTGAACCATCCTTGAGCTTCTCAGCGGAAGGATTATACTGAATGTATACACCTGTAAGTCGTATTTTAAAGGTATACGAGGATATCTTGGGGCACATGCGTGATCAGTGGCGGATTTAATAGGGGTCGCACTTGGCGTGCGCCAGGGGCCCCTTGATGTAAGGGGGCCCCGAAAAAATGTTTTTATGTATAATCTCGGAATATTAAATCTCTTTTTAAAAGCCATGAAGGAAATTTAATTTTTTGGAACCGCTATACTTAATTTATTAAAACATGGAGTCAAATAAATGGGTTGTCGTTAGGTGAATAGTTACTGTATATTTAGATTGCAGGGGCCCCATTTGTTTAGCGCCAGGGGACTCGGAATGTCTAAATCCGCCGCTGTGCGTGATTTTTTTTAAATTGTGACAAATATCAACGTATATATTAATTAAGGGCAAGGCCTGTGTCAGTCACAACCCGAGGCGAAGCTTCCCATCCACTTTCACACAGTCACGCTTGAGGGGAAATGGAGGGGAAGGATATGCGAGGGGGGCACGCGGGTAGCTGGAATAGGGCTTCGAGCCTCAGTGCGCGGCGACGGGCGGGTCGGGGGCAGCGGGGAGGTTTTTTACCATAATATTTCAAATGAGCTACGATTTCGGATCTATATGGGCAGCTAGTCATTCATAACTCTAGGAATTTTATCCAAAGCTAATGTTGAATTATTTGAAGAAAACGTCAACATTTTATGGGGATTGGGAGAATAATGTTTAGTTTTTATTTTCTCGAATAAACGCTTCATTTAGCGGATACTATTGCACTCTGATCTCATTAAAGTGGTAATTATTTTAGGGTAACATATACAGATGCCAGCGTCTTCCAGGCATTAGTGGTTCTTAACCTTCTTTGGTTTGCGATCCAATATCCGGTCCTCCAATTTTTAACTTGTATGATAATAAGTAATAATATAAATAGGAATTTAATAAGTAAACAATTTTAAGCTGTCAATCCATTAGCATTGAAAAGGTTCTTAGGAGTAGTGGTATATTTTGATATAGACAGCCCCGGAAGGCGTTTGACGATTCATTCGAAATTGCTTGGCGACCAAATTCCGGATCGCGACCCAGGGGGTTAAGAACAATTGATTTATGCGGAAACTTTTGTTAATGAAATTAATGTTTCAGGAAAGCCGATTTAGGATCCGTATACGCGTACGCTCAATCACTACTGGGGTAGATTATTAAACTCCATACACGTCTATTTTTAGTCGCCGAGTGACACATATCGTGATAGGATAAATTAATAAAGTACGATGGGAAAACATACTGAAGCGTGTTACTAGATTAACTGCGAAACACCTTCATGTTTGGCAGAGAAAATATTTTTGAGGGAATATTTTAAGTTTCGGGGAAATTACGTGGAATGGTGATTCAATTTATTAGAGTTACACTTTCTCCACTCCTCTCCTTGCTGTTTCATCAGCCTCTTTTCTTCGCATGGCCGCCTCTCCTCTTTTTAACCGTCATTCCGAAACTCCTCCCTCGGTCCATCACCTCCCAATTCCTCTTTAACTCCCCCTCTTTGTCAAATCCACGTCAAACATATTGACAATCCCTCGGCTCCGATGATCCCCAATCCCTACTTGGAATTCATAGTGGCTCGCGGCGGTTAAGGGCTTTGTTGGATCTACTCTTATCGATTCTGTGTCCTTCTTATCCCCTACATTTTCTTCCTTCATTTCTGTCTTACTTCCCCGCCATATTTTGCTAGCATAAATCGTTACATGATATAATTACACTATATAAGTATATACAGCGTTAGACCCTGTATCCGGCTACCCAGTATCCGGAACGTTACGAGAACCGGAAACCGACACAGTATAATATTTAAAATGCACGCCAAGTAATTTGTGTTTGTTGGTGGCGCCACTGATGTGTTTTATAACCAGTCGATGGTGAAGGCTTGTATTCTCTTGCTCACATTTTTACTGCAGAGCAGGTGTATAATGCTGACGAGACTTCTTTATATTGGAGGTATATTCCTAGAAAAACTGTTGTTGCACCAGAGGAATCAGCACCCAGTAGCTTTAAAGACTCAAAAGAAAGGATAACAGTGCTAGGTTGTGCATTTGTGCATTTGTTTGTACATTTTATGCCTGTCTACCCGAATTCCGGAAAAAACCCCTATCCGGCAACCCTCAGGTCCCAAGCATGCCGGATACAGGGTCCCACACTGTATATATACACACACACACACACACACACACACAAACACCCACATTAGGGGGCAAGCCTCCTACTCACTCACGCTCACCAATCCCCCCCCCTCCTCCCTCCCTCCCCCTTCATTCGTTCCGTTCCTACCATGTACCTATTGGAATTACATTAGTTTAACGAAAATATATTTCGAATATGAGTTTAACGAATATATTTTATAAAGGATGTATGTTTGGTTTTTAATAACAAATTAAGAGAATTAGTTGAATAACTCGATAAAAAATAAACTTAAGAGGGCTGAAATTCCCGGAGATTAAAAATGGCTGAGGTATAGAGCGTTAAAGAGAGAGAGAGACAACCAGAAATTGGATTTTACTAATATAGATAACAAATATAAATGACATGATTACTGCGTTCGATTTATTTACAGTAAATTCATATCTTCGATCATTTCGAGCAAGTTTTAATCTTATTTTTGATCTCTGAACCTTTATTTAAGTGCATATGCACGGAAATTACCGAGGACAACAATACCCGTAACCATGGAATCTTATTATTGAAATGTTAAAAAATTTACCATAACTCGAGTATAAATTCAAAATATGAGGGAATTCGAATGATACTGAGTATTTAGTTATAAGAACAAGAATTCCCATTTATTTTGGCGTGTTTTAGCGCAAATTTCGTAAGTATAATTTAATTTTAAAGAATAAAAGAATGAAAGCCTTCCAACCAAAAAGGTGTTTTTTATGTGTTATCCTATGGGAAACTACATTCATCCTCTGGAGTCGAACCCGTGACCTTTTTCGAATTTTTTTAAAGTCATAATGTAAATATTCATCAACACTGAACTCCTGGGAAATTTCAGGCTTCTAAGTTTATTTCTAATCGAGTTATTCACAAAATTAGAGCGTTACGCATCATGATGACTATTACGATTTTATAATACAATATAGAGAGATATATATTGAACTCGCTTCCACAGGATTTTTGGTAAATTTCTTCTAATTCGTCTCTTTCATCTTTATTTCCTTTATTGAAATTGTACTCTCTTATTCTCTTCCCTTTGCCTGTGCTTCCGTAATTTTTCCACTCAAGTACATTGTGCGACCTTTTTCTTTTCAAATTTTTCCATCAATTAGATGTGTTAAGTAATCAAACCATCTCAGCGGATTTTATGATTTTTCTTCCTTGCGCGGAAATGGCAGAAATTACATTTATATTTGAGCATTAGTCCAAATCTATTTCAATGTACATTTGAGCAATCTCGAAGGTCCGCACCGTTTAAAGGGGGGGTTGTGTTTTAGCAAAGTAAAGAGTGCTACACTCAATAATCAGAACTAATTTTTACAAAGTAGAGCAAGAATGATTGGCGGCTTAAACTTCGTTATTCAGAAACATCTTCAGAGTCCTAATACCTTTTTTCAGTCAGTCAGTCAGCTGAAGTATCTTATTTCGGAATTGCTTTGTAACCAAAATGATTATTCACAACGCGACAACACTAAAACGATTTGCGTAAAAAACGAATCATTAGCAGCTTTCATTTAGGAGTTACCGCGTGTAACAGAGAGACGTTCGGTCAAACCGAGCATATAAGCAGATTTTTTTGAAAAAAAAACGCAAAAAAAGTGAAAAATTGAATACCTTTGTTAGATATTTCCAATATTAATGACAAGGTTATAAAAATACAACACGTTCAAGATACCTAAGAAAAGTAGTTAACTTTAAAAATTATGTTATTCAAGTGTTTATTGGGGAATTAGTCACCGCGCAAATATGGCTAATGTATTATATCTATTGGATGTCTAATATTAACCGTATCACGAATCTGATATCCTATATTAATACAGTAACCACTATTCTTTCCACTACACTTGTTACAAATTCCTCACTTGCTGTCTTGAACCCATATCCAATATTCTAACTCCTAGATACGTAATTTATCATACTTTCTGCACACCGGAATTCCTCGCGTTCCTTTTTTCGAAATGGCGTCGCTTTAGCCTTTTCTTCCAATCTCCATTCGAGCGCATCTTTCTCTCTCTTTCCGCCTTCCCTCTTCTCATTTTTTATCATTCCCTTTCTTCCTCTTAGAATTTTTCACAGTAAATATTTCTCCCTCTCATTTTCCTTTACATAATCTTCCATACGCGTGTCGCCGTACGTACGTTTCCAAGACCACCGACGTACCAGATCTGAAATAAGAGTAAACATTTTTTCTTTCGAGGGAAAGGGGATTGTATGAGGTGGAGTTTTGGTTGCAAGGGATGCGAGAAAGAAGGGTGGAGAAGGAAGTTATTGGCAGGGTCTCTTGAAGAATCTCTGCTTGCCTATTTTATCCGGCATCCGTCTTTTTATCCGCTAAAATTTTTCGCCCCCGACCCCCCCTGAAAAGGACCCGAATTACTCGGGCCGGAAGATATATTGCTGGGCTTCTTCAATGCCACGATGCCCCATTATACGTCTCGAGATGGCGTGGTAAATGGGGTGAAATTTCTATGGAATAATAATATGGAAAACTGAATTCAATAAAAGGGAGATATTTCATGCCATGGTCGTTCCGAAGACCCTAAGGGGGTATTTCGAGGGAGGATTGACAATGAGGGGAATGTAGCTTCGCGCCGTTAATTCTACCCTTCCACTTGGGTTGAATTTTTTTTTTAATCAAGCCGCTTTTAATGCTTTGACTATGCTTTTGATTTTGTCTCGCATTTTAAGTGTCTGGCAATAATAAAGGAGACTGCACTACATGCTATAAAACACATAGTGGTAAAACGATTCTGATTTAACTTCATCATGTTGAAATATATAGTAAAACAGTAAAGAAACTGTATTTTCACGTGGATGAGTTACTCCTGTATTTCATATCTGAATGTATTAAACGCTATAGTAAAGAAAAGCGAAATTGTAAACACTCTATAGAAAATAATCCCTCTAAAGTCCGTGTTTTATTGACCTAACTAATTAATATGGATCACCAAACATGTTCCGTTTGTAATTCTCTCGAAAAATCGATATCGTCCCCCAATTTCGTCCCGTTATTTAATTCGGTTTAATCGCTACATTTACGTAAAGGTTACTTGTAAAAAAAAAATGTTCGCCGTCAATTTAATCACATGACACCGCACAAAATCGACTCGCCTTGATTTCCTCTTCGGCCATTAAATCTCTCTTTCGTCCCGACTCCACCTTCTGCTACGTCCGCCTCGAACGCCTCCCTCTCTCTTTCTCACACACACACACACACAAACAAAATCCTGGATACACGCCCCTTCGCAAACACATGTGCGCCCTAACCCCTGTACAAGTTCT
Organism: Uropetala carovei; assembly: GCA_036926305.1. Classification (NCBI taxonomy): domain Eukaryota; kingdom Metazoa; phylum Arthropoda; class Insecta; order Odonata; family Petaluridae; genus Uropetala; species Uropetala carovei. The sequence continues at coordinate 198,028 of JAXCHB010000244.1, read as the reverse complement.
GTCTCCGATGGAGTTTATAAATAAATTATCGCCGGAGAGGATACGGCTGGGCATGGGGCTAACAAAGAAGTGGCGAGGAAAAAAGAGAGAGAGAGAGGAAGAGGGCGCAGGTTTTGAAAAAATCCATGGAAGTGGAGAGGGAAAGGAAAGGGTTTTTTTCTTTTTAAGGGAGGGTGAGGATGTTAGGTGGGTGTTGCCGTCGTTCGTTCGTACGTACGTACTGAAGGTCGCGTGTGAGTGGGTGTTGATGACGTAAGCGGCGCGAGTGAGTAGAAGGGATGTAAAATGGGAGGGGATATTAGCGAATTCTTGTTGGTTGGGGAACTCTGAAGAGAATTCACGTTTTTTTTAGTTTATACGTGTTTTTATAAGGCAAACTTTCGAATGTACACGTTTCTTTATGCGCAAAAAATCTATTTTTTAAATGTACTTTGTTGACTTTTTACCTTTTAAAACCACATTTGTAAAGTTTTCTCCTGTTAGCTGTCATTATGGAACCACCTACCAAGCATTATTATGAAGAAAAGCGCTTACGGATCATAAAAAAACTGGGATTCAGCCTTTAGCGCGTCATAAATACGTAATTTGCTGTTATGTTTGAATCGGCGATTAAACTACATGAAAAGTCGTCATTGATGGTGTAAATAGGCATTTTTAATGGATTAGTTAATAACGTAAATAAGTGGATTCGAAATTACTGCGGTACCCTTGCGCAAAGGAGATTTTTTTTCTCCAGAAGCACCGCTCTTCTAAATGCTTCTCATGTTCTAAAAGATAAGTCTTAGCAGTAAAAATGCACTAGAGCAGTGTTACCCAACCTGGGTGCCGCGGAACCCTGGGGTGCCGTGAAGTGTTCTGAAGGGTGCCGCAAAAAATATTCTGTTTTCCCATTTTTAGCCTCATTTTGCATCGTCGGCTTTCAAAAATGCAAACCAGAGTTAAGTCGACCTTCATTTCGTCGCAAAGGCACTTCGAAATGAAAGGAGATATGGAGATTGGAGTTAGGGGTTCAACTTCACCAGGATTATTACTGATGGTGGATAGGAAGGGGTGCCGCCAAATTCTGAAAAGCCACTTAAGGGTGCCGCCACTCTAAAAAAGGGTGGGAAACACTGCACTAGCTATCCAGCTGGACTTATTGCTGACAATGAATTCCGGAATAAGCACTTAAAATATTACAAGTATGGAAAGACCTTACTAAAAGCATACAATAAACGGCGATAATTTTCAAACTGACACAATACTGAATCGATTGTCTCTAGCTGCTTTCGCTTAAGAGATGGAGCGTGCGACAAGACGGAATCGTACTCGGCGAGTCAGAATACTTAATCGATTGGCGAAGAAAAGAAGTTTTCGTTTAGGAATTGGTTCGTGTGTGACAGACGGACGACGGACCTTCACAGGAAAACGTTCACAACATGACAGAATACTATATCGAATAATGGAAAAATGAAGTATGTATCTACCATCTTTCGCTTAGGAGTTAATGCGCGCGACAGTTAAAAACGGAGGACCAATCGAAACGCAAAGGAGATTTAAAAAAAAAACAGCTGAAAATTTAAAAAATCATGTATGTACTTGTCGTAGATAGCTCCAATAGCCATAACAAGGTACTTACATAAAAATGTAACCTATTGAACAGGACCGGCTCAAGTCATTCTGGCTGCCCTAGGCAGTCTTTTATTTTGGCGCCCCTACTCCAATCTAAATTGTACAGAAACTCTAATAGATGAAAATTTATTTTATTAGTATAAAGCACAGTAAGTCCAGTCCAGTTGCACCGATGTGTTATATTATATTAATAAAAATCGTTTCTATTAATGACTAATATTTATCATCACTGCTAAAAACGATATAAAGAGGCTCTTTCGATTCAAATTAAATGAAAGACTAAACCAAAATCGTATATTTACAAAGAGAGCAAAATGAGGAAGAAACAATATTAATAACAATCACTAACGAATGCAGAGGAAAGCGGTAGGAGATGAGCAGTCTGATCAAATACATTGTATTACAGTAAGTAAGTAAAAGCTCCTTTTCCATCTATTCTTAACTCTAGCATTTATTTGTTTACCCACTTTTTCTTTGTCACGGCTATAACGACAATTTATTACCCCCTTACGTTATTTCGCTTCCAATCTTTTTTTTTATTCTCACTACAGCGTGCGGGAACGATAGGGAGGAGTACCGGTGTTTACGCTCGCTGCCTGATGACGTTTCTCACTGAAAATAGATTTAAAGATATCGCGAAGGAAAAATATAGCATTTACTCTCTCTTTCTCTCTCTCTTTTAAGGGAAAAAGTGAATAAGTATATTATACGTAGGTAGGTATATAAAAGTATCATGGCATCAAAACTTTCGCTTTTTATGGCGGCCTCCATACTATGGCGCCATAGGCAGTTGCCTGTTTTGCTAACCCGTTCCGCCGGCCCTGCTAATGAATATACTTAATATAAGTAGCTAATTATTCAAATTATTATACTTTTAAGTGCTTAGTACGGAATCTATAATCATGCAAATAGGGCTAATATTACCTAGGTTTGGAGTTCTCGATAAAGCACCTGGCTACTATACATTGGAAAAAGTTCGGCAATTAACGGTGTTTTGATTAATTAGTTTTTTTTTTAAACGCTAAAACCGGAGATATATCAACAGGAGAAGTGGCACAAAAGGAACGGTACCGGGTGGAGAGAAATGGAAGGGGGATCGCCATGACCACGCGAAATAATTTACGTCACAATTAAGGGAGGAAAAAAAACACTGGAACGAATGTGGAAGTTAGCGAGTGAATAAGTGGTGGACAAAAAAAGGTCGTGAGGGATTAGTCCGAGACATGACATTTTTTTTAATTGGGCGGGTTGAGAGAGGATTAGAATTACAGACGGTTATCGAAAGAAAACACTGGAGGAGGCATGGCGAACCCTCAGAAAAGTACCGTTTCCTCGCAACCAGACGCCGCTGTCCCTTTCTCCGTGTTGTCATATCGGCCAGCACCTCCTAACGCAACAACCGGGAATTAATGGATCCATTGTTTGGGATTGGAGGTGAGATTGCGAGCAGATTAGAAGAAATGGGAAAGGGGTGTGAGGGAGGGAGGGAGGGGAGGGGGGCAGAAGAACGGAATTTTGAAGAGGGGGTGGGGGGGGGGGGGGGTGTTGGGTTGGGAGGACGAGAGATTGTAGGAAAGGGATGTAAAGGTTGTTTTTAAAAGGGTTTTCGGGGTGGATCCGGCATGAAATGGCCGGCCTTGTATGGGTCATCCTTGAGAAAACAATCCACGTCCTTGTAATCCGCCGGCGAAATTGCGTATCGACTCGATAAAATGGTGAAAGTGGGGGACAAAAGATATAGTGAGGTAAGGGTGTTGACGCGACACCTTCTATTGCGTCGGAGAGGAGAGAAAGAGAGAGGTAGATAGAGAGAGAGCACACTTAATAGCGTCCTCTTGTGTTTTGAGGGTGAAATTAAAAGTCTCGGTGAGGGCGCTCATCGCAGAAAATCAAACTCGGGCTGTGCTCTTGTCACGGAGTTGGGATGGGTAATTGCTTTGTTTGTTGTTTTAAGGGAAAATTGCTTTCTGGCGCGATATACAGGAGATAGAGAGAGAGAGAGAGAGAGATAGGAAGGGAGGTACGGAATGTGTTCAGTTCGCTTCATCATTTAGCCTTGTTGTAAGTGGGCAATTTTAAGTTCGATATGCTTTTATCGGACGTGGTTCGTATTTTTTTGGACGGAAAATTTTTATTGAAACGCGTAATATTTTCTCTTTCAACGATCAAATCAAATCATCTACTCCTTTTATTCTGCTCATAGTTTTCTAAAGCGAACGTATTCGTGTAATTAATCTGTTCGCGCAATTGCATCGAATCTCACTTCCTCAGATAAATGTAATTTATACGTTTGATTCCAAATTTTAAAAGGTGATTTTTGTGTTAAAATCGTGTGGTTTCGGGATTTTTATACAAATTATGTGGCACCAGCCCTATTAATGTAAAATGGTTATTCAGGATACTTAACAGGAAGCGATAAATCTCATTCATCAGCATAATATCGATTTTTTTAAAATTTTTAAATACATATGAAATATTATTTCAAAAATAAATTATAGAAATTGTCTCTCAGCTGCAACACAATTTAAAAATCAATATACATAACTGTGATAGCCCTAAATCACTAGAGAAAAACCCTCTTAACAAAATAATGCCCTATATACAGGGTGAACACAAATGATCTGAGCGGTTTCAAAAATTTATGTAACAAAAAGTGTACGGTATACGGGAATGAAACTTACACCATTTGAAAGAGTATCTCAAAAAGTTTTTGCAGCACGTGGGAGAAGTGAGGTAGCTCCAACAATGGTCACTAGGAGCGCAACTGTCAACAGTGCAGTAAAATGGTGACTCAACGCGAGAAAGCGTTTTGTGTGCTCGAATTCCATTCCACAAAATCTGTAACCAATGTTCGGCGGGGTTTCCAGAGGAAGTTCAATAAAGATCCTCCATCTGCGAATTCAATTCGTGAGTGGTATAAACATGCAGTTGCCTAAGTGTTGGACGGGTCGAGGGGGGCCCATTCCCTGGCTGCCACGTTCTCCAGATCTAACTCCCCTCGATTTCTTCTTTTGGGGCTATATGAACGATCAGGTGTGTTCCGCCACTGCCAGCAACATTGGAAATTTTGAAGAAGTGAATATGAAACGCTGTTGGGAATGTTCACCGTGAAATGTTACAACACGTCTGGCAGGAAACAGAGCATCGCTTTGATATGTCCATAGCTACAAATGGTGCTCACATTGAACTCAACTAGCATAAAAACTAAAGAAAACTTTTTGATATACTCTTTCAGATGGTGTATGTTTCATTCCTGTATACAGTATACTTTTTGTTATATAAATTTTTGAAACCGCTCAGATATTTTGTGTACACCCTGTATAATTGCTGCAAAAATCGAAATTTTCATTAATCCAATTACCGTACAAGTACAAAAATGTATATCATTAAATTAACCCAAAAGCTTATTTTTATTTCGATGTAAAAAAATATTTTGATATCTTGCACAAGTAAAAAAGTTGCAAAATTTCTAAATTCAAATTTGTAAAAGCTAATATATTTTTTAAATATCATATAGTTTTTAAGAGAAATGAAAATGAAATTACTTTACAACCTCTTAAAGTTAGAATCATTTCCTGACCTCCACTAAAAGATAAAATTATAATCCTTCACGATCACGCCCTCCATCTTACTCAACCGCTCCGTCGAAGTAAAGAAGAAAAAAAATAGATCCGTCGAGACCACAGGGAAACCACAAAAAAAAACATTCAAAGGGCGCAATTCCGTTTAGAATTTGCAGGATTGGCACTCGTGCGGTTTTTCACCGATTCCCGCTGACCAAGCGTTCCATCTTCGGTCCAATTCCATTCCTCTCGTGTCTACTCGCGATTGCCTTTTTCCGTAGCGTTCACTCTTACGCTAACACTTCCCCTCCCCCCCCCCCTCTCCCTTCTTCGGCCAAAGGCACCTCTTTCCCCCTCTCTCAACTTTGCTCTACTTCACCCGTTTATTTCTTCCTTCAACATTTCCTACCCCCCTCCCCCCACAATTTTCCATTCCCGCTTCCTCACGCTCATCTCCTTCCTCCCCCCCCATCCACCCCCCCCCCTTCCCCACCTCTTCTCCTACTCTCTCTCTCCGAACTCCATTCACTTTTGCCCATTTGCCACCTTCAATTCAACGCAAGGACGAGCGGATGGTGGTTGCGGATGGCCGCACCTTCAATCAAAACCTTTTCCTCAAGGAAGCCAACACGTGATTTTGATGCGTAAAGGGAGGAAAACTCGGCTCTTTTTTATTTATCACGCTAGGTTATCCTCTTTTAATTTACCCTACGATCTATACCGCCTACTCTTATCGCTTTTATCGCCTTGAGCTAAGCTAAGGAAATAATACTTGAACATTGTAATGAAAATTTTAATGGAAAATGTTCATCGTGATAGATAAAAACATAGCGGTTTTCAGACCTCCGATGTTATTTTTTTTAAAGGTGTGCCATGACCTATGATGAACAAAGTGTAAGTTCTTGACTAATCAAGATTTAGCATTCTGGCTTCACGATCTATTTCCTATATGAAATGTTCTAAATTTAGGAAAAAGCTTCAGGAACGATCAGTGAATACGTCTCGGTAGATATTTGCTTGAGCAGTCAAGGTTGAAATAAAATTTAATCATTATAACGAATATTGACAGTAATAATCCTTACAAAGGATTTATTTGAATAAACAAGTATATTATAGAGTAGCTCAGTGGCCATGGATCAGGGGTCACCAATTAGTTTTCTTCGCGGTCCGTATTAGAAAAAATGTAACTCATCGCGGTCCGGATCCCTTACTAGCATAACATTAATAAAACGTCAAATAAACGTTATAATTACATATTTTTGTTTCCTTTTATTAATTATTACAGAACACTTATAGATAATATTTATAACTATATTGCAAATGTATACTTTAATGAGAAAAATGACACTTCTTTTCGACAATAATTTTCCCAAAATTTGGAGTCAAATTTGTACTTGATATATGTAGGAAATTTCGAGGAAGTTTGTCGGTTATCCTAGACCGAAACTTGTTCGTTATAAAGTTAATTTTCGAAAATGTTGATTCGCATATATATATTGAACCGAGGATACAAGTGCCGATGCTGAATTGAGGAAAAAGTGGATTATTGTGACAAGAATTGGAAAAGCTTTACCGAAATATTCTTGTATTTGTAGCGATTATTACAGTTAATTGTATTATAAAATAAAATTACGTATAATTCGGAAGTTTATGGCATCAGTAACGCGAAGAAAGTTTCATTCCGTATAACGTATGATCGATTTTTTAAATGTCATACGTCAAATTAAGGGAACTTACAAAAATGCAGAACTAAAATAATTACTTTATGTACAAATTATTGACTTAGGTTCAGATCACACGCGGTCCGTGAAAAATCGTCGGCGGTCCGGATGCGGACCGCGGTCCGCCAATTGGTGACCCCTGCACTAGAGGAATTTATATAATCCCAATGATGCGGTAGGAAGCTATAGAGGGTTTAGGAGAAGGAAGAGAAAGACCACAAAGACGAAAGATTACGGATAATGAAGATGAATAAAGTAGGATTTATATGGAAGGTGTGTTAGACGAAATATGACTCATTGCTAGGGCGACCAGGGATTCGGGTTTTCTCGGACTTATCCCAGTTTTCAGTGCTATGTCCCGGTGTTCCGAAAGACTGTTTTTCGAAACATCGCATTTTCTTTTATTAAGCATTCGTACTAGTATTTTACTTGGAATAATTGCGTGACAGTACTATCTTCATTTTTTTTAATTTGACTTTAAAATATTTGTTTCGATTCATTTCTTGACGAATTATATGATACGCATACGGATTGTTTGTATTTGTAAAATTATATGTTACATATCGAACTATGTAAAATTTATTTAGCATATGGAAGACAAAGGTATTGAAAATCACGATTTTCTGGTTACGTCCCGCTTATTATTCCTCAATAACACGTTATGTCCCGGTTTTCTTCTTCAGGATCTGGTCACCATGCTCAGTGCGCATGTATTTTTTCCAACCGAAATGAGCCATATATTCTTTCCTTTGAGAGCGACTGAACGCACGAGCTTTATAGTGTGCAAAGGTAGATAAATATAGGCATGTAAACACATACAGCAATATGCACAGGCGTAATCATTATTTTTCATATATCCAGCATCTGGTCAAGGAGGAAGAAAAGTCGTTATTTGTATGTTCTAGGCAAAATGAAATCCCGAGAGCGCTTTTCTATAAGCGAAGGGCCTGAATGAAAGCTTCCCGTATTGACCCACATAAGACGCAAAAGACATTCTTTTGGAAGATATTCGGACGCAGATGAGGTACTTGATATTTTGTCTATTTCAAAAATTTCAAGTCAACCATAAGATTAATGCAAAATAAGCATATTGAATATTTTCGGGAAAGCAAAAGTTTGGTGGAATAAAACAAAGCATATTGAAACCTACAGCAACATAGTGTGTTCCTTATGTTATAACAAAATTTTTACCTTAATTTTTTTTCTCGTCCATGCAATAGACAAAATAACTTTTCGGCAAAGATGCTTTGTTTAAAACAATAAATTTTACCAAAAATGAAATGAATTTATACGAAATTTATACAGAACCTTAAGAAATCCTTATATTCTAGCGAAATTTTATCACGAGTTAAATTTATTTTAGTCACAAATATCCTCTTTCGAAATTCCATGGTTGATTCGTTAAATAATAATGAATAATTCATACTTAGAAATAAGTGACCCCTACTGAGTATTAACGCATTAGATTTATGACGCCGCTCTATGTCCAAACCACTTAGGAGCGGTTTTTGGAAGGCGAAGACTCCTTTATTAAGTTTAGCGATATGCGAGAATGTATTATGGTTGCATGCATCATACCGAGGGAAGTGAATAACATAAGTTTATTACTTTTCTTAGCTCGCATTGAAATGTTTCCTCTTCACAATCCAATTCCTCCCGTAAAGTTTCCAAACGCCTATTTTTTCCAATTTCGTCACCGGTAAAAATATAATAATAAAGATGACATCCGAAATGGTGACGCGGACCTTTATGAAGTTAATTTTAATCCACGGCTTTCCAGCGTAAGAGTATAGACGACTCGAATTTTTTATTTCCTCGATATATGTAATATATATGTTCGGGAGCGATAAATATAAGGTTGCCTTCTCCCCCGAGGAAATAATTCTCACGTAGTTTTCATAGCCACTCTAAAAAAAAGTTGGGTTAATTTCGGCAGAAATCCCACTGCGATATAGAGAAAAAAGGGACAATATATCTCGCTTCCATCCAAAAAATATATATATATAGAGAGAGAGAGAAAGAAATAGAGAGATGACACATAAGTGTCCCCTCTTCGCCATATAATTTTCACCCATAAATGCCTTCCCAGCGGACGGAACACTATCGCCTGCCTACCTTTTTTTTCTCCCTTCCCGACGGAATCTCTTCATCCATTCGAAGCAGTCTTTCATCTCGCGGAAAAGTCCGCATATACGAAGAGATATAGTATACGTTAGTGGGAGAAAGAGAGGGAGATACATAGACCGGGAGGAACTCAGAGAACTCAAAACCTCCTCTCTATTGAAATATAAAAAAATTCCTTTACCCCCCCCCCCCCATCCATTCCTTATTTCTATTAACTTTTATGTTTCGAATTCCGAACGAAATAAAATTTTAATAAAAAAGAACCCTTTTTCCCTTTTAGTCTGGCGATGCGAGTGCGCCGGAATTAATGATATTCTATTTTTATCTCTCTCTCTCTATTTCATCCTGATGCGGTTTTATTTTTATTTGAAGGGGGAGAAGATGAGCTGGCGGCGACTAAAAATATACACTTTGCGGGGGGAAATATTACTTTTATTGGACTCGTATTCGCGGGGATCGTTTATTGTTTTACGGTAATTTGGTTTCTGCGAAAATATTTTTCTTTTATCGTTTCTTTCCTAAAAGCCTCACTCTAACCCTACTTAATCTAAATGTTTAAGAACTCTTAAAAAGAAATACATTTATGCGTGCAATAAAAATTTTCACGACCTGGAGATGTGGATTTCGTTAACTCTGGTAGACTTTTTAGGTATATAACTTGCGATGCTACAAAAAGTATTTGTAAAGTAATTAAACTATTAAAAGTTGTATTGGATAATATACAACTTTGATTCTGCGAGAAAAAATTGAATCTCGCTGCGTGTACAATTTTACGTGAACTTACGTGAAACAGAAAAGTATTTCTCTCATTTCCGATTTTCATTATTAAAAGTTTAACGTTTTCTTTGTGAGACAAAGTCGACGGGTAGCTAACTTGATTTTCTTTCTTTATTTTAAAAGTAAAAGCTTATAAACTATATCGTATAGGTTTCTCATATAACATTATACATATATAGTGGTAAATAGGGTGATATTAAATTCTCGCGGCTCGCTTTAATACCTTTGCCTCTATTCTGTCTCGATCTTATCATCATCATAATAGGTGATCTGTCCGTAGACAGGTCCGTCATTATTCATGGTTAAACCTGGTTCTCCATATACTCCTATTTTCCGCAGTTTTATTCATGTCTTGATAGCTCTCTTTCCCTTTCAACTCGTCTCCTTTTCCTACCTCTTTCTCTTTTTCCATCCAGTTTTCCTTCTAACACTTCTTTAATCATGCTCTCTCTCCTCAGGTAATGCCCAATCCAGTTCTCCTTCCTCTTTTTGATAGTCTGTATAATCGATCGCTTCTCTCCTATTCTTCTTAGTACTTCTTCGTTTTTCACCCTATCTGTCCATTTTATCTTCAGCATTCTTCTCCGTTTCCAAATTTTGACATTTTCGACATTCACTGTGGTATTCTTCTTCGAATATTCTTCCTCTAATTACATTTCGCGATACACTTATGTAATGTAACCTAGTTAAATTTGGTGATGAAAGTTGACGATATGGAAGCACTGTAAATGTTATGTTCGGCCAAATTTTTCGTTTGGTGATTTTTATCGGCTATAAATGCCCCATTGTCTCGCAATTTAGCATTACTATTTTAGATTTCTTATCCTTAATCGTAAAATATTACCAAGATATTTGAGGCTAAAATTTTACGTTTAAATTAGAGAAGTTGATTAACCTCATTAATGACAATGTGCTAAATAAATTATGTACATATATGGCAATGTAATTTTGACATATCATTAACGGTATTATTTCATGTGTTGCTATTTAAAAGTAACATTCCTGTGCAGGTGTCAATTTTTTCCTTTTTATATTTATCTTTAGCATTATTTATTAATAAGTATTATTATTTGTTTGTGAATAAGTATTGAATCTAATTTTTTTAATTTCAGGTATGTATTCAGGATTTTTTACATCTAACCTTGGTGATTTGAATAGTAATATGGAATCCGTAAAGTAAGTACCTTTTTAATGGCATTCGCTGTGTTGTCGTTAGTTTTTAACTCTCTCTCTGAGATTCACGCCCATCTTGAGTTTTCTGCACTTAAGATAGAGAAATTAGGAAAATTTCAATATCTTAGCAACATGCGGCTTAGTTCAATCCACCTTACTATTTACTGTTTCACTTCTGACGGCCAGTCTGTCTTGTTTACTTTTAGTTGCGATAACTTTTCGTGCGGTAGTTTTCAGCGATTAAGCAAACCGAAAAAAGCCTCAATCGGCAATTTCTATAGATAACGCCAGGAAATAAATTCTGTTTAACGTCCGTAACTTCCTTTGAGTTTTTCTTCCGAGTCTGCCAACGCCACTGTATCGTTCTCAAACCTCAGCCACTGGAATTGTACTTCATTTACTCTCCTTTTTGCTTATATTTATTTTCTGATCTTTTGATGGCATCTTGGGTGTAAAGTTTGGACTAAGGGTTCCGATAAGAGGCTTTATTCCTATTCCGATCGGCCATCTTCATTTCCTAAATCCACGACGGTAGTCTGATCTCTGTTTAGGCTGTACATTATTCTTCTATATCTCGCTCCAATCAATATCAACTTTATTTAGGACTTCAAACAAGAGTTTCAACTTCGCAAAGAGCCGAAAGTTTTTCCAAGTCAAAAACTGCTATGTAAGCAAGTGCCTGTTTTTCCAGCATCCTACCAATAATCAGTCTTACAGATAGAGCAACATCTCTTGTTCGTTGTTCCCTTCCGAAATCAAACCAAAATTACTCTACTATGAGCATGATTCAATTTAATGTTGTTTTCAGCAGAATTGTGGTGTGTTTGACAAACTAGCCTTTATCGTTCGAATGTTTTCGCGTCCCTTCCTGAGGATTCCTTCGGTATTGCTACCGTGATGCTTTGTTGAAAATCTTTTGGTGCTTCCTTGTATTTTTTAACATTTCCCGAATTGCTTATTTTTTCTCTTCTATCGCTTTCTTTATCAGCTCAGCTGGAATTCCAACTACCTCTGGCAATTTTTCTTGATACTCAGTTCTCGTAAGCATTTTTCGAATTCATGACTTAAAATCCTAAGTCCTTTGTCATCCTCTTTGCCTTCCTCTTTCAGGACATCCTCATTTAGATCATTCCCTTTTGTATAACTCTTCGATATGATCCTTCTCTTATTCACATTTGACGTTCCCATTAGAATGTAACCGCTTTTTTCTCTGATCATTTTGCATTTTCTTTCTCGCGTTTCCTCGTAATCCTCTTATCATTTCATAGGCTTCATTAACTTTGTTTTCTTTCGATGCTTTTTCTCTACATCTCAAGTCTTTTGTCAAGTCACTGTTCTTTCATTTTCCTTGAACCACTAAGCTGCCTGTGCTTTTCTTGGCTTGCTTCGTCATCTTTATTTTTTCTGCCTTCCCCTTTCTGTCATCTGGTCCAGAGCCTGCTGTGTTATCCGAGGTTACTTTACTTTCTTTTCATTAGGTTCTATACATTTACTTTCAGTTTCTGTGATTGATTATTTCATCTGAATCCATTTTTACTAAATCATTTTATTATTGGATGATAAAATATCTTTATAATGTGAAGTCAATAATCCGGAAATTTATTAAATTTGGCGACGAAAATGATTTCTTTTACATTTTTTATTTAATTTTCCAGTATTTTCTGTAAGAAAGTCGATTTTTCCTTTCCGCAATCGAGGGAAAATGATTTTTAAAAAAAATCTTCATACAAAGATTTCGAGTAAACTGCCTTAGGTCGCCTGGAACGTAACAAATTGAACGCCATTTGTAAAAAAATAAACCACCCCTCTTAATTTTCGTCGGATCGGAAAAAAACTTTCAAGTTCAAGTCATTTTCGCGAAATTCCAGTGGTTGCTAATATCTATAAAGAGAAAAAAAAAAGGCGGTGGAAATCTTTTGTTCGTCCCCCTCTGGAAAATATATCACTCTGACGATGCAAGATAAGGTAAGAGATCATTTCTCATGCAAAACCCCTTTCTCACCGGACCATTCCATCAAATGGGCGACCTACTTTGTCTTGGCGAGATAGTCGTGGTGAAAGAAAAAATGGGCGACTGTGTAAAGGGGTTTGTATGCGCGATAGAGAGAGAAGGAGAAGGAGGAAAGGGGAGATGGGAGGGGGGGAAGATAAGGGCGGATGGAGAGCGAATGAGAGTCGTTATAGAGAGAGGGGCGCTCGAACGAGAGACGTTGGATGAAAAACGAGATAAAGAGGGCGAATGTGAAGTTGCCGTCGATGAAGATGGAACGCAGATGGAGCGGAAGAGGAACAACGAAAACAGCGTGAAAGAGGGACGGGTATGTTTCGGATGGCGCGGACCGAAGGGGAATGAGAATGAACTGGGATATTTTCATGAATGGTGGGTGTCGAGACGCGAAATACCGATCCGGATGATAAGGAAGAGGGCGATGATTTTTTTCGGCAGAGGGAATTTATCAGATCGCGTTTTTTTTAATAAGGGAAGAGTCTGGATGAATTCGAAATTGGAATGGAGACGGGGAGTAAATGTTATTATATTTCTGGCGCGCGTGACGAAGAAATGACGGAACCCCTCTTGGGCTCGGAAAAAATTATACATTTCGCAAGTAGGATAATTTTGTATTTAAAAAAAAATATGACGGGATTCCTGAACAATAAGTTATGCAAGCCGGACATTTATAATAAGTACGGATGTAAAAGTAAATTTTATAAAAATCAAAATTTGAAAGAAGGTTATTTATGGAGATTTATTTTATCGGAAAATATTAATAAATGATTAGATATTACATCAACTGCGGGATTTCTCGCAACTCCATTGGTCATAGGTCATTGCTACAAGATAATACAGGAATTCCTTTTAATGGTTTTTATCGGTTGTATTTCTTCGTTTCAACACAATTGTTTGAGGAGGAGTACCTCTCATCAGTGGCACATTCTGAGGCCCCCGGCGCTAAATAAATGGGGCCCCTGCCATCTAAATATATAGTAAAACCTCACCTAACGACCACCCCCTTGACTCCCCGTTTTAATATAAGTAATGCAGGGCAAAAAATTAAATTTTCTACATGACCTTCAAAAAGGGATATTTTATATTCTTATATTCTTACAACATTTTTTCTTGGCCCCTGGCTCGTGCCAAGTGCGACCCCCTTTATATCCGCCACGGCCTTTCATTTTCCACTTCTAATCCAAAAAATATCGAGAAGAAAAGGAAAAGAAATAGAAATAATTTTTTTAACTACTTGAAATGTTGGCAGATCATCTAAAAATACATATAAATGTAACAAAATAAAAATTAATGCATATGCAATTGAATACGGAAAGGCGATTTATTTTTTCACGCGACCATAAAATACGGGAAATTGAACAACCGAAACGAATACGGAAATAGATAGAGAAATGAGAGAAAGTGATACCTCTGAGCAAAGAATAAAACGGAGGGGTCGAGACACGAAGATGGGGAGAAAGGGGAAAGAAGAAACGTGCGCCGGTGGAAGTGCCTAATCCTTCTCGTCTTCTGTTTTTATTCTCGTGTGCTGCTCGACGGAGCGTATTCTAGTTCGCAGTCATGAAGCAGGAAAGAAGGTCTAATGGCAAGACCTTCCGTATATTTCCTTTCTCTCTCTCCCTTCCTTTCTCCTCTCTGCCACCGCTTCCTCGCCAATGGCGTGGGATGGCGAGAGACTTATTGTGAGGAGGTGACAGTTGAGAGGGAAAGTGAAGGAGGAGGAGTGCCCTTGATGAGGGTGTTGGATGTGGGTGGATTGGGGATCGGGAGCAGATGGATGGTGTTCGGCAAGGAGGCGAAAGAGGATACGGGATTTAAGGAGTGCGTGGGGGGGCGTAGGGGGGATTGGGGAGGGGATTTTGGGGGGAGGGGAGAGGAGAGAGAGAGAGAGGCGTGATGGGGAGAAAGGCGAATGTCGGAAGCAGGAAAGGGAGTTGGGGGAGGGAGAATGTGCGGTGGGATTTTAAAAGGACTATGGTGGAAGGTGTGAATTACGAAAGAGGAGGAGGGAGAGAGAGTAAAGGGAAGGGGGAGGGGGTGGAGAGGGAGGGAGAGAGAGAAAGGGATGTAGGAGCGGCGGAAGTGAAAGGAGGCTTGGTAGAAGCGCGAAATGGTACGTAGACGTTTCCTTTTGGAAATAAATTCCTAATGGCGCAGAACGGGAGGCGGGTGAGTTTTTACGATTCCTTCGATTTAGAACATTTTCGAAGGATTTTGTGATTTTTTTTTTCCCAGTAGTTAAACAGGAATCGGAATTTTTCGTTAGTTTTAAATTTTGTTTTTTTATTCGAGACTTATAATTTACTGCTTTGACTTCAAAAGCGGAAGAGAAAGAATGAATTTGCGATTTCAAAAAAAGTTCTTGTTATTTTTTAGTTTGAGAGATGATTAACTGTCGTCCTTTGTAGATATGTTCGAAACACAACTGCGTAAATGAATAAATTCTTTGGAAGACTGCAGATGTAAAAGCAATATTTTGAGACACTCGGATTTGTATATTTCTAATATTAGTCAAGCATAATCAATAACTTACTTGTTAATACTCCTACCTTCACATAATTGAGACATCTTGAATCGGATCCAGTGAAGTAATTTCTTTACAAAATGCAATCATCATTCAGAATGAAATATTAAGTCGTGTCAGACTTTAGTAATTTGAATTCGCATTTTGTGGCATCTGTACAGAAAATAAATTAATTTTTTGTATCATAAAACATTTCAAAAATTTCACAGAATCGTAGTATACCTACTCCGAAATACTTGCATTCTTGGGTTGTGATTTATTTAGGGAACAAGAGTAAACGTTATTATTTATTAACAAAAATATAGTTGGAAAAGCTGGAATAGTTTGCAAAGGAACATCTTCCAACCGGTACATTAAATCCAAACGTTTCATAATGCTTTTTCATTCAGTTAGAGCAGACGAGCGTACCGGGGAGATACGAAAATTCGAGGAATTTTGGCAAAGGTAGGGGGGAGACCCTTAAGGGTTCCAGCAGCAAGTTATAAAAATGCATGGCTGAGAAGAGATGGGAAGGAAGGTGACATGGCGAAGGGTTGGATGGATTTGAATGGTCGAATGCTTGAGTGAGAGAGGGGTTTAAAATAGGCGAAGGAGAGCGAATATAAGAGGACGCAGAAAGAGTGGGAGGGTTAAGTGGCAGGGGAGAGGTCGATAAAGGCAAATGGAAGGACGGAATGGTTCGAATTTCTTATAGGAGACGAGAGAAGATCAAGTGGAAGAATATAAAGTGGCGTGTGATAAAATCTTAACATGCCCATACGTAATTTCTTCGACTCGTCTTAATCGCCTTTCTTATTTGGAATTTGTGTTATTTCCTTTGTTCTTTTACATTTAATAGAGCTTGCTTGTTTTGCCATTAATCACGTAACAGTATAAATTTTTGTTAATAAATTGTCAAAAATCTGTGTGAATTAAGTAGTTAATTTGATTAGCGAGTAAAATATACCGTAGACACACAATGGAACTGCAAGAGACGTAATGAAATATCAACTTCCAAATAATTTTTGGTAAAATAGTAGAAGGTGTAATTCGTATGATGGATTGGAGTTTACATTCAAACTCTGTCATAATTTTTTAACTGCTCTTTCGTTGTCAAAAATAAGACAAATATTTTAATCACTCCTTTCATTTGCGCGTGTATCCACGAAAAATCTATCGCTCAACTAAACGGGCGACACTGTCCTCTCAAGTATTGGTTTCAACGCCCGCAACAAAAATCACTCCGAGCGTAAATGCTCTTAATGGAAAGCGCTATATTTTTCCACTTTATCGACAGAAAAACGCAGAGAAAGATAGTTACACTGTGGAAGAAAGAGGGAGAGAGAGAGAGAAAGAGAGAGAGATAAGTTAGTGGAAACGCGAATAAAATCACTGCCTGGGAGATGCATGGGAGGAGTTCGGCGAAAGTGGCGTGCTGATTTTTCTTCCGAGAAAGGAAGGAATTTCGTAAATGGTCGGAGAGAGAGAGAGAGAGGGAGATGGGGGATGGATCCAAAGGAGAAAAGGATGAAGGGAAACGAAAAAGAGAGGGGAAGTGATGGGTTGGAGAGGGTTAAAAGGGGGGGAGGGGGGGTTTAGTGTGAGGATGAATTGTGGAGAAAAAAAGGGAGAGATCTCTCTCGCTCTCTCTCGGATGGAATGGGATTGCGTGCTACTTTAAAGAGATGTGGAAAGAGAAGGGCCTAAAAAGAGAGAGAGAGAGGGAGGAGGGAGGATAAAGGAAACGGGAGTACTAGTGCATCATGGGAATTCCGCGGCAACGATAAAAGGGAAAGGCGTGGGAGAAAAGAGGAGTCGTAAGAAGAAGAAGGAAAAAGATGCCATGAAAAGAGAGAAGATTCGTAGTGCGTTGGCGTAAAGTGAGGTAGGAGAGAGGGATAAAGATTGTTAAGAATAGATGTTTGGGATACTATAATACATATTTGGAGAATTTTTCGGAATTTATACCAATTGTGAGGTTTTGATGACTTATTTTAAATAAACATATAAAATAGCAATTTTTATCATAATTCAGGCAACTTGGTAAAAACTGAATATGCCTAGCTTTTTAGGTGGTAAAATGTCAAGGCAAATGGACATTTTTCTCTAGATACGTTCGTTCATGCTGCAGCCTATTGTTTATTTCACTGGGGCGAGGATAATAAATATAAGTAGAGATAAAAATTGCATTAACGATAATTTTTTGTTTAATACAGCGTGTTCATAAGGAAACTCGTCATTTTGGGAAATGCATGTTCATTAGTAAGTTGCAGTAATTGTTGTATACGTTGGCAATTGCGACGTGTGCGTAAGGGTACACTGCGAAGCACGTTGTCGTTTACTTTTTTAATCTCTCTTTTGAAATGCGGTCCATTGTAATCTGAATATTTTCTTCCATTATATGAGGGTTATTTCGATAACAAACCAGGAAGAAAAAATTCAGGTGGGCTAAGCTCTGGAGACATTTTTGTATTTTTGAAGAGCACAGCGTTAAAATAACATATTTTGCAATTAACTAATAAATATCCATTCTCTAATTCTCCTTTTTGAAAACCCTCTGTTTTAATTTTATTTCCATCTCGCCATGCATAATGTTAGACAACCTTTTCAGGCGGAGATTTCCTCCAAAAATTTGAATGCAAAGTTGAGCGACAAGCAAAAATATTTCAAAAGGAGGTAAAGTTGTGAGAATGTATGACAAAAGTTAAGGCAGACGGAAGGTATAACTTTTTGCATTAATCTCATGTTACATAAATACAGAACGTGAGCGGTTTCCATTAAACGCGAAGGTTAAAAATCAAACTTTTGAAAAACCTCACTATTACCCCATATGAGAATCATGCAATATAGAACGCCTTATTCAATCAATTGATACAAAATTAGATAAAGGGAATACGTAGGAGTGGCATGCATTGCGTTTATAAGGTTGAGCCGAGAACATTTGTTTAGTTATTTAATTTTTAACCGCTTCACAGACAGCCGTTTCCGTCCTTTTCACGATGAATAACGATAACAACGACGATCACGTGACAACGATACTCTTGGCAGGATACGAACCCATGACCCATTACATAGGGAGCTAGACACGCCATATCCTCTACCATGGCCGGCAATATGAGCATAGCTATCAAACCAGAGATGCGGCTTTTGAAGAAGGACATTAAAATTAATCGGGAGGTTTTGTAGCAGTGGAAGAAAAAGGATTGATGAAACAGCCGAAGAAGAGGCGAGAAGGGCGGGTTGGATGAGGCATGCAGACGGAAGCGAGGGTAAGTCGGAGGAGATGGAAATGCAAAGAGGAGAGGGTGATGGGAATGGGCGAGTATACACGAAAAGAAGGGATGAGGACGTTGGAGTGTGTTTGGGAATATTGAGGAGAGTCATATAGAGACAGGGAACGAGAGAGAGAGAGAGAAAAGTAGGGTGAGAGGAGATCGGAATAAGGCAGAGAGGCGAGTGATTTATGTAGGTTACGTGCCGGACCTGCATTAGGAACTGCCGGGGATCTTCCTTCCTACGCTCGGCGTGGGCGGAGCTATAAGGAATTGGGAGAAATGCGCTCCAGGATAGAGAAATAGATGGGAAATAAAAAAAGGGGGGAGAGAGAAATGGCAGGTGGGTTTTGGATGGCCTTGCTGGATAGAAAAATGAAAATGTTTGTGTTCGTTGTGAGGGGAGACTTTGATAGGAAGTTGCACATCCCGCGATGACGGCGAAGTTACATTTCGAAGTTGGTCACTCGCGCTCCTTTCGGGCTGTTTGCGTGTCTTCGGTAGTTTGAGAGGGAATTTATCGATTTTATGAAAGGTTTTAAAGCGATGTTCTGATAATATGCCAAGTTTTTGGGGCGGACGCTGGGATAACACATTTCAACAGTGTGTTGAAAGACATTGTTTCTGCTCTGTCACTTAACAAAGCTGAATTATCAATCAATATTGCTGTTAATATAATTAATTAATCGAGTTATTGTATGCTAAGGGTTATAGTACACTTTAATGATGATATATTTCTCTAAGTGCAATATTATACAGAAATGACAATGATACAACATAAAGGAAACGTAACTTCCGACAGTGTATTACAAACATCTTCCTTATTTGATTCGGGGCAAATGTTTTTAAATAGCATGGATATATTGACTCTGTCTATTCTAAATGAACTGCGAGTTATAATATATCCTAGCTTAACTTCTTATGCTAGTTTTATCTCATTTTCCGAAATAAATTTGACACTATGCAATTTTCCAGCATTTAATTATACACTCGCGACGTGAGTGTACATTACATATAATAAAATAGTGGGAAATGAATTACGTACATAGTGTCAAAATTATTTCGGATCATGGAAATATTCCAGAAACTTGCGCAAACTGTTCAATGTATGTAATTTTTATAGATTTTGCAATTTGGTGAAATGAGACATAACACTCTACTCATGGAAAAGTAGCAAGAATGTATGTACATTTGCTGCGCCATTTCACTGAAGACCTTGCATAGTTTCTCGTCCGAGTGAAAAGGAAAAGGAGAAGATGGCGGGCCTAAGTACATCAGGGCAAGTATTAATGCGGAAGGAAGTGAAGTTGGCAGGTTAAAAAAATGGGGAATTAAACGCGATGAGAAAATAGTGAAAGGCATAAACACAAAAGAGAACTTCAGAGAATTAAAAAGAAATACCGTATACTAACATATATGACTATATTTTTCAACACCAATTTATTGACCAAAATATCGGGTTTGCCTTCTTAGTCAGGTTTTTATATCGATTTGATTAACTTTTCTAATTAGAAAGATTTACTGTTTTCATTTTCACCATTTGAATAGCATAGGGATGAGTGCAGCTTATTTTTCATTTGAAAGTTGAAATTACTTAGAAGTATGGAACGAACTGGAGACTTGGATGATTCTATGCAGGAAATAACAAAGTTTATTTTTATGGACGACATAATCCGAATCCTGATCGAATTAGCGTAAAAATGCGTTTGGAATCAGAAAAATACGTGATTTTATCAGTATTATGACAATATCAATTATAAGTTACCATGACAACTCCCATTTTCGCCGAGATTGAGAGTCCAATGCATTTATACGAAACAATTTTAACGTAATATCGTTTGTCAATTTCTGTGTGCGAATTTACTTTGTTTACATGGCAACCAAATATTTGTTGATTTTAATTGAAATATTACTAATAAATAATTTTTTATGATATTTTCGTGTGACGCAGAGTTCTCCAAAGCAAACTGTTTTTAAAACTACGTAAGTAACTTAAATAATTAGACCTAGATTTTCCACTAATTGTGATTGGATAAATCGTTTCATTGTTTCCAAAGTATTGTTGATATAAACAATTTTCTCATAGCAGAACTCGTGGATGAGAGAATCGATCTAATAGTCGGAGGATAATGTTCACTCTGTGATTTTTAAACGTTGTCTATTGGCTTTTTCGTCTTCCGTTAAATTATTTAATTTCGTTTGTTCCTTTGTTCATTCATTTGTTGTTGAATATTGTGTTCCTGCTGGTTTTACTTACAGTTTTCATTTTGAAGATATCTTCACGAAACTTCGCATAGGTATATAATTTTACCCTGCGGGTAACATAGGCTATATGGCGATAAAAACATTTGAGTGGAGGGAGAGCTAAATTCAATAATTATTTTCCCGTAAGCTTATACGTAATTTTCGCGTGCATGATTTTCATCTTTTATTCGTCAAAA
The DNA here is from genome assembly GCA_036926305.1 of Uropetala carovei. Lineage (NCBI taxonomy): Eukaryota > Metazoa > Arthropoda > Insecta > Odonata > Petaluridae > Uropetala > Uropetala carovei. The sequence continues at coordinate 176,835 of JAXCHB010000244.1, read as the reverse complement.
TAGATAATTGTTAACCGCTTTTCTTCAATTTTGCTTTATTCGACGACTAAAACTATGTTATTCTTGCGACGTTTACATGTTACACGGTCAAAGATTTAGATTCGCTAAATCCGTTGAAATTGAACGAGAACTTCTGCTAGTATAACCTAAAATGAAATCATTTTAGTAAGAATAATATCCCAAACTACCATCGCGGGATTTTTCACGGAAGCTAAACGAAAAACAACATGCGTGTTATTACAGGTGTTCGACTTTTGAACGGAAATACGGACAAACAACAAAAAAATCGAGGGGAAGGATACTCGTGGATGGGAACGGTTTAAAGTGGGAAAATGAGAGTGAAAGTAAGAGTGAAAGTAAGGGGAGAGAGAGAGATGGAGGAAAAGAGAGGGAGAGAGAGAGAGAGAGATGGAGGAAGAGAGAGAGAGAAAGAGAAAGGTTGAAGCATAAGAATGGGTTTTCCCCGGAGCTTAGCAGAAGAGAAGGGAGAGGAGGAGGAGGAGGTAAGCCAGGGTAAGGGGTGGTTTGGGAGAGGACGGGTTGAGTAGTGTGTCGTAAGGAGAGGACGTGATATGAATGCCTCATGAGGCGGCATATATAAAGACGGATGTGGCAGTGAGATGAGGAGGGGGAGAAAAGGAATGGATGAGTTCGTGGGTGGCTTTGTCTCCGATCTCTCCCTCCGCTCTTCCGCTTCCTAGAAGACGTTTTCCAAAGACCGTGGTCTTAATACCGCGTACATAACGTGAACCCCCGCGTGAGGGCCCTTTCACTATCCCAACTTTTCCACTCCCCCTCTCTCTCTCTGTCTCGCAACTCCGGCATATGAAACTTAACACGGTTGCCTATTCTAAATTCTTACTGCAGTGGTCCTCAACCGTTGTGAAGCGGCACATTAGTGTTCCGCGAGGAAGGGACTAGTGTGCCGCACACTCCGAAGATGTTTAATTTTTAAATTATGTATGTATTTAATGTACAATAAAATTATACAATTATTGCTTTACCAATCGTAACAATGTAATGTAACTGCGACTTTTACTTGTTAACGCTAGTTTTTATCTTTAAAAATGAGTATTCACGCACTGAAATTAATTAGTGGTGGTTTTGGTGTGCCGCGATGTACTTAAGCATGCATAAAGGTGTGCCGTTGAGCAAAAAAGGTTTCTTACAGGAATAAGAAAATAAGACTTTAAAATCATTGCATGTTTACGGATTAAACCGCTTTTAACTGGCTGAATATTATTTTGGATACAATAATTTACAACGGGTCCAAAAAATTGACAACACCTGAAAACTCTTGGCCATGTTATTTTTATTTCCTACAAAATTTAGAATTGAAAACTTAAGAGTAACTCATTACAATATGGAACCTCAATATGCATTAGGAATTATAAAAATTGAATTTTTGGTACGCTAAATATCCTTTATTTATTGCGTCCAAGAGGCGTTAATTTTCTTGTAATATATATTTTTAAATCTGTTTATATATAGAGATGTTCCTTTTATATATATATATATATATATATATATATATATATATATATATATATATATATATATATATATATATATATATATATATATATATATATATATATATATATATATATATATATATATATATATATATATATATATATATATATATATATATATATATATATATATATATATATATATATATATATATATATATATATATATATATATATATATATATATATATATATATATATATATATATATATATATATATATATATATATATATATATATATATATATATATATATATATATATATATATATATATATATATATATATATATATATATATATATATATATATATATATATATATATATATATATATATATATATATATGTTTTGCGACTTCCTCGGGTGTTTGACTCAGCTAGGGCTAGAAACATTCAAAATCCCGAAGAGCACAACTCGAATAATCCGTTATTTGAACAACGCTTACTCTCAAAAAGGGGTGGGCGTCTTAAGTATTTTTTCTCTTTTACAAGGAAACACGAAAGGAGTATGGGTCTGCTTTTACGACTGAGAGCAAAAACCAGTTAAAACTATCCGCTCCACATTCACTCTCACTTCCGAAACGTGGGCTGGGGGAGGGAACTATGTTCCGAAATTCCCTAATGGGGGGGAGAGTTAAAATGGGCCTCTTGAGGAGTCATACCAATACTTTCGTGGTATGTTTCGTTAAACCACTTATTTACCCAAGGGATGATCCTCACCCACTGCGCGTGTTCCTCGTGGCAATACACGCGAAACACTCGGGATAATTCCCTCATGATCCGTTCAGCTGGGTTAGACTAGAGGGTGTCGAATGGATGAGAACACAGCCTTCACTCCCCTCGTTTCCCAGTGTTGGAACCATTCTTTCCCTGAAAACTGAGTTCCATGGTTACTTAGTATCCGTTGAGAAACGCCACATTTGTTTACAAACAGTTCTGCACACCGAATGCAGTTTACATTTACATTTACATCAATACCCTGCAAGCCGCTAGAAGCGTTTGGCAGGGGATGTCACAACACCAAGTGAAGTCTAGCTAATTCCTCTGTTGGATTGTCTTATCGCGTCTGGGAAAAAGGATCGGTAGTATTTCTCTGTTCTAGCGGTAATTTCGAGATATTTTCTCCTGCACTGTGATCTAACATTACGTTCGCTAACACCGATGGCGACGACTATGCCGCGTACTTCTTCAACGAATTCGGAACTTTCAAATTTTTCAAATAGTTTCCTTTTGTATTCAATTCTTCTACTCTTCAACGTCCGCCATTTCAGATCTCTCAATAACTCTGATACACTCGCATCATACCGATATTCTCCTTTTACAAATCTAGCCGCTCTACGCTGAACCATTTCGAGCTCTCTAGTTAGGCCCTCCTCGAAAGGGTCCCAGACGGCGCAACAGTATTCCACGATGGGTCGTATTAGGGAAAAGTATGCGATTTCCTTCACATTCGAGGGGCATCCTCGCAGGACCCTAGAGGAAAGCCCTTGAATTCTGTTTGCCGATGCTATAACGGTTTTGATATGCTCTCTACTACACAAATTGCTACTGAGAATTACTCCTAGGTATTTGTAGCTATTGACGTATTTTAGCTTTAGTTCAGATATTTGGTACGGGTAACGGTTGAAATTCGTGGAGCGCGTGAAGTTCATTGCGGCGCATTTCTTTATATTCAGATCGAGTTGCCAATCTTTACACGATTTCGTAATAGCCTGAAGGTCCTTTTGCAAATTCTCCTGATCGTGTATTGTGTTGATTTCTCCATACACAAGTGTGTCATCCGCGAAGAGTCTAACTTTACACTTTATATTATCCGCTAAATCATTTATATATCAAGAATAACAGAGGTCCGATTACACTTCCCTGAGGCACGCCGGAAGTCACTTTGACGTTAAGGCGTTAGCCTTGTTAATCTGATATACGTTTACGTATTTAGAAAACACGCCAAGGATAACAGACACGTTTCGGGAGAGGTCCGTAGACGTCCACCGCGTAAAGTTCCTTGGGGCTCTCAGGAATTATATTAGCCATCGGGCCCTCAAACGAACGGTTTGGATACTTAGTTTTTTGACACAATTCACATCTTGATATGACATCCCGCACACAACGCGACATATTAGTCCAATAATACATCTCCAGCAACATCTTGATAACCTTCCGGCTCCCAAAATGACCGTAACGGGTGTGTGTATACGTAATTAATTTGTGCCTTAAATCATTCGGAACCCAAAGTTTCCAATCATCACTTGATAATTTATTCTTTCGGAAAACCACGTCTTTATTAATGACGCAATATCGCGCGATTTTCGCCGCTTTAGAATACAGTCGGTGATTTGCATTCAAATTTCCGTGTAGATAATCCCACACAAGTGAAATTTCGGGATCACGACGTTGGATCTCGGAGACTTTTCTCAGCTCTCGTTCAGGCGATTCAGAAACCCCTGTTTCTACTAGTACCGTGACATATTCTTCTGGATTATAATAAGGGCAACCATCCGTCTTAATAGGATTTCGACTTAACCAATCGGCCACAACGTTGCATTTACCCGAACAATAACGAATCTCGATGTCGTAAGAATCAATTAATAACGTCCATCTGGTAAGGCGGTCGTAACGTAAATGGCAACTCTTAAGAAAAGTTAGCTCCTTATGATCAGTAATTACGACAGTCTTTAAACCCGAAATAAAAGTTCTAAATTTTTCTAACGCCCATACTACGGCCAGTGCTTCCTTTTTGGTAGCAGTATAAAACACTTCCTCCCCCTTTAACGTTCTGCTAACGAAGGACAACACCGCCTCTTCACCTCTTTCGTTCCGCTGGAAAAGCACGGCCCCGAGGCCATATCCGCTGCCGTCCGTATAAATAAACATAGGCTGACTAAAATTTGGATATCGGAGGACGACAGAAGATAAGACACTATCTTTGACACTGTTAAATGCCTCGTTCACTTCTTCACCCCACTTCCACTTTACGCCTTTCTTCAACAACTCGTATAGCGGCCTCGCTTTATCGGCGTAATTACGAGAAAATTTTGAATAAAAATTACAAACACTACAAAACTTCTCAATTGCCTGAGGTTTTTGGGGGCCTCACAATTTTTTATAGTCTCTATCTTCCTCGGGTCTAGTCTGAATCCTTCAGGGGTCAGCACATGCCCTACAAACGACAATTCCTTACAACAAAATTTTGACTTCGAAATATTAAGTGTCATGTTGGCCCGCGCCAATTTAGTAAACACAGATCGGAGATGTTCAAGATGGTTTTCAAATCGATCAGATGTGATTAACAAATTGTCCACATACACAGTAGTAGAATAAGACAACGTCTCTCCCAAAATATTTTTAAGACACCTAATGACACCTATTCCTCAAACCAAACGGGACTCTGAAGAATACGTAGGTGCAAGACTCTTAAACAAACGCCGTGTATTTTCTGTCGTTTGGGCGTAAGGGGATTTGCCAATACGCGGACGTGAAGTCAGTCCTGGAAAACCATTTTACGTTATTAAATTTTCGTAGAAGTTCTTCGATCGGAGGAGGTTCTTCTCTTTCAGGGGCAGTCAATGAATTCAGTTTTCTCGCGTCCAGACAAATACGGACGGACCCATTTTTTTTTTAACGATGACCAAAGGATTGGTATAGGAACTTCCCTGCTTCTCAATGATCCCTTGCCTCAGCATAAGTTGAATTTGCTCGTCCACTGCTCCCTTGTAAGCAAACGGAATTGGGTAAGACTTCTGCTTTAAAGGCGTCTCGTCCGTCAGTTTAATGCGGTGCACGTAATTATTTGCTCTGCCCGGACTAGTGGAAAACAAATCGCGGAACTCCCAAAACAGCCCGCGTAGGCTCTCCGCCTCGTCGGTCGTCAGGTCACCTGCGGCTACCACAGCTGCTTCCATTTGCGTTCTCATCTCACTTTCTTCTGTTACATTCATCGCGTACATGGCACTTCCCTTTCCATTCGTAGGTAGTAATTTGATGATTTTTTCCCACCTATCTCCAATAGCACCTCCTTCCTTTGAAAATCGATCACCACGTTATACTTCGTTAAGAAATCCACCCCCAATGTTATAGGTTTAATTAAATCTCTAATAACTAGACAAAACCGTTTCCACTAAATAATCATTTACCTCGATAGGAAGGAGCACTTGTTTTCGGATCGGAGATGATCTCCGTCCGTTCGCACAGCGAATATGCATCTTGTTAAGAGGTAAGACAGGAATGTTCCCTTTTAGTTCCATCAAGAATGCGTAATACTCTTCGGAGATGGCGGATACTTGGCTTCGACTATCTAACAATGCGCTCACCTTACTTTCAATAATCGGGCATACCCGCGGAATTTTCTTGTTTTCAGGTTCGTAGAGTAAATCCTCAGTGGGATTGCCACCCAACTCACAGATACACTCGTTTTCGCGTCCGGTTTGGTATTGGGGACATCTTCAATCCAAACGAGCGGAGTTTACCTGATTCTCTGACCTTTCTTCACTCCGTGACGTCGACGGGACGGCCGCATTCGCCGTGGTCGCGACGCCGATGGCAGGGAGTGGGGAAAGCTCGGAAGACGGTCGGGTTTGCGGGATGGGTTCATGGCGCTCGGAAAATAACGGATGAATTTAAGGTTCTGGTGGATAGGAATAATTTCCTTGGGGATTATCTCGAGGATACCGCTGGTATGAACTACGAAATCTTCGTGGGGCAGGCATGCTTCTTTCGTCTCTCACAGGCGAAGACATAAAATTCACCCCGGGCCCGTTTCGGACTGGTTCCGTACGACTAGAAGGAAAATTCAACTGGCCCAACAAAGCGTACATCTTATTTACGTCAAGTGGCTTCGCCGTATATAGCAAATTCTGTGTGGGGCTAGGAAAATGCTTAATTAAAACATACACGATCTCATGGGCAGGCATATGTAGGTGGTTCAAGGCAACGCGCGGCGGCGATCTTCTCTAAGAAATATCTTTGCATTTCCCGCTTCTTCCGGGTTGAAAATATCCGGATGTAATGCTTAATTTAGTATTGCATATTCAAATCCCAGTAGAAACCCAAAAATTACTTTTTAAAAGAGCTAAATTCTATGGGTACGGGAAATAAAGTCCTCCCCCATATGGCGGCATCGCCTTCTAGCATCTGTAATGTTACGTTCACTTTTTGCGGCGGTGGGACAGCATACAGCTCCAAATAAGATTCTGCATGTCGTAAGAAATGAACAGGATGTTCAAAACATCGTCCGCGAAATACCGGTTTAGATACGCAGTTACTCGGAAGAGCATAATCAATCCCGCAAACGTTAAATTACTCACTCCTGTATCCTTCTGCCTCCAATGATTACATCCTGGACTCCCGGGTTGAAAACATTTCCTGTCGCAGTCCGTTGATGTCAGATTGGACGGCCAAAATCTTCTCACGGACGTTCTTGGATTCAGCCTCTCGACTACTTTCCAACGTTTTGAAAAGCTTCTCATGGTGGTCGAGTCTTTTATCCATCACCCGAGCTAGTTCAGAAATATTTTGATTAGTCGAGTGCATTACTTCCTCACAATCGGCATGCTTCCTTTCAAATTGGCGAGCTAGGGTATTGCATTTAGCCGAACAACTCTCCGCCAATTGTTGGAAACGAACTTCATCCAGTTTCTTTTGCTCGTCTATTTCTTTACGAAGACTAATTACCTCGTTAATTACTCTCTCCTGTTTGTCTAATTGTGCTCTGAACAATTTTTCCTGTTCCCGTAATATTCTCATCTGCTGATCTTCAAGTACTTTTTGCAGCAATTCTAAAGTGATTGTTTTTGGGCCCTCCATCTCCTCTTTCACCTGAATAATTCTTGGCGTTGATCCCGTTGAAAGGGTGGTGAACGTAACCCCGACCTCAGAATCATCGTCTGATTCTAGTTATTTAGGTTCTCGTTATTCAGAAAAAGCTGCCCCCGCGTGATCCATACTGCTTAAGCTTAGTTCCGTCTAACCTAGCCCCACCTTGGGCGCCGAATGTGACTTCCTCGGGTGTTTGACTCAGCTAGGGCTAGAACCATTCAAGATCCCGAGGAGCACAACTCGAATAATCCGTTATTTTAAGGGGTAAAGGGTAGGGGGAAGCAGGCATTCGCCATGCATGGCTCCACTCTTGGCTGAGTTTGACAAGCGAGAGAAGGGAGGGCTGCCCCTCTGCCACTTCTCGCTGCCTTTTTATCTCCCTCCTTACGTAACGTCTCACCAGACGCCAGTCGAGACCACAGCGCCATCGGTGGTGACGTTAGTAGGAAAAAAACAAAGCGGAGCGGAATTATTGCAGTGGGAGTAGATTCCGTTCCGTCGCAATATATATATATGGTACTATTTTTAAAATTATCTCCTTTTAAAATATTTATTGTTAGACGGAAAATTTTGTAATAACCGATGTGAAAACTGTCGGAGAAATTTATATTTTTAACATTTATAATGTCAGCTATCATTTTCCTCTGAAATTTGAGTGTCACTTACCGTAAAGTTGGTCCAAATTCCTTGGATTTTAATGTCGGCTATCGATTAGGGAAAAGATTGCACTTAGCCCTTTGATAATTCCAAAAATATTTTCCACGCGAATAAGCACATGGAAGTGGTCACGTTAAATTAGCAGCGGTTTACTCCATCATTTATCCGTATGGTCATTTGACGTCAAATCTCCATGAATCCTAAATTTTGATGCTCCGTACAAATGTTCCTAAAAGCCTTTAATTAAATATTAACTTCGGAAGCGTGTATCACTTCCATTCCTTCTCCTACCGCCGTTTTACAATGAGGTTTTCCTCCAAACCGAGACGACCTACCGAACGCACTCTCCCATTTCCTCCATAGCATTATATAATCCTTCTAACGCTGTCTACCTCACTTCCACTACCACTCCCAAGCCTTCTTCCCCCCTCCCCCCATCTACTCCTCCCCCTCTACCCCCCCCCCCCCTACTCCCCCTACCATCCTTTCGAAAGAGTGGATTGACGTGTCTCTTCAGGTACGTTCACACTGGAAACATCGCTTCAACTTGGCAACTTTCAACATCGTCTTAAACATCGAAAGTTGGACAGCTTGTTGCGCGTCCACACAGCGGACGATTTCTTTTTCAACATTTCAAATTTTCAGACCAGTGTTCGTCATGGACTCAACGAGTCAGGAGATTGCTGCAGCGTGCTGTGCTGCTTATGTTTTCATTGCGAAAAGAAGAAAAACGCGTCGTTGGTGGAAGAACCAATTTCTGAACAGTGCGTATTGTGTTGGTCTCATTACCGAACTGCAATTGGAGGACATAGACCCTTCTGTCCCTGTACTCTTTACAACTTGCATCCCACAAGGAAGGGATAAGGAGAAAGGTTTTCTCATTGGTCCGCATGCTGAACAAAGAAGATGGAATGAGACAAACAAAATATTGGGTTAAGTAAAAAAAAATGAAAACAATACATTAAATTATTTACCATTATGATAAATGTGCAATTTGCGCGGGAGAACGAAAAATGTTGTCCTGAGTGAAAGGCAAAACGCATAACTGACTCAGACGCATGCGCAGCGAGCATTGGGTGGTTGTGGGGTACGGTTGATGTGTCTGAAATCGCCTTGTTTCCCATTTTGAGCGGACTACTTTTCAACAAGGCGATTCCTTTTGAAGTTTTGCAGACCGAAGTTGCCGAGTTGAAAGGGTGTTGAAAGCTGCCGAGTTGAAGCTATGTTGTCCAGTGTCTACAAAACTTTTCTGATAACAAGTAACTCTCGCGGAGCGGCGCTGAGGTAGGAAATCGAGGGGGGGGGGGGAAGGCCCTCTCGACGGTGTTGCCCTCTTACGAGCGGAAGTCAGAAAAGCCCATGCATCAGTTATGTCTGGCAGCGAAGAATGAATATTGGAAGAGTTGTATTGCCCGCGGAGCCTACCTTGGATTAAGGTTTCGACAGACCTAGGCAAGTTCGACGTTTTGGGAGCCAAGGGGAAGTCCTACGCCGTATATCATGAGAAATGAGGGGGAGGGGGGGATTGGTGCGCGGTTGGATGTTGGGGCTCTCTCTCTCTCTCTGCCTCATCTCTTGGGAGATGCAGTAGGATGGCGAGGTGGTATGCGAAAGAGAGGTATGGAGAAACCACCTCTCTCCTCCTAAAGCTAACTCACTCGAAGCAAATGGAGTGCCAAGTGAACTAGCGCCTTTGGGGGAATTTGCATAATGAAGTCCTACTAGTTTTTTTTTTTTTATAAAAGAGTTATTCTTCTCCTCTCGCCTCACTTATTGTTTTTTATTGAATTCCACAAAGGGAACTTTCTCAAGTTACTCGATATCATTATAGTGAGTCGACACACCCTCGGCATAGGAATTTTCAATCTTTTGAAATTGGATACCGATCTGTCGATTTCTTTTTATTCCACAGAATTTACTAGTTCCCTTTTCCAGAACGCTCAAATTAATGTTCTTAACGATGGTCGCTGTTAATTATAAAAGAAGAAATCGCATTTTATTCGTCAAGTTATTGCAGTTATTATCGAAAAATCTATAGAAATATTATTGACGCAATTAATTAGACCTACACGATAAATTTATGTGCTATTAAAATGTCTACAGTGTTAAATAAAACTTCAAATGCTGACAAAAAACTGCATAGATGATTTTTTACAAGCATTTTAATGCTTTAGGATGTTGAATGGGATTTTATGAGAATATAACCCTAAGTATAATGGACAATATTTTAATTTAGTGAAAAATTGGTATCATTTCAATAGTCGTGCCTAAATATTATCTTATTTATTTATTTTATTTATCGGCAAGAATTCAGAGACAGCACAGGGCCAATTATACTGAATATCGTAACAGCAATAGCAAGTAACAAAAGAGCAAGGACGAACACACACACACAACCATGCCATCGTCAGGATTCAAACCTGCGACCCTAGCATTAGGAGCTAGACACGCTAACCACCCCTCTACCCTCTACATTTGATGAACATTTATTAAATAAGTAAATGAAACAAGTAAGCATAGAATTTCCATCATTTGATGACAAACAAAAATTAAAGAGTTTGTTATTGACTCCTGTAAATCCCTATACTTCACAGACAAGCAAGAGTTACAATTTACGGCTCTGGCTATTTATATTTATTTAAAACACAAAATTTGTGAGATTTTGTGTAAAGGGAACCGTTATAATCGAATGTAATATGCATAATGTAGTCTTATAAATAAATTTCCGTTGCTTTTTCAACATCTATTTTTCTTTATCGCGTAAAAGGACTCTCGAAAAAATTCCCAAAGCAAAATTACGAAAGTATCGAAGTAAAAAGAATAATTTCCGTTTTTGAAAAAAAAGACTCCAGGCCGTCAAAACAGCCACACACGCAATTCCACCATTAAAAACCCATCCTTCCGCAAATGCAGGTAACACTTCGAAGGATCAAAGGATGTATCGTCATATAAATAGAGAACGGAGCAGCAGCGACGTGATTCCTTCACGTCGATGAAAGAGAAGGAAAAAAACGCTTCTATTTTTTTCGACAATGGAATTCTCGCGGGATCGAAGTGGGTTTCCACTCCGCGCGATTTTTGCACCCGAAGTGGGTGGGAGGGGGAAGAAATTTATTTCAGGAAAGCGATTAAGGACTGAGAGTCGGATGGAGGGCGTAACTCTTTTGTGTCTTTTCATCTCTCTCTCTCTTTTATCATATTCTTTCTCCGTCACACCCTATCTCTTTTCTTCTCCCTTTATTTTCCTCTCTCATCCTCTCACTTTCCTTCCCTCTATAACCCTCGATTTTTCACTTCCTTCCCCCTCTCCCCTCTCTGCCTCCCGCTTTCCCTCCTCCTTCCCTCCATCTCCTTTCCTCCATTTCTTTACCTGCCTCTCATTACCTCCCAATAATTCACTCTCTATCGTTCCTATATTGTTTTTTTTTAAATGTATTCTCCTTCGTCCACACTCTTCCTCTCTCTGCATCCTCTTTCAGTCTCCTCTCCCATCACGTTTCCTCTTCAGCTTCTCGCGTTCTTTTCACTTTTTCCGCCAACCCTCCATTATTACCTCTGGCCGTACCCCTGGAGGTATGAAAGGGAAAGTCGAAGTTTAGCAGGAGGATGAGAACTCTCTCTCTCTCTCCCTTTCCCTCATCGCTTCCTACCTCTAAACCCTTGTCTCCAATTACCTCTCCCTCTATTTTTATCCTTCTCTCTCTCTCTCTTCCACTTAAGTGATTTTCTCACCCTAATCATGGAGCTATACGGACATTGAGTTAATGATGGATGAATGGCCTTAGCTACTCGCAAATGTGAGAACATGGATACAAGGTTAATTGCATTGATTGTCTCTATGGGGTCTGTTTGTAATAGACTAACGTCAGAAGAGTTTGGTCGGAGAGAGGTTTTGATGAGAAAATAATAAAATCCTTTCAAAATTACTTTAAAGACAAAGTAAATGAAAACAAGCTTAAGATGATGGCTAATAAGATATAATTTTCCTGTGATTCCGTTGATATATGTTTTTTAGGAATTGGTGAATAATATTATCCGTTACTTATCTCGTTTAAATTTTATTTTCTCGCACTGTATATATATATTTTACTGTAATTAAACTGTTATTTGAACCTATACTATCTGTTGTATTTTTTGAAATAGCGTCACATTTCTATAATTTTAATGCGTGAATACGGTTTTATCTATCTATTTAGAGCGACTTGACATTGTTACAGAAAAGTAAACTATCATCTCAAGTCATATAGTTTACCAGTTTGATTTCGTTATAATCCTCTAATATCAACTGAGTTTTTCATATCGTTTTCCAAAAAAAATTAAAATTTGCAGAATTTATTGGAAGGATGTTAAAAGTTCTAGTTCGGTAAGTTTGCGAATGAAAATACATTTCTTCTTCGTGAAAAACTTTCCGCGTTATTAAAAACCAAATTCAAATAAATGTATAATAAGGAATAGGCTGAATTGCTTGTACAACTAAATATGTCACTTTACTAAAGTCCATTAACTGCATAAGTAAAAAATTCGAATTAAAAAAACTTGAAGAAAATCTATTGTGATATTTGGGTGACAATCGGATCACTCGAATCGGAGAAAAAGACGAAGTACGAGACAGGCTGACATCTTCCTCTTTTTTTTCAATATAAGGACACGGTCTATGTTTCGTGTAGTCCTAAATAAATAGGAAAGTTTTAGATTCCGACAAGATTCACGAATTCACGGTGTGAGAGAGAGAGAGAGAGGAAAAAAACATGTAAGTAAAAAAGATTCTAATGTTTTGCCTTTATCGGAACAATGGAGAATTGAATACTAATCTTCCAACAATGCCGGAATAAGAGCTCATTTCGACCGATTTCGGTATCCTCCAGAGATAGAGTAGTAAGACTTCCATTTTTCCAATATAGCCCGCAACCCCGTTGGTATGTAGTCTTACACGTCCTACTATCGTTGGCAGAATTCATTCGTCATCCACCCTACCAACCTCCAACTCTCACTCCCCCCCACCTCCGTAGTAAACACCATGGCCAACCTTCAGAATCCAACTCCTTACGTTTCCTCGAGTTTCGAGACAAGAAAAAAAACCCGTTTCAAACTACACGAATCTGTCACTTAACCGCCGTTTCGATTTTTTTGTTTTTTTATAGTTCCCTTCGCCGTCGCAATCACGTGACGCCGCCGCTGCTGCTCTTTATATCCCCCCCCCCTCCCCGTTCCTTTGTTTACGTCAAAAAACACCGCTGTCAAATTTGCATTTTGTTTTCGCGGAAATTAAAATCCGGCCTTTTGATCAAATATTTCCTTCCTCGTTTTGCATCCAAGTTTTGGAAATGTCCGTCATATTCATCCGGTTCGGAGTCTTTCTTCATTAATCCACGCGTCCGAATCGGAATGTTCTCCCAATCAACCAGTTTGCATTGCTGATTGCTAAGTTTAATGTTCTTCGGGCGCATAATTCAGTAATTTGTCGTTTTAAGCGATTCCGCGTATATTTATCCGCTGTGACATAGTTTGTTTACTGTGCATTAAGGGAAAGTATGTTTGCTTGGATTATTCCACGGGGAATAATCGATCAAATTTTCAGCGCTGACGTTATCGGGAGATTAATTGTTCCTTCGATTTAAAATGCTGCAATGTTTTCATCATATTATAATGTATCATTTCATTATATATATATATATATACACACATGCATATACATACATACACACACACACACACACATATATATATATATATATATACACATACACATATATATATATATATATATATATATATTCTTTTTCTGTTGATGTAGCTTTTCCGGCGAATTTAATTCAAACACTGAATAACCGTATATGTCAGGGGTGGCCAAAGTTCCTTACCCTCAGAACCGCATAAGATCATCTTCGAAAGGTCAAGAGCCACATGATACACATTCGCGAGCCGCGGTTAGGCCACCCCTGTTATATGTGATGGTAGTATAATTGGTAAGTTAATTTCATAATCATGTGTGCGTTCATAGAATTTACTTTTTTAACGAAAACTATTTTAAAGCAGGGCAAGGCGTATCGTAAAGAGTCTTAATAATGTTATTCACGTGATACAAAATTTCTTTAGATGGAGAAGTATGGAGAAATATATCTAGAGGCTTTTTTTTTAATGGCATCCACACTCAACTCTCATCCGCTTCTTCCGCCTTAAAAAAAAAAAATTCTTGTGGCAATTTTTTCGATTGCCAAAACGCTTGAGAAAACCACTGTTCTCCATCTTTCTATCCATCAAGGACGATATATTGATGCTTGGCTTCCACACCCTGCCTTTTATGCTTTTCCTGTTTTTTATACTGAATCAACTCTCTTAAGTTTCGGCGTTGAAATGCGAATGACGCGATGATAAAATTGCGCATTCGGTCTTGTTGATGCAAATATTTGAGCCGGAGGGAGTCGTTTCCTCGAATAAAAAGTCTCTTCAATGTATATTTTAGCGTCGAAAGAAAGTGATTTCTAAGTAGTTTCGTTCAAGAAAGCTACGCTTTTGAGAAGGGAAAGTTTTAAGGATGGATTGGTTTAGTCTAAAATGTTTGAGAAGCGAGGCCATGGGAAGAAGTTTGTGCTTTGGGTCTGATTGTGAGTGAAGGTGTGGAGTCTAGACTTTCCATTAGTAGTTAATTGCATTTCTCGTTTCTTTTATTTTTCTTCTTTTTCTCCTTGCTATTTACCCGTCCATTATTCCCCCAATTTCTATACTATCCCTTCCTCCTCTTCCATTCTATTTCACGTCCTCGTGTTTTCTTCTTTCGTATTCCCTTCTTTTGACTTTGAAGTAATCACACCTAATTTTTAACACTCCAATTACATTTAGCTATTTGGAGTACCCGGCGTTGCCCGGTACCAGATGAAAAACAGCATTTATTGGATTAAGCGTTTCACAAAATTTTTTCACCATACAGTCTTTGTTACTCGCAAGGTTAAGTTTTATTCCTATGCGTTGTTTCGTGACGATATCTTCAAAGGCGTGGTCTTGTGTAGCGGACGAACATAAACAGAATTTCAGATTTAAATATAGAGGTTTGTTATTTTCAGCCATCCCCTTTTTCTTTCGCCTCATGATCTTCTTTTTCTCCGTTGTAGTTTTTACTTCTCAAGTAAGGAAAACGATGAGAGAAAGATAAACTTGGGACATAGAAAAACTGAAAGAAGAGAAAGATTCATTCAGCACGAAGGTGGAAGATCGCCTTAGAGATTTGGAAAACAAACCGAAGACCGTGGATACTGAATAGAAGGAAATAAAAGCCAGTATCGAAGATACCTTGAATAAAGAGATTGAAAAGTAAGAGAAGAAAATCAGAAAACCATGGATCACTAAGGAAATGCTGGAGAAAATGGATGAGAGAAGAAAATGTAAAAATGTTAACAGTGAAGAAGGTAGAGACAATTATAGACGCATAAAAAATGAGTTAAGAAGGGTAACAGATAAAGCTAGGGAAATTTGGATAAAATAAAAATTGAGGAAATACAACAGATGGAGAGGTTAGGACGGTACGATATGATGTAAGCTAGGACCCTGGAGTTAGAAGGTAAAAAGCCTAATGGGATTCGTGGGAATGGAATTATGAATATAAATGGAAAAATAGTCCCAGAACCAAATGATGTAGCACAGGTGTGGGAAGGATACATTAAGGAACTATACAAAAAGCAGGCAGGATCGTCAAAAGTAGAACTGAAGAAGACAATTTGGGACAAAGTGTTATAAAAAGCGAGGTAAAAGAGGCGATACTGGAACTGAAGAAAGGAAAAGCTACAGGCAGCGATGGAATACCGGCAGAGGTACTTAGAGTCATGGGATCGGAAGGATTAAAAGTGATTACGAAACTAATTAACAAGATTTACGACTCGGGAGAGTGGCCTCAGGATTTCTTAGATGTAACAATGATCCCTCTAAAGAAGAAGCCAAAAGACTACAGAACAGTAAGTCTACTGTCACACACTTCGAAGATCATCACGAGGATTCTTAATGAAAGGCTAGAGAAAAAGGCCGAAGAAAAACTAGGGGAATATCAATTCGGCTTCAGAAAAGGATGAGGAACCAGACATGTTATCGGTGTAGTGAAAATCGTATCCGAAAGGGCAATAGAGTACAGCCAAGATTGCTGCATATGTTTCGTCGACTGATAGATGGCCTTTGATAGAGTAAATTGGGTACTGATGATGAGGATATTATAGGATATAGGCGTAGACTGGAAAAACAGGATACCGATCAGGAATATATATATGAATCAAGTTGTAAAGGTCAGGTTGGAGAATGCGGACACCAGCGGAATAAATATCGGTAGAGGAGTAAGGCAGGGCTGCTGTCTATCGCCGATTCTATTCAATATATATGGAGAGAAGCTAATGCAGGAAGCGTTAGAAGGCACGGTAGATTTCAAAATTGGAGGAAGGATTATAAGAACAGTGAAATACGCGGATGATCAAGTACTTCTAGCTTGAAAGGAAAGAGAACTCCAGAAAATGATAAATAGACTAGTGACAACAGGTAGATAATACGTTATGGAAATAAATACAGAAAAATCGAAGGTCATGTGAATATCAAGTAAAGAAGAAAAAAATTTAAACCTAAGTATTGGAAAGCCATTAGACCAAGTTTCAGAATATAAATATCTTGGAAGCATCATAACGACAGAAGCAAAATGTACCGATGAAATCAGGACTAGAATAACGAAAGCAAAAGCCGTTTTCAGAAGAAAGAAACTCTTAATAACGTGAATATAAATACTTGGAAAGCTTCGAATTTTGGACATGGAGAATAATGCTGAAGATAAAATGGACAGATAGGATGAAAAACGAGGAAGTACTACGAAGAATAGGAGAGAAGCGAACCATTATAGGCTATCAAAGAGAGGAAGGCAAACTGTATTGGACATTACCTGAGAAGAGAGAGCATGATTAAAGACGTGCTAGAAGGAAAACTGAATGGAAAAATAGAAAGAGGTAGGAAAAAGATTCAGCTGATACACGACTTGAAAGGGAAAGAGAGCTATCAAGACATGAAGGAGACTGCGGAAAATAGTACATATATGGAAAACCATGTTTAACCATGAATAATCATGGCCCTGTCTACGGTCAGGCTACCTATGATGATGATGATGATGATTTCATTCCCTTTATACTTCTTAATATTACACTATCATTTTCTCTTCCCTGTATTATATTTTCCTGTGTTTCTCATTCAAGGAAGGACTCTCTGCTTACCTATTCACAATCTTTCCTGAATACATTTATAATCTGTCTCCATTGAATCGAGCCCTTCTTTAATTAAAAATTAAAATCTCTCTTCATGTTTATAAACATAAAATGTAAGTGGTTCATTCATTTTTTTTTAAATTCTGTGGTGAAAGGAGGTAGAGGAAGTTCTGATATGTATTTGAACAATTGTTCTTAATGCGAATAAATATTGTATCTCCTTATCATTTCTATTTACCATTTCTCTGCTATTAGCCTAAATCTCGACTCCTGACATGTATGCAACCTTATATGGTATATTTTATTTCGTTTTCCTTTTTTCTCTCACTTCATCTCCCACAACCTCCGTGCCCTTTAATCAACGATTGAATTTTTTCCATACACATCACGCGTGATAATCTCAAGGGGCTCTCCGAGATGCGTGAGATACAAGAAAGTGAAATTTATGAAGGGTAAAGATCGAATCTTCTCATTCTTGCGTTCGACGGTTTTCCCTCCTCCTCAAATATCGTGTTAATGTTGCAATTTTCGGTTTTTGGTAAAACCGACGGGATGGGAGTGTGCAATTTATATTTATATTGGATATTTATGGCTATTTCATCTGACAAAATCTCAAAAAATAAATCATCATCTCTTGAACTTTTGTTTATCGATCTTCATTTTTTTACTGCACGCGGGAATTCTTCGTACATTTATTTACAGTTTAAACACCATATTTAATCATTTTATCTTTTAATAAAAGGATGAAAGTAAAAAAAAAATGATCGAGTTTTGTATTTCCGCGAGCATGTTTGTTATTTTTATTCTGGCAATCTTACAATCCTTATTCTTATCTCAAATGCTGTTGAAATTGTCTTGATGCGGAGAAAAGAGGAAGATAAAGATGATAAAAATGCGTGTTTTATTCCCTTTTCCTCGACTGGCATTGTAAATAAAGCTTACCTAGGGATCAAATCCTCCAGAGGATCCCATACTCTCCTCCGTCGCGCTCACTTTTATAAATTCTCAATTTTATAACTCATGTTCGATTCATCCTCCTATAGACCTAAGAAAAACCTATTGTTATGTCACTCTCTTTTTAAAAGAAACTCATTTTTTTCGTTTTTACTCCATGCGCTCGTCAGAAGATATTTCTAAACAGATTGTCTCCAAGTTTATAATAAATAGTAGCTATTCAGTCACCTTCCGTCTATTCGTCAGTAATATTTTGGGTTGGCCAGAAAGGGAAAGGCAGAGATGGAAAAAAGGGGTGAACGTAATTTGCTATGCAATAACTTCTGAAGTGTATTGTAACATTATCGGATGTATGCACACGCTAAATATGTTTCTCTTAATTAGAGAATATAATCATTTAATATAATAATAAATAATAATGGTGTGGACCACGGCGAAGAGAATAATTTTGTATGAGATTATAAACTGTATGATTCATACGATTAAGTAGTAACCTTACACCATATTATCATTTAACATCGTATGAAGGGAGAAAGTTCAATTTAGGGAGAATTTATTTGCTGTGGCGTTGGTGATTTTACATCTCTTTCATTGATAACATTATTTGGGAGAAATTGATCGTTTCATTCGTTTGAAAATACGTCAATTATTTATTAATTAGAAACTAAATAGGAAAAAGAAAGGGTTGATGTGGTTCATTTAATGAAAATTTGCAAATATTCTTGCACCTCTTGTGTAACCTATGTTGTCACACGAATTTTGCGCGGAGATTTTAGTCAGTCTTTTGTTATTCAAATAAGGGAGGCAGGCGACAACTTTTTCCCGTAGTCCGTGGACCTCCGTTAAGCTATCTTGTGTGGTAATTTTCCTATTATGGCAGTTGAATCGGATACAACTAGTATTTTTGATAGCGTTTCCACTTTATCCACACCTAGTATGCAGACTTCCTTGTAGGCGTTGTTTCACTGAGAGAGTTTTACGTTTCGAGGGTTCAGAAATGCAATAGAAATTGATTTTCGGTAAAAATCAATGTCTCTGATTAATTAAGTAGAATAAAGTTCGTATGCGTGCAATCCTTTGTTGTATGGGGGACTAATAATGTATCATCGCTATGCAACTACTAGCAAAAATATCCTTAAATAATAATTCTCAAGTGTCTGTCTGTCCCTTTGTCACAGTACATTCACCACCGGCGGCATAAAGTTCAGAGGCATATTATATCACTATCGCAAATAGATTGAGGGAGAGATAATGGGAGGAAGATAGGAAAATACAAATAGAGAGATTGAGAAGAGTTTTAATTTAATTGTTTAGCCATGCCTAACCGTTATTTATGACGGGTATTTCCACTAGTTTTATTCAATACTAGCTGAAAGTACCCGGCGATGCCCGGGTTATGCCAGACCAAGGTCCGTGAAATACGGACCTTGTGCCAGACACGTAACCAAGTGACCAAGAGAAAGTCGCCTTTACACTGTAATCCATAAATCTTAAGAATTTGAACTTGTAAGAACATTCAAAATGGGATCGAATCTTTAATAAAGCATACTTACCTTCTAATTACAGCAAATGCCCCATATAATGCTGTGCGGTATTTGTGTCATTTACTAACCAAAGAAGCGTTTGTCTCTTTCTGGGGAAATGCTGGCGTCATAGAAAAACTTGTATAGATTAGGCGTTTTATTCACAACCACAAACTTATGTCGGGTGACTTCTATGGAGAGTATTATAAATATGCGTTAGTAAGCATTACAGATGTATAATATAAAGGTTTTACTTACTAAAAGGTAAGATTCCAGCATACACACGATGAATTGTCGTTATAAACGCTTCCCATACGCAGTCAACAGAATAATTATCCTTAACTATGTACGTTGCTATACATCATTAATTTCGATGATTAAACAACAGTTCGAAGCGAATAACGCTATTCTTTCACCTATTTGAAGGTTTAATTGGCATTAATTGAATCGGAGGCAACAATTACGGTCGCCTTGACAACGTCCGGAAAGAGTACGAAATATCCGTAAAATTTCGAAGTCAATTGCATATTTCTGAATTATTCGATCGTCTAACATGTAAACATCGCAAGAATAAGATAGTATAGAGTTTTAGCCGTCGAATAAAGCAAAAATGAAGAATATCGGTCCATATTTACATATTTTAACGTATAAAGGAAAAAACCTTACACTTTGGAAAATCAGAAATCCCGTGTAAACTTATGGGAAAATAAAATTGTCTCCTGATATCGAACCCGGATTTTGGAAATCCCAGGTACCCTATGTTACTCGTAGAGTCATATGAAGTCAATTTGCAAAGTTTAGTCCCGATAGCTCAAAGGGCGTGGGAATGTATAAGGAACACACGGACAGACATTCACTTTTATTATATAAGATAACACGCTTAGAGAAAAAAATCTTTTCCGTTTTTATTTAGTAGATAGCATTGCTGCAATCGTTTCGTTTTTCATATTCTGACCATTTTGAAGATCGTGTATTTTTCTCGTTTATTTTTTCGCGTTACTTTTCCTGTGAAACCCTCGAATCAACACACATACGTGCCAAATCAACGTAAAAGATTCAGAGAAAAATCTATTACTTCTGTTCAGAATCCCTTCCTCACTGTCTCTCCCTTCTTCCTTCCCATCATATTCACGCACTATGATCATCCGTCGAATAAGGAAAACCTGTGCTTTGGGGAGCTTTCAAGGGGAGAGGTTTCAGCACGCCATCAACCAACTGAAAATGCCGAAAAATTTCCATTTAGCCCCATTTCCGTCACCGTTTCCTCCAGTAACCCTCTGATTATCCTTTGCGTTCCACAGATGTTAGTTTTGCGTTTCCTTTTTGCCCAAACTCGGTCGATTAGAGGCTTTTCGGGGAATATATCTTTACGTTCCGCTTTTTATTGTATCAGTCATTTTCAACGTACTAAAGTCAAGAGGTTACCCGCAGTTGTAGAATTGCTTCATAAAGACCCTCTTACTTTCGAGTTTGAACGAAATTTAAGAAATATATTCCGATAAAAAAGCTTTTTTTCAAATAAATGCTAACGAGAAAAAAAATGTTATCCCAAGTTGCGATTTATTTTAGTTGAAAGTTGTGGAGAAGTTTGCTGTGCCTCACTTACGAGCAAAACATAATGTCTGAAAGTGTGTAGATTTATTATTCCGGCCTAAATCCTTTGCGCGGGAAAGATGGATAAGAACAGCAATTGCTATCCAAGTGTTACGAGTTGATGGGAAGAATTGCGAAACTCATCTTTTGTCTTTTCGTGTATAAATAAATGGTATTATTACTGTAAGTGTGTTTGTGTACTTAATCATTCCCTACGCAAAAATAATGTGGAAGTGGTAACTTACCCGTCACCTAGTATACAATCTACTGATTATTGTCAACGTTTCGTACTCCTCGTCGGCAAACAGGTAGTAAAGGCTGCATAACAGAAGTAACTACGCGTCCTCTGATGGTTTTGAGTGTTTACTCATCGTCCGTGTACATATTAGCTTTTCCTTTTGGTTCTCGTCTAATCGTATTTGCGAAAGAATGAAAGAAATTAATTTTGTGTGATGTCGGAATCCAGGGGTTAATTTATACCAGCGATGTACGGAAAGTGTAATGTCACACATCACACACACGCACGCACGCACACACACACACAAACACGCACGTAATATCTGAAATAATTCAGAATGTCATCGCAATATCCGAAGTTGATGTCATTTCATAAGCCCGCGCACAATTTACCAGGAATTTCCAATAAGTGATCTCCAGAAAAATTTAGTGAAAAAATAACGTTTTATAAACAAGATATAATCGCAAATATAATTTTCTCACGTTCGGCAATATAGACGCAGAAAATAATTTTATTACGTTCACTTGATGATATTTTCCCTCGAATTTCAATTTGTCCAAGCCTCTTGTTGTTAAAAACGCTTTCAACACTGTGTTTTCGCCGCCCGTAATATATTTCAAGCTTCAATTTTCCTTCATTCTTCCACAGCCCTTATATGGATCGGTGCGATTTTTACCTTCCGAACTTGGCCCAAAACCCTTCTCCTCATCCCTCTCAACCCTCGTTTCGCCTCGCGTGACTCCCGTTTTCAAAACATTTTCGGAACCCCCCCCCCCTCCCCCCCAGCAGTTGGCCTGCCATAATATCACGCCACCACTCAGTTCGAACCGCAAATGAGGCACCTTTTCTTCTTCTTCTTCTACCTCTCCCGTTCTCTCTCTCTCTCTCGTTCTCACAAAACCACCGTATTTCTCAACTTCTCGCCTTTTCCATGTACCTCAACCTTGCTCTCCTTCCTTCCTCTCCTCCTCTTATCCCTATTATAATATCCTCGCCTTTGTTTTTGTATTTTAAATATCTAACCGCACTCTTTACTTCTCTTTTTTTTCCCTACTTAAGCCTAAACCTTTGTCTCGAATCAAACAAACCTTTCTTTTTTTTTACTTGTCAGTCTGCCGTACGTCCAGTCGTTTCTCCTTCCGCCCCCCTTTTTTTTTAATTATTCCCTTCGTCTGGCCTCCTTTCTTTTTGTTTCTTTCACTTCTATAGTCGTCTTATATTCCGTTCCGTACTTAAATCTAAACCATCCTGCCCATTTCTCCGCCGTATAAATGTTCATCTCCCCTCCCCCTTTTTCCCCCCTCGCTGCCTGGGTCAACTCGGGGGTGGTTGTGGGGGGGGGGGGGGGGAGAATGTTTAAAAACTCGCGCGAGGGTGGTTGTTCTTAAACACGCCAATTATTTACGGGTTGCGTGCGTGTGCGCGTGATTCGTACCGCCTAATTCCATATCGTCCTCTGCACCCACCTTTTGCCACGAAGGAGGGCGAGATCTTGGGGAACGAAGGGAAGGATAAGTGTGTCGGGATTGGGTAAAAGATTTGGGTCTTGTTGCATTGGATTGCGAAAGTTGTGTTAATTTCCCCAGCATTATTCTTTTCTTTCATCGCCTTTTGTTTTCTTGGGGAATTTTTTAATCAGCAAAATCGCAATCCTTCACTGTTATTATAATGTTGTGATCTTATTAGGGACCTGCGAATCTACTGTTTTATCTCGAGTCGAATCGAGACGGATAATTCGATATCGAATCGAATCTAGAATCGAATTAGGCAGTGGATAGTATATAGCAGGGATCTGTGAAATCCACATATCTACAAATGGTCTAATCTGTAACTGAACTCTGTTTATATTTAGCGGGGAATGTGTTTTATTTATTTACTTCTAGAGGCCTCTTTATTTTCGCTTTTCATGTATTTATTATACACGCACATACTATATACGTTTTTTGTTGGTAGTCATTTTCAATGATCATCGATTCAGTATCTTTTACTTTATATTTTCTGTGATTCAACTAATTTTGGGTGTGTTTTTCGTATATATTTAAAGATGCATTGATTTTGTTTATTTTACGTGTTTATATACTTATCCTGTGTATTATTATGTGGAATATCTTCGCCCTTTTACGATGTTATCAAGAAAGGACCGAGTTATGTCACCGGAAGAAACAATAGATTGTCTTGATTGTATCACTTATGATGGTAGTTGATTTATTTCTTCTGATAGCAGTGATGAAAATGAATTCGTTGATGTGGGTAATACATCTGCACGATCTATTTCTGTGAATTCGGAATGCGACTCTGAAAGTGATTCAGATATTGACATAAATTCTAGGCTAAACATATATGCTTGACGAATATTTTTATTTTATATTTTTTTGTGAAAATATAAATAACTATTTTTTTTCTAAAATAAATTAATGCAGAATGTGTTAATAATGTCTAAACCCATCATCTATTCAATTAAATTGAGAATGAAATAAACATATTTTTTCATTGAAATTATATATATATATATATATATATATATATATATATATATATATATATATATATGTATGTGTGTTACTCCATGTTAAGTGGAAAAATAAAACTAATTTTAATGAAGTATACATTTATGAATAGGGATACAAAAATTTTAATTGATATGATGATATTTAGTTTCACAGTAATTTTTTAAGTAAGCTCTAAAACATTACCTCCAGGCCCGTAGACTTTTTCGCATGCACCTGGGAAATAAGCTTTCGACTCCAAGGGCTAGGATAGTAAATATTTATTCTTTTAAGTCCAGATCAGTATCTCTGCATTATGTTTGGAGAGGTTATGCCTTAAATCAGTTAATATTTGCCCACCTACTGAATTCACTCTCTCTGATGAACAATTACTGGCATGAACAGCGAGTAAATCACGTGCTGCTTTTTCCAACAATGGAAATGCCATATTGTTATCTTTCCAGTACAACAGTGGATCACAATCACGATCGATTTTTGGTTACCTGCAATAACCATCATTTCGCTCTGAAGTCTTATCATGGCTGAAGACTTGCTGCTTTTCGAAGTTTTCTTTTGTTGCATGGCATGCACTTTTTTCAACAGTGAATCCAGAAGACCTCTCCTGATTTCCAATTCAGGCTGTATACCTTCGGCACCAGAGCCAATAATTAATTGTTTTTCTTCATGTTCAATTTATTGGTCAATTCCTTTGTTTGAATCTGAAACAAATGCTTGTAGAAATTATATCACTGTTTTAGCTTGGGATTCAGTGAACAAGACGAGTTTGAGTCTTGGATCAACAAATGTTGCTGCGTAGTCCTTAGTGAGATCAAATCTGTTATTTAATTGGTCTATAAGCTCATCACGAAATAATTTTGCACCAGGCACCGGTCTTGCAATCAGCTCTTCTTTTAGAACAGAAATGCAAGGAGTAATAAGACTGATGCTGACATCTTTTTCAGCACTAAAGATTGCTGCTGCCTCTGCTGTTGGTGTGAGAAGTGGGAGAGAAATTTCTAGAACTTCCTTAAGTGATTGAGAATGTGGTTTAGGAGGAATTTTTGCACAGTTCCGTTTCCCGCTACATTACATAAGAGCAAGAGAGACTGCAACATCATTCCTGTGCATCCAATCAAATAGGTTATATTTGCTACTGAAGCGTGTGATGACATCAAGTGGAGGTTTTGTTTCGTCTAATTCTTGATCAACCTGATGTTTTGTTAATATACTCTGATCAACTGTTGAAGAATGAAAAACCGCTGCAATTCGATGCACATGGCTGAGGAGATTATTTATTGCTTCCTTGAGCACCCAAGGCTGCAGAAGGTGAGCAGCACAATCTTGCCATTGAATACCAAGATGTCGATCAGTGCAAGGCGTTGTGTTTGTTGTGTCAGTATTAGCAAACAAGTTAGGAAAGTGTACAACGTATCACAAATGGGCGCGTTTCGTGCAATGGAGTATTAGAAAGCAATTATATACCTGTACGTAAGGGAAATAGCATTTTAAAGTTCTTTTCTTCATCATAAATAATCCATTTTCTTCCTAGTTAATAATATTACATGCACACTTAGGGAAATTAAACGTTTGTTTGGGAGATTGTTTATGTTAGCAACAATGAAGTAACCATGCAAGAAATTTTCTAATTTCAACTCGATTTAAGACATTCTTGTTTGATTTTCTCGATAACGGTTACTCCTACGATAAAAATGTGTGGGGAAGGAAATACTCTAACTTACCAGTTCTACAAATTTTATTTGAAAAATATTTTGATTTGAGGAATACTTTATAAGATATGACGAAAATTTAATTTTTTGTCCCCAGTAAAGTGGTACCGCTGATTGGCGTACGTGATTCATTTCTGCGATTTTCTTATTATATTTGATTGAAAGTCCTTAATATCAAATTTCATGAAAATCCGTTTGGTAGAAGCCGAGAACGAACATGCGGACGGACGGACCGACCGACGATAATAGGCGCTCACGCTGTAAGCGAAACGCGCCTAAAAATATTGTAGACAGCTCGATGCTTAACTTATCCAACTGATCTCGAACGATTTCTTCAGTCGCAGAAGCTGTGTGAGCAGCATTTAAATTCTCAAGATTTATTACTGAAAAGCATCGAGATTGCAGTGTCCAATTTGATTCGGATATGTAGTGTATTGTGAGAATCAAGTAATTGGTTTTGTTGTCAGCCTTTCAATTATCAAATGTTATGGAAGGTCCGTCATTTCTAATTTCAGAGACTTTTGTAATTTCTCGTACAAAATATTTTTGCGGTGCTGACGTGAAAGTGTGGTTGGATGCGGAGAGGAGTAGCTGCCACTTGTTAACACCGATTATAATTTTTTTAATGGAAATCCAGCGGCCGCCTCGAACGGTCTCCCGTCTGCAGCAATAAAATGCAACACTGCTGCGTCATATTTTTCCTTTGTTGCAGAATCAATGGGTTTTCCATATAATGTGCGATAGATAATTGTTTTTTTTTATTGATAAGTTCATATTCTTCTAAAGGTCGCTTCGTCGCTTGATTTGGTCCATCTTTTTCTTTAGCTTCTCTGTATACAGACGGGTGTTTTCGTGGGAAATTGTTCCACTAGATTGAAGTGAAAGTTTTTGCGGACACAGTTTGCATACAAACGATTTCTTTTTTTTCGAAATACGTTCGTATAGTTTTACATATTGAAGGGTCTAAAAACGAAAGAAAAATATTTGTTATAAATAATCTCTTAGGACAGGATGTTTATTTGAATATTCACTGATTTCCACACTTATAAAATTGTTCAAAACTGTCATTTATATCGCAATGATTGAGCCATAATACGAAATTTGGTTTACAAAATAGATCGCTCAAAATGTCGTGCACGTGATATGTTAGGGAAGGTCAGAAAGTTGACGCAATCACTGGCACTTACCGTAATCAATTTAAAATGTGCATATATTTGATGAAAACGTGCGATAATTTATAATTAAAACTCGCTTGTTACTTCCAATATGTTGTATTTCCAATCTAAGGAAAACCAATGACTGAAAGACGCTATATAATGAACCTGCGAATGGAGAATGCTTTACTGCCGTCGAATGCTGAATTAAAGAATTTCATATTTTCACTGCCGTGTGACAGAGACCAGGACAATGAAAAAATGTTTTTCTTAGAAATCAAAATATCGTGGAAAGATACATTTTCGCCAGAACAGGATGCAAGAGAGGAAAGTAATTACCAGGAGAATCTGTTGTGAAAGATATGAGAAATTTAAAGAACAGTAACTTCTTGAGAATTTTCGAGCAATCTGATTTTGAGAATTAACGCTGTAATCACAATCCGGAACTAAAATGAGATACGCTGTTCGACTTCGTCTCGGATCGATCTTCTTAATTCGAAACGAATCGAATCACTAATCCTGATTCGAAATCGAATCGAATGTCGGAAGCTTCGCAAGGTCCCTAATTCTTATAGCCCAGATGTGAAATAATTGTCAAACTGAACGATTTTTAGCCATATTAACCTTTTCGTAAATCACATAACCGACCGATTGCGTTGAATTTAGAATTTCTTTTGCTCGTATTTTATAGGTATTCGAAGATGTAGTAAGTATAGAATTTTAAAATTTTCGATCTCGTTACACACTTCAAAAATTCTACTCGAAAGTTTCCCTCATTTCTGTTTCAATCCAAAATGGAAAGGAAGCACGCTTGGAATGTAATCAGTTCTGTTATAATTATAATTATATTATATATATATATATATATATATATATATATATGGATCTAACTACCCATTCTTAGATTATTGAAAGTATTTACACGAAGATCGCTCGCGCTTCACCAATATTCGTAGTTGCTTGTTAGATTTAAAACTGATTTTGTAGATAGTAATGGACGCGATGCAAAATCCGTTCCCCACACTTTACTGTATTTTATTTTGAAAATTCACCCTCAGTCCCCCACGCAAGCATAATAGCTGAGTTTCGCCCTTTACTTCTCATATACTACTTCCGTTAAAAATTTCAATCCCCACAAAAGCAAAATATATTAGTTTTGCCATTTACTTCTCAGAAGAGTGACTACCTCCGAAAAAATTATATTAGACACACACACACACACTTGTTTTCTATTTGTTTCTGTTGATAATTATTCAATCGTTCCAATACAAAAGGATGATGAATTATTAAAGCTAGATTTTAATAGGATTCATCATACAAAGCTTCAAAGTATTATTAAAAATAGCCTTATCTATTAAAGGCAATCCAGTCGGAGATTTTAATAAATACCATGAATAAAATAGAATTTCTCCTCTACGTAACTCCGAAAAGCGACAAATCTGCTTTTGACAAACAAAGTTCGTGGATTTTACCCTTGGGGAAACCGTTTTAGCTCATGAATAATAAATTTAAATGCGATCACGAGCTTCAGAAGAGATCCGATTCCGGGGGTAAATAATAATTTATATAAAAATATTTTATATTCTTTTTTTTTTGTTCAGACTGCCCGTCAATACGTATTTTATTTCAGGCGACTCAGAGATTTTTTTAGTATTTATATTCCGCATCCATGTCGTCCTCCAAATGACCACATTTCTATTTATATATTCCCATATTTCGTTTTAAATTCGTATTTTTATTCTTCCATATGGTATTTTTGGAATGTTTTTCCCTTTTGACTCTTCTACTGTCTCTATTCTGTTCTTACATTCTTTTTCATCCGATCATTGCCATCTTGTTTTTTAACCCTCAATTTTTTCTCATCTGTCGAATACCTTCTTTTATTTTTTTCTCCATCACAGCCTTCCCCCGTTTTTTTCAATAGTTATTCTTTTTTGCCCTTTAAATCTCTCCATTTTTTTGTGCGTTTGAAAAGTTGTACTTGTTTCCGGCATGTCCGTGGATACGTCCGTTTGGCTGTGTAGAGCAGTGGTGCCAACCTTATCTACATGGCGGACCGCGTTGGAAGTTGCCAATTCTTCAGCGGGTCGGAATAGAGTTTAAACTGGGAGTTACTTAAATATTCTTGAGTTACAATCGAGTATAGATAAGCCTTTTGTTGTTAACGTTTCAATATTGAAAGTTTCATTGTGAAAATTTTCATAAATATATGATTTTGTGCGTTAAATTTTTCGTATTGCTTTTTCATCATCGCCGGCCTCACAGTAATCCTTCGTTGGCCGTAGGTTAGACACCCTTGCCAAGCAAGTGAAGCTGATTTTTCAGGGTCTGTCCGAAAAAAGGGTCAGGGTCACAGGTAAATACACTTACCAAAGGTCGAAAAGTCTGACAATACCTAAGGGGCCGAAAATTTGGGCGACATTTAGTATTTCGATCCAAGATCTATCAATACACCAAAATATCGTTTTTTACGGATTTGGTTGGGACCGGTTCCATTCCTTATGAAAGGATTTTTATAAAAACCGATATTAGTTTATGTACCCATAGAATTATTCGAATATGTGAAAAATCTTGGTTAGTAATGTGTTTAATTTTGGTGACATATTGTATGAGAACAGTACGTAAAACAGCATAACATTGTTGCATAAATATTTTAACTTAAAGGTGCGTACATTACGTTTAGACACCAGTGGCCGTCAGCTGAGTCGTGGGATTTCGTGTGACGTCACCATTAAAACATTACGTTCTGCAGATCTGGATTAATTAATCGGTTTCCTTAAACATTCCCGTTTCATACCTGTTACTTTTTTGAACTCGTTTCCCATTTTAAAAAAAACGTCATTATTTTCTCCTCGAAACTAGAGGGAGCCAAATTCAAATTCTGCCGCTTTATATTTTTAATTCCGTAAAAGAGCTACATTTATCTATTTCTCTTTTTATGTCAATCCATTGCCCTTTACAATTTTTTCTACCTTTCTCTTCCACTCAACCTTCTACCCTCTCACACGGTATCCTACTCCCATCCCCGCTACATTTCATTCCAGCTTTTTGATAGGCGCATTCCCCTTTAAAAAGAGGAAAAATGAGACGCAGATATAAAGAGATATAAGGGGGGAAAAGAGCAGAACAGCTAAAAGAAAAAGTACTTAAAAAAAATATATCATAGCGTCAAGTTTTCTAGAAAAAGATGCATCGTTAAAAATCAAAAAAAAGTAAAATAAAACATTTTTGGCTTTTGTATTATTATTATTGTCATTAACCAAATCCTACCTTCTTGCGTGTTTTGTCTTAATGATATTATTATTACGTTTCTATTTCCTCTTATTCCATCTCCATCTCGCGCATTATTTCAAGTGATATCCTCCTAGGAATTTTCTTTTTCCTTCTCACTCTCTTAAATTAGAACAAAATTGATGAAAAAATAACTGAGACAAGAGAAAATTTGGATTTCTTAGTCAGTGATCTGTTTAATTGATAATTTTTTATTCTTAGACAATTTCTATATATTCTATATCTTTGTGTATTTTCCCAAGGAACTTGTAAAGGTTGATTTTTGCATGCTTCGTATGAATTGTGTCATTTAGCGGAATGCAAGACTATATACAGTGAGACCCCGACTTACACGGGTCCGAGTTACACGGATCCATAGATACACGGATACATGACAACTTATCAGCGCGCTCGATTTTTAGTTCAACTGCCACTCAATAGATGGCGTTACTAGTACAGTAATCCCTCGGTATACGAGCAATCGGATTACGAGTTTTCGCTTGTACGAGATGCACAAATTAATACCTGTTTTTCAATTTACGAGCCAATTTTCGCTTATACGATTTCCTTCCTCTCGCAAACCGATCTTTTTTTCCGGCACCTATTTTCGGCTTTCGTCGGTTCCCGAATCTTCTCGAATGCGCAGAACGTCACGGCATCCCAACTTTAATGACGTAACTGCTGTTTATAAAATTTATAACATGGGATGTATTGGGAAATTAATTTTCGTTTTACGAGTTTTCGCCTTACGAGCAGTTTTCGAGGAACAAATTAAGCTCGTAAACCGAGGGATTACTGTACGTTGACGCACAGCTGACTGCGTCGCTTTCGCCGTTTAGATTAGCTATCCCGTGGGTGCAAGTTGTCTCTCGTTACTGTACTGCTCTTCATAAACAAACTGTAAACCCTCATCACCTAAGCGCTACTTTTTAGCTTTAACTATCCATTAAAACGAACGTATATGTCAAAAAATATATCGTATTTAAGCATTGTTGGACTTAAACGGTTTTCAACTTACACGGCGACCTTCGAATTAACCGTGTAACTTGGGGACTTACTGTACCGCGTTGGATTTTTTCGCATAAGTGACAGTTTTTCTCCAAATATTCACTTTCGTCGTATTCGTCTAAGTATGCGTGATAGTTATTCGGTATAACACGTGTTATTTCCTATCCGTAAGCCCGTGTGAACGCGTAGGCGTGTTCCGTATTGAATGCGCGTCACCGTGCCTTCTCCTGCGTTTGTATGATGTGCTTAGTGTGTCGGTGCGTGCTTGCTTGCATTCATTCCCGCGCTTGCGTGATAATGTAATTTTTGGTGCGTGCTTTCCGAGATGAGGGGCGAGCTTAGTACGGGATAAATCCGTGATATTTGGGGGCACGGGTGAGTAAATATATGGTTATATGGCAAAAAGGGAAGATGAAGATAGACTGCTTTAATTAAAGAATACTTAGGGGATGCGTATAGTGCGTACGATATAGAAATTTTTTAACTCGCCTCTCTCCCCCCTCCTTTTTCCCCTTCCATTTTCATCCCTTGCCCCCCCCCTCCTTCCCCCCCTCCTTCCCCCCTTCCAGTCTTCTCTTCCTCCGCTGCCGGCCTTGGTAGAACGGTATCTGTCACGGAATACTAAGGTCGCGGGTTCGAATCCCGCCGAGCGTTGGCTTGGATGTATGTGCTCGTCGTAATGGGTTGTAATTAAGAATGGGCTATATTGTCTAAATATCGCTCTTGAAAATAGTCTCTTTCTTCACTATCTCCCCTTTCTCTCTCCCTTCCCTTCTATTTCCCTCTCCCTTCCCATCTCTTTCTCTCTCCTCTTCCTCCCATCTCTTCCTCTCCCTCATTTCCCTCTCCCATCCTTATCCACCCCCTCCACTCCCTCTCCTCTCTCCTTACCCTCCCCCTCCCCTATTTCCCTCCCTCCATTCTCCTCCACCTCAATTCCACTCACTCCTCCCCTCCCCTCCCTTCCCTCTCTCGTTCCCCCTCCACTCCCTCCCCTCTCTCCTCCCCCTCCACTCCCTCCCCTCTCTCCTCCCCCTCCACTACCTCCCCTCTCTCCTCCTCCTCCATTCCCTCCCCTCTCTCTTCTCCCTCCACTCCCTCCCCTCTCTCTTCTCCCTCCACTCCCTTCCCTCTCTCCTTCCCCTCTAATCCCTTCCCTCTCTCTTCCCCTCCATTCCCTCCCCTCTCTATTCCCCCTCCACTCCCTTCCCTCTCTCCTTCCCCTCCATTCCTTCCCCTCTCTATTCCTCCACTCCCTCCCCTCTCTCTTCCCCCTCCACTCCCTCCCCCTTCACTCCCTTTCCTCTCTCCTTCCCCTCTAATCCCTTCTCTCTCTCCTTCCCCTCCACTCCCTCTCCTCTCTCCTTCCCCTCCTCCCCCTCCACTATCCCACTTTTTCATCATCTTCCCCTCTTCACTTCCTTTCCTCCTGTCTCCTGTTCCCTCCCTCCCTTTCTCTCCTCTTTGCTCTCTCTCCTCTCTCCTCCACTCCCTCTCCTCTTTATCCCTCTCCAACCTCTCCCATCCATCCATCTCTCGCCCCCCCCCCCCTCCCCCTTCTCTCTTTATCTCTGTGCTAAATTTAGGTGAAAAGGGTCGGTTATGGTTGAACAGTCATAAAGGATGGGTCGAAGGTACGGATTTCTGAGGGATGAAACAACGCGATGGAGGAGCGTTTTTGTAGTATCGATTGAGAAAACAGGTAGGTATAGGCATTGATGAAGAGAGAGTAGAGTTCGGAGTGTGAAAGAGAGAAAGTCGGTTGACAGGAGGACATCGGGGGGAGGGGGGAGGAAAAGATTCGTTTTTGAAGAAATAAATGGAGAAACGCGATCGTGCTTATTTTGAAAGCATTGGGAGAAGGAAAAAAACACACGAAACGAACGGGTGAAATGTTTTGGAGGTAAAAAGAGCTGTGACATCTAGAGGCGAGGTTGAGTGAGAACTGAATACAGAGGACAGCTCGCTTTCGGGAAACGATCTCCTGGGGGATATTATTCTCTTTTGTAGGGTTTTAAAATGACTCGGAATATTAAAGGTAGAGGATGAAGGAATGAAATTCTAGTAAATTTCACTTTTTCGTCAGAAATTATGGTTTCTTATTTGGAGTGACAAATGCTCGTATGAGTTAAATGACCAATATACGTGTGTTGATAAATATGCCAGGGGAAAAATATTTTCGATTTATCTCATAAATGTTTTAGAGTGTATTTGTGTATGTTCTTTATACGTTTTTACACCGTTGAAGATATCGAATTCAAAAGTTTCATGGGCCACCCTATGGACCAAAGGAAGAACTTGGTCTAGGTTAGCAGACCGTGGAGTCTCTAATACCCCATGGGGGCAACAAAATACTATTTCCATAAGATTTCATGGGAAATGGTGTGGAGAAACCCCAAAGTGCCATGCAGCCCTTCACTGATGTGGATATAAATATACCTAAATATTAACTTACGATCGCATAAAATGGCTCATTTTACGCATGAAAGACTGAATATTTTAATTCTGTTCATGTTTTGTCCTATTACTTGCTAAATCGCTCGGAATTTTCCTTTAAGCGCAAAATTTATCGGTTTAGATGACCATTATCCAGGCGGCAACAAAGCTAATTTTCTTAATTGTTGTCCTCTTCAAAGGGAGATAGACACGTAAAGATTAATGCAAGGAAAATCCACGCTGTGGCGCGCCGTAGAGGAAGAATATCTAACTCCAAGATAAAGGGTACATATATTAACCAGTTTAGGCTACTTGGTCGAATACACCCGTGTAGTTAAACAAGCGAGCTAGAGGGAAAATATTTTCGATTTTTGTCTTATTATTCGATCCGATTATTCATAATTGTCAAAATTACAATAATTTTCTTCATTTGCCAATTTATGGAAAATGATTGCATTCTTCCAAAAACCGTTGGTTGCAAGAAAAAAATTTCAAATAAACCAATTTTTAAAGTTTATTCTTAACTACAAGTATTATCGACAGAAAAGTACCGAAAATATTATTTTGGAATGGAATCTTATTCACAGTATAAATTTAAAAGATATTACAATTATTTCTCTCTCCCATTAAAAATTATCGTTGATTAATTTTTCAATGGTAATAAATATACAGTTAATACCTTTTCGTATTGAAGTAGTTGGCACCATGTAACGGACTACTTTCAAACTATATTACTTTCGTAACTACTGACGCAGCGAGATACGTAGTGTGCATTTTTAAAGGACGCAATTCCTTCGGCTTAACAGAGACATTTTTGTGTAAATGCATACGTCCTTTTCTCGCGTCTTCTACGAAAAAGGAACTACGTCTTTTGTGAAAAAAAAAAGCTTCTCGCTGAGGGTCTTTTGTGCGCTTCCGTGACGAGAGACGCACCTGACGATAGAGAAGTTCTCGATCACCGTCTGGAATCTTTCTTTCTTTCTTATCCGTTCACGTACCTCCGGCAGCACTTCAAGAACCGTCTTTATCTCGCCTCTCGATGCGAAATTCCGCTTCCTTCTTCCGCCATTTCCCAGCTGACATCAGTACTTGAGGATTCCTGCATCTCTCTCTCTCTATCTCTCCTTTACTTTTCTCCATTACTTTTCTCCATTAGTATTCTAGTGTGACTTACCATTCCAAATGCGACTTCTTCCACCTTTAATTTTTTATTTAAAAAAAAAAATAAGTGATGCTCTTTTGTCGCTTATGAGAGATAGGTTTATTTTGCTGCTATGCAACTATGCTCCAGAAAACGCTATTAGTCATAACCAAACCCGGTCAGGAGCGATTAAAAATAGGCAAGTACGTTTATTAGCAGATTTCTCTTTGATTCTTCGAATTACGAGATTTACTAAACGGAAGCGAAGGTGGCGGCGGCGTCTGCAGCTTTTTTAAACGAACGAAGCGATTTAAGCCGGAAGGAAAAGAAAATTGACGATCAATTGGTTCGGAATCGAAGCTGAAATCATAACGCGGCGGAGAAGAATTTTTTCTTCGTTAAATTGCTGTCGAAGCTTAGAAACACACAGAGACACATACACACACTTGTACAGGAAAACAAATATAGGTAAAGGTGAGTCAGCGGATGGTGCGACCTAAGCAGCTGAGTCGTGTTTCATTTTCCTATTATTGTCTCAATCGGGTAGGAAAAGAGAGGAATCACGGTTCGGTACTTTTTCCATTGTACTTATATATTCAGTATAGGTTCCGCTTTTTAAACTGAATTACATCGGTGAATCTTTTAACAAAATCAAACTTCGTCTTTTTTTGTAGTAAATTTCAAAAAACTAAATAAACGCAAGCTAGAAAACGTACTTTATATGCAAAAACAAATTCTGCCGTTCGGTTTAGGCGGGTTGACCACAGTAATATTTACTTGCTACTAATTTTTACTTAATAATTTGCTCCTCTCATTAGCGTGGCACTATGTAATTTCGATATAAATGTGCATTTTTTTGTTTAACCCGGAATTCATAGTATTATTTGAAATAGGTCGCAATTCACAATATCATATCACGGGAATTAATCCGAGTTCTATGAAAATTAGGCACTTTTAATAAAATCTAAACTGGGTTTATTATTTGCCCAATCCTTTCGTACCGAATTATAATGCCATTTTTCTCAGATATCGAATTAACGTATTCATTTTTTTCCATCTTTTCAAAATTACAAAAATATATTGATCCAAGGCATTATTAAATTACCACTCTTCTCGACAATTAATAAATCCTTTTAAATTTTAAAAAGAAGTATTTTATTACGACTTATTATCAAGCGATTTTTCTCATGCGGTTAAAAAAAATGAAAAGAGTTAGCATGAAAATATTACTGGCCTAATAAATTGCAGCTGACCCCTAACGGTCGCAACCGTGTCGCAATTTCTGCTTACGTCCGTTTAATTTCGTTGCAAAGTTCCTTAACTCGTAAATCTCGCACGGAATGCCCTCTTTGCGCTCTCCGAGACAGCACGAATTAATCGCACATTGTGAATGCTCCCCATTTTTTTTATGGAATTTCCATCACGAGCTTTGATTCTCTGATTAATAGTAGGTACATCGGAAGTAAATCTACTCACGTTAAAATTTTGGACGTAAAATATTTTTAATGAGTTAAGCTCCTCTAATTATGTTGTATATTCACTGTAAGTATCAATTCAAGTTTTATTTATTCTGTTTCAAACATAGTTGACGTGGAAACCTCATTTTTTTTTCTACGTTTTCTTGAAATAATAACTTCGATGAACGTTGAGCATTATTATAGAATTTATTTAAGAAACCTTCATGGGGTAGAACTCCATATTAGTAAATATGAAGGAAATAAACTTGGTAAAGTTTCACTTTATTGGGATTTTGCGTAATGTTCATAACCGTTTTGTTACCTTATGACCACAACATTAAACCATTTTTATGCATCGAGCAAAATTCCAATAAGGTGGAATTTTACTACGTATATTTTCCTTCACATTTTTGATTAACAATAAGATCTATAGTTAAAATAGATCGAAATCTCCATGCCGAAAAAAGGTACATTCTCATTGGTAGAAGGCATTATTCATAATGAGACAGTTATTAATGTGATAGAAGTCATATTAAAATCATTTAAGCTATGTAACTTCCGTCCTAAGTTGATTGCTCTCACACAAGGGCGACCAACTGAACAAGACTTTTTTTTTTAACAATAACGGAGCATCGATTGAAATTGAAGAAGTGATTCTAAGCTTACAAAAGAAGCATTTTTTTTAAAGGGGAAGGAAGTAGCGCACAAGATGGAAACTCGAGTAATTAAGGCCGTGCGTGGTTGTATCACGTTACGAGGCGTGAAAGCGGCGAGGCTTTGGATGTACGCACGACACGAGCGCGTGCCCAACTGCTTTTGCGTGCATTAATGTCGTGTTAAAGGCGGCGTATCGCAAGCTCCGAAGCACTTTATTCGAAGCGAGACCCGCTTTATCCTTCTCAGGCGATGGCGGTGGACTTTGAGTTACGATTTCCGCGCTCCGTAGAGCACCAGAAGCCTGATCTTGCGAAGTATACGTACTACGGACGGCCAAACTCTTTGAGGGCGTTTTGATGCATTGCATTGTTAACGCCAGACGAGTTCAATTTTACTAAAATCTTGTCTTTTTTTTTTAAATCGATGCCTTAAGTGGTGGTAGTATACTATAAAAGCCTAGTTTTTATTGGTTAATCGTATTTCATTTCGAAAAATATTATGCCGTGTTTCGCTATACTATTCAAGAGTTTTAACATCGAAAATTATTTCCGTATTATGGTGTTCCAGATATAGGCCTCTTCAGTGAATTATAAGAGATATTTTCTTGCATTGCTTCTCCTTTCATCAACCAAACTAGGGAATTAAATTTTACGTAAATTTCTTCACTAAATGTGATCTTCAGTGTCGTTTTCACTTTCGGAACTTAATAATATTTTTATTATTATTATGCTTAGAATAGGTAGCACATATATTGTTCCATCAGACTTACAGTCTGTCGACAGAACAATATACAACAAGAAAAGATATTACAAGTCAAAAAAATATATAATTACAATTTTAATAATAAATTAATAATGTATTTTAATCCCGCCAACACTTCATGCAAAACATTTTAAATATGTAGTTGCTGAATACATTAAAAAATCGAGCAAAATTTAGCTCTTTTAAGTTTAAACGCGCTTAATAATACGCCTAATTTCCCGCTTCTTCTTTTCCTCCTTTTCATCTTTTTCCTCTCAACTCTCTTTTCTTCCCCTCTCGTCAGAATCGCCTCGCCGTTTCCCCTCATAAACTCTCCCTTCCCCTTTTTTCCCTTCCACCCCCTCCCTCCACCTTCAACTTCTCGCTTACACGGCTTCCTCCGACCTCACCCTCTGCCCTCTCCACACACACACACACACCTCTCTCCCACTCCTCTTACACCGCATAACATTCTCTCATTGCCTCGACCCTTGTCTGTTGGAGTTTGAAATTGCGAGTAACCGAAGTTTTCGAATGACTCAACTTTTGCTCCCTTGCACCCGATGTTCCTTTTCTCTCTCTCTCCCTCCCCGTTTCTCCCTCCTCCCACTGTATATTCTTCTTCAACCTCTCATCTTCTCCCTCCTACTTCTCTTCCCATCCGCTGCGCGCCACTTATCCGCACGCTTAGAGGTCGCTTTTGTAGTCTCGCATTGGGATGGGGACCAGAAAAAAAAATGAGCTCGGATAAAAAATAATAAAGGGGCTAGTAGTAGAGTGGTCGGGAAAGGATGGTCGTCGCCATCCCCCCTCCCCCCCCCTCCTCCCTCCCATCCCCCTAATCCACGCATTTCAATTTTCGGCGAGAAGTTTTAGGAGGGTGGGTGGGTGTGCTTGGGGGACCGTTTTGCTAGTTGAAACCTCGAGGATAAAATATGTTCAAATCTTTGGCGAGTTACCTTGCATATTTTTTTTTGTAATCGCAAAATATGTTTGTGAAAGGAGAACAAGTTCTTCCGCATAAAAGCCGGAAAAATGCGTCGTTTCCGGTCTTTTCGTTGCTTTCTCGTTCTAAAGATGAAAAATATGTTTTTCGCGGAGTGTGAATAAGTAGCAGAAAACTTATTAAAGTTAAGAATTTAACTTCCCGGCCAGGACTGCCTATAAAAAAATACCGGAACGTTTGGTTGTGTTTACTGAACGCTAGGAGCGTGCGAGAGCACGCGAACGTCTCGATTGCTGCACTAGGAAGGTTCTACGCGAAATTATTTTCCTAGCACTGTCCATTTAAAGCAATATTTTACATAAATTAAAATTTGAATATTAAAGTCATGTGAAAGTATAACCCGAATTTTAAAGCAGATAATTATAGCATGAATTTG
This sequence comes from Uropetala carovei, assembly GCA_036926305.1. Taxonomy (NCBI): domain Eukaryota; kingdom Metazoa; phylum Arthropoda; class Insecta; order Odonata; family Petaluridae; genus Uropetala; species Uropetala carovei. The sequence continues at coordinate 137,841 of JAXCHB010000244.1, read as the reverse complement.
TTTTTACAGTCTCAAGAAACATGAACTATTTTCAACATATATATTTCTTTATATTATTTCATAGAGTTTATAACAAATTAGTTTAAAAATTTGTTTCCTAACGTGTTTCCTAACGTGATTCTTCACAAAATTGTTGTGCTGGTGAAAAACTCATTTCAAACGATTAATGAAATTCATTTTTGAAATTGTTTCATTTATAATGAAGGCAGTTAAAGTGAAATCGGAGGCTTAGTGCAAGCTTTTGATGCGATGAGGGGCACCTACTTTTAAAACATATTTTCAAGGTCATCCGAGTGAACGTTAGCGAAAGTAATGAGGTTACTCCATCATAAAATATTATATTAAATAGAATTTGAAAACGTTCTACCGTAAATGATTCCTTCAATAAACGTCCCTTTTAAGTAAATTATAAGCGAAGGAAGTTTTTTTACGTGTTTATTCTAGGTGCTCGTTCGATTATTCACATATTAAATTCAGGTTAATAAACAAATCATATTAATATCCTCGGTATTTATGAGGGAAATTAGTCATAATTTTCCTTGTTGAGCAGCGTAAATATATTAACGTTTATATGGTATCTTGTATCTTTAAAATTTTATCTAGCAAAAATCTTGCAACTAGAAAAAATGTAGATCGTCTCATTTAAAGACATTTAAAGGGTTATGCATTTTTTAAAAATTAAGACGGACGAGATTAATATTACAGTAGAATGCTCATGAGAGCGCGGTTATAATGAAAAAGGGGAGAAGCGCCAATTTAAAACGGCGAATGGCCCGAAACCGCTGAAAATTAAATCGAGAGAGAAATAAAGATGAGCAGGATGCGGCATCAGTGGTGCAGTTGCGGTATTTGCAAAGAACCGAAGGATACGCGGAGACGAACTTGATTAAAATTGAGGTTTGGGTTTGAGAGAGAGGAGTAGTGAAACAAGTGCGGATAATTTTGGAACAAAGAAAGTCTACGGAGGAACGTTAGAAATGGGATAAAAGGGAAGGAGGAATTTATAATGGAGTTTAGCTATGCCGAATGCGAAATGGAAATTGAGACAGGAAAAGTGTTGAAAAACGGTATAGCGACTTTTAAATAGATATATATAAAGTAATTTGCCGTTGAGGTATTTAGAAAAGTCGGTAATGGAGAATCAAATAAATGGTCGACGAAGTGATGCGAAGCGTTTATCCCATTTGGTTAATAGTTCATTCAGAAGTAAGAAAAAATGAAACTAATGGGAATACTACGCGAGGAAGTCAAATGAAGTAACGGCAAGGGTAAAAATTTTAAAAATATTTATTTAGCCTGAATAAGTGATAAGACGTCTTTCGTCCCGTCCTTCGTTACTAGTAAAGCACTCCAACTCCATCATCAAAAGACTCTGCAAATACATTTGCCTGATGGGTTATGCACCGTCATATTTTAAATATTTTTTTTTTAAATGGTAAAGCCTCTTTATAACCTCTACGTATAAAAATAGTACAGGGCGCTGACAAAGATAAGCGTGAAATAGCAGTATCGTTGATTGCCAAACTATTCTCAATATACGTACACCTCTTTCGTACCCGATTTTTACCCTTTCATTACCCTATTCACTCATCTGCCAACCTTCGTTCCTTTCGTACGGTTCCTCGGCTTTTTCTTCCTCTCTAATGCAATTCAACGTCTTTCTCTTTTTAAAAGACGAAAAATACATTTTGGAGAATACTTAAGCCGGAAGAAAAATGTGGTTGGTAAGGGCCAATTAGGATCCTGTGAATTAGATTTCAAGTCCTCAAGCTTTTTATTTTAGAGCGGTCATGACCTTCCTGTGCTTACGCAGAGCAGCTGAATGGCTAATCCTAGCGTGCGTTCTTAGGTCAATTTGAGACGATGCAAAAACATGCTAATCTCGGAGGACTTAGAGATGAGATGTGTGTATTATCCTTTCAGTTAATTGGGAATATTTGTTGCTAAAAGATTTAATTGCCCTATTGACGCTCGTTCTGAATTTAGTTACATTGATGAGCATACGATACTGCAAAAAACTCTGCATTTTTTATCTCTGGCGTTAAAACTCCATAACAAACGTAGTGTGTAGAAATTTATCGTTTACTTGACCTGAGTGCTATGAAAAGACTTTTTTTGCTTAATTTTACTCTGTGGCCAATAAAAGAAGATTTGTTACATCCATTTAATTGGATAGAAAACTTCATTTTCGTGCTTAAATGAGTACCGCGATGCATAAAAACTAAAAGAAAAACAGCAAATGAGTCTCGTTAAGTCTTTGATTTTTGATTAACTTATATGTAAATATTACAGCATATATATCTGTTTAAATATCGTAACTTGTCGCCATAGAAATTCCGTTGCTGTTCTAGGAGCTTTATATATATATATATATATATATATATATATATATATATATATATATATATATATATATATATATATACACATACACATACATACATATACGCACACACACACCCTCTTTAACGAGATTGTTTATCGTAGTGGAGGTTTCAGAAAACGAAAAACTGAAATTTTGCGAAAAATAAAATTTCTTTCATCTTTGGATTTTTTTTCGCTCTTCCCATGTTGGAAAATTGTTGTAATGCAGTTTTTGCCCTGCATTTCCAATCTCAAGTTTTTCGTATCTCCTATATTTTTAGGTCAGACTTTTAGCTTGATTACTCCTCGCTTCAATCTTCCTCCTAACCCATTTCTCTAGTCCTGTGATTATTTATCCGTCAAGAGTCTTTCATTTAGGGAATCCTTAACAAAAAAATGTCGAAATTCTCTTCATATCTCGTTAAGAGTGCACGGCAATTCCTTATAGCCTTTTCTGTCTTACGTTTTACAATATTTCTCATTCAATTAATCATGTAGGTAGGCAGTTTTTGGCGGTGTCGTATTTTAGCCAATATTTCATTATTTAATTCTTATTTATGAATTATTTTCCAATTTCCATCCTGCTCCAAGTTTTTTTGTTGTTTTTATTTTATTGTACGACATTTTCACTCTTTATAATCTTTGCTTCAAAGCTACTTGTGTATCGTCATTTTTTTAAACTTATTAGGATATTAACGTAAATACAACGAAAAGTAATTGAATAAATATATGTGGACCTCGAAAGGTACATCTCATTTATATTATAGTATTGATAATATTAAATGTTGCGCAAAGATTCTATTATACATGCACTTTTATGTGGAGGCTGAGAAGAACTGGAAGAAAATGACCTCGGTATACTTTGTGACAGCGACTTTAATTTTCATTTAATTCCAAATTTCCTGGTTATTTCTTTGGGATGCCCCCTGCCTCTTTTTTCCTTACAAGACCGGTATGTTTCCTCTTTTCGTGTTTTGCCAACGTCCATCCACAATCTAAAGCAGTGGTTCCCAACCGGTGTGTCCAGGTGTGTCGCGAAAATTTAGAAAAAAGGCTCAAATTTCACATTAATTTTTTTAAATTGTCATTCTACAGATTTTTATTTCTTTTTGATAAATAATGAATTATATATATATATATATTTCGTTGTACATACTCTGAAAATAATATTTTGTTATATTTATGATGTTTTATTGTTACATGATGAATGTTAAGTATTTTTATTATGTTTTAACCAAGAAAATTGACTTTTTATTCCATGGTATGTCGCGATTATTTCATGGTGTGTCGAGAGAGCTGGATCATTTAAAAAGTGTCGCCAAAGCAAATAGGTTGAAAAAACACTGATCCTAGAGGCTTCTCTTCACTCTTCCCATCGAATCTCTCTCAAAAAATTTCAAGCTCCACCTTTAGCTTCCTGTCTTAATCTCACATTTTAATGTAAAATTATGTTCTTCAAATGCCCTTCAAAGGCAACGACATTAACTTATTAAATTCCCCCCAGATGTTCTGTAGGTTTTCTAATTTTTTCTCGAGTTTTTTAATTGATTTTTCTCTTCCATTTCACTACATGTTTTTATATATTTTTGGTCATCTTCACAACTATTACAACGCTTTCTCCGTCTTATTTTCACAGTTTTTGTTTACTATTATTTACAGTTCTCGCTCGTATTTTCTTTCTCTAACTCGACACACCTTTCCATTCTATAATATTTCCTTTTTTTTACCTTAACGATTGTTTTCTTTCGTGTTGTTTGTCTTTCCAAATACTCAAAATCTGGGTAACATAAATCGTGAATTTCTTAAAGAGGGACCCCCAAAATTTATTTTAAAGGTTTTTTAGTCATATATTTGTATGGCTTTCGGAGTAGGGTGGGGCCGCACATTTTTTACTGGCCCGGGCCCCATCTCACCTCTATCAGGCCCTACATCCGTGCATAATTGAATTTTACTTTTTTCCAATTATGTTTTTTTTTTGGACTTTAACATTCCTTAACACTAGGTTTTTTTTATGCATTTCCCTCACATCCAGCAATCAAGAAACTGCTCTCACAGCTCGATTCGCTTTCTTTTCTCACTCCAGAGACGACGCCTTTCGGTGGTACTTCCTCTCCCGTCACGCATCAGCCATCAAACCTTCTCTCGCTCATTCATGACGTAATTGGCCTCCTCCTTTCAGAATCTCTTTTCCTCCCATTCTCCCTCCCGTCTGCTTTTCATCAGAAGCCCTTCCTATCTTCGCCGCATCCGTAGTAGTTCCCGTACAAGGAATACCTCTATGCGCCCAATTTACCCTTGATTCCGAGTGTCTCCCCTCTCCGCGACGCCGTTACTTACGTCTTTGTGACTTAAAGACCGAAAACTCAACCGCTCTCGATTCTGTCCCGGCCTCCTTTCTCCGCTTCCTTTGGTATACCGCACCTTTCCCTCAACACCTAACTCTCACTCTCAGCTTCCTTCCTTTTCTCCCTCCTTAACTAAGCTTGCACACATTAACACACCCACTCTTGTCCGACAAGCGACCTTTCTCTCTCTCCCTCCCTCCGTTTCTCATTTCTTTTAAACTCCCGCTTGTTCTCTTCTCATTTTTGGGTAAATTGATAAAGTTTCCCTCAAGTATGCGAGTGGTCTCGTACCCCTCTCTGTCCTCGTCTACCTCCTCTTTCACCTCTTCGTCGACTCCTCCCTTATAAAAAGGTCAGCCAAACTCCCACCTACTCCTTTCCAACTTCCGTTGCTCTTCTCTTCCCTCTTCTTATACACGTAAACTCTTCATCTATTTTCCCTTCTCTCCCTTTCATCGAAACATTTTTCACTTCCTTCTGTAACTTCTCGCATTCTTTTTTTTTTGAGACATCTTTTCCAGAATTTTTCCCATTCTTATCTCGTTTCGGTTGTTGCAATCGCGACCTTTCTCGTTAACTGTACATAATATTGCAGGAAATTTGTTTGTCTCTTTAACTTCTTTCATCCCTTTGTGGCTAAAGAAGAATTTATGATAAGGATTATAAAATTTTAAAAATACATTTGTCGTCTTCATATAAAGAAATTCTACTTCGTATTTTGACTCTGTTTATTTTCGTTTTCCTTTTTCGTTTTTAATTTGTTTATTTCAGTTATTTGCTCATTTTTTGTTATATTCTGAAATGCTCCGTCTTGCCTTTAGAAATGCTCTGAATTGCGTATTTACCTTTCTTTTCCCAGTCTACTTTGACTCTGCGTTTCAATATTTTGATTTCTCTTGCTAGTATTTGTGTTTATGAATGATCCTTTGAGTTACTCGTACCGCAAAATTTATCTGAGATATTTTTGCAGGGTGACTCAACATAAACTCTTCAAGTTTTCTCTTCTACCTTCAATCCCTGCCTATTGTCGATACAGTTGACAAGCCTTTTAAATTCACAAGGAATAATTTGCATCCTTTCTTTGCCTGTTTTTCTCACAGCCACGTCTCTAGCGATTATCCTTGACAATGTTTCTTTCATACCTCGCTTCGAGGTATTTCAAAAGCAACTTACCTGGGATTTTCCCCTTAATTCTTCGCCTTTGCACAGATCGGTTTGTCTGTCACCCGTCCTCTCTTTATCCACCGACTACTTTTGCACCAGCATACTCTTTAATCTCCAGACACATTTTAAAAAAATTCTTCAATTTTCTCAAGACGGAATTTTTAGATTTTCCTAGTTTTAAGCCATTCAAAAAGTGTTTAGCGGTCAAAAAACACTTCTGTTCCTTTTAATAATTGGCAAACTGGCGGTGGGGAAGAAGAAACGAAGGAATAGTGCTGGGAAAGGGAGAAGATTACAGGACGAAAACGGTGAGATTGTGCAGCTAACAGAAAGAGGTAGTTGTTTCCCGGTTGATATTTTTAGGAAGTATTGACTCTTATAATAATGACGCTTTCAAAATTAAAGTACATACTTTTCTTAAATCAGGTCAAAATTTAGATTCGAGCATTTTTTTTGTAAAGATTTTTCAGGTGTTGCTTACAGGACTTTTCGTGTTTTTGTGTGTATAGAGTTGTGTACGCTTCCACGAATCGCAGTTAATGTAGAATAATTTAGACAAGTTTGCATCCGGGGGTCCGGATGCCTCGCATCCGCCGCTGCTTCCCTCCCTCCCTCCACTTTGGCCGGCCCTGCAGTCATTCATTTCCAGCAGAATAGTAGTAATTACTCTGAAAAACCTAGTCGAAGCACCTTCAACTTTATAGGAATTACTACATACAAATTCCTTATAAGTAACGGAGAAAAATCGATTTAAATGGGATTTATTAAATTAATTTTAATTATTCTTTCGGGGTAATTTATTTTAATAACGTTTGATAAAAATATTTCGGTATTTAATTAAAGTGTTAAGAATATTTAATATGTTATTGTAAATTTCGGCTATCCTAGTTACACTGGAATTTAATTTTGTTTACTTATATAAACATTTGCGAACCCTTAATCGCCACTCCAAACGCAAATTGGACTCTTCAATTCTCTCCCGGTTTTGACCCCTAACTTTTGAAACTTAATCTTCACTCCAAGCGAAGTTTTCGAAGGATTTCCGATGAAAGAGAAGTGAGCGAGAAGCTTTTATTTTCCAGCTCTTTATTATTGTAATTTTTCCGGATTCTCTGAAAATTTTTCGACGTAATGTAAAACTTTACTGAATATAATTTTTGGTGGTTCTTTGGAGAATATTTTTACTTACTCCATATACGTAGTATGAGAAAGTATTGTTTTCATGAAAAATTTCGAATTCGAGATTTCAACGTAAATACACGTTTTGAGCTCCCCTGAACACGTTTTCACCGTTCTCTCGATGTTGTCTTGCTGTCTATGTGCGCGACAGAAATTTTGCGTGCGCTTTGACTCAAAAACTATTCATCAGATTAGCACGAAATTCTATATTTACGATTTTATATATTTTATTAAGATTTGAAAAGATTTTGATAACAATCGGTTAACCGGAAGCAGAGGTTTATTCTTGTAAAATTTTAGTTTTTCTTAAATATTTCGCTTAAAACTGAATTTTTGTTAACTTACATGAATATAAAAGTTGTAGATATTAATTTTTCTACAACTTTTGTTTGAACTTTTTTTTTATATGAGGAATATTTCAAGAGATATTCAATTTTCTTCGAAATTGACGGTTAGTGGGCAGCTCACGCGCGTGGTAGTGACAATAATTGAATCGCATGTAATTTGAACTGTTCCTATCGCCGTGTTTGTTTGATTTTAGTTGACAACTTACGTATGAAGAAAGTCGTGTTGGACACATCAATTTATTTAAAAATATAACTGATTGAAAATTTGTCTCAATATCGCTTCGCCGCCGTACCTTGCATCAGTGTTTATCCAAATCAAGAACTTGAATTGGGTTACATGAAATACTTTGACGATTAGTGCTATGGATGGCACAATGCAAATATACGAGGAATTTAAGGCCAACCGATTAGTTCTTCATGAAATTTGACATTGTGTTTTTCATAAAAGTCAAAGTGGGAAAAATTTGTTAAAAAATAAACTTGACTGCACACTGGTTTTATTTCGTTCACATGGAAACTACATAGTTATAGGCTGAGTTGCCACCTCTCAGAGTTTTGAGACTAGTCTCCGGGTTAAGGACATACATAATTCTCCGGGTCATCAACATACATCGTATGAAACTGTGTGGAATATATCAATAAATGAATACGTTCCTCACATTTGTATGAATAATGATTAAAAATTGCGTATTAAAACGCTTAATTGTAGCAAAAACATACTTTTCCTTCTTCATGTATGAGAAACTCGGAGTCAAAATTACGATTAGAAAATCTGCGGGTCATTGACGAATTTGAGGTGGCAACCCTGGTTATAGGTTATGATAGCGTATCCCCTAGCAACAGTATTTTAGAATTTACAAGGCGAAGTTTTTCAAAATAATTTCTCTCTTCAACAACTGTCGAAAACCTCCGTAAAATACGGAGCCTTATCCTTTAAATCGCTGCGCAAATCCACCGAGAGGGATTTGGTGACGATGCTTCACGTCAACCATTCTTGCATCCGGACCGAAAACATCTCGGCATTTTCCTCCCGCCAAACTTTTGTCCCATTTTCGAGAGGGAGGTTTAGGACGTTCCAAATGTCCACATCGCAAAACTTTTCAAAGTTCGTTCTCTCTCTCCTGAGGGTAAGCAAAGTTGGAGCGGATTCTTAACATCTGTCGGATACCGTTTTCTTTTTTCTTTCTTTTTGTCCTCCTCTCTTCCTTTTCGGAACATTTCTGCTTCCTGCATCGCCCTATCTTGATGTGTTCCTTCTTTTGGAACTCGCTTCTCAATGTACCACACAGTCGACAAAAATCTGGTCTTGAAGGATGTTACGTCCTTCCATAATGTTAAACCCTGAAAGTTTCGTTTATTTATTTTTTCTTTGTTCGGAAGTCGCGGTTATTTTTCCCTCCTTTTTTGCTCTTTCTCGGTGTATGCGAATGTGTTCTTTTTTTTTTTTCGCGTGCTTCAAAAAATTTTGGTAGCCAGTCAATTCAATTCGACGTGTTCATAGGTTAAAGTTCGAAAGAGTGAAGGGGAAGAATGATTTGGGTCACCGACTTGGTTTTCAACCCAAGGTTCAACTTTTTGTACTATAAAGTGTATGCTCAGGTCTAGCTTATAGTAGTTCTGAGTGAAGAGTGTTTGTGTGGTAAATGGAAGACCTAAGGTCAATATTACAGGTTTTCTACTTTTTATATACTTGATTTCCTTGTGTCTAGCATATGCGTCTATAATTTTAAGTTAATTTTTAAACCAATAATCTTCTTTCGAGCTTGTCGCCATATATCGTTTTCCATGCATAGTTTTGACACGATTATCGATCGGTTGGAGTAATTTGTTGATATTGTTACTTATACGGTAGCTGCACATGCCGTCATTTATCTATCTATATATATATATAAATCTGAAATTGTGTTTGTTTGTCCGCTATACAAATCCACACCTTTGGAGACATTGCCACGAAACTTTGCATAGGTTTATAATTTCACCCTGCGAGTAACAAAGGCTATATGGCGATTTAATAATGTTGGGGGTGCTTAATTCTATGAATGCTGTTTTTTTTTCATTGAAAAAGTGGGTTATCCGCCATCTGTTGGTGAGTTTAGTGTCTCTTAGTTCCCTTATACTCTTTGGCGCACACGGCGGTCACAGAATGCGCCAATATTTTGTAGTCTTGTTAATCATTAGGAGTTGAAGGATTCGAGTTCAGGTGCTATTTTTCGTTTACGGGATTTGCTTGTGAAGCAGTATTGGGAAGTGTTCGAGTTTTAATCCCTGGGTAACGTGTTTAATTACTACCTTACAGATCATATAAGACCTAAGTAGAGAAAAATGTTTTTTACATTTATCTCAACGAAAGATATTCTTGGCAACCGACGTAGAAAAATACAAAATGGCATGTTCGGCACTTTTCTGAATTTCTATCTCAGAAGACATAAGTCGTAATTATTTGCTCTCGCTGGCTTTTATGAGGCAAGCGTTATAATGTCTTCAGATGATTTTTTAAATAGGTACTTCACAGACCATATATACTCGTATATTGGGTTTACGTGTCTATTCCGGTTAATTCAGCTAATGAGAATATACAGTAGAAGAGAAATCTAAGATACATTGTTCTGTTTTCGAAAATATAATTGGTACTTTCCTGTTTTCGCCCCGCAAATATGTTTCTCCAGCCTCTTGCGCTACTTTCTCATTATGACCCACAGAATTTTATTGTTGTCCTGTTGTCATAGAAATCACGACATCTTAATTTTCAATATCATAAATGGTCTATGAAACGATAACGCTACATTGAAACGACAGAAACCCTCACCATGTGGGCGGCGATTGGGTAGGTAAATGTCGAAAAAAGTAACAGTAGACCTCATATGACAATTCCATTTCCTTTCTGATGTTGCGAATTATCCAGCCAACTTCCCAGATGCGTTAACAATAAAAAATTGTCAACGGTAATACTAAAATGAAGAAGATATAACAATGAAAATTATTTGCGGTGCCAAAACAGGAAAGTACCGGATAATCAAATGGTTGTCTTAATATAGTAGTACATATCGTGAATTAAATCTCACAGTATGTGGAATTGTCTTTCAGATCAATGAAAAATTATTACGAGTAGGTACCATCATAATAGCAACATATCACTGTTGAGGCACGAATGATAAATCTTATTTTATCTAACGCTTTTAGCAATGTTCAAATGATCACCGCGCACGCATTTAGAAAATTGCGCGATATTATGGGTCTAACGTTGGTTATCAATGAAAACGGAGAGGAATTTATAAGGGCTTGAAGTCATGCAACGGATATTATGTCATTCAGCCTGGAGTCACGTATTGTTTCCTCAGGTATGGTTTTGAAAAACAACAAAAATCTCCATTCATTTAGCACGACTACGTTATTTCGCTACACTTTTCGGGGACGTGATTTATGACGGATTATGCCCATATAGCAGCGCCTGCTCGCACTTTGAATGAAAAGCGCTGTTTTGGTAGGAAACGCGGCGGAGAGAGGCGAGAGATAAATTGGCAGTAAATAACGATTTCTGACACGTTGTTATTTTACTCCCACGGGTCATTTATGGCAGCGGAACAACTTCTTTTGGGAATATTCGAGCGTGTTTTTTTTCTGTTGCAGCCTTCATCGCGGCAGCTAAAGTTGCACGATCGCTTTGTTTCTTTCGCTTTAATCGACGTCTTCTCTAGATTTATTTTGTTTTTGTACAACTCCCTCCATTTCCTCTGCTTGTTACTTTTTTAATAACTTTATTATCATATTAATTTCTAAATTTATGTGTGTGTATATATATATATATATATATATATATATGTATGTGTGTATATATATATATGTATATCTATATATATATATATATATATATGTATATATATATATAGGTAAGGTGGCCAGATATAAGATCAGCGAAAGCGGGACAAACTATTTTAGCCCCTGCGGTGTAGGCAATTTACGACTTCATACAAGAGTTCGTCGTCTTCAAAGCGGGACTATGTAGGCACTCTGTTAGCCCCTGGAGTTAGGCAATTTTATGGCGCCCGGTTATTGTTCAGCTGTTCCCTCTGATACATTGAGGGGTTGAACTCTCTTGCCATCTTCTACATGCTTTAACTTCTTGTTTACAGCAAATTAGTGGAACTCGGAATAAAAAGCTCAAAAAATGAAATATAAAAGGAAGAACAGCGGAGTCAAAACGTCGAGATTTCGACAGGCCGGTTAGTTACAAAGTAGTACACCGTGGTAATCTAATATATAAAAATGACTTCGTCGTCGTCGGTGGGAAGCTCTGAAATGCTGTTTTTAACAAACTTTCCGAGTAGCTAGAAGATTGACATTTGGTAGGAATGTTCGGTTCTTAAAGTAGAAGCCATTTACGAAAAAAAAATTCCAAAATCGACCCGGGTTTGATTCCCGAGAATGATTTCCATTCCTCTTAAGATAACATGGAAAAATCGATATTTCGACCTGCAACCTTATTTTATTTTTCTTATTAAAATTCATGTATTTGACCTACGATTTTCGGACTTGGACTGTATTAAAGAAAAATAAATGCAGTTCCTTATTCTTATCGTCTTTTATCGCTTTCGAATGTAACGTTTTAATATCATATTTTGACAAAATTTAGCGTTTTTCACGTGAAGTTGCCTTGCCAACCGATTACATTGTTAAACTCGAAATCCTATTACTCTCACGTATGTATGCTCACGTTCTCTCCGGACCTCCATGGACCCTCCCGACCCAATTCATAGGTAGCAGAGATATCTCAGAATTAGTTTTTACATTCTCCAATATACGTAGTACAGAGAAAGCATTGTTTTCATGAAAAAATACGAAATCGAGATTTCAACGGAAATACACGTTTTGAGGTGCGCAAAGGGAGAAATGATTGTGTTACCATATAATACATAATTTACTCGCCAAAGACGTCTGGGATAACCCGGGCATCGCCGGGTACTTTCAGCTAGTATACTGTATAAGGTAGAGAAGAGATAATGACAAGATAACCTGAATATTTATTTGAAAAACTGGGTACACAGGCAAGAAAGAGTCGCAATATAAAAAGCTATAAAAATTTTACATAGACATTGATAGACGCATGTAACACGATCGACCCAACATGCCCTCTCGATCAGTGAGGCGGCGAGGTGAATTACAAAATTAAAGGCGCGTTACATACTACTATGTTGCATTAGAGCGAACAGAATGTCTACAACTCAGGGTCGTCAACGCCGGTTGAGCGAAACGATGATTATCGATGGCGACGGTTATCGAGATCCTACTTTACTTTTGTGCCTGCTAGAAAGCGGGACATTTCTGGATTGGAGTGGGCAGCGGGACAGATTGTCAAAAGGCGGGACTGTCCCGCCTAAAGTGGGACGTCTGGTCACCCTAATTTAGGGCAACTAGGTGTTGAAGGAAACCCAGTGAGCACTTACTGGAAGGAGAGCCACTGGGGTGTTGGAGAGACACATTTGTAGAAGTTATTGGAGCTTTCGAGATGATCCCTTCGTCAGCACAAGAGAGACACAACTCTCTCTCTCTCTCTCTCTCTCTCTCTCTCTCTCTCTCTCTCTCTCTCTCTCTCTCTCTCTCTCTCTCTCTCTATATATATATATATATGTTACGCAAGCGAGGACGACCGCCACGAGAAGTGCTACCAGAAGCGGGACGGAGAAGGAGAGTACTAAGAGATCACGTGACGCGAGAGAGAAGAGTGTGTGACGGGACTCGTAGTAGTGTGGGCCGTGTGTTGGCTCGTGGAAGAGCTTCTGCTGGAGAGCAGAATGCTGGTGTAATTCGGGTTTAAATAAAGTTGGAGTCCCTTGGACGTGTTGTGTTATTTCGGGTGTGCCTCCCCGAGGAGGAAGTTGGAGAGTGGTGTAGTGTTTTCTGACAGAGCAGCGGCGGGATCGGGATCAGATAAGGATAAGAAGATCAAAAACCAGTTTTCGGAAAGGAGCACGTCGTGAGAGAGCCGACTGTTTGCCGATGAAGACTGTACCCCTCCGTAAGTACGTGAAAGAAAAGTGATTCCCGAGTGAACAATACCCCAAGTATAACTAGGGTTGTGAGCGTCGAAACAGACCTAAAAAAAGCGAAATTAGCGAAAAAAAAGCGACCGCATGGCGTTTAGTGGGGAACCGGAAATGACGTATCCAGTGGCGGGAACAGGAGTAAGCGAGGCGTTCTTGACGCGAGCAGCGAGCTTTCCTGAGCTACCGAGAGCGATGTCGACGCCCTCTGTGACCCGACCAAAGAACCACTTAGCGCCTAGGGCGAGCGATAACGACATTGAACGTGAGATTCTACGACGAGAAAGACAGTTGCTGGAGAGAGAGCGCGCGTTGTTAGACCGCGAAAGAGAAATAATGGAAGCGGGACATTGTAGTACGATGGCGACAACTGTAGTTGCTCACCGAGACATGGCGGAAATATTGTTGCCCGAGTTTGACGCGTCGACGACCTTAGGATTTACCGCCGAACAGTGGGTGCGGCGAGTGGAAGGGGTCGCTTCCGCGTATTCGTGGGACAATTCCGTATTGCTTACTCATGCGGTGAATAAGCTGAAAGGAGTAGCTAAATTGTGGTTAAATAGTGTCGCGGAAGAAGTGTATTCTTGGGAGACTTTTAAAGAAAGGTTACTTTATAGCTTCCCATCAACAGCTGATCAGGCCGATGTCCACATGAGTCTCACGAAGAGGAAGAAGCAGCGCGACGAAACCTATGAGTCATACGTGTATGCCATGAAAGCGATAGCGCGACGAGGTAACATAGATAAAGAATCCTTGATTAAATACATTTTGAACGGCTTAGGTGACAAGGAATTAGTAAGGTCGCTGGCTTTGTGTGAGTTCAAAGATGTTGAAGGGTTACTGCTCAAGATAAAGCGCTATGAAAGTATTACAGAAAGAGCGAGATTAGGTGAAAGACAGTTTTTATCTAACCGTTATAGTGTCCCAATTGAACCGCCAAACGAAGGTAATGTGGTGAGGAGAAATAAGCAGACAACGCAGGCGAGGTGTTATAATTGTAACGGCCAGGGACACATGGCTAAGGATTGCCCAGAACGACAGCAGAGCAGGCGATGTTTCCGATGCAATAAAGAGGGACACATGATGAAGGAATGCCCTCAGGGAACCCAAGTTAATAGACAGAATTTGGAAATGAAAAGGCGAGTCCAAAGAATTTCGGTGCCGAACGACCAAATTAAAGACGAATATTATAAATGGATAAAGGTTAATGATGAACAAGTTGTTGGGTTCATTGATTTAGGGAGCGATGTTGTGACCATGAGGCAAGATGTCGCTGAACAGCTAGGTGTAGAATACTTTGCGAGTCAAAAAAGTCTGATTGGATTCGGCTGTGGGAAAAGTAACGTAATAGGCTCCAAACAGTTAACCCTTGTTGTGGACGACGTAAGCATTGAGGTAGAAGTGCTTGTGGTCCCAAACTGTTCGCAAGACGATGCCATAATTCTAGGACGAAGCGCCCTAGACCAATCGGGGATTCGAGTTGAGAAGAGCTATCAGAAACTTGTAATTAGGAGAGAGACTGATGGGCAGGAGGAAGAAAGTAACTTCGAAGCCAAAGTTCGGAATGTCAAAGAGAGGGCCGGGATAGAAATGGAAGAAATAAATTTGAATAACGACCTGTCTGAAGAGGAGAAGGATGCGGTATACGAAATGGTGAATGAGTATCGAGAATGTTTTGCGAAAAATTTGAGTGAACTGGGTACAGTAGAGTCTGCCAGTTTCGAGATAGAATTGTTGGATAACCACCCTGTGAATTTAAGACCGTATCGCCTACCGTACGCCCAAAGAGCGACTATGCAAAAGGCAGTCGATGAGTTAATGAAAATGGGTATCGTGCAGGAGTCGACATCAGAATACGCAAGCCCAGCATTGTTAGTGAAGAAAGCTAACGGAGAAGACCGGCTGTGCGTCGATTACAGAGCATTGAATTTGAAGACGAAAAAAATAAAATTCCCCATGCCAGCCATTGAGGAACAATTAGACGCGCTTGCAGGAAACAGTTATTTTACCATTTTAGACTTGGCGTCGGGATACTATCAAATCCCTGTAGCCCCAGAGACGAGACCCTTGACAGCTTTTGTCACCTCAAGTGGACTGTACGAGTTCACAAAAATGCCTTTCGGAGTAGTAAACGCACCTGCAGTGTTTAATCAAGTGATGAAAAGGGTAGTGCGAATGACAAAACCAGGAGAGGTCCTAGTCTATATGGATGATCTGTTGATACCCAGCAAAACGGTGAAGGAAGGGTTAGAGAGATTAGAAAGACTGTTGCAAGTACTGAAGAAATTGGGGCTAGCGCTAAAAGTATCAAAATGTGAATTTTTCAAAACTAAAGTAGACTATTTGGGCTTTGAAATAACCAAAGATGGGATCCGACCAGGCGAGAGGAAAATTCAGGCAGTTAAAGAATTTCGAAGGCCGGAGAATGTTCACGAAGTGCGACAATTTATTGGTTTGACGAGCTTCTTTAGAAGATTTGTATTAGGATTCGCTACGTTAAGCAAGCCGTTAACGCTCTTGACGAAGAGAGATACGGTATTCGAGTGGACAGAGAAACAAGAAAACGCATTTCAAGAGCTGAAGAAAAGATTAATCGAGCGTCCGGCACTTGCGTTGTTTGATGTAAATGCCGAACATGAAGTTCACACTGACGCCAGTAAGAATGGACTAGCGGGGATTATCTTACAGCGCCGAGAAGGAGAATCTCAAAAACCTGTGGCATATTATAGCCGACAGACGACAGATCTAGAGAAGAACTATCACAGTTATGAGCTAGAAGCGTTGGCAGTAGTTGAAGCCGTAGACAAATTTCGAATGTATTTATTGAACAGACCCTTCAAAGTTGTTACTGACTGTAATGCTTTAAAGACCACCATGTCCAAGAAAGAATTGTTACCGCGGATAGCGAGGTGGTGGCTTCGATTACAAGAGTATGATTTCACGATCGAGTACCGACCAGGACGCAACATGAGTCACGTTGATGCCCTCAGTCGAAATCCCGTGGGAGATTCCGAGGAACCGGATACAGCAGACTTGAAAATCTTCACGTTGCGAATAAATCAGGATGATTGGTTACTAACGATGCAGCTGCAGGATGTAGCTATCCAGAAAATACATCGTACCTTACAGCAACCTGCGGTCGCCAATGAGGATAGGCAGATCCACACAGACTATGTGCTGAAAGACAACCGTGTCTGTAGAAAGGTAGACGGTGGGGTCCGTTGGGTTGTGCCTAAGAACTCTATTTGGCGCATTCTAAAGGGAAGTCATGATGACATGGGACATTACGCAGAAGAGAAAACCCTAGAACACGTGAAGAGATATTTTTGGTTTCCGAAGATGAGAAGAAGGGTAAAGAAATATATTGCAGCTTGCATTGAGTGTGCTTATCATAAGAGACCGGGAGGTAAAAAAGAGGGGCAGTTGCACAGTTTAGAGCGTGTAGCCATCCCATTTCACACAGTTCACGTGGACCACTTAGGGCCATTCCCAAGGAGTAAAAGGGGCAACGAGTATGTTCTCGTGTATCAAGACAACTTTACAAAGTTCATCCTACTAAAGGCAGTGAAAACCACAAAAACCAAACCAGTGTGCGAAGCTATCAGTGAGATTACGAGCTTATTTGGGTGTCCTGAGCGTTTAATTACAGATCGAGGTACGGCATTTACAGCGAAGGAATTTGAAGAATTATGCGAAAGAAACCAGATAAAGCATATAAAGAATGCGACTGCTACCCCTCGAGCAAATGGACAAGTAGAGCGATCAAACGCATCCATTACAAACGCCATATCCACTATGTATGCACAAGAGGATGGAGGCGACTGGGACACGAATTTGAGAAACATCCAATTCGCCATGAATTCTATGTCAAATAAAACTACTGAGAAGAGCGCTTATGAGCTATTGTTTGCTTATAACCCAAGGAATTCATTGCAAAACCGTGTTATATTGGCGTTGCAAGAAAGCGAACTCGATGAGACTAGAGAGACCTTAGGCGAAGCAAGGGAAAAAGCGTTAGTAAAGATATCAGAGACGCAGAAAAAACAGAAGGAGCGTTACGATCAAAGACATAAGGTGCCGAGAGTGTACCAAAAGGGAGATTTAGTCATCGTAGAACGAGAAGCGCAAGCGACAGGGTGTTCGCGAAAATTAGCTCCGAAATTTAAGGGTCCGTATCTTGTCTCAGAAGTGCTAGCTCGAGATAGGTATTCTCTCATGGATATACCAGGGGCAAAGAGGACTCAGCGAGCGTTCAATTCCGTGTTTAGTGCAGACCGAATGAAACCCTGGTGTAAGCCCCCCCAAGGCGAAGTAGGAGATGACGACCAGGCCGACGAGAGCCAGGACGAGGGAGATGACGACCAGGCCGCGGACAGCAGAGGGAAAGAAGACGAGAAGCGGATGGAGAACGGCGCGAGCGCCAGAGGAGCAGTTCAACCGGAGGCAGACCGGACCGGGACCGAGGACGGCCCCGATGTCAGGAAAGGCCGACTGTTACGCAAGCGAGGACGACCGCCACGAGAAGTGCTACCAGAAGCGGGACGGAGAAGGAGAGTACTAAGAGATCACGTGACGCGAGAGAGAAGAGTGTGTGACGGGACTCGTAGTAGTGTGGGCCGTGTGTTGGCTCGTGGAAGAGCTTCTGCTGGAGAGCAGAATGCTGGTGTAATTCGGGTTTAAATAAAGTTGGAGTCCCTTGGACGTGTTGTGTTATTTCGGGTGTGCCTCCCCGAGGAGGAAGTTGGAGAGTGGTGTAGTGTTTTCTGACATATATATATATATATACCAGCAAAATTACCCGTCTTTGATCAGATCCCATTTAGAAGCATTGATCTTGTTGCCATGGTAATAAGCAATTTCCATTATTGCAAATCTATAATAATTATTTTTTTCACGATCAAAAACTAAATATTTTACGTTAAATCGACTTAGATTCGAATTCTCTCTTTTAAAAAATATAAAGTTCATTCTTTCAGGTTAATGTTTGTTTTTGTTTTGCGTTCGTATCTTCATTTTAAGTGATTTAAATTTGCAAAAGAATAAAAACCTGCACTTCAAGCAATCGATTTTTACGTATTATTTTATAGAAAAATTGAAACCTCTATATTGGCAGCACTGACTAATCCCGGTTGATAAACACCTGGACCATTCACTAATCTAGGATGTAAATAAGAACGAAATTAGGTTGTTCTAGGTCTTATAGGATAAATAGACACAAAAAACAAACATTCGGAAATATGTATATTTTTTTCGTCCGCTTCAGTTGTCACGGCAACAGTACTTTCTCATTGTTAAATCGTTGCAAATGTCTTCATTTTTACATAACTTTAATATTAATTTCGAAATGTATCCTTTCTAAAATGTATTCCTTTAAAATTTATTTCTCTAAAATTTTCTATTATAAACATTGTTTCCCTTCTTTTTCAATGGATTTCAGTGTCTTTCTTCCCGTCTCTCCCCTACAACCATCCATCTCTTCTTCTACGCTTCCACTTTTCCTCTCTTTTCCGGAAACTTCCTAACAAGTGGAAAAATGTTTTTTTTTTTTAGCCCTCTGTAAAATACACCCCCGAAGTTTTTCCCCCCTCAATCCGTGATTGAAAAAAAAATTCATCCGCCTCTCACTCCTTAGGATGTGTATACTTTCTGCTATTTTTTACGCTCTTTGCTCTTATTTGGCTCCATCTCGCGACGCACGCGATAATAAGTTTCGCGGCGTAATTTTCCCCTCTCGAAAGCGGCGCCCCAGTCGGCTCTGGAGCGCTCGAAAGTTTTTTTTTTCAACCGCCTTCTTTTTTTTTTTTTACGGGGCGGATTGGAAATTGAATTGCTCTTTAGTGCGCCGTGGAAAACTTTCCGGGATGAGTTTTTTCTCGCTCTCTTTAATTTCCTTTTCGGCGTAAAAAAAAACAGCTTCCTTCATTATGCAGCGTTTGCGGATGAATTTTTTATGCCCCATTTTTTAGTCTTATCTCTCGTTGCTCTGATGTTACTGTCTGTGTCGCATTACACTCGATGTAAAAACTACAGTAATTGCCGAAGCAATAAAGGTTTTTTTTTCGTTTCGTTCGTTCGGGTGGAATTTAAAGACTATAAAAAAAAGCGTGCTATACTGAACATCAGCTCGTTTAATTACGAGAAACTTTAGGCAAAACGCAAAAAAATGGATGTTTTCCACGATTTTTAAGTAGTAAAAATTACTCTATTTTTTGGGCTTTTATAAGATTTTCCAAGCTTAAATAATTAGCAGATTATGGAATCATTAAAAATGTTTTCAACGTTTTCCTATGCAATAACGTAAACGGATTGTGGTATGTGTGGGACCTGACTTAAGTAAACCGTGTAATGAGACCTTATGCTCTTATGGAATACATAAATAATTACATTATTTCTCCCTCTCTCTCTCTAGATTTTAAGCATAATTAAGCCCCGTGTCATGAAATAATTTCCATGTCCACACAACGAAATATTAATTTCCTTTTCCGCATTGCTTTATATCTCGTTTTTTTAATAGCCTTATATTTTTTCATTCTTCACTCATCCTCCATCTCGTATTGCAGTTATTCCTATGTTTAGGTATTTCGCGAAAAGTTATTTCTTTTTCAATTTTCCTATGATTTTTCCCTTCGTTTTTGATACTCCGCCGATAAGCTCGGATCAGAAATAGCTTCAAATTTCGTTTAATTCCCTCCGTGAATATTTCTGGGCCTATTTCTTAATAAAAGAGCTACGGATCAATAGAAGAGTTTCCGGAACATCAGGTCACGAAAGAGAGCCATTTGTAATTTCTTTTTAGAAGTTTTCAGTTAATTGTTTTTAAAGGAGTTTTATATCCTTTCTTGATTAAATTTCAAAGGATAAAGGAAGCGCCGTCTTAAATGATCGCAACGCTATGCTGGTTTAAAAAGAAAACTTCCCGCGATCATTACTTGAAATAGAGTTTTCGGCTTTGAATATAAACAACTTATAGGGATAAAACAATGTATTGGATTAGGAAACGGGTAGCAATTTAAGAAGTATGAGAATCCATACCAAGAAACGCCGGAAAAGAAAAGGAATAACTGAATACCCATGTAAAATAACTTATTAAAAAATTTATATCAACTATTCCAAAGATATATTTCGCAACACAATGATTGAAAATAGGAAATTAGAATACGTATAAAATGCGTTTTATTTTAAAATGTGAAAGTTCCGTTATTTTTTTTTACATAACTGCTTCTTCTTCGTTTAAATTACTTACTCTGTTAAATGATTTCCAGGATACAGTTATGGTCCCGCACAAAAAATACAAACCGCATTTGAGATGTTGACTCGTTAAAAAAACTATTTTTTGTTATCATGCATCAGTATTGTATATGTTTAGCGTATGCCACCAGTGTATTTTTATTTACCTTTTCGTTACATAAACACTGAATATATACGTGAAAGTGGCTGAAATATATATATCCGATGCCTGTTTTATTTGTTAGAACAATAAAATCAGCAGTCGTTGTGTTGATACACGTCGCTAGAAACAACACCGCGAACGAAACAACGGAAAGTAAACGGAGTAAGGCGAAGTAATACGATCCGTCATTGTCCCACCTTGTCACTCCGTATCAATTGTCGCGGCGGAAGCTCTAAATCATCTTTTTTTTAAAGGCGAAATGGAACAAGAGAAGGTGAGAGAGAGAAAGAGAGAGAGAGAGGACGAAGAAACAATGGCTCCGTGCGTTGCCGTTCGCAACGGTTAATGAGCGAGAAGAACTTTAAGGCGACGGAGACACCAAGCGGATCAAAAGGCATTGTTGTCCTCACCTGTGGTAAGAGAGAAGTGAAAGGCCTTAGTATGAGAATGAGAGAGAGGGTGAGCAGTAAGCTTGAGGGTTAAGGAGTAGTTCCCAAGACTATGAGATGGGGATGGTGCAGCGTGCGTGCAGGATGGCTGAAGTGTGGAAGAGACTGATGGAGGGTGCGAGATAGAAAGAGAGAGAGGGGGGGGGGAGAGGCAGGCACTATAAGTGAACAAACAAAGGTAATGTGTTAGGGCGCGAGGGAAAAGGTCGAGTGAGAGGGAGAGAGGGGAAGAGTGGATGAGAAAGAACATAAAAAGAGTGAAGGTGTTACAAGAACTGGGTTTTCTTTGGAGATGGAGTGGCAGAAAGGGGGGGGGGGAAAGTGGGAGAGAAAATAGGAAAAGGATATTGAGAGGAATGGAGGGGGATATGGTCTTCGGAGATTATAGTCTGTTCAGTCTCTAAAGTCTCTTGACCTTGAAGACGTACGCCATTTAGCAGCAGCCAATAGGAGACGGTTCGTGGGGGGAACTCAGTGTTACTCTTGCTCTCGAAGCGTTCACATAGGTCTGCTTTGCCATTTATACCGTCGTTTCCTTGCTGTTGCTGTTCGTGACTGGGTATCTGTCCTCCCGCGCAAAAGTTGTGAGGGGCGATGCAAGGGGAAACGTTCGTGATTGGCTACTTGCTCTGTGAAGGTCAAGAGACTTAAGAATGTGAACAGACTATAGGGGTATGCAAAGATGGAATGCAGTGGTAGAAACAGACGAAGTTATACAGCGAAGAAATACGTCATGAAAGAAATAAAGAATTGAAAATCAGCAAAATATCTCCATGAAACTCTCCGAGATTTTTTTTTATTCTTCTATTTCACTTCCCCCACACACTACGCGCCATTCTAAAAATATGATATTTTGTCTCCATTTAGAGATGTAATAACGTCACACTTATGGAAAATCCTATTCTAAAATGAATAATTTTGAGCTGCCAAAAAAAAACAGCATACTTTCGCCATAAAGTACAGCAATTCGTTTTAAACGATAATAGCGCAAAACCGCTCAAATTTAACGATGGAAGTTCCATTTTTTCAGCCTTAAACAATCTTAAGGAAGGCGAATAGACGAACGACTTTATTACGGGAAAATTTGAGACTACATATTCCCGTCTTACGTTTAACCCTTAAGGGGAGGAGGATCGTAAAGGAAAGCTGAAACTAAATGACGATTTATACGAATTAACAAGCCCGCACCCCCTGAAACAAATGAAAATCTATCGTCTCAAAAGAACTGAAATTCACTTAATACCATCGTAACCCTTTATGGTCAGATATGCCTAATTCGGTACATACCTAAAAAATTAAATTAATGAAGGCCTCTTTTTTCCACATTAACCTCGTGATACACTTATTAATTAATTTGATTGAAAGTCTACAACTTTAGAACAGCATTTTAATAAAATAAAAATTGCATGGTTAGCAACAACTAAATTTTTTTCGTAGAAAAATGAGGTCAATTAAGGACTGAAACGTCAGTTACTCGTTTATAAACGCGTGCGATGTTGGCGTCGATTAAATAGGGAAGATCTAAAGCGTCGACCTATTTATCGAATATTTTTCAATGGAATTTTTATCACTAGTCGGCTTCGTCTCTCGAATTATAAAATAAAAAAAAGAATCTTCATTTTCGGCGTTCCAATAGAGTTTCATGGCATTTACGGTCTAATTTAAAAAAAAAGTCAAGATGACGTCGTTTCTTTGATGAAAGGAGGAGGAGGTGGTGATAGGACCGAGTTTGATGGTGGGGAATAAAGAATAAAATTGACGTGGAGGTTGTTGTGAGATGAAAAAAGGGGAGAAGATGGAAAGGAGTGGGACGAGGTTGGTTCCGCAGGTAATTTGGTAGATCTCTGTAGGAAGAAAATTGAAGGGAAACTCATGATGAACTGCTAATTAAAAGGAATTGGATCTTTTTTGCAGGGAAGAGAAAAAGAAATGAAAATTGAATAAGTCAATGAGCAGAAGGGAAGTTCCATAAAAAAAGAAAAGGAAACTCCTCGCGAGCAAATTGGAGACGAAAAGGGAAACATTTCTTATTTTACCCTTTTTTTAGGCGCGTTTCGCCTCCAGCGTGAGCGCCTATTGTCATCGGCATGTCCGTTTGTCTGTCCGTCCGTCCGTCCGTCCGCATGTTCGTTCTCGGCTTCTACCCAACGGATATTCATGAAATGTGATATCAAGGACGTAAAATCAAATATAATAAGAAAATCGCAAAAAATTAATCACGTAAGCGAATCAGGGATACCACTTCACTGGTGACAAAAAATGAACTTTCCGTCGTATCTCGTAAAGTATTGCTCATATCAAAATATTTTTCAAATAAAACTTGTGGAACTGGTAAATTAGAGTACTATTTCTTTACATTTTTATCGTAAGAGTAATCTTGCATGGTTACTTCTTCATTGTTGCTAACATAATGAATCTCACAAACAAACGTTTAATTTCTTTACATGTGCATGCAGTATTTTTAAATAGGGAGAAAATGGCTTATTTATGATGAAGAAAAGAACTATAAAACGCTATTTCCCTTACTTACAGGTATATCATTTCTTTCTAATACTCTAGTGCACGAAACGCGCCCATTTGTGATACACTGTACATTTCCTAACTTGTTTAATACTTGCGTTCGACTAAAAGAGCTTTTATCACCGCAAAGGAACGTTTTTCACGATTAATGGAAGCGTAGGAAATTCCTGCGAAAAAAATGCTGTGCAAAAGAAACTGTTTAAGCGCTATTTCGACGAAAATTATTTGTTTTCCTTTCACAATTGAAACTTTCTTTTGGAAATCTTTTTAAAAAACGAAATATGCTCGTCAAAATTTTATCATTTCGTCAGAATTTCATTGCCGAAGACGCATAAAATTCTTAATTAGTTTTTTCAAACCCGTCAACAAGCTGGTATCAGGGGTTCCATTTCGACAATCGATAAAGTCTTTTGCCTTATTAATTACTGTGTTAACGATAGCTGGAAGCACTGATATCGAAAAATGGAACATCATTGAAATTTAAATAGTGTTGGGCAATTCAACTTGATTTTTAATAATGTTATTATACTTTATTTGCTTTATCTCTCCTCCGCAGTCTTTGCTTAATTGCAACAGAAGGTATGCTTCTACCGACAAGTAATTAATGTTCAATCTTGTTTGTGACTACTGCATTTGAGTTAAGTATTTTTTTAACATACTTTTTAATTGCTAAATAATGATTATTAATCACATTAAATATGTGTGAAAAATTCCTCATTATATATTAAAATACGCTTTACGATAACGCATTTGTATTATAATGAGAAAAGTGCCACCTTTTGGTATTTTAGGAAGATAAAGTTGTTGTTTTCAAATATTTAAGATATAGAAATTGACGTCCGGTTGTCTGCGTGTTATGTTTGTTTTACGAATTAATCCGCTGAACGTAAACGTACATAGTAAAAATAATTACAATTTATAGTTAATTTTCCAGTCACGTTACCTTTTTCTGTGAATTTCGACGATCGAAATTGAAAGGAAATCGATATTTCATGCTGTAATTACTTGAAAGGATTTAAATAACCGTGATTTATGACATTTATCATTTTAAAGGATGTAATCCTGTAGGTTTACAAAGAATTATGTGACGTGAACACTTCTTATCAAACGTAGTCAGTCGTTCCATCATTGCCAACCGTATTTACATTAAGGACGAAAAAATAATAAGTAGGCAAAGGCAAGCAAAATCCGATTAAAATATTTACTGTTAGTACACCTAATTTTTTCTGATAAGATCTCGAGAATAAGCAAAAACGAGACTTTTTTTTCTCCTTCGGAGATGAGATTCGAGATAGGGAGGGACAGAGAGAGAGAAAGGGAGAGGAAGAAAATAATTAATTGTTTCGAAAGTCTTTTGCAGGATTAGGTTCTGGAAAAGAGAAAGAGAGATCGGTATATAGTGAAAGCGAAAAAGGAATGTTGAAGAGGATTGGAATTTAGAGTGAGGACGTAAGAGGGAAGTGAAGAAAGCGGTGGGACATGAAGAAAGGCGTGGCCGGTAATCTCGGTCCCGATCATTTCAGTCCCGGTAATTTCAGTACGATAATCTCGGTCCCAGTAATCTCATTCATTACATAGGACCGAAGAAAGGGTACTTAGATAAGTGACAGTAAAAAAGTGGGACAGGGAAATCAGTGCTTCATGTTCGGTTTGGACGATGCGGTAAATTCCCTTTCATAAAGCACTTATGGGAGAGGTATATTTATCATTTCGTTTTATTGTAAAAAATCATACTTTACATTAACCTGGGGAAGTTACATTACAAAAATACTGTAACTTTTCTATGTGCTGTAATACCTAATAGACTGGAAATATAATGTGTTAAACTCAGTTTTTTGATACATAAAACGTCATAATTTGCACGAATCTGTATTTTTGTTTAAAGATAGGACTATCGGTTATGCCATGAAATCTTTTCCGTAAAAGTGAGGTTTTTATTTATATATCGGTGTCCTTATCAGCGATACTTCCTTTATTATTATCCCTAGTAGAAAATAGATACTGCCTGACTAGAAGAAGACGGAAGTTAAAAAGTTAGGGAAAATTTTTAAAAAATTCCCTTTTCTTCAAAAACTATAATAAATGAAAATAGTTTTGCCAAAGAAACAACAACAAAATTAAAAAATCGATATTTAAATAAATACTCCCGCGGTTCCGAGCCCCCGTTATTAGAAGTTTTCACCTCCGATGAGGTAACCCTTTACAGCAACGCTTCGTACATAAGAGATTCCTTGAGAAAAGTCACCTTTCGGAGCTACTATTGTCGCTTCACCATCGGAAGGCTCTTGGCCCACTTAGAGCAAGTAGCCAATCACGAACGTTTCCCCTTCCATCGCCCCTCTCAACTTTCATGCGGGAGAGCAGATATCGGTGCGCGTTGCCAGCTCTTGCGGATTTTCGCCTTCAGCTGATATACTACGCAATTTCTAATGGCAACGCAGTCCGATGTGATCTCTTCGAGAGCAGGAGTGAGACTGGTTTCCTCCCCACTACCTTCCCAAACGAACCGTCTCCTATTGGCTGCTGCTAACTGGTGTACGCCCCGTTTCCAAGGCCAGGAGACTTTAGATGTTGGAGCGACTATAGCAACGTTCTGATAAAGACACCGATTGCTCCCCAGCAGCGCTGAGATCCTAGTTCCACTAAAATGTCTAGGTCTTTTATACGGGACCACCCTATCCAGAAAATGCGCCACCTCCAACTATTAGGATTCCAAAAGGCAATTGCCCGCACGGACGGACAGACAGATCGAACGCGCGAGCGATTTTTTTTTCGAAAGCGCCGCAAACTGAGACGAGAATAAAAATGGGGAGAGAGAGAGAGCAAGTGAGCGGGTTTGAACGGTAAAGGCAGTTGGAGGAAAACGAAATGAGAGAGAAGGTGACGAGGAAATTGAAGGAAAGGAGACGCCATAAATGGATAAAGTGGAAGAGGGGTGGGGTGTGAGGGGAGGGGAGAAAAAAGGCAGGGCGGAAGGAAAGGGCATCGAGGATAGTGGGAAGTGCCTGAGAGAGGGGAGAGGGAGAGAGAGAGATAGCATGGCGTTTAATTAGAGCGGTAATTTGACGGGAGAAACAAGAGGAGAGAGGGTCTTTGAGGGATGGAAGAGGCGATGGGGAGAAGGGGAGTTGTACGTTGAAAGCTTTCGAAAAGAGGGTGGAAATGTGAAATTAGGAAGGTGTGTGTGGAGGGGGTATGAGGGGGATGTGATTGAGAATCTGAAACACGAGGGAAGTTTGAGATAATTAATAAAAAGGGAAAGATATTGAAGAGAATGCAGCAGAATGGGGGTTGAGAGAGAGAGAGGAGAGACAGAGGGGAAGGTAATTGAAAGATGACTGAAGAGATCAAAAGAACCGGAGGAGAATAAGGGTCGGTAAAAAAAAGAAGACGGAAACAAGTGTTTACTTGTCGGTAGGATGAGGTCTGGAAAGTTAAATAAGACGTGTAACAGGAATCGATCGAAAAAACATGCGTTCTATGAGAATGAGTTACAGGAACATGCAATAAAGTTGAGAGGCTCAAAAACCGTTTAGAGTTTACCTTTACCCATGTTGGTTGGTATCTGGATAATAAAAGTTAGTAATATAAAAGCGCCGATATTACAATAGGTGACAGTTTAAAGGCAAATATATTTAAATATGAGAAATAAGAGGAAACAAGTAAAGAAAAAAAACTGATGAATCAGGTATTAAGGGCGGTTTTATTATTCATCCCCGCTTCACCCCTTGGACTTTTCCCTGGCGTCCCCAGATTTCAACTTTTAGCCGTGAACACATTCAATACCTCAGAATTTGGCTGTTCTAACTTGGACGGTGTATGTATAAGTAGTTCGCAGGATAGTGTGACGGACGGACAAAACGATTAAGTTAGCGGATTGAAAAAAAAACAACGCTAAAAAGAACTGCGGTGGTAAGCCGTGATAGGTGGACGTGTTAAAGGGCAATAAAAATATAAATTTTGAGAAAGCAAAAGAGAAGAAGGTTTGAGACCAAGAACGGAAGAAACGCAGCCTTGAGGGCGGAAGTTCATTAGAAATTCAACGGATTAATGAGGGATATTGTAGGAAAAACAGTGTTTTAATGTTTGATTTTCTGGCTGTTTCTTGGACTAATATAGTTTTTAAATATGTTCAGGACGTTATGCATCAAAGCAGAGGTGACTTGAAGGAAAAGAAAGAGAAACAGAAAGTGTTAGGCGAGATGTATAGGAACAATAGGTCAGTTTGGGGGGAATCGTAAAGGAAACACAAAGAATGAGTGGGGGATGTTTTCGGAGAAAAAGAAATTGTATATATTAGAGAAAGAACGAAGATGTAGACTGCGTTTACCGGAAGTCGTTGACGATAAAGAATTAAATTTAATATGCCTTTTTGTGATGCTTAGCGTCAAATGAGAAAATACATTTACTGTTTGTGTCTTATCGCGCGCATATTACCGCTTTTCTGTGGATGCGTGTGTGCGTGGACACATGTATTAGTAAAATTTGTGTAAGAAATGTTTTAAGATTTGATTAGGATCTAGGCCCGTAGATAGCGATTTTATTTAAATTTCAATGTTGTTTACGAGAACTGTGTGGCAGTTGATTAAAATTTCGGCTATGATTGAATAATGTTCTTCGTCCTCTTCAGTTCCTTAGTCTCATATTATTTCGGAATGCCAAGGGAAATGAAAGGATCTCAGGGGCATGGCGAAATTTCTTGCTCCTTAGGGCCTGTAAAAGATATTAACGTTTTAATTAGAAGTGAAAATTAAAAGGATTAATGAAGAAGACTACGAGGGACAGGATCGGTGATTGTTAGAGAGTGAGGCGGCAGCAAAGAGGAAGGAACATGGAGAAATATTCATACACATAAAGGGAGTATATAGTGTTCTGTTCCCGAAATTAGCGTCGTTCGACGTGAAAGCTGGATATGTCCAAAATCAGCTTGTTCAAGCATGGAACCGAAAATTGAGTTCGTTTGGCGTAACATAGAAATGAAATTTAATAGAAACGTGTTTTAAGGACGTAGTGTTTTAATTATTCTATTCCAATTTTTTTTAATTCTTAAGTTTAGTTACTATTTGTAACATAGTTTAGTCATTTCGCTCATATCAGTTAAAAGTTTATCGTGATGCCAAATGATATTACGCGAAATACCAAATTTCAGCCTTCGCAGAAAATGTAAAATTACTTGTAAATAAATATCGTAGGTTATTCTTATTTGTGAAAGATGTTCTTAAAAGTAGTTAAGGCTGATAAACACTCTATTGAATGGAAGAATTCTTTGGCTACTATGAATTATGTGCATCCAACTGCGCAGCTCCATATAAAGAATGTAACCTAGAAAAAATTGAGCTGCACAAAATCAAACCAACGGCTGAATTTTTTAACGAATTTACCTATTTTTGTAAGCGTCTTTTCTCTCGCAGTTTT
Source organism: Uropetala carovei (assembly GCA_036926305.1). Taxonomy (NCBI): domain Eukaryota; kingdom Metazoa; phylum Arthropoda; class Insecta; order Odonata; family Petaluridae; genus Uropetala; species Uropetala carovei. The sequence continues at coordinate 108,630 of JAXCHB010000244.1, read as the reverse complement.
TAATCCGAAATGTTCTCCAATGAAAATTCTCCGTTGACTTAAAAAAATCCATTGGATTCACATTAAAATTATTCGTGTTTTCGGAGATGGAGGAAAAGCGAGAAAGAAAAAAATATGCGGAATCTTTTTAAACCGCCGAGAGAGAGAGAGAGAAATTAATTTCGCCGGTTAATTAAGTTGACTTAATTAATGAATCAAAGAAGCGTGCATTCGTTAGCCATTGCAGAATTCTTTTCTCGTAATTTTTTCTTCGGGATTACTTGTTTTCTTTAGTTCATCACCCCCCTCCTACTTGTACGGCCGAAATATATATACGGCGTGAAAGATGTGCTCAACCGTTAAGAGTTGTTTAAGTCTGTGAACAACTTCAGGCTATATATTCCTGTAAGCCGCTTATGCGTTAATTATGTGCGCTTAATGCCTCTTTGACTCTCTTATCCTATGCATCGCTGGCTCACCTGTCTTCTACCCAAAGGACATATATCGACGAAGGAAACTATTTGTATAGTGGAAGTAATTAGGTCTTCTATTCTCTCCTAATAGAGCTCCGAGGGCTTCCTCTATCCCATGTCGCGTCGTTGAATTCCATTGGAATGCACCGATGCGGACTAACAATCTACTCAGCTGAAATAAAATTATTATCTTATGGACCGGAATGTTTGGATTAAAAAAATGGAACAAATTATTTAAAGTTGTCTCTGAATTAAATCTCCGATAAAGACGAGGTTTTTGAAAGATTGGACATTCCGAAAGTAATTATGGGTTTATTCAAAGAGGAGATATGTCCTTGCCTGAAGAAGCGAATTAGGTTATCGCCATGTATACGGTTATGCTATGGTGAATATTTCAAAGGTGACCATTTCACATGGACGGCGTCTCCTGTGCTATTCTAGCCTACTCAATCGAACCGAATTGTAGGCCGTTGATTTCGAATGCTTCTCCGGGAATGAATGGAATGGTATTAGACTCATCACGTCTCATTCTTGAACTGAATTCTAGCGTGTCGCATGTCAGAAATATATCATGTTGAGACATCATTTTCTTTCATAAGCCACACTGCCGTCTGAAAATTGATTTTTAGTACGCTTATCATAGGCGCCAAAGTTCATGTCACAGTTAAAAATTCCTCGTTTTAAGCCGTAGTTATTTTAAAGGTTTTAACTTCATTAAGATATTACTGTTTGACGAACAAAGCGATTGAATATCATTATAATTTAATTATAACTAATTAGGATTCCTCCACATGAATTTCAAAAATGCACGAGATATTTTTGCACAGAAGAATATTATTAATGATGTGATTCATGGAAATCTCTAATGCTAAATAAGTTCAGATGAATGACGGCATTTAAATGTGGTGCGGAGAATTCGGTTTAACACACAATCACTACCCTGCATGAGGGAAAAATAATCATGATGATGATATAAATGTTTTTCTCGTTTATCTTCGCCATAGTACGTCTAAAGAAACTCGTAATTCTCTTTCTGTAGATTTTCTCGATGGCGTTTGGTGACCTCCGCGGTCCCGCGTGACCTACGATTGCGTTTTTCTCTTCAATAACAGCAGCTATTCGAGCCGAATGGATTGACTCCCGCGGCGCACCTCTTCCTTATCCCGTCGGAACACAGGATGTCGCTGTCATCTGTTACCTTCGTCATTTGGTTGAGTTGGGACCTCAAATTGTTTCATTCTGGCATGGATGGACGAAAAAGTTAAATTGACATTATTTCTCTCTTATCTATTTGTGTGTCGGCGATTATACTAAGCCTTTTTCTGCGTCATGCCACATTTTCCATTTTGTGCATACCAACGGGAGTGAATACGCGTGTGCGTAATATCTAATATGGTTACTTGTGTGGCCATATGATTCTTTGTTTGGTTGTTAATATTTCAGGCTTAGAGAAGTTCATCATGCTTGGATTTCGTTGAGTCATATTTTGAAATAAATAGATTTTAAGCAATCATTTTTCAATGCATTTATAATTTAATAGACAGAGCGACGTGTTTTCCGAAAACAGCTTTTCAACGATAGTGTTTCTGCGGTTTTATAGAATAAATAACTGTAAATTTTCTCTCATTTTCAATTTAAATATTTAACAAAGTAATAAATGCGATTTTTTATTTGTGACAATAAACCTTTCCAAGTGAAAACGTATGAATAAGACCAGTTCACTTTTTAAATATATCATTCATAATAATGAACGTCACATAGGATAATTTATGTAATAATTATACTTTATAAACAATGTTCGTTAATGCTTTATAGCTTGCCTCCCTGTGTGAGGTTTTTTGCATAGAGACATTAAGCGAACTTCCCGTCGTTGGCCATAAATTATTCTTTCCTTCAAAATATATTAGCCTTGTAAATTAAACCCCACTTCATCAGCCAAGAGCTTTGCTACACGAACCACCTGTATAACGAATAGTTTCATTTTTCAATTTTCAATCGTATTGAATTTTTCTCATAAGTAATGGAGCGATTTCTAAAACAGTCGAAGATTCTTATCGAAAATGAAGCTCCCCAGCGCTTAGCAGACATCTAAAAAAAAAAGATCAGTAAAGTTCAAGATTCATAAGAATTATCGCTCACCATTTCATTAAATGGAGATTTCGTCTGGGACAGAATAAATGTTTGAGATATATATGTCGCGTACGAAAGTTCATATTATCCCTTGGTTATACAAATAAATAATTTAATTTAGAAAGTACCTAATTTAATTAACTTAAAAGTACCTATTTTATTGCCTATATTTATGGTAATTAGTCATTTTCCTTGGGTTTTTACGTCGATGCAAATTTTTGAACATTTTTGCTTTTCTGTCGTCTTTGTTCTTCTCAACATAAGCAAATTCCCCCTACCACGTATACTTCCCTACGTGCACAAGTTGCCCCTGCATGTCATACTTCCCAACGTGCAAAAGTTGCCCCTGCATGTTATACTTCCCAACGTGCAAACGTTGCCCCTGCATGTTATACTTCCCAACCTGCAGAAGATTCCCCTGCGGCGTATACTTCCCAACGTACGTTGCGCCCAATGTGAAAGTATGCTCCGAAACATACATGGGACACCCCTGCGACGCATGCCTCCCAACGTGCACCTATCGCTCCTGCTATGTAAACTTCGAAAGGTACACGAGTACAAAAGAAAGGTTAGACAGACCGAGATATGTAATGTGAGCATTTTCCCTTAACAAACACCGCTCAACAGATTGTAAACCTACTACAAAAGAAATCTACAAGAGTACTATCGCTTGCCTGCCAAATTCTTGTAACAAAAAATAAGTTAAATATTTCCCCATCCCTATTCCCATCTAATACCTAACATATATTGTGTAAATATTACCTACATAATAGTCACACAGATATTTCGAAACCGTTTCTTTAATCTATAAATTACGTATATTATTCTTGTTGTAATAATTCCGCATAATTGCCTGTTCAAGTATTGGGCGAAATTATTATAAATATTTTAAATTCGATTCATGAAAAGGAACGTCAAGAAAAGTTTTTTTTGTTTTCCTTACCATGTATCCATTCTGTCAGTTGCCCGGAGATTTTAGCTGACAGATTACAACTATCGGCGCTCGCGGATTTCTCAATTGAGTCCCGTGGCGATTTAATTGTGGAATGTATCATAGCTCCGGTGGCTTTCTCACAGAAGTATGAAACTCTCGCTGTCATTTTCGCTGTCTTAGAAATTGAATGCTTGCCAGCGGCTTTCGTTTCACCCCCGTGTACTCGTGATCCTAATCACGTGCGGAGGAAGGAGAGAGAGAGAGAGACGAAACCGGAGGAGGTTAAGGTTGAGACCCCTACACGCGAGGAATAGGGACAAGGTCACCGCGTGGTCAAGAATAGAATATCGATTATTTCTGCACGCCTCCCTTTTTCCCATGCGACGCCTCAGAAAGCCCACCGAACTCGCGATAAATCAAAATGAAGATGACGGATTCCATTGGATAAAGTAATGACATTAATGCGTGTCAAAGATATAATATTAGTACTTATGTATTTGTTAAGGTGTTTGGTGGCATCCGCCAGTTTGAAATTGAGTTCGAGGTAATTGTTGTAATGGAGTTAACGGTGTGAAGCTAGGTTTGTAGCATTACTGTTTAAAAATCGTTTCAAAATTTAAGTGAAGTAAGATATAAAAGGCAAAAGTTTACATATTACGGAGAAAGAAACTGTGCTTTTTATGGTTTTGAGCACCGTAACTTCCTGGGAAATAAATTAATTATATGCATTAACAGAAAAATAATACATTGATAAAGGTTAAGAATTGCACTCATGATAGGCGAAATAGAGTTATCATCCAAGTTGATAATTTTTTAACTGTTTTAAAGAAAAGCTCAATTGAAGCAGGACACAATGCTTCGTAAATACTGCTTGAAATTAAGAAGAAATTTATGTTATAGTAGAGTCACAGTCAATATTTAACATTGAAACATTAATTTCCGTATTTTCCGTCAGTGTTATTTGGTTAAAATTTGTCTGATTGATAAATTATTCAGATAATATGTGAGATGTACCATAATTCTCAAACGCTAAAATAGCAGACGAACCGCAGTAGAATAATTTATTTATGGACCCTGATATCGAATAAAGGGTTAACTTTGCGTCTCTTATCCACTTATTACGATTATCTCCCTTGTGAAACCTATTCGTTTGGACGAAAGGAAATTATTATTTTAAATGAATCGAAACTGATATACGGGATGAAATGGTATAGAACCGTCAACGCTTACCATCTCTCTTTCTGTCTTACATATACTCGCATGTCCGATGCGTACTCACAACCAGACGCAAAATTGTGACCTTGATCCCCGTCATTCGCAGATTAATCTCCTTCCCTTGTGTCACCGCAAAACCTCTTACGAATCACCGGTCATTTCGCGATAGTTTCGGATCTCTGCGAAACAGAACTGGTAACGGTCGTGACAACAAAGGGTATATCAGAGAAGAGGAAAGGGGGTAGATACGGAGAATGTTCGGGTAGATAAGAAATGAGAATGTTAGTTTAAGATTGGCATTTATTTCGCTATAGAGGGAGAGGAAAAGATCCTCCGTGAATAGAACCCATGCCATGCCAACCCGTTGAAAACTTAAGAAGTCGCGCAGGATATCTATCTAGTTAACACTCCAGTAGTCGCGTGGGATGCTATTTTTTCCCACCACTTTATTTCTTTAAATTTCTCATAGATGGGTAAAGAAATCACCTTATCCATTTCAGTGCCTTCTCAAAACAACAAATACACTAGTGTGTGATGATCACCACCATTTTCCGTTATTGACAAAAAGAGACAAACGTACAAGACGATATTGTTCTAAATTTATATATGGGTGTGCTTAGAATACCTTGAACGTTTACGTGATCAGTGCTTGGAGACTAATAATGCTTCAGAGAATGAAAATAGTATTGTGATTAAGCAAAGTTTGAAATGGTTCACAGTTAAAAAGGTAGCCGTAAGTAATGTCTATATTATGATGAAAATATTCAAGGGCTTAATAAGTTTAAAGTTTATATTAATTTTGGTTACATTTTATTTTTTTATTCAAGGGCTTAATAAGTTTAAATTTCTATTAATTTTGGTTACATTTTATTTTTTCAATGCATCATACCTTTTATAATAAATCAAAAATAAATATTAGAACATTTAAAGTTACTCTGTTCATTTCTCTTTTAACGAAAATTCATTTGTGTATCCCACGCGACCACTCATGTTACGACAACTGGAGTGTTAAGGATTTGTCGAAATCAATCCTTTTTTGAGCGTTTTGCATTAATTACTAAAGTCTTATGCACGCAATGACTGCAAGAAGACTGGATTGTAGTATAATAGGAATAATATCCTCCAATCAATACACACTTATCTCGCGCACATCCTTTCTAGACGTTGTAATACTTCATTCATTCCAGACCAACCTCCTCGCTTCCCTTCAAAGCCACAAGTTTTCTCCTAAACTTTTATTTCCACCGCCACGTCTCTCTTCTATCTTATTCTCCCCGAAGTTGTTGTTCGTCTTATCATTCTTGATTTATTGCGATAGAATCATTTCTCATCTTTAACACACACCTCTTTCCTTCGCCTATCTCATTTTGCTGATATCTCTCTTCTTCATATCTCATAATTGTACTATTCCATACAATCTGTGCACTAAAACATCGTTGATGTGTCCCGCCATTAGTCCCTTTATTTTTTTTCATTTAACAATCTTTCTTTTCCTCATAGTTCTTCCTCTTCTCATTTAATTGTATTGATATTTTTATGTCTATGTATCGGTGATTCATCGATAGTCAATTCTTAAACATATATATATATGTATACATATATATATATATATATATATATATATATATATATATATATATATATATATTTGAAATATAACATTAATGAATCGCTACTGATTATTACAAATTTATAGCCGAAATATCCATAAAGTATTCTTCATCTTTTTTATGGCTGTTGAGGTGTAATCTATGTCTTATTTTTCTCACTTCTACTAGTATATAACCTGTAAAAAATGACGGAACAACTTAAGGCATTATAATAAACTACACAAATATTTTGTCTATGGAAAAAATATAAAACAATAAGGAAATAGCCTGACAGTCTTCTGAAAGCTCCTTGCAGTTATAATAACTGCCGCAAGGTGGCAGCACCGATCGATGTAAGGAAATCTTATTTGCAAAGACAGACAAAAAGACAGAAACTGCCCATTACTATTGTTTGATTTTATATCTATACTTTCTTCTTCTTTATTGTATTACTTTTCGCCTCCATTTCTTCCAAACCTTTTTGTAATATGCATTATTACTCGTTTAACGGTTTCTCAAAACTCTTCTACCGTTCTACTTCAGTATACTATTCCATCTCTTCCCCAACTCCTATTTCTCCTTATCCCCTCCGCCATTTTCCCATCTCTCTCTCTCTCTCTCAATAATGTTCCTTTCCCCGCACCATTTGTCTCCCCCTTCCCCTGAGGATCGTTCGCTCTATAAATAGCTGGCCTGGAGGCAGAGACCGTAATCTGCGATGCACTTACATCCAACCTGTTGGATCGGCGGCGGCTGTGTCAGAACGGAATCACACGGCTCCTAATGTTCTCCTACGACTACATCCATCTCGTTATCTCCCATTCCTCTGTGAAACGTCACCTCCAGCGTACTTTGGAGGTAATACATCACCTTTATCTACCTGGCGACGGGAAAGAAGGAAACTATTTTGCAAGGCTAAACGTAAAAAAATGGCTGCTTTAACTTTTCGTTGGAAAAGTTTAAAACCTTTAACGATATATTTTTCGGTCTTTGTTTTTCGCTTTAAATTTTAACTTGAATAGTATGAGATTCATGAATAATTAAATTTAATGGTTCGTGTGGCGGTGTGTATTGAGGAAAGCACATCTGTAACTTTGTTAACTTTGAATGAAATTTACTTGCGCGGGAATTTTACGATTTTCTAAGGAATAACTTCGATCATTAATCTTTCGGAACATAATGGAATTTCACTCAAATACAATCTTATACCTTCTTTAAGAATTAAAGCGTTGATACATTTTTACGGAAGAAGCTGAATTTATTTCTACCAATGTTTTCATATTTTTAAGTTTAACATTTTTGGGACTGTTTAGTGGTATAATTGAAAACAGCACATCAATAGCAATCAAAATTTCTCCATATAAAACGCTTATTCTGTCACTCTGCATAACTATTTTTTAACGTATTTCTAGCGAACAATCAAGATAGGTAGAAATTTTAAATTTGGAAGAAATGCTTCAATAAGGCATTAAAAGTCAATGAGAAAAACCCAGGTTTTATTCAAGGATACAATTTCTTTTTCTCTTAAGATAACACGTAAAAAAATGCGATTTTTGGACGTGCTGCATTTCATTCTTTTGTAAATGAAAATTAGAAAAACTTGATCATCTATCATCCTTCCGAGATTGCTTTACAGAAGAATGAATAAAGTTTCTTATTCTTATCGCCGGATTTTGTCAATTCGAAATTGCTCAAATTTGTCGTTACATCATATGTTTTGGGAAAAGTTCCCTTTTAGCAGCTTGCTGCCTTGACAGCAATTTTGTTGTAAAAACAATCTAGCTTCTTTTGTCGTCTTAATCCTAATACACTTACGAAATAGTATATTTTGATTTAACTCTAGAACATTCGTGCCCCGTCATTTTTTACATTGATTTTTCTTGTTACTTAATATCAATGAATTAATTTGGCCATGGTTTTTTTTCACTCGACCTTTTACGTTCATGTCTTTTTCATTCGGCATCGGTGTCTTTATATTTCCGAGAAATAAATCCTCAAATATGAAGGTATTAAATGAAACTCCTGAATTTCCACCAGTCCTTCCTCACTAAAAAGCAGTATTCCTCGGTCCTTCCTGAATGTTCAAGATTTCGGTTTTTTTCCCTTGAACAGCAAAAATAAATAAAGTTCCTTTTTCTTTTGAAAAGAATGGTATGGATTACGTGGCCAAGTTTGGAGGAGAAGAGTTGAGTATTAAAGAATAGTACGGAGATGAATATATGTCCCAAAGTGGCAGCGTAAAAAGTACACGACAAAAATATGAGGACGCGCATGCGCGCAAGAGATCCCCTTCTTATCCTCCTACACATCTTCTATTGCTTTTTTAAACCACTTTATTCTCCATTGAATTCCAAGTTGAGCATTTTGCGGCATCTTAAGAAGTTTTTCCGAAGGGTTAACAGAAGCACTTCAAAAAATAAAAAACTTCAATCTCCCACTCCGACGTAAACTCTCTCGAAACTCTCTGCCTCTCTCCTTTCTCTCTCTCTCTCTTTCTCTCTCTCTCTTTCTCTCTCTCTCCCTCCCTCCTTTCTCTCTCTCTCACCATGCTTTGCTTTTTCATTCTTTCTCCAAACTCTTGGCCTAAAAATTTTTTTTCCTCGAGGCTCGATTCTCTTTTCCCCAAGGAGCCTAGTAAACCGCACAAAGCAATCTCGAGATTCCCTTACGCGATGAGGAAATTAAAAAAAAAAGAGCGAAGGAGTTCCGTACGAGATTTTCATTCGCGAAAATAAATGTCTTCGAAAAAATCTGACGGAGCAATTCGTTTATCTGTAAAAAAAAATGGTTCGCTCTTTTTTTTGTTGTTTTCATTTGTGTCTTTACTTGGGAGGGAAAGAGTAATGAGACAACGGAAATAGCGTGGGATTCTCTTTTATGTGTATGATATTATTAGCAAAAAAAATCCATGTAAACATTAAAAATCGATACCGTATTTTTCCACAGTTTATAATAGCAATAACACCAATCGGAAAATTTTCGTTTTTTAAGGGATGGAACAGAAACTGTCGATTTATTTCGAGAAAAATCTATTTTATAAATTATGGTTTTAAGTTATGCATAACATTTGTCTGATCCTAGATTGCTCACAATTTGTAGTATAGTAAAGTGCAAAAAAATTAATCATTGTACTTCAGTGACAAAAATAATCGCCACGATCAAGATAACATAGAAAACGAAAACTCTGCAAATTATTATTAATTAAATCAAAATTCGGAAGAATAAATGTAGATACAATTTATCGATATTTCTTCCTGAAACTGTGCCCTACGGCAAGTTTTCCTAATTCAAATTGAAACTCACGTATTGCCGACTCCCGGTAGGTGGCGAAACAGCGAGTGGAAATGGGTTGAGTTCCTTTTTTGCGTGTTTGTTTTTACACGTAGAATCACAGTATCCACTCTTAGTGTTGGGGAAGAAAGAATATCTTCTTGGAAAACGTTTCAAGAGTTGGTAGATGCAGTCGTCGAGGATTAGCAGACCTTATATTTTCTGTTAATTAACATAGTGAAGATTTTTTGCTCGTAACGTTGTCATTTTCTTTCTATTTATAAGGATATTTGTCGTCGATAATTGCATAAAACTTCGTTTGCCTTTGTTTTCCGGTAATCAATCATCATCCATTCATTCGGCAGCCCGCTCTCAAAGATAGCACCCATTTGTTGTACCGACATAATATCATTTCGGCAATAAATTCCCAAGGAATACATCTACTGTCTCTTAATTCTTACTGAACCATACGATTTGATACTAGGAAAGTATTTAAAATACAGGAATATTTTCATTTACTAAGTAATTCATCCATTCAGTTTTGTCTAGTCCTTAAAATAATGCGGTGTGTCGCCTATTGTTGTTCAAATTAATTATAAAAATACAGGTAATTAGAAATTTCCATGTACTTGAAATTATTAAGATAAATTTATTGAATTGTGTCCCTTCCTTCAAAAAATGATAAGAAAACAGACCTAATGCATAAAATTCAAGGAGGAACATTATATCATAACTTAAAGATTGGATTAATTCAAGGTTTACATGATAGGTCTTAATTAAACCGACCTTTTATTAATTAATAAATTTACATTTAATCCACTTGTTATTAAAAACTTGCATCGATAATATTTCGCTTTAGTTTGAGTTAAGACGTGTGATTTTTACTACTGTTCATATGATTACAAATTGCCTTACAGCTTATCCCTTAAGTAGGCGCGTGGCCTTTCGTTACTTAAGTGGGCGCGTGGGGTCTTTAAAGACCCCAAAAGAAAATGTTTATATCTATGCCGAGTTGTTGATTTTCGTAACAATTATTTCAGATGAGAAGTCTAATACCTTATATAACAACGTGCATCCGTCAGATTTTCCATATTGTTAATGGCAGTTAATTATTTCTGATGTTTACTTTAGCTGCTATTTTCGGGTGTCGCTTTCGCACATTAATACATAATCTTCTGTGTGAATTCATAGCGAGTTAACAAATTAATTTAATCTCCACTAAGGTCTTCTATAAACTTTGTTTAAATATTATATAATTGTTATATTCGTTTAGTACGTTATTTAATGGGCGAATTCTTTCCTGTAATATGCACCTCTTTTTCCTCCCAAAGAATAGTTACCTTGCATATGATTACACTAAACTCGAGTGCATTATTATTCTTTTGCAATGAAATTCGAATAATCTTTGCAAATAAATGTACAATAACCTATAAACTTTAACTTGGATACATGAATTTGTTTTTCTCTCACTCATGTATGATCTCCACCCTCTCAACTTTTTAGAATAAATATACGGTTATAGTACTCGATATGTTACTGAACTAGAGGGGCAAAACGATAAAATAGAAAACACTTTGGATACATAAACAACATGTACGTTCATTTAACCTCTTGAAATTTAACAACACAGTCACTGCATACAGTTTTCATGTAATTTAAGCACATCATCTTGGTACAGAAATGGCAACACTGATTCGTTTTTTTGTCCACATTTCTCGGGCAAATTTTGCACCTAGGTCGAACTTTGGGGTCTAAATGAATGCGTTTTTCCAATGGTGGCGATCCCGTTAATTTAGCGGCTTTTTCGCTGAGTGATCTTGGCATATGTGTACTTAGATGCTGCCCTTTTACGAAAAGACGAAACTCACAGACAGGTGGTGGAAACAAAATTTCTCGCGTAATAAAACGGACGGTCGTAAGGATTAGTGCGAGAAATTGACAATAGCGTTGACGAGGAAAACGAGGAAACCAGTGAAAAGATAGGAACTCGGGACAAGTGCACACTCACGCGGGGGTCCTTCCCCCCTTCCGTGGTCTTCCGGGAAAGGAACTGTGCAGTGTTCGGGCCAAGGGTTTTCCTCGCGCTGATAAAGAATTGCTTGGTTTCCTAAACCAGAATGCAGAAGGTCTCGCGTCAAGGGAAGAGATAAAATCTAAAATAGTATGGAATAACTGCAATGCTGCCAGTGTTCCACTACTGTCGTTTTTCTTGGAAGGCATTATATTCCTTGCTAAAGGCTTTCACATAGACCTGGCGAAAAGGAAACGCTTCATTTTCTAAAAGGAAATACAGAGAGGTACGATTCTCTGAGAGATTAAGAGAAAAATATATAAGTTCGAAATAGTCGCGCAAGTAGGCACGTGGGGTCTTAAATGACCCCAACGTTAAAAAAATGAATTTTTCAAGAATGCCGTAGCACACATTGCCAATATTTTTACATGAACAAAAGGAGATAATTATTCTAGGAAGGTACTGATAAAATCTACCTCATACAAATAATTGCAAGAAAAATACAGCGTTTATAAAAGGCAAGGGGTTTTTAAAGACCCCATGCGCCTACTTAAGGGTTATACTATGAAATTTTTTTCATATGCCTAATATTTAACAATTTTTTTTGTTCCTTATCAATATATTAAAGCTTACTCTTTGTCAAATTGTGGATATTTACTGAATGTTGCGGATCGTTTCTTAAGAAGTCTGTGAATTTTTGAAATTTCATTGAGGGTATATATACTCTGTATCTGTTGTTATAACTTCAGTATGATTTAGATGAAAGGCAAACTAACAAAAATAGATGTAATTTGTTTATTATGGGTTTAACTAATGGTCATTATAATTCATTCATTTTAACAACAATTGGTTATAAGTAAAATTTATACAATATACTTAGTGTAATAAATACAATAAAATAATAACTTAGATCAGTGGTGAGCAACCTACAGCCCGCTGGCCGCATGCGGCCCTCGAGAACGTTTTATGCGGCCCGCAAAGCTATGATTAAAAAGATATTATCACAGATTCTTATCACATACATTCAAATTATTATAACAAATAAAAACAATTTAGGGGTGATTTTCACTGACGTTGTAGTTCAGAATTTCTAGTTAACGTCCGATTTAAAGTCTAATATGGCCCGTAGGAGCATTAACAACTTGCATTGCGGCCCGCCGAGGAATTCGCAGCCACCAGGTAGAAAAGGTTGCCCACCACCGCCTTAGATTATATAACAATACCAAAAAAATGAATTCTCAATCAACTTTAGATAACTGTTTAGCTTGTTGCAAGATTTCGAACGCGTTTTCGTTTTGACTCCTCGTTTATCTCCCGTCATGCACCATATCAGAGGGACTGACGATAATAATTTCTCTCTCTCTCTCTCTCCCGTTCCAGGATACTTCTGGCACATCACGGACATCCACTATGACGTTAACTACACCATGAACGGAGACAGCAGACGCAGTAAGTAATCGAACAATTCTTGTCCCTTCCTCTCTCTCATCCCATTTCATTAGCGGGGAATGAGATAGGCCACTTTTGGCAGCGTTGCCTTGTGGTCTTATCAAAGGGGCGTGTTTGTGAGTGTGGGCGCCCAGATTTGTATGTGGAGCGTTAGACTGGAGGAAATGGAGTGCGTGTGTGATGCGAGAATGAGTCGAGGAAGGAGGGGGAAGGGGGCGTAGCAGCTGACCAGAATGCCCACCGCATCGATCTAGCGAGAACCGTCAAAAAATTTCTTTTCTAAAGGCATTTCAAAATTTACTGCCTTAATAGGTAACCGAGGTAACTGTTGTGATGGCTCAAACTCTCCCATTGAATATATTCCCTTCCTTCCCTCGGTCTGCTACTCTCCAATGGCCTGTTAAAATTCTTATTTTTCCTCTACATTCACATATAATACCCTGCAAGTCACCTTATCGGTGGATGGCAGGGGTGCAGTGCACCAAGGTTCCCTAGTTTACCCAAGTTACCTCTTCCTATTATGTTCCCTTATCGTCCTTTGGGGCTCTTCGATTAATATCTCACAATCTTTTATTATAAAAACGTTGTTCTGTAAGGAATGCAAGATGGCCAGCAGCGAAATGTAGTTCTCATTCTGCCCGATAGGTCGGCGCCACATATACGTCAACAATAACACCTTTTTTCGGCGAAAACGACGGGAATATATCGTAAACACTTACGTTTGTTTATGAAACGGTTTCTTCGATAAACAGTTTATTTTTTGTCAATAAGGATCTCCATAACAACGTTCCATTCAATGGTCAAGAGAATTCTCTGTTAACAGTTTACAATGTTGAAATAAATTGGTGATTTGTTTTTGTTCAGACAGTATTCAAAGAACTAATTCCGCTGATTGATTAATTAGTTTTTAATTTAAATCTTTTAAAGAGTTTCATTTACATAACGACGGAGAACATTGTTGAGGATTCGAGTAAGCTTTCTTTATTAATAAGTACAGAGTACAATTTTAAAACAATCATAATGTTAAGTGCACGAAATTTAATTATTTTCCCTACGTCATATATGTTGTATACATATAATTTTTTCCCTGTCTTTGCACACCGACAATTACATGTCGCATTGACGAGGACAAGGTGGGAGAAGAATATCAGAATTTTATAGCCGAAAATAAAAACCAAAGACATTTACTAAACGACAACGGAATATTCACTAGAAATGTAGTATATGACGAAATATTTCATATGTAATAGTGTGCCATTAATTATTTAAAATGCAAATATTAATAATCAATCTATCTATAATTCTTCCGCTGATATTGCAACGGGAATAACACTAGTTAGTTAATACAGTAAAACCTGGTTAATTCGAACCTCTATATTTCGAAATTCGACGTAATTCGAAATTTTTTAACATGTGAAAGACTGAAAAAGCCAATTTCATACAAATGTGGTTCAATAATTCGAAAGTCTCTATAATTCGTAATTCGAAAAAAAATTTTGCCCGATTCTTGGAATATCAACGCATTTTTGTCGACATAATTCGAAATAAAACTTACCAAAAAGAAACTAAATGAAATTTATGTCGGCTGGTTTACAAACACTGCGATCGTGATCATACCGACTGGGCGTTGGGTATTGTCACAAGATTCGGTCCATCCCCTCAATTTCTCTACTGTTTTGCGAGTTTGAGTTCCAATATTCCTTTGGTTCGTTGTTTATTTCGTATTAGATTGTATTTTTCATCATTGTTAGTTACTTGTTTAAATAATATTCTTAGTTTAATAACTGCAAGAGAGACTATATTTAAATTTATTGCTATAAAATATTTTTTTAAATATACCCTCCAATGGCTCCGGTTCGTGGTGCATATAAGACTCTTACTCTTGCTGAAAAAATGTCTTTGCTGCAAGACATTGACAAGAAGTTAGAATTGAAAGGAAAGCTGGCCTCAAAGTATGGGATTCCGAATTCGTCTTTATCTATAATTTTAAATAATCGGGCGAAGATTGAAGAAAGTTTTTATAAATTTAAAGGGAGCGTTCACGGCCTGCGAAAAACGAAGACCTCGAAGAAGAACTGTCCGATTTTTTTTCACAAGTACGAGCGGCGAATTTACCTGTGACAAGCCCGATGCTCCTTGAAAAATCAAGAAGTCTTGCGAACGCTTTGAACATTGAAGATTTTAAAGCGTCCAATGGGTGGTTGGATGATTTTAAAGACGCCACAATATTGTTTGTCTCGCAGTACGTGGTGATGCCCAATAAATTAACGAAGAGGAAGTGACCACCTGACTGCAAAGTAATAAACATGTTTTGGAGAAGTACGCGCTCAAGGACATTTTTAATATGGATGAAACGCATTTTTTTTCAATGTTGCCCGATCGTACTTTGGCTCTCCGAGGCGAAAAATGTCACGGCAGCAAACGTAGTAAGGAGCGTCTCACCGCCGCGCCGTGCTCTGCACAAATATGGATGGGTCGAATAAAGAAAAACTTGTACTCATCGGAAAATATGGCAACCCACGCTGTTTCAAAGGTATTAATCGTGATTATTTGCCGATAATTTACGAGCATAACAAAAAGGTGTGGATGACAACAGACATATTCAAAAGTTTTTTAATAAGAATGCAAAAACGTGTGGCGGTGCAAAATCGTAAAAATTTGTTGACACTAGACAACTGTTCTGCTCAACATGTGGCTCAGATAAATACGCCCAATGTTGAGTTGCTGTATTTTCCGCCGAACACAACCAGTGTTCTGCGGCCACTCGACCAGGGCATCATTCAAAATTTAAAAAGTCATTACAGAAAAAAAAACTATTGTCGTCATACTAGCTGAAAATTACAAATGGATGTTCGCAGGATAATTTACGAAAATGGACGATTTTAGACGCGTGCCGGGCCTTGTCAAACCATCGCCAACTGTTTTAAGAAAAGCGGGCTATCTTCGCAGCCGACAGAAGTGTTCCAAGGTACAGAAGTGGAGGAAGTAATCGACAGTAATGTATTGGGGCCTGTCAGTTTCGGAGACTTTGTTTCCTTTGATAATGACTTGGCTACGTCGGTTGTGTATGACCCCACGATCGACGAATCGAAAACCGTTGCGAGTGATAGCGAGGAAGAAGACGATGTGGATAACGTCGATGCTAGGTTGGATGTGCCATTGCCATCTAAGGAGGATGTTTTAAAAGCTTAAGATACCCTTCAAAGGTACGTGTACGGGATGCCAGACGTGCCGATGAATATCTGTGAAAAAGTTGATGCCATTATGCAACACATTGCGCTAGGGAGTGCCCTGAAATTGAAACGGGAAAATAACCAACTTTTAAAAATAAATTTAAATTAATATTTTATTACACACTTTTATTTATTTACTTTTAAGTTGAAATAAGTGAAAGACATTATTAACATTTTAGTGGTTTAATTATATGTCCATATATTTTTCAATGTTTAAATGAGTAATCCTAAATTTGACTTTTATTCATCGACATCATATTTTGAGGTATGCATGTGTAGTACATCCTTTTTTTCTGTGTTTTAATATGGTGTCATATTCTTTTCTTTTTCTGTAATTTATATTTGCATTTTTTTAATTTGGTAAATCACGCTTTTCTGTAAATTTCGAATTATAGAGGTTCTTCGTAATTCGAAATGCTCTTTCTTTGGTCCCGTGAATTTCGAATTAACCAGGTTTTACTGTATATTTTAACCTTCAATTTGCACCTATGCATCCTCCCATTATCTTATTTTTCTTCTGCCATTTAATTCGTCTTATATGCCTCTTTTGTTTTTATATTTTCTTTGCCCCTCATCCTCTAATTTATCCTTATCTTCTTCGTTCAATTTATCCTTCGCTCTCTCTCATTTATTTTCTTTCTTTTCCCCCCGTCTCCTCTCTTTCCCCTCGCTTTATTAATTCATTTCCCTCCTCAATCTTCTCTTTTGATCTCAACACAGGTACCGATCTAGCGATTTCGACGTTGTTTTTCTGTTTTATTATTTATATATAGCAGAAGCGGTATTTTTTTAGATTGCCTCAAAAATTTGTTTTCTCTCGAGTTGCCTCGCCCTCGTTTCCTTTAGCGTAGAACCTGTTTTTCTTTTTCAAATGTGAGATACTGGCTCTTTATGAAGTTTTCATTTTCGTGAGAGCACGTCGCTCGTGAATAATTACGTGAAATGGCGTAACGGACACGTTTCAGCATAAACAGCCAGCTTAATTTGAACGAATGCGTTTCGCGCAAAGAGATGCATCAGTCTCGTTTACCACGTCGCCTGCATGCGCGTTCGTGGAAGCGTCATACTTTAATGGTTATAAGTTAACGTGGAGTCTTGTTGAACGACTTGAAGTTTATCGTGATAAACGTGGATAAACGTCGAGAATGTTTTAAAAAGAAAAAGGCCAATCGATAAGCTTAGCAAGCGTGTTAACATTCCTGTACGTTTTTACGTGCAGAATAGAACTTTTTTGCGTCGAATTTATATTTCAAATGATGGGATGGTTCCGATTTCCCGAAACAGATAAGTTATTAATTTCGTTTGTGAATGAAAACCTATAATGAGTAATGAAATGAAATTAACAACAGCATTGGCACAAAACGATTAATTTTTGCTTTAGCAAACTTTGCGGTTTACGGCGTTGTTGTAATTGGATTTGTTTTTTTTTCTGGCCGTTCGTGTAAATCATTTTCACAGACTCCCGACGCAATCCACAAGTTTTCTAGCACAGACAAATAATAGGTCAAACATGTGAGGTAATGCTTATTCATCGACTAGACAATTTCTAATTCACTTCGAAAATAAAAGCTCTGTTAAATAAAGAGCGCTGAAGAATAAATACGTGGATATATTTTGTAATAAATATTACAACTGATGCTATAAAAATTGTTACTGATGCAATTTATTGTCATTACTTTTTTAAACTGAGAAAATACATTAACACGCTATTTTTAAAATGAAATATAAGCAAAGATGCTACGAAACCTTTTATAAAGATTTGAATAATATTTTTGTCCGTAAAATATATCTTTGTTTAATAGCCATCGATATGATAGTAATTTTTTTCAGGTAAAGTCCTTTCTTCTAGATCTTGAGAATTTCTATTAAAAACTATTATTTTATTATTGTAGTAGTATGGTGGTTGAAGTTTGATCTGGACTTTCGAAAGTTTTTTATGACTCACAGAGAATGAAATATTACAGTCGTTATAAACTAATCTTTGAGGAAATGTGTTTATTTTGTCACCGCGGCGATCCATTCAAATAAAATGGAAAGTGCTGATCTTAAATTATATGCATAAGGCATAAACCGGACTGTAAAAAACTTCTGGAAAACCTCAGAGTCCACTGAAATGCAAGAACAGACAAAAACAGGCCGACAAGTTAAACACTTGGATTTCATTCATTACCAAGGGAGAATTTTTCCCCTAATTTCCAGAAATTCTTATGGTTATTCTTGTGATAAATAAACAATATTGCAGATATTCACGTTTAATATTTTGTAGAACAAAGAATATCTTCAAATTTATTTCTAAGAGAAAGAGTGAAATACCGCAAAGGATTCAAAAACAGTATGGAGAATATCGTATCCCGCAATAAACTGCGTTCACATGCTGCAACTATCTCAAGAACGACCGGGAAATTTTTGTGGCCCGACCAACAAAGCAGGTTGAAGCCATTACGGTTGATAGGTCACAATTACGCACATTGACGAGCTCATACGGAGTGATAGAAGGTTATCAGCGTGTGAAACAACGTAAAGATATACCATAGTGTTGAAACCATGTTTCATGATAAGCTGACATTCAACAAATATAGGGCGTGATGGATATGATAGAATAGAAGAGGATACGAGTTGAAATATCTTATGCAATAAATTCATATGAATGGAGATGACTTTCTGAACCCTATTTTAACCTGCTATGAGGCACGTGTTCGCCATTTTGACCCAGGATGCTAAAGTGCCAGAATGACTTCACCTCCACCGAAAAATTCGAAACCATACCAGTCGAGAGGTTATGGGCACATTGCTTTGGCATACTAAATGAGTTATTGTTGTTGATTTTCCTAGAACGCGGAACTGAAATTAATGATGATCATTACCACCATGTGTTGAAAAACACTCTTAAGCCATCTCTGAAGAAGAAAAAGCGTCTTAGGAGTTTTTTTCCAAAGGGTGTGTTTCCCCACGACAATGTCCGTTCCCATAGTGACAAGCCAACCAAGGATATCTCGAATATTTTAGGATGACAGGTTCTGCTGCACCCTCAGTATATTAATAACTTGCAACCCTTTCAGTTTTATCTAATTGAACTAATGTAAGAGCATTTTTGAGGAAAGGAATTTAAGTGGAATGACTTAGTTAAAGAAGCGGTCCTAACACGATATCTACTTCAACATAAATAAATTAAAATATAATTAAGGATAGAAATCTTTCAGGTCGATGGAAAAAGTGCATCTTGAAAGATAGGGAATATGCTGAAAATTAACTGTCGTATAAAAATTGTCAAATTTCAAAATTTAAACAAATTAAAGTCCGGGGAAAATATGAACCACTCCCTTATGTCTTTATGGGGCGCAGTCAAAAGAAGATTTTAAATTAATCTCTAATCTCAGGTTTTTGCTCGCGGCAGCACTCCAACCCAACCCTCGTCTAATGATTTCCCTGTAAAAGGTAACGTCGTATTTAAAAAAAATGTAGGTTTTCTGCCGAATTTTTGGCGTCGAAAAATTCTCAGCAATAGGCGACATATTTCCATGAAGCCGTACGTAAATTCAGACTCCGACTCGTATACCACATGCAATTACTTTGAAGCCACAAACGTAGTGAGGGACGACTAACCAAGCAGAATATATAGAATATCAAGGAGAGGAAAAAATAAATTTTTGTAAAATGTTTACAAAACCCGTTCCATTACTTCATGAACGATGGAACGCTGAGTGACGCTACGGGCACTTCTGAGGAGCCGAAGTCCCAAACGCACAAATGAGAGAAAGTCGTGTGTGATATATAAAGTTTTATAAATGATAGCATGAGATCCTGCTAATTGAATTGAATTTAAGAAATGATTTCCTAATTAAGAATAACGTAATACACGGGTTTCGGAAAGGTAGGTCATGCGAAACGCAGCTCGCCCTGTTCGCAAACGATTTGTTGCAATGAGGAGAGAAAAACACTCAGCTTGATGCCATTTTCATTGATTTTAAAAATGCGTTTGATAAAGTACCCCATAATAAATTAATAGAAAAACTAGGAAAGTACGGCATAAACCTAAATATCGTGAGTTGGGTAAAAGACAGAAAACAGATAGTAGTTATTGATAGGAAATCTTCATACCCGGTAAAAGTCGCATCAGGTGTTCCATAGGGAAGTGTCATAGGCCCACTACTATTCCTGATATATATAAACGATATCGTCTCGGTAGTTCGCTGCAAAATAAGACTTTTCGCAGATGACACCTTTTTATATAAGAAGATAATGAGCCAGGATGACCAAAAATCGCTCCAGGAAGATTTAAACGCCTTTTCAGCGTGGTGTCAAGATTAGAAAATCGAAATTAATCACAGAAAATGTTCCCTATTGAGTTTTCGGAAGAGTAAGAACAATGAATTAGACTCGGAGTACAGAATTGTTAGATTGAATATCCAATTTGCGGAATACGTTAAATATTTAGGAGTCATCATTTGTCGTGATTTATCGTGGAATATGCATATTCGAAAGATCGTAGGCGCAGCTAGTAAGAAATTGGGCTTCGTAGGCAGAATAGTAAGAAGTAGCTCAGAACAGGTACGAGAAACGTGTTATTTATCATTCGTCAGATCTCAGGTCGAATACGCTTCCAGCATATAGGATCCGCACGAAAAGGGACAGAGACTTGAGTTAGAAAGAATCCAGCGCAGAGCAGCCAGATTCGTTAAGCAAAAATATGAGCAAAAATTAAGCGTCTCATCACTCTTGAAGGAGTTGAATTGGACATCGCTAGGTTAAGGCTTGTGGAAAAATTTAGGTCGGAAGTTCTCTTAGAGGAGGTCTCAGGAATATTAGAGGCACCTACATAGGTACATGAGCAGGCACGATCACGAGGATAAAATACGAGAGATCGAATGTAGGACCGAGCGATGTCAGGGCTCGTTTTTCCCAAGGGCCATACGGGATCATAATAGGGGAGTGATTCCAACGATTGACGTTATTAGGTAGGTTTTGGTGTGCTGCACCCCCTGCCATCCACCAGTCTGGTGATTTGCAGGGTATCATGTAGATGTAGATGAAAACAGTATTGTTCCGGGTATAATATAAAACAGGAATAAAAAGATAGCGATAGAAGGAAAGAGTGAGTTAAGATAAATGAAAGAAAAATCATTGCGAAAGACGCGAGATTATGCTTAATAAACAATGCTATGATACTAATCTTAGAGAATGAATAAACTTGAGAGAAATACCCTTTTAGAGTTTCATAAAACGAGAACGCTTAGGAGAATTTTTATGTGGTAGTGAGGTTAGTGAATGTCTGATAAAAATATTAGTTTTACTATAAATAATACATTTTAACCGCGTGACATTAAATTCCAATGGGATCTTCACCGAGAAGGGAGGGAGAGAAGAGGGAGAGGGGGAAAGGGGGAGGGAAGATATGTGGATAGGGATCGGTAAATGGAGCGGGAAGGGGAATCAGACTGAAGGAAAGAGTATGCGGTTTTAGTAGACCAAGAAGCGGTACGGAGGTTTTTGGAAGTCGGAGAGACGCGGGCACGAGTTGGGGCGCACCGAAATGTACAGACCTAACTAATGCTAAAAAGGGAGCTGTAATACAAAACAGGAGAACCAGGACAGGAATAAAGGTCTGGATTCCTACGAAGTAAAGAGGTTAAAAAAATAAAGAGACTGAGGAAGGGATTTCGAGAGAAATACGGAGAAGAGTTTTCGGATGGAGGAGGCGAGGTCGACAGATTTGTGTGGTGGAAAACGAGGACGAAAGCCAGCAGAGAGAGAGAGGGGGTTCTAGAGAGCGGAAGAGAAGGCTTTTTTAAAAATATTTTTTAAAACTCGCCTCGAGTCCCGGCGCGGAGTATTTTTCTTTTCGCTTATTTTCTTTCCGCGTCCTTTTTCCTAACCCCACGTTCCCTCTTGTGAATACTATTAACCCCCATAGGCTCGCTCCGAAATAAAGAGACTTCTGGATTCGTCATTCTTTCACGAACCGAAAGGGGGAGAGAGAGGGGAAAAAATCAGTCTGGTCCTATGAGCGCAGATTGTAATCCTAATTACTTCTCTGCCATTTTTCGCGTCCTCGTGAGATTTATATCCGCTCGCGGCCGATTCGAGAGACGTCTGACGCGCGTGTGCGCAGTGCGCCGAAAGCGGTACTGTGAAAAGGAGGTTAGTGGGAAAGGAGGAAACGAGAGAGAGAGGGGGAGGGGGTCCTTATTGGGTGGAATATGCATGAGTAAATGGGGACGCGGTCAGAAAGGAGACGTATGACGTGGAGAGATGAAGAGAGAGAGAGGGAGAGAACGACATATAGGACGGATGAGTGTGAAGGACCCCCCTCCCCGAGTTGTATGGCGGCAGTTGTAAATTAAAGAGGAAAAAGAGACGTGTTCTGAGGAGACGCGATTTAATTTATATGGCGGAATAGAGCCAAGTAGGTTGAAGGAACGTGTGATCAAAGTGGATTGGAAGAGAGAGGGAGGCATAAATAAATTAGGCGGGCGATATAAAAGCGTGTGAGTAGCTGGGAAGAAAATGTGTAATTGAATTATTGAAAGAAGCTAGGAGGATATGTATCAATCATATTTTTTTATGGAAGCGAACCGAGTGGTGAATTTAAATTTGGATGCAATGGCCGGATTCTAAAATAATATTAGGAAACATTTAAGTGTTAACGAAGCGAAACTGGATCTTTTGGGGTACTTCATCTGTACTGAGGATAGGCAAATAATATCACTCCTTCATTATTTAATTGCGGTATAACTGTGTAAAGCGTGGATTTACCAGTGATTTTCCTTCAAAATATATTGTAAGATATTCTCCACCTAAATTTTTAGAGCGATCTTTTTATTCGAGGTTGTGAATGATCATCCTATAAGTACGATTTAAGCTCAGGTTTGATAGATCCTCGTTAAATAAAGTATATCACTTGCTATATAATATTTTATTGATCTACTGTACTCTAAATAAAAAGTTTGTTAGGCGAATAGTTTCAAAATGAAGGATTTTCTATAGCGGCTGTTCTCCGCCCTAGATACACACAGGTCGGTCGATACGTGTACGAAACACTCCACCGAACTAAAAACTCTGATATGGCCAACACATGACTTTCTCCATATTTGGGGTATAGTTATTTAAATTATTATGAATAGCATTATGAGGCAAAATTATTATTTCGTATCGTAAAAGAATACAGTCGTCCTTATTGCCGTAAATTAGGAATATTTTTAATATGTTTACAAAATTCACAGCTACATGGTGCTGGCACTGTATACTGGTATTAAGAAAAAGCAAAATATCTCCGAAATGGATGTTCTATGAAAATTTGTTTCAAACAAAACTTGGAAAAAATATTATTCTCTACAACTTTGGTCCTCACGAAGATTACCAATAACGATGTTTTTAAGGAGATATTTTACGGAAACCGAAAAACGGTTATTTATAAATAATTCCTAAACAATAACTGCTATAGAAAATTGTTTCAAATGAAAGTTGTAGGAAATTACATTCTCTATAACCTTTGTATAAAATTGTGTATACAGTAATTATGTTTTAATGGAGAAATATCCCAAAAACCGAACCTGGTTTCGAATAAACCTCGACTTTCGGTTAACCGTTATTGTCCAAAAACTAATTAGTTCTTGATGCTCATGCTAAAGTGTTATATATGAAGTTTGGTAACGATATGGCAAGTACTTTTTGAGTTACAGCGACCACCATCACATACACACACAGACATCATTCCCAAAATAGTCTAAACGTGTTCTAGGAACCTCAAAACGTGTATTTCCGTTGAAATCTCGAAGTCGATTTTTTTCATGATCACAATACTTTCCCATTATTTCGTATGGAGAAAGTAAAAAAGGGTAGTGTGTAATAATGAAGTATTTAAGCCTAAATATTGCTTTATTATTGTTAAAAATGAAGCAATATAAAGACAAAACTAAATTAACTTTATTTCTTTCAAGCCGTTATTAAAATTCTCCCCTGAACGCTGTAAATTTTAGATTGTTACAATGAAATCAGTATTATAAAAATTATAAAATAAGTGTTGTTCACTTTGAACTTGAGGGAATTTAAGTAGATGATTTTTAGACCCTTAATTACTTAATTTAAAAGCACTATAAGACGCACTAAATATCAACTTATGATATATCTTTATTATTCGCTAAACATTTGTTAGTGATATGTCATGTTATTACTTACAAAATAAATTCATCCCAGAAACACATTGTGAGAAAAAATTAACAATCATGTTACTTTGAATGAATGATTTATACTTCCTGTGCCTTACTGCGATCCAAAATGTTAATTTTTGTTTAACTTAATCGTTCGAGGTTTTGATGTACTTTATTTTTGTAAAGGAGTGTTTTTTCATGGCTAAAGTATTTCTTTTAATGACAAAACACGTCAAACTTTTAGATAAAGTCTTATGTTTTCCAACTTTGTCCCTCATTAAACAACGGTAGTCCTCATGAGCTCCTTTTTACGACATCCATCGCTTTAAATGTGGCCCTGATACCTCTTCGAGTTTTACCTGCTTGAATTATACTCTTCACGTTGCGTTACCATGTTGTTTTCACGATGAAGTTGCTTTAAGTTTTTACAACCTTTTGTTAGCATCGTAGCATCTCGTCTTTTAGAGCCTATTCCGTCGCCGTCTATGTCAGTCGAAAACAGCAAAAGTAGTGCATTAAGAAGTTTACCGAAGAGAGCTCACATGGCTAAACATGCATGTGGAAATGCTTGAGATTCGTAGTCCTTTTGCTTAGCCTTGCTAGAACCTGCTGTTCACGGAAACTTGAGCTTAAAGCTCGAATGAACAGGTACGTTTACCGAAATCCAAGGACTATTCACATGAGATATTTTTCGTCAGCAACACATAGTATTTCTCAAAATGTCAATTTGTCGTCATAAAATGCATTCTATAACTATGATGGTACATATTAAGAAGTTCTCAAATGTCAATTTGTAGCTCTAAAATATATTTTATAACAATTATGATATTAAGAGTCTCAGAGCGTTCAATGTCGATTTCCATTTGCAGATGGCAATCCAGAGTAAAAATTGAAGAATTTTCCAATGAAACTAATTTCCATCCATTAATTACGGTATATTTATTCAGATTAAAACACACTAAGCTTCTTCAATGAACCTTCCGTTGAAGAAACTGGATTAAACCCAAATGTTTGTTGATTACAATTGTGCTATAACATTTGGCCAATTTATCCAGAGTGGAACTTTGGCATTAAAAGTTTTCATCTACATCATGCGAGCACCAAGTTGTATCTTAGAACATCAATAGAGCTCCACTACACTTCCGCAATGATAATAATTAAAATCAAACCAACATCAAAGTTATTCCTAATGATCTTGAATACGTTTACAAGGAAATCAATTGAGAAAATTGAATTATTGGTCATAAGAATTGGGAATTTATCGCCGTAGAAGAGCACATCAGGCATTCAAAGATCACAGCGGTGCTCGCGAGCACCAGGTTGGGAACCCCTGTCCTAAACGAAAGCAGATACGGATGTAATTTTTGGCCGTAAATTTTAACATTGTATTAACCAAATTTATTTCGTCATAGTTTTTTTTTTGTTATATATGCTATCTGATTAGGCAACTCTTTACCTATTTGTTTCTTTATTGGCACAATAATACTATAAATAGTAAAAACAGCATATTTCCTTTTATTTTTGGATCTCTTCAAAGATTCTTTTCACGTGTCGATCTTAAATTTGCTTATTAAAACTGAAGCTGTTGATAAGTAATCTGTGAAAAATATTCTGCAAATAGGACAGAAAGTTTACGAAAATAAAACCTCTTTATTCTTTCTCTCCAGTGTGCTGGAGGCTGGAACCCGGCTCAGGGGGCGGTGGGGGCGGGGGAGGAGGTGGCGGCTCCCGCCGCCCTGCCGGTCGCTTTGGAGACCACAGCTGCGATTCGCCTTGGGGCCTCGTCGAGTCTGCGGCGAGGGCAATGAAAAGCAAGCACGGAGACAACATAGAGTTCGTCTTGTGGACGGGGTGAGTGTTTGAACGGCAATTTGGATATATGTATGTGTGTATGTACTTTCTTTACTTCCTCTCGTCTGCTTTCTGTGTGCTTATACATCATCATCATAGGTAGTCTGTCCGTTGACAGGTCCGTGATTATTCTAGGTTAAACTTGGTTCTCCATATACTCCTATTTTCCGCAGTTTTCTTCAACACTTGATAGCTCTCTTTCCCTTTCAAGTCGTCTACTAACTGAAACCTTTTCCTACCTCTTTCTCTTTTTCCATCTAGTTTTCCTTCTAGCACTTCTTTAATCATGCACTCTCTCCTCAGGTAATGCCCAATCCAGTTCGCCTTCCTCTTTCTGATAGTCTGTCTGTATAATCGTTCGCTTCTCTCCTATTCTTCGTAGTACTTCCTCATTTTTCACCCTATCTGTCCATTTTATCTTCAGCATTCTTCTCCATGTCCGCATTTCGAAGCTTTCCAAGTATTTAATATCATTTTTCCTCAGCGTCCATGTTTCTGCTCCGTACAAAGCTATACTCCATACATAGCATTTTATCAACCTCTTGTGGATTTCCTGCTTTATATTTCCCGTTAGCAGGAGTTTCTTTCTTCTGAAAGCGGCTTTTGCTTTTGTTATTCTAGTCCTGATTTCATCTCTACATTTTGCTTCTCTTGTTATGATGCTTCCAAGGTATTTATAATCAGAAACTTGTTCTAATGGCTTTCCTCCAATACTTATGTTCAAATTTTCTTCTTCTTTACTTGATATTCGCATGACCTTGGATTTTTCTGTATTAATTTCCATACCGTATTTTCTACCTGTTATCACTAGTCTATTTATCATATATATATATATATATATTGGATTGCGTTTGTTTATAAATATTTTTTTCAAATCTTTGATTGAAAAAAAATTACGAGCGGTCCCTGATAAAGAAAATTATGGGATTCATGCTATGGTGCATCATAAAACCTTTATATTTTGGGAATTCTTTCGCCGTATTAGGGTTCCTCGTTACAAAAAGTGTTGAAATTTTAATCCTACAAGAAATGATGGCAAAATCAATACGATTTATTTTCTCTGGTAGTTGGCCACCGCATGCTCTATCCGACAAAAGCAGATGCGCGAATATGAAAGGGTGGAATTAAGAGAATCGTTTAAACCTGTTTGTGATTGATCGGCCTTTGCTTTTATCTCATTTTGAAATTAGCTGTAACTTAATAAGACGATTCATTTATGTACTGTGGCGGGAGAAGCGCGTATTTACGCATCTGCATATGAATTAATACGTTTCAGTCGATCGCTATCAGTTACTTTACTGATCTAGTTTATAATTAACTCAGATGTTACAAATACGTAATAGGAAACTTCTCGGTGCGCAAATGTTCCAATTAAGAGGCAAATTACACGACTAGTGGTTTTATTTTCTTATCAGTTCTATACTTAATGTAATTTCAGTTCCTTTCATTCGCTTGGAAGAAGCAGGTACTTGAATCAGCGAATTCGATGTGTTTCAAATTTATTCCTTTGTGAATCTTAAACGGTCAACTTTAATTATTACGCATAACTAATCCTATTATTATTTATCACGCACTTACTTTGCTCCGGCGTTATTTTAGCAAGTGAAGGGTGACAAAAGAATAGCGATATGGAAAGCTTTCGTTTATAATTCCATGGCTGGCGAAAACAAAAGGGGATGAGTCCAAAAAGTCATAAATGATTACCATGAAATCAGCTTCATAGAGGATATATTTTTTAAGGTGAGTACAAATTTAATTTGATTCAGCATTGGTTAGAATGTCAATATATATTCGCCGAAAAGACTCACTTTAAATTGAGATTTTTAAGATAATCATAACAGTTCAAAATCAAGTTTCTCATTTCTTTAGTTCGAAGAATTATTTCTAACCGCCAGACATGAAATTGTTAAGCGTTTTATATTTAAAAATTTATCAGTTAAACCTCTGTTGTCCAAATAATTTTGTGTCCGTTTTATAATTACATGTTATTCATTTTATGGTTTAAGAAATAAGGTCGCCATCTCTAGTTATTTCAATTATTATTCATCATTGTTAAGGAATTATCGTTGACAAGATTGTGAGTATAAATATTCAAAGTTGAGATTTGATAAAATACGTCACCATATTGCATCAATGCCCTATTTTAATTTAACATTTGTTAGTAGAGAATTAATGCTGTCGAATAAAGTATACGATACAGGATATAACTGTGGCACAGCTATTCACGGAATTTCGGCATTAAAAAATCTGGTGGAAACTTGAGATAGGTTTTGTGCGTTAGAGTAACGTAATGTAATCTTCCGTAGGCACGGGTTTCGAATCAGAATGCCGGAAACATCTCCGTCCTTGATGCCATGGAAGCCTTGTCGATAGCCATTAAGCGGTTCGATAGAGTTTTTTTCTTTCAGTTCTGCGAGGCGTGTCGTAAACAGCGGAGTTTGCACGCCGGTTGTTGATCGATCTCTCGATTTTTTTCGATTTTAAAATATGCATTGTTGACTTCCACCATCGCTTTCTCTCTCCCCCACTCTGTCTCTCTCCCCCCCCCTCTCTGTCTCTCTTTCTCTTTCTCTCTGCCTCGCCCTATTCTTCCTTCTCTAGCGGCGGCAGCTTTGTGTGGTCATTAATTACACGTTGTTTATTTGCTCTGCAAAATGGCGAAGGTTTCTCACATAGATGGACAGTACATATATCCATTTTCTCTTTCTCGCGTCACACTATTCGCAATCTCTCTTGTTACGTAAACGAATCGTTCCGCGAATTGCAAAAACAAAGTCAAATTACAAAGGACCTCGTTATTTTCCGTAAAGTTAAGAATTCAATTGCTTGTGTTTTCTTAATTTTGTTTTGCGCGTTGTCAGTGCGTTTGATCAATTACGCGAGAAAGGAATTCCATCGTATTTAAATTGCCTGTTGATTTTGTAATGGATATTTCTTTTTTACTGAATCTCGATTAAATAAATATCAGCAAAAATAAACTCAAATATAAAGATGTTTTTTTTTCATTTAAATACCGAAAAGTGTGAGAATTAATAAAACTTGTGGCATTGCATGATTATAAATATAAGAAACATGATCCTATTCAGATCTCTATTGAGAATAGTAACCTATTATCAACAACTTTTAAGATCTTATACGCGCTTGTATATCCTGTTCGACCATATTAAAATTTTTAGATACTCTTATCAGACATTTCGTTATATACCCGAAGTTGTTTTCTTATAAATTCCAGTTTTACATTTAACGCAGCGTAAGGTCACGCTGTTTTTTTTAAGCAGTCGTTCCAAAATTAAAAGATACGTCTTTCCAGCGCTCATTGGTTAACGATAGTATATAGCGATTTCAGATAATGTTTTGGTGCTTTCCCTTGCGTACAACCGTCATTGAATTTCACCAGCCGTGGGAATGTTAAGAGAATTAGTATGCCACACATCAGCTTGAGTTTGAATCTAGTCTGATTTTTAAACGTTTCTTTTCCCAGCATTCCAAATGTGGGTTAATGACTAAAGTGCACAATTACGGTATTCTGTCCTTCACAAAGCACATATAGACGACTGTCCCTTTGGTTGATTTCCGAACGCGACCGCTTTATTTCCAGCTTTGTCTGAGCATTTAAGTGGACGTACGCGCCTGAGTGCAGTGGTATTTGGCGGTGAACATAATCTGGTAGAATTTTGAGGCGATTGATTTGGTCTTACGTTTCTTTCACTATTGTTCATTTCTGTTAATTGTTAAATTGAATCACTGCTGAAGTTCAGTATCTACACGTATGTATCAAAGGTTTTTCAGTTTCAGAGAAAGAGTGAACAATAATATTAAATAATTTCAGGGTAGGCTTCTATAGCATCGGTATAATCCTCTCATTGGCTGACTTTTAGGTCCAGATCTCCAAACGTTGCAGGCGGTTCTTTACTTCCAAGCTTCTTTAAGTTTAGTGCGTAAAAACTTGGTAACATTCTTCTAGTTATAAATAAATTTTAAGATATTCCAAATTCAGAAGATCATTAATGAAAGGATGCAACTACTTTGTTTTTTTATTGATGGGCGGTCTTCGAGTTTTCCATTAGTTTAAATTTTATCATACTTTTAAAAAACACCTCACAGGACAGTTTTCGAAAGAGGTGTTTTTCTTCCTTCATAAGTAAGATGGCGGCACAAGGAGTGGGCGATGAGGGTAAAGAGAGATGTTTGTCCCTAATATTAGGCCGAAAAGGGGGAGACTTTTAAGTGCTCATTGGTCGACGGTCTGAAGATAAGGCGACTCCCCATTGGATCGGAAGGAGAGACGATCCTTTTCGAGGTGGGTTTGTTTGCAAGTGTGTGTTTGTGGAGGGGTTAAGGAAAGAAGGGGGGAGATTGCAGTGGGTTTCCGCTGAACGGAAGGGAATTGAGAAGGTAGAATAAGAGAAATGTAGCATTGTGTTCACTGCTGCTACGGTGTTATCGGGGGGTACTTACATTCGAGCTATTTACAGACGCCGAAGAAGTGCTAATGTTTGGGTAGGGAAGCTCTATTGTTGGGACAGAAAGTCGAGTTTCTTAGTGTAACCATGCTGTTGTTAAGGTCAAAGGTCTATTTAACATTCGCATACCTCTTTGAGCTATAAAATAAATTGATTAAAAAAAGGTTTTTTAAAAAAATAACTTTTATATTATGCATTAAAAAGGCAAATACAAATTTTTATTTATTTATCGATCGTGAGTTCGGCTGGTAAGGAGGAACAAAATTTACAGCAATTTCAGTGGAATAAATTCCTTCTTGCTCAACAACGTTGATTTACTAAACTTTATTTAGAAATTTTGTACAAGTTATATGGCGCCTTACAGGTTTTATTATATTGCGCCATATAATTTTTACAAAAGTTCTAAATAAAGTTTAGTAAATCAACATTGTTGAGCAAGAAGGAATTTATTCCACTGAAATTGTTGTAAATTTTGTCCTCCTTACCAGCCGAACTCACGATCGATAAATAAAAATTTATTTTTTCCTTTTTAGTACATAATATTAAAGTTATTCTTTTAAAAAACCTTTTTTTTAATTAATTAATTTTTTCTTTTTAGTCTCAAGCAATGAAATTTCACGTTCTTCCATGGTTTCTATAGGTAAAGGTGTTAAATTACAAATTTTATCTTTAACTAATTGTTGATGTAACTAAAAATGTTAATATTCACCATTCAAGCCCTCTAAACCAGTATGGCATAGCATAATTAAAAGTGTAAGTAAGTTAAAAGCTCTATAACAACCCGAAACAAACGAATGAAGACAACCGAGTAACTACATTTATGAGTGTCGGTATACTTAATTATACGTAAGAAATCGTTGCTCTATCCCTTACTCGTTCTCATTTATTAATTATATTTTAAAAAGTGTCAAACTACGAAATAGTTTACTTTGTAGAAATATAAGATGTAATAAACAAACATTTCTTCATTTTTTCGTAGTTCCAATCTGTGTGTGTACGTCGCTATCTATCATCCATCCAAACAAGCTCTGATTTTTTGATTATCTGCTAGATGTCAAGAAAAGAGGGGCAAAGACGAAACGCTAAAATTTGCGTATAACTAGCATTTTAATGGGATATATTAGTGATTTTCAGTAATTAAAATAAAAACCATATTTATCCCAATCTCATTAGTTGCGTCGGTGGCGTCACCGGATATATTTGCACCGTTCCCGTGGGCTGCTACCAATCTTGCTAGGGTGATACAAGCCTTCATGAAGGTGGCACAAACCGCTATATATACCTATATATATATATATATATATATATATATATATATATATATATCGAGTGAGGTTAATATAAAAGTTATTAAAAAGCGGCCCAGCTGTAGCACAGAGTAAATATTTAAAGTTTAGGTATCTTATTTATTCGTTTCCGGCTGAACCAGCAGATGAACGAGGACTGTTACAAAAGTAATGAGACTGTTTCAATAAAAAAAAATTATTCAAAAATTAAGGTACAGCAGCTGTATCACCTTCAAAGTAGTTCCCCTTCCCCTCCGCAGCTACACACCGCTGCCAACGGCCCTTCAAAACACTCACGGAAGTCATCTGCTGTCAGTCGTTTTAGGACGTCGGTTACAGCTTGCTGGATGTTCGGAATTGTCGCCAAATGATATCCTTTCATTCGACTTTTCAATTTCGGAAAAAGGTAAACGTCGCATGGGACGAGGTCAGACGAATGCCCTATTCGTAGCGTAGAAATGCCTTTTGAGGTCAAAAACTCGATAACTGACAATGCAGAATGACTGGGAGCATTGTCGTGGTGCAGGATCCAATTGTCGGCAATTTCAGGGCGAACACGCTGAACCCTTTTCCTAAGTAATATTGATTCACAGTTTGCCCCTGAGGCACAAACTCTTTGTGCACGATGCCACGATGATCAAAAAACAAATGAGCATGCTTTTTCATTTTTGATTTGCTCATGCGACATTTTTTCGGTGTTGGTGATGTTGGTGTGTGCCATTCATCACACTGGCGTTTTGTTTCTGTGTCGTATCCAAATATCCATAAGCCCTCTCTAAGTCATTTTAATTTCATCGTACACAACAGTAGGAGATTCGTTCAATCTCACGCAAAATTTTATCGCGAAACGTTGTTCGAGACTTCGTTTTTCCATTTTGTTACACGCGCGACGAACACACTGTAACTCCTCTATCAACGCTAACTCGACACTGACGAAACCGAATGAAATGAATCATACACTGTTGGATAGAGGAATGTTCAAAGTACACGCATACGCGTCACCAGTCCTGCCAAATGAAGTAGGAAAAATGTACTCTCATTACTTTTGTAGCATACCTCATATACGTTGAGGATTACAAATTATAGGTACTATTGTATTTGTGAGCTGAATAATCCTGTATTTATACCTCAATTACATGTATTCACTATTTTAATTTACAGTACCGTAGAAAAAATGTCACCAAGGCAAGATGGGGAACTGGCCAGTATAAATGTCGATAGGCTTGACCAAAAGGTAAATTTTCAAACCGAAATGCATAATAAATTATGATTATTTAAAGACAAAGTGGAAGTTATAAGAAAGTAAGAACGAATTTATGAATTATACGTGAACCAAAGGTTGAAAAAACAGAAAGTTATTCCAAAGAAATTAAAATCTTTGTTTGCACAATTTTCCCATCTTTGTCTTATTTGATTACGTATCTTTTCTTGTACTGCAGACATTTGATAAAAATTACTTATGGGACTTGCTAGTATTTTGTAATGCATAATTTTGATGAATTAAAAGTTTCATTGATGGAAAAAAATAATACGTATATTGCACCTGATAATTAAAAGAACACATAATTATTATAATTTACTAGAAGACCAAACCGCCGTAATAGAAGCACAATAAACCTTTTTAAAGACTATATAAATATTAAGTTCAATATAACGCTGATATCACATCGTCAGTAAAATATATACACCTACACTTCATTTTTAACGTTTCGAGGGCTTTTGAAGTCTGACAATTATTTCCCTAAAAGCTTTTAACTGTTTCTACCAGCATTTTTCAAACTCTTTATCGATATAATCGGCACAATACGGGCGAATGAGGGTAAATTAATGCGAAACGCTCGCAATGAATGGAAAAGGAAATCCACCTCATTAGGAGGAATAAAAATGAAACCTAACCGAAACGGAACAGAATTTCAGATCCGAAAAACGCACAATTCAGCTAATTGTTAAAAATCGACTCAAAAATATCCCTCCTCTCGAAAACGCCCCTGTTCGTTTTGTGGTGTTTTACTGTTATTGACTCCAAACAATTGAGCATCTGTTCGAGAGCGGAATCGAGCATAATTTACAGATTGCGGTCCGCCAACCACTCGCGCGGATAAAAAAAAACGTTTTTTACTCTCTCAAAAATTTCGTGCGTTTCCATAGATTTTACTGATTCAGAAACATCCAAATGACCGCCGAAATGATAAGGTTGATATTATGTGGTTATATTGTGCCTCGCCCATTCATAACGGCTGGGACATGGCAACATAAATGTTCCCAACAGCTGTAATGCAATGGATTTATTCGATAAAATGGCTCAGATAATATGTACGTTTTACTTTGATCTTTTTATGGCAGAAACTATTATTTTTCCCAACAGAATGGTATTTCTAAATCTTTTACGTTCTAATTCTTGAACTATTTAAAAGATTTTTGGCTATTTTTTTTCAATGGAAAGGAATGAAGTTTTTCCGAATAATTTTTTCATGGAAGATGAAACACATTTCGTAAACGTAACAGTTCCTTGTAAATGAAAACGTTACAATAATTATTTCTTCTGTATTTTAAAGGAGGTGGTTCAACTACAAACTATTCAATCATAATTTTTAGAGAAATTATTTGACCTTATAATTCACAGCAAGCATTTTCATTGCATATTTCAAAAGACTGAATTGGCGCTTGACTCTTTTTCTAAAGAGCTCTACTTTTTACATTCTCATACGAAGTATCGAGAAAGTATTGCTATCGCGAAAAAATTCGGCCTCGAGATTTTTACGGAAATATACGTTTTAGGTGTCGCTGAATCCGAAAAAGTGGTTTTTGCAATGCCGTCTATCTGTCTGTTACTGGCTCTGAGTTTACGTCTGAAATAATACTACATAGTACATATCTCTCAATAAATGTATATAAGGTTAGTTTATTCTTGGGCAACTTTAATAACAATCGGATTGTCTGAAAAAGGTTCATAAGATTTTCATCAAATTTCGTAAAGTTATTTAAGTTGATGTTTATGACGATTCTACATAGTTCATATTTTTCAAAAGATAACTAAACGACGCATCAGTATATGAGAAATTTTATGCAATGTATATTGTACCGATTTTTTTTTACTAGATCAGCTTTTTGCTGTTGAATTACGGAAGGATAAGACTGACCATTCGATGAAATATCCTCAGTTCAAATTCAGCGTCGAAATGGAACTCTTAGGCCAGTGTTTCCCTACCTTTTTAGAGTCGCGGCACCCTTAAGTGACTTTTCAGAATATGGCGGCACCCCTCCCTATCCACCGTCAGTAATAATCTTGGTGAAGTTGAACTCCCAACCCTAATCTCCGTATATTCTTTCATTTCGAAGTGCCTTTGCGACGAAATGAAGGTCGACTTAACTCTGGTTTGCATTTTTGAAAGCCGACGATGCAGAATGAGGCTAAAAATGGGAAAACAGTATATTTTTTGCGGCACCCTTCAGAACGCTTCACGGCACCCAGGTTGGGAAACACTGTCTTAGGCTATCAATGCAAGAAATTGGGCATTTTCAGCGAAATTTTGACACATCAATTTTAACTGCTTTCCATTCATCCCACACGTTTCCGTTTTCCGTTTTTTAAAAATTCTCCTGCCTTTTTTTTCTTCTGGGAATTAAATAACCTTCGAAAGTCTTTCTATTCCTTTTTCAGTCGGAAGTGCTTTTCATCATGCGATGAAAATGGCTTGGTTTGCTATTTTGAGAAACGTAAACATTTATACTGATTCAATGCTGTGAGAATTGTTTTAAACGTTGTGTTATTTAAAACAGGTGCACGTGTTTTTCGAAGCGTTAACAATCATGACGATGATTTTTTCCATTATATCGCACGTACTCTTTTTACTTTCTCATATACGAAGTATATTAAGAAGGTATTGTTATCGCGAAAAATTCTACCTCCAGATTTTTATGGAAATATACGTTTTAGGTGTACCTGAGTCCGAAAAAGTGGTTTTCGTAATGCCGTCTGTCTGTCATACTGTTGCTGGCTCTAGAGCCTAAACGGTATAGCGAAAATTAATGAAATCTCATAGTTGGGCATTTTATCATACAGAGCAGAAGCTTTGAAGAAATGGTTGACATTGCTCAATAATTAAGGGTAGATTATTCTACGCATTTTTAACAACAATCCGATTTTCTCAAAAACGCCTCTAACGATTTTGATCAAATTTCTTACGGTTACTTGAGTTTACGTCTTCAATAATACTATGTAGTTCATATTTCTCAAAAAATGAATATAAGGCTAGTTTATTGTAGGCAACTTTAACAACAATTCGATTTTCTCAAAAACGGCTCTAACGTTTTTGATCAAATTTCGAAAAGTTACTTGAGTACATCTACAATAATACTACCTATTTAATTTTTCTCAATGAATGAATATTCTTGGGCAACTCTAACAAAAATAGGATTTTCTAAAAACAGGCTCATACAATATTCATTTTCTAAAGATAACTAAACTACGCATTAATATATGAGAAAGTTTGTAGAATGTGTGTTGTACCGACTTTTTATATATGTACTATGTGTAGGAAATAACAAACGGAGAAGTAAGGAAATTGCTTCCTAATTCGCCTAGTTCACGTTGCAGCGGAAGCCAGTCAAAACCGCCTTCGGCGAAAGTTTCCCTCGCGCGCTTTTACTCATTGGGAAGAATAATGGGACCCGTACCACGTGACCCGCGAAACTCCTTTCAGCTTATCGCGATGTATCGAGAACTTTAATCGAGTTGGCGGAGAGAGAAATAACGGAACAATGGGGGCTTCGTGGCGCCCGATAAAGTTTTCGTGCCGATAACATTGAACTTTTGGAGCACGCCCTCTGTAGCAGGGCGCGGAGACACGAGTGGCTTATTCGAATCGGAATTTCTGCACTCGATGTTAACCGGAGCGCGCAATCCGTAACTACACGAGCGAGAGAACTTGGCGCATTGTGTGGTTCGTTCGCTATTCTGTAGTGGGTACGCGAGGCGAAAAAAACGGGTTCGCGGGAATAATGCAACGTCATGGGATACATTGGAACCGTGGAAACGCATTCGCGAGACGTTTTCGAGAGTGATAAAATTATCAAAATAATTACCTTCTTTTTTACAAACGAAGAAATAAATTTCTCCCTGTTATTTTCCCGGTCCTCCGGTATTACGTACGAGCACTCTTTCACATGTTTTGGTAAGCGGCGTTTTTCCTGGATTATAATTTCTCATGGATTTTTTTTGCTGTATTGCACTGAAAATACCATATTATTTTAGCCGAAGAAATAACTTTTGCTTTTATCGTTACCTATGGTTGGAGAATAATGTCAATTTAAATTGAACTTTCAGTAAAAATTCAAAATTTACGAGACTGTTATTTCTCCGTGAAACACTCAAGGAATGAGTTCGCAAAATTCGAAGGAATTTTATTTTGCGATCTTATGACAATCATGAATCGCAACGTTGTTTACTTATTTCTGTGATAGCATAACACATTCTTCTCAAAAAGTCGGTGTATATTTTCAAAGAAAATTTTGATCTGTTGCTCTGTGAAATTTAAAATCGCACCGGATAGTAAATGATTCAAGGACAATTACTGCTACTCAGAAATAGGGAGAATAAATGATGCCTTGAAGTGTTTATTATTTTGGAAGTAAGTAGTACAGGACTGTTGTAAAAGGATAGTACGTATATGCATTTTTCCGTATTAATATAACTATTCGAATCTCTTTGCAGCGATCGTCAACGTAATGGTTACATCCGGTTAAGTGACGGACTCACCTTATAAAATTTCCTATCTTATTTAATCTAAGCAAGGAAAACACTGTAATTTCTAACGTTTTTTTTCAACTCACGATCTGGGTTTCAATACGCACATCATAACCATCCTTGCGATGACACAGTGCGTCGAGTGCTTAGCGAGTTCAAAATTAAAATACTGTAGATTACAAAGTGTTTTTTCCATGCTTACATTATTTAACTTTTCCACAACGCCACGCCCACTACCGTCAAATTCAATTCCCTTCTCATTATTTCATCCAGTTTTCTTTTTCCCGAAATACTTGTGCTTTGCGCGGTGGGAACAAAAGGGTTGATGTAAGCAGTGGAAAGAGAGAGAGGGAGAGAGGATTCCTTTTATTCGTAATTTTCGACCTTTCTCCATAGCGGTGCTCCAAGGGTTGTTGCTTCAATTAAATTAGCGTGCCCTTTAGGGGTAATTACCTCGGTCTGTTTATGTTTTTAATGCATTATTGCGGGGAAGACTCTCTCGCTCTTTCTTTTTCTCCCCCGGCCATTTTCGTTTCTCTTTTGTCTCCCTCCTTTTAACCCCCTTTCTTCTCCTCCAGACACCTCCTGCACGACAGCAAACACTAAAAAGAAAAAAAAACTAATTTTTTTTCTTGCCCCTTTCCATCTACTTGTTTCTTTCTCTCTCTCTCTCCATCTCTCTCTCTCTCCATCTCTCTCTCTCCATCTCTCTCTCTCCATCTCTGTCTCTCCATCTCTCTCTCCCTCTTTCTTTGTCTACTTTAGGTACGCGGGAGATTCCCTGTTCTCCTTTATTATTTAATTCCGCTTCCTCGCTCGCTCCGTAATTTCATAAGCTTTTTCTTTTTCTTGTTTTTCCTTGCTTCTGCTCCTCTTGTGTACGTTTGACTGGGACTCCTTCCGTCTCTCTTTTGTCGTGACCTACTTCTATAGCGAGCTCATCTTCTTTCTCTCTCTCTCGTACACACACACTTCTTTTTACCCGTCAGCCTACTTGCATGTTTTTTTTAAACTTCAGTATGTATTAGCTAATTTCCTTCTTGAGCTCTCTGCATTTCCTTTTATTTTTCTCTCTCTCTCTCCAGACGGCGAAATTTGCATTATGTCCGTCTTCTCTACTAATTCTTTCTGTCAGACTCGACGCGATTCACTATCTAGGCTCATCGAGTAGTTTTTACTGCCGCCAGCATTGCAATTTCACATTAAAATCGTCTGTACTTCGCGCACTTAAGACATATTACGTCGCAATAAAATTCCTTGAGTCGATTTTTTGGCAAATAATTACAAAGAAACGTACGTTTCTGAAAAAAGAATGAATCAGATTTCAGTCAAAGTCGTCAAAACCTTGGGGAAGAATGAAGTTTGAAGGAATTGATTGAGATTATTATAATGTAAATGACATAAGTACGAAGCTTAAAGCTGGAACATAGAATTTCGCCAGGGAGTAAAGAACTTTGTATCCATATTCCTCAACCGTTAAACTCCCTTCCTTCATCTCTCCCTCCCCCATTTCTCCAATGATACCATTAGTTATACAACCAATAACGTTCCTCTTCCCTCCCTTTGTCCCTTTGTTTTATATTTAAGTTCCACTAGGAATTTCGATGTATTATATAGTCGATGTATAGTCTGTAGTTTCACCCGTTGATGTTGCTCTGCAACGAAACCATGGTCGTATGAGAAATATATTTATGTGGAAGTTAAAACTTTTTTCATTTTATTTATCGTTAAGCACTTTCACCAAGTTACGCCGAAACCATTACATTTAATAACGGTAATTATATATTGTCGAACCTTTCAATACATCACGATTGCGTATGTATTTATAATTTTCCTAAATAAATTGCGGTGTTATTTATTTACCATTTTTATTCTACAAAATGAGGGAGTAACTAAATTCTTAATAACTAATCGGTGCATATTAGTATCCTAGGCTTTTCATATCGCTGATGAGATATTTGAACTCTAGTTATGATATAAAATGTTTATTGTAAAGAACAATATTTCTTTCGACAACAAGAATCGTTTTAAAGTTCATTTTAATAAACATGTAAAAC
This sequence comes from Uropetala carovei, assembly GCA_036926305.1. Classification (NCBI taxonomy): domain Eukaryota; kingdom Metazoa; phylum Arthropoda; class Insecta; order Odonata; family Petaluridae; genus Uropetala; species Uropetala carovei. The sequence continues at coordinate 68,797 of JAXCHB010000244.1, read as the reverse complement.
TTTTATATCGGAAAATTTATACTCTTGCGAAGCATGAAAATAAAGTACAATCCGCACAAATTATTTATTTTTGGTGGAGCATTTTGGTCGATTTTTTATCGTTTTAATCTATTACAACTTCATTCAGTGAACAGCACGTGTAATCCGTGAACTAAGTAAACGCAGAATCGAACATGTCATATTTCGTAAACCTAAAAAAAATAGCCGTAATTGCTGCGTAATTCCAACTGTCGATCTTTTTTATTCTCAAAATCGATCAGTAGATTAGTGTTACGGCTAACCTTTGCAAAAATAAATTTGATCCTCCTAATCTGCGGCTTTTACTTTCCACATCCCAAATTCTTTTCGAACGCGATCATCTTCCTTATCACCACAAATTAAAAAAACATTTCTCCTCCCACGTAAAAAAAAAAAAGACCGAAGGGGCATTAATTGCTAGGACCATTAGCCCATCCTGAGGCCAATGATTCCGCGCTTCCCGTGATCCAATCGCTTTTTCTCTTACTCAAAAAAAAAACTCAAACCCTCCACTAGTATATTGAATTCAGAAATCAATCCAATTACTCTTCATTTTTTTTAAGGTTTTTAAGGGGGTTTCAGGAGATCCACAGTGGGAGGAGAGAGAAAAAAAGGAGCGGTTGGGTCAGAATTGGTGTTTTGTCGCATCCGAGGCGGAGAATACCGTGTAAAAAGTTGAGGAGGAAGGGGGGATTGACGGAAGGAGGAATGGGGTATTTGGATCGGGTGGAAAATGGCCCGGTAGAGTGGATGGAAAGGGGAGGAAAAAAGGGAGGGATGGATGGGGCCGTGTGGTAGGAAGTTAGCAAAAAGAGAGAGAGAGAGGAGATTGGATTCCGATGGGATTTGCGGACTTGTGGGATTCTTCCACTGTTAGCGTCTTTACCGACGATTACCCTTAATGCATTGGGTCGAGGACCGTCCGATCTCTCCGGGAAAGTTTCGCTGCTCTTCACGCTCTCGTGGAATTCTAGCTGCATGCATGGGGATTTGTGGCACCCGGACTGTTGCTATGCTACCTTACATCGAACTAACTCTCAAATAAAATTACCTGTCTCATTACGTGTCTTCCAATCGAAAAAAAAATATTTTTATTGTTCGCGAATAATATCATTTGTTTACTTAAGATAGCTTGTAGTTTTAAGGACTGACTTCAAATTCAGTCAAGTTTGAGTTTCCGAAACTGAATTATCAAGATCACATTTCGGCTAAAATTAAATTGATAATCGATAATACTTTTCAGTTCCCTTGGCTTATTTTTTCAAAGAAAACGGAATTATCTCTTGAGTATGGCTCCTGTTTATCCGAAAGGATCATTTCCTTTCTTTTCAGACTTTTGTTTGCTCGTATGATGTTAATGTTGAATAATAATTTTTTGTTTCTTGAAATGAAGCTATTTCATGGTGAATGGCTTTCATTGATGTGGTGATATATTCTCGTTCTTTATCCCTGTTTTCTGCTTCCATTTGATTCAAAAGAGATATATTATACCTTGTGCAATTAAATCGATTTCTATGAGAAATTCTGACGGTTGATAGAGAAACGTGACATCTTGATGGTTCCAGAGAACAAACCTAAAAAAATCTGTCGACCATACATTAATATAATTTTCCTAATATCTGCATCAATGCATTGTTCAATAAACGTGCCACCCTCTTTATAAACCATTTTTTCATCTAAAAGGCGTAATTTTACCACGTATACTGGCATTTATTGATCAGCTCTAATTTTCTGAGTATTTATATCCAAGGAATATTCACAATGGTTATTATGCCATTTCCGCAATTAACTACTATTGGTATGTCAAAAACGTATTTATAAATATTATCACAAGTGTCGTCATAAAAATCACTTTACAAATTCAAATCGCCATTACCGATATCTGATTATTTGCATTCTATCACGCATTGCTAGAAAGAAAAGAATTGTTGGTGTCGAAGGGAAGCTGTTAGAAAGCCTGATGTTATTTTTCTTATTTTTTTGAAAATTTTCACTTTATTTCACAATCTGTTTTTGTGGATACGCAAACAATTTCACGTATTCTAATTTTGTGTATCGAAAGTAAAACAAGATCATGCTTCATTAATAATTTTAATATTTTGATAAAATGTCGTATTTTGAATATTAATAAACTGTTTTTCGAATCATGAATGCCAGAAACTAATAATCTCCATATATAATTTGCTTGGTGACGTCGTTATTTTTTTAAAGACGCCCAGAGCACCACTGGCGGTATATGATCCAGGGGCATTCGACTCATACTTTCAGGATATACTTGACTTTACACCTTTTAAATTTTTAGCTGTTTACCATCTACATTGAAGTCATGGGTTCGATTCTATGAGCGTTATTTTCTCAATTTGATTAACACGTGGATAGCTGTAGCGCATTATTCATTTGCATATTATAATTACACAACTTTTATATGCCACTGAATATTATTCACTTTCTGGAACATTCGGTTATGTGGATTTTGTATTTGTTTGATTTGTAGTACATATAAAAGTTGTTTTCTTTAATTTTAATTTTATATTAACTTAATACTTATTTCACGAATACCCGCCATATTTGACGGGTAATTACGTTAATAAAGTAATAATGAGTAAGTAAACGAAAAAATTGTATCAAATCAATTCATATTTAGTTGTCTACAAATAATACGTTATTTTCAAAGGACTTATAATTTCCTGTTCGGGTTTGAGTTATATCAAAACTAATTAATCTTCTTTTGCTAGAATTTTTACAACAGATACTACATTTAAGATCATCTTTAATTACTGGCTACAGCTCAGATGTAGAACGTAGAAACTTTCCTGCTACTCTACAATTCCATTTCGAACAATTGCGGATAACTTTTTCATCCCGCGGCTTAGCTTTTTAAACATTTGACGTCCTCTCTAATCGTTTGTAATACCATCAAATCCATCGGCTTATACTCTTCGACTTCTACCGCCGTAACCTAGGTTACACCTATGACGTAGGACTGACTCACTCGAATCTATCATAAGATTACTATCCAATTTTCCGTCGAACGTTTTAAAATCGCCCGTCTCGTGTGCTGGAAGTGGCTTCTTAATTGGTTTATCGCGTCGTCATTTTTATTTTCTTTTTATCCTAACCCTGTTTAATCTAACTTTTTGTCAGTCCACCTGACCATAGCTGTAGGAGATTAGGTTCTTCTCCATGTACGTCAAAACAATACGTCACGACTGTAATTCCTTACTCGCGAAAATATTGCCGATTAAGACTGATGGATTTTTCTTTTTTTAGTTCTGACCCACCATCGAGGGGCGTAACTGCATTGTGGGTGTTATTTTGCTACAATCAATTTCAGCTTTAACTAAACATTTTGATTAAAAGATTTGCCAAGAGATTTTAAATTTAATCGATCAAGGTTGGATCGATACAGTTAAAGGGATTTTGTATTTCATATTTTATTTTAAAACAAAATACGTTATCCTTGAAGAAAATGCACTTTTCAATTATTTAATTGGAGGAAGCATTTAAAATTATTTAATCGCCAGACAATGATATTCTTCATCTGTCCAATAGTTCAATTTCCCGTACTCGATCGAATAATCAATTAGTCTTATTTTTACCATCAATAAATTACGCTGTAAAAAATGGCTTTTTTATGCAATTGACGAAGAAATTCTCACTGTAGAAAGATATACGGGTGGCATAGGTAAAATATTGTATGCTATATGATGATACGTGCAGTGATTAAGCTCAACGACTAAAATGCTCGCGGAAACTTATAATTACGTAATTGCGTTGCATTAAACGTGATAGTGTAATATTTAATATTGCGCTGGCTATAGGGAAAACCTTTCAAAAACATACTGATAATTATTAAAATATGTACTTTAATTTACCTTGCTTCATACACTGGTAATTTTTCATGTTTGAACTACGGAGCGCTGTTCAGTGAAAAATAATAACATTTCTAGGATCAATCACAATGGAATTTCTAAAATAATTATATCTTTGGGATTCCATTATAAGTAAACCGTTGACTGTGGATGTTACTCGCATGGTTAAATCAAATATCTTGATGACAGATGTAAAAAAAAAATATTCCCATTTTAATCTATCCGGCGAACAACGGTAGGGGTTTCTAAAAATCCCTTTCGTTCCATCTCCTCGGAGAAAACTCCTTCGCGCAACTAGGCCTTCAGGGAAGGCGAAGTCCTTCATCCTCCACGTCCAAAAGAGGACGCCGTGCCTCCTAGCACAAAGCCGAGCGAAAAAATAAATAAATAACCGCCGTCTCCGAGCGTGCTTTCGAGTCCGAGCACGCATGGGGGGTCCCCCAATACGGTAGGTAGGTGGGTAGGCGATAAAATATTCACGAAATCTATACCACATTTTTCCTCCTATGACCCCTTTCTCCATTCCTTTGTTTTCTCACCCTCCTCAATTCCCTTTTTTTTTAATTTTTAGACAACCATATCCCACCCTCTCCTCTTATTTCCCCCCCCCCCTCCCCTCCCCCCTCCGCTTTTTTTTCTGGAGGATTTTTTTTGCGATGGAGTGAAATTTACGGCGGCGGAAGAGAGATGAAGGGAGAGAAGAAGAGATGAGGATAAAAAAAAGCATAAAAATGAACGGAAGGTTGCGACGGGCCGGTTTCATATCATTGGATGACTCGCGAGCAATTGAGATGTCACATTTGCGGGATATGCCCCCGTTGGATTCCCTTCTCCTGCTCCCTTCCTATTTCCCTCGCTTCAACCTCAGTTTCTCTGCCTTTTGTTTTTGTTATTTTATTTCCTTTTTCTTCCATATCCTTCATCGGTCCCTTTCCCCCGTTCTCATATCCCTGGCCTCTTCTCTCTCCCTCTCTCTCGTCCTTCTTTCTCCATTCCTCCTCACCTCCTTCTCCGACTTCCTTACCTCCCATCATTCACTCCTCCCTGTATTTTCTCTCTGTTGTTCCTCTGCCATCACCTCCCTCTCACTCCTCCCACCCCTCTACTTCCTCTCACCCTCTCTCATTTAATCCTTCCGCTAAATTAAAGGGTTATGTCTATTTGTCTGTCTGTCCGCCGTGTTTTTCTCTCTCCTTCGCGTTACGCTCACACTCTCTCCTCTGTATTCTTCCTGATTATAATTGAAGATACCGAGTTAATCTTCGTTGTTTTTTTTTTAAATTCCTCGATCTTCAACCTACGAGAATAGCTCAGGAGAATCTTCGTAACTTGAACGTCACAGAAACCTTACATTTAAGATTAATAATAATACCAATAACGTATTATTTACTAACCAGCAGAAGAATTGACGGGAAATCACTTTTAATGTATTTTTCCATTTATTGCATTTTTAATTCACTTGTTTGCTATATACGTGTACGATTATAAGCAATTATAAAATGCAATTACAAATTCGCCGATCCCATCCCCGCTTTTAGATTTGCACTTGAGCCTTTACTGTGCAAAACATCTGCTCGATGCCTAGTTTTTATCTTGATTAATTGAAATTAATAGTTATAAGTGCAGAAAAGTCCATGTAAATCTTTCTTTTTGAGCGGGAGTGACATAATGACAAACTCGCAAACAAATCAAAGTATTTATGAACATAAGAACAACAGTTTTGCAATGCGAACGGAAGTCTGTCATTAGTTAGGATACTTTAACTGATAATTTATTTCTAGTTTTGAAATAAATAATTAAAGGTTCAACATCGTTTTATCTCTATTTTCTGCATGTTTTCGTTCCATAGTAACATACAATACTACGTCATTTTTTACTATCTTGCAAAGTATTGCAATTTCTTCAACCTTCGACTTCTCAATAAGGAAACTAAAAAAATCTTTCCGTTACAAACTTTCGTTAAGAAAACGATACTTGCCGAAGAGAAATTTGTACTTTTTCCTCGAATTCGCGGAAGTAAATATTAAAACCGTGGCGGTCTGTTTGGCGTAGGCGAATAAAATATCGTTCCGTAGGCCTCTGCAGCTTTCGGACGGATGGCGTGTAAAAGAAAAAGAAAAAAAAAGAAAAACTTCGCCTTCTCTGGAACTCGGCCCGAAGCATAAAAAAGCTAAAAGTGTGGAGTTACTGCTGAGGAAGGAGCGACGGAATGGCTGTCATATACCATGGAAACCGCGTATGAGGCAATCCGCGCGTATGTTATGCACACCTCGCACCACGCCATTTCACGAGAACTTCGGGTATCGTAAATCACCCTGCGGAGTCTAGAGAGAGAGAGAGAGAAAGAGATGTCGAGAGCGGAAGTTGGGAAAGGGTTCTTATTTTGTCCCTTAAAATCTCACCCTCCTGATATTACTATTTCACCTGTTCAGCTGTTTCGGCTTTATTGGGGATATTGCCTATTCATAGTACCAATTCTCCTTCACTGATTTTATCTTTGCTTTTTCACCACTATCCCTGCTCTCTCTCTCTCCCTTTTTCATCTTTCTTTTTTGCTCCATCTTTCTATGCATCTCTTGTTCACCTCATACGTCTCTTATGGATAGGTTACTCCCTCCGCCTTCTCCCCCTATCTTTTTTAAGGCTATATTTTGATATAATTATTTTGCCTCTTATTTTTTTTGTTGCTACATATTTTAATTGATATAAAATTTATTTCCATTGTAAGTCGCCTAGCGACCGATTTCATTCCTTCTCCCTATTTCACTTCCTATATCCGCGCAGTTTTCTATTCTTTACACCTCCAGTCATGAATTTTAATGGGAATACAAAGGATTTTAATCAAGGAATTTACCTCTGCATTGCTTTTCATACACCAACATTACAATAAAGATTCATCCCGTAGAATTCTGGTTTACATGGTAATTGGTTCTCAACGTTTGTAAAGTTTAGTAAATCTGAAACCTTAGTCTCGTGAAAATATACCCTTAAAAATAAGATTTAGTTTTTATTCATACATTTGACAAACTTATGTATTTCTAATGGCAAAAACAGAAGCGGCAAATCAGACGTGCACTTCATCAACGAAGTGTCCGTATCCGATAATAGACCCAACTTATGTAGAGTTTTGTTTTATGTATGACCAAATCCGAAACCTTTGTCTCGTGAAAATATACTCTCAAAAATAAGTTTTAGTTTTTATGCTTACATTTTACAAACTATGTATTTCTAATGGCAAAAAACAGAAGTGGCAAATGAGGCGTGCACTTTGTAAACGAAGTATCCGTCATCAGTGGTGATTATCCGATAATAGACTATAAACGGGAGAGGTGTAGTTTGTGAAATAGAATTTATCTCTTGCTATGGTCTTTGATTAAATTCGGAATTTTTTTTTATAGTGGATAACTCTGGAGCTGCGATACTTTCAGTTATTACAAAGGTTCATTGTCTCGATCAGGATAGAGATCAACGAAATTTATTTCCATTGTAAGTCGCCTAGCGACCGATTCCTTTCCTTCTCCCTATTTCACTTCCTATATCCGCCCAGTTTTCTATTCTTTACACCTCCAATCCCATTTCCATCTCCCCATCTCTTGTTTTTTTCTCTCTCTCTCTCTTAGCGACCTCTCAAGCGCACCTGCTCCCCGTGGCGGGTGGTCACTTTTGGGGCAGCAGCGATAAAATCCCTTTCTTCCCAACGCCCATTCTGCTCCCCGCCTTCCCCTTGGGCCCTCTCCTCTTTCCTTCCACTCCTCCTCCTTCCTTCCTTCCTCTCCTCTTTTCTCTTCTCTCATTCCTCACCTCTCCCATTTCCCTTCCCTTCCACCTGTTCTTCCACGTATCTCATTCTTTCTCGTTCAACATTTTCCTTTCCCCGTTCCCGCCCTTCGTCTTCTCCTCCCTTCAATCTCAGGTCTGCGTTTTTTCCTTGCGTTCCTTTGTTTTTTTTTCCTTATGCCCCTCCCCCATGGTATCACTCAAAAGAGTAGTCCGGGAGGGTAAGGGGGATGGGTATGCGATTCTTCATTTCGCTATCGCTGTAAAGGACAAGGCGTCACGCGATTTATAATGCCGGTTCTTTTTCTCTTTGGGAATAACTCTTTAAGGTATTCAATTTAGCATTTTCGATTTATTTTCTGTCGACGTTTATTATCCGCTGCACTCCGCGCTCTCTGCCATTTATATCTCTTACGGTACCTTTCTTCGACTGTCTCAGTGGCAGACGTGCATGTTTTTTTTTACCAGCGATGATTATTACGGAGAGTGTATGTAATACTCGGAGCCTTAAAGAGGTGTAAGGAGGAAGTTACATTACGTTTCTTGTTGGCCCAATGGCGATGTAACTGATAATGAAGGTATGCTCTGCGTATGACTGCTTTCACTGAATTACCGCTGAAGATGCCTGCTTTGTATCACGGGATTTTTTTCAATCATGAAATGGGTACGTATGGACTCTTAAGTTTTGCCGTTCGGGAGACGTGTGATGGTAACACGTAAGTTATTTTGACATAAACCATAAGAGCAACATCTTAACCTAGAGTTTTACTTCTGAAATAAATCTTAAAACGAATTTTGAAATTGCATCAAATGAGTCAAGCACTATGTTAGATGCTGTTTCCTGAGAACGAGTTATATCAAATTAATATTGGTGACTTGCAAATAAATTTCTGTTCAGACCAAGCGAATTGACTCTTTTGCACAGTCATCGTCGTAGGTATCTTATCTTTGGTAGGTTTCTGGCTCACCCAAACCTCTCTATTCCATCCAATGTCTTTCTCTTCAAATTTTCATACCCATCTCTTTCTTTTAAGAAATTTAAAAAATATCTCTCCATAAACTCAGCCATGGTTCCTGGGAAAATTGAGTTGGTTTCCAGTTACCTTCCTCAGCGGTGTTTTCAATGAAGCATTATCACTTAATAAGGCCTACACACCTGGTGCAGACGATTTTTGAAGACGTCTCTCAGAGGTACGGACACTATATGGACTACTAATAACCTAGTCCCAATTTATTGATCTTATTTCCATTGACAACACTGACAATGCATCTCTCAAAGGTGTACAGAGCATTCCACCACGGTAAGGTTATAGCGCAAAGAGGGTTTCATAAAAGTAATGTTAAAAAAATATGTTACGGAAACTTTTTAAAAATAAGTTAGAAACTGAAGCACATAAATATATGGTATTATTGATTAAACCAAAAATTTATTATATTCTTTTGAAATTAATTTATAAATATCTTTATAATTTCTTCTGCATTAGTATGGATCAAATTTGGTGTTGCATTTACTATACGCAGCAATGTTTTCATTTCACCGCAGTAGTGAATTGCTGTTTACTTTCTAAAAAGACACGAATAATGAAAAATGGATTTTAAGTGCCTTATTCTTGCTTGTTCTGTTTACGTATTGTTCAAGGAGTATAAATCAATATAACTGACAATGAGCCACTGAAATATTTTAGTCCTGACCATAGTAAAACAAAATATTGCTTATCATACGCGTGCAAGGGTAAAAAGATAGCAATGTCTTTATACCGAAAACACAGACCATTAGTCAAAAACACATTTACGAAGAAAAAATAACCCTTTCATGTTTTACTCCCTGCATTCCACGAGATATTGAAAAATACCGTATTAGCCCGAATATAAGGCGAGGTTTTTTTCTTCAAACATTGTCTTTCAGGAAAGTGGGGGTCGCCTTATATTCGGGTCCTTAAGTATGAAGAAGTTACTTTATTTTTCGAATTTTCTTATTGGGAAAATAAGGAGTCGCCTTATATTCGGGTTAATACGGTATTTGAACAGCGCCCCGCAACCATGGTAAATAATCCCTTCTCTTTCTCCTGTTTCAGAATTCGAGGGTATTGTTCATTTTCTGTTTTCCTTTCGCCCAGGGAATTTTTCGAGAAATTTTTATAATGAAGCAGAAAACGACAAAATAAAAGATATCTGCGGCAGGCTCTTTCATCCCTCACTTGCTGGTTCCATCTCTGCTTTCCTCTTTACCAATCCAAAAACTGACAATGCGTTCTTTCGTCTTCATTTTTTTCTTCTTCTTGCTTCTTGGGTCGGACTGGCTTCTTTACATTGCATTAATACTGGTTGTGAAACTGTAAGTAATGTTCAAATAAAATAGAATGGAATCAAAAGGTCTTGCCGCCCTTATACAGGGAGGGCAAAAATAATGTATGCTATTTAAAAATGAAATTACAAAATGACCGTAAAAGCTAAGATTAAATAATAAAGTAAAATATTTTTTTAAATAATCATTTTTGTCGTAGGTTCAAAATGTCTCAGATAAGCTAACAAAAACAAATATAGCCAACATTAGACATTAAATCCTACAGGCTGTAATCAGCAACTGTATTGCATCCATTCGCATGTGCGCTCGGAATGATGGAAGATATTTGGAAAATCTGCACTGATGAAAATAAATTTGAAAGATCCATCTATTGATTGGTTTTTGTTTCACATTCATATCGTAATTCAATTTTTTGTTTAATAAACGGGTTTAACGAGAGTTTCGAGAAAAATTAAATTGAGTAAATTATTTCATTTCTTGACGTATTAGTTACGCTTTTAGATCTAGTAAATGACTATTTCTCTTGATCTCATATTCATTCTGATTTATTCCCTTTGTCGTCTATTTCAACGCATTTCCCTGTCATATCTGCAGCCGTTCGTCCTCTTTACTTAAATGTCATCCTTCCTTGCTGTTTCCTATCCTACCCTTCTATTTACGATTTGCTCTTCGCTTTCCAGTTTTTTTTTCTTCATGTAGAGCCGAGACAAGGGCTAGGCGAACTAGACAACCGTCTAGGTGCGCAACAAATGAAGATTTGAACTTTAGAGTGTTATTATAAAGTATATTTTATATATTATACTAGTGTATAGCCCGTCAAAAATGACGGGAGTACAGATTCGATCGTTCATTCTGTTTATGGAGATCAAATTGGCACCAGAAACATTAATTGTATTGAAAGTCATTTCCCTCTCCTTCATTCCCCATATCTCGCCCTCTTCCCTTCTCTCCTTTCCCTCTCCCTTCCTCTTCCTCCCTCTCCTTCCCTCTCTCACCCTCCCTCTCTCCCCCTCCCTCGCTCCCCCTCCCCATCTCCCTCCCTCTCTCTCGTATTAAAAGCAATCAAAGCACCTTTACACCCATAAGGATTGAAATAACAATATGATATCGAGGTCTAACAATAGAATTGGTAGGCAAGGCAACATCCCCTTAAAATGGCCAGATTTTCTCAAACTATGTGAATTAAACGTTTAAATTGAGCGATTTCGAACTGTATGCGGAAAAATACGAACAAAATAAGAACCTTTACAATGTTCTCTTTAAAATGGTTTGCATCCGAAGTTCGTAGGTCAATTGTTTCTAATTTTATTCTCAAAAAGAATGAAAGCCTGCGCGTCGAAAAGTTCAGTTTTACGTGAATTTACATGCTATCTTATTGGAAATGAAAACTATCCCCTGCAGTCGAACCCGGGTCTTTGATCTCGAGTTTGTTACATTTTGTTATTATATCGTAATGCTATCCTGAAAATTTCATCAAATTCGGTTCAGTCGTTTGCTAGATATTAAGCTTCAGAAAGCACTACTGACAAAGTGACACTTGTCTTTTATACAGTTTGGATATGTTACTTCTTCATTTGCCTTTTTCGTTCTAACTCTTAAAACAGTAGTTTACCGTTTTGAGAGGCGACATTGTGTATTGTATACTTTAATTAGGAGGGGATGTAATATCCAAACCTCGCCTCAATGCGCAAAAATACCTTGTCTGCCCTCATGTTTTCTTTTGTGCCTTCCATTTCCCCATATTTCTCTGCCGACTTTCCATACACTCCTATTCAGTGCTTTCTTTCTGCCGGAACGCCGTTTCGGAATCTTTACTGCAAAAAAATACTAATTTCCATAACCTAAATCGAATCAAACGAAGTAATTTACAAAATGTAATTAATGTTTCACTCGTATCTCTCCTCGGAAAAATTATATTCAGTTACTATTTTTTTCAACACTCGCCTCTGTCGCGTTCCGGAACCATGTTAGATAGAAAATAAGTTAGGAAAGTGTACTGCGTATCACAAATGGGCGCGTTTCGTGCAATGGAGTATTAGAAAGAAATGATACGCCTGTAAGGGAAATAGCATTTTAAAGTTCTTTTCTTCATCAGAAATAATCCAGTTTCTTCCTATTTAAAAATATTGAATGCACCTAATTAAACGTTTGTTTGCGAGATTGTTTATGTAAGCAACAATGAAGAAGTAACCATGCAAGAAAATTTCTAACTTCAGCTCGATTTAAGACTTTCTTGTTCTATTTTCATGATAACGGCTACTCCTACGATAAAAATGTACAAGAATAAATACTCTAATTTACTAGTTCTACAATTTTTATTTGAAAAATATTTTGATATGAGCAATACCTGACGAGACATGACGGAAAGATCATTTTTTTATCACCAGGAAAGTGGTACCCCTCATTGGATTACGTCATTCATACTTGCGATTTTCTTATTATCTTTGATTGTAAGTCCTTAATATCAAATTTCATGACAATCCGTTCGGTAGAAGCCGAGAACGAACATGCTGACTGACAGACGGACGGACTGACTGACCGACCGACGACAAAAGGCGCTCACGCTGGAGGCGAAACGCGCCCAAAAAGCACTGGTCTTATCCTTCCCCGCTTTTTTTATTTCCATCATCTATCAGGCTTATGTTTTTTGTTTGACTCGTGGTTTTCTTTCTCCGGGTATCCCGAAAATATTTTTTTTCGAAACCCCCAAAAACGGATAAAATATTAATCCTTGCAAAATTTATATTTTCCACCGCTAAACTTCCGTTACATTCAAGTGATCACTTTTTAATGAAAAACACTCGATGGTTCTTAAAATTCGTATCATAAATAATATGCGCGTTTTTTCTTGACTCGGCGTTAAGGGAATCTCTCGAAAATTTATGACCTCTTTCCTAAGTATAATAGTTTTAATTTTAGTTATCCGACTGATCTCTTTTATTCGGCGGAATAATTTCGTATAGCTCACGGTTACTTTTTTTCTCATTTCCTCTCAATTTTACTTAGCTACTTCCTTTATATCTACTTTTCTACTGTTGTTATTAATTGCAAACTCTTTCCATCTTTTATTACACGTTTCTACGTTCTTTCTCTTCCGTTTTTACTTTCTCCATACGTAGTAATGGGATAGTATTGTGATAACGAAAAAAATCGACTTCGAGATTTCAACGGAAATACACGTTTTGAGGTCTCTAGAACACGTTTAGACTATTTTCGGAATGATGCCTGTGTGTGTGGATGTATGTGATTGTGGGCGCTCTAACTAAAAAAGTACTTGTTATATTAACACCAAATTTCATATATAACACTTTAGCATGTGCACAAAGAAATGATTAGTTTTCGTACAATAACGGTTAACCGGAAGTCGTTTATTCGAAACCCGATTCGGTTTTTGCGATATTTCTCCGATAATACGTCATTATTGTATACATTGACTATTACAAAAAATGTAGAAAATATAATTTCCTACGTCTTTTATTTCAAACAATATTCCATAGCAGTTATTGTTTAGGAATTATTTATAAAAAATCGGTTTTTCGGTTTCCGTCAAATATCTCCTTAAAAACATCGTTATTGGCAATCTTCTTAAGGACCAAAGTTGTAGAGAATAATATTTCTTCCAAGTTTTGTTTGAAACAAATTTTGAAGGACCGTCCATTTCGGAGATATTTAACTTTTTCGTAATTTTTCGTAATTTCCAGTACACAGCGCCACCACCATGTAGCGGTGAATTCTGTAAACGTATTCAAAATATTCCTAATTTACGGCAGCAAGGACGACCGTATTCTTTTACGATACGAAATGATAATTTTGCCTCATATTGCTATTCATAATAATTTAAATATCTATACCCCGAATATGGAGAAAGTCACGCGTCGGCCACATCAGATTTTTCTTTTTTCCATTAATTCATCCTTCTTTCTTTACGTGTTCATCTCACAGCCATATTTTTCCTTTCATTCGGGACTTGTTTACAACTTCTTTTAAAGTCACTTAGGTCCCTGTATTCATCACGTACGCTGGCCCATCCTCTCTCTCTTGCGCCACTCTTCTCGCTCGTAACCAAGGGCTACACTTCTCGGTGTCGTTACGTTTACCTTTTTTTTGCCATCCATCTCTTTCCTAACCATCAGTACGCATCCCCATCCTGTTATCTCAATTCCCCGCCCTCCGTCGCATATTTAAATTTTCGCTAAGGATTTACATTGTTTTTTTTTTGCACTTTTTCCTAGAGAAACCTGTTACCATTCACTTCCATTACCATTTTTCCGTGTCTCTGCCATTATTTTTTCCCTACTCCAACTTCTCCCTCCTTTAAAAAAAAAAAAAAAAGGCACCCATCTAATTTCTCTCTCCTTAACTCTAGGATGAATTCGACCTTTGACTGTCTGCAGAACGCTTCCACCGGTATTAAATTACCTACCTCCCCCTCCCCCTCTCCAACTCCCTCCCCCTTACCCTTATTCTTTCTCTATCTCTCTCTCCACTTTATCCCTGTTTTTTCTCCTCCAAACTCCCTCTAATTTCTCCCTTCATTCCCATTTAGAAAGCAGTCTTTTTTTTTTGCTTCCAAGGTTTTTTTAACAAGATTCTCCTCCTCCTTTTTCTCCCCCCCCCCACTCCCTCCCTCCCTTCCTTTGCTATTATTAGCCAAAAAAAAACCTTCTCCCTGTCATAACTCACCTTCCCGACCTCTTGTGTTCCCTCTCTCTTTCCCTCGCTCCTTACGTACCCCGAAAACTGCTCTCTCTCTCACTCTCTCTATCTCTCTCCTTTCACGTCTTTCCGTCAATTACTCCCTTTGGTGCTCTTCTCCTTTACTATCTCCTCTCTCTCTCTCTCCTCAACTTCCCCCCTCTCTCTCCCCTTTCTTTCCTCTTTCCTCCGGGACCTCGTCCAAAACCTTCCCTGCTCTCATTTTTCCCTCCCTTCTCTCTCTCCCCCCCCCCCCCCCCTTTCAAGGATTAAATGTCTTTCCCTCCGGTGTAGCGAGATGGAAGGGGTCGCACGCTTCGCGTGGAAATAAGGGTCGCGGAGAAGAAAGATGAGAAACCCTTTAAATAAATTTTTAAAAAAATACTCGTAATAAATGGGAATTTTTAAAAGGAGTTTTAAGGTGACTTTTTTAAAAAAAATTTTTTGGCGTGTAACAACTTTTTTCAGCGCGTGTTTGTTTTTAATAATGCGCGCCTGGTAATTCGGCTCCGCGATCGTTCGGTACGTCACGTCTCATTTCCTTGTAAATTTCTTTGTCTAATTATGGTGAAGTATATGTACTTATCTTGGGCGGCTCAAATCAAATGTAAATACACTTTGAGCCGTTTAAATGTTATTACGAAAACAAGCTTAACGCGACAGGCACGAAAAATATTTTCTTTATTTCCGCATATTTATACTTAGATAATAACAAGCTTTTTATTTGCCACATGCTAAACTTTATAAATTTGAACCCATGCTGGTTGAATGTTGATGCGAAGAAAATTTCATTCATTTACTTATTTTATACACGTTGAGCAATTTTAAGCAACCCATACGCAGTCGTTTTGCGGTACTATTTAATAATTAATACAACATTCGCCTGAATTATTGAAAGTACATAAAACAAGTGCTGTAAGATGAATCGAGCTGAAAAGCACGAACAGCAACCCGATCTGCGAGTTGCAAACATGAAGTCGATTGAAGGTCACGGAGTAATGAAAATCGATTCGCGTTCGTCCCGTTCTGTCTTGACATTCGCGTTTCCGCAGTCGTTTTACCATTTCTCCAAACAGATTTCGAACGACCAATCTTTTCCAACTTTTGGATCGCCACGTCACGTTGATCGGGTCAGTTATATTATTTGCGAGTCCTCCTAAAAACCCATGCGCTTCTGCTTTTTGGATGCATTTTAATTCCATTCACTTCCGATTTTTGCCCTACGCAATTTTGATAACCTCGCGTTATTACCCGGCTTCGTTTTCGTCTCTATGCCAGATTCCTGTCACCTCTCTCGCTCTTTTCCCTTCACTCCATTTCTTCTTCCCCTCTTGTTTGTTTGTGCTCTTCTCTTTCCTTCCCTTCCCATCGAGTTGCGATCTATTTCCCCTGGATTTTTTTCTGGCCATTTCTCCGAAGTCGTTCGCCCATCTTCCAATCCCACTTTCCTCGTGTTTTTTCATTAAATTGTTCACCTTCGTTGGAACGCCTCCTGTGCTTCGTAATTCGATTCCAAAACCCTCCGTAACCTGCGTTTATGGTTCTAAGATGTGTAAAAAAAGAAAAGGCGACACACCAATGCGGCCGATGCGTAGAGTGCTTATGAATAGAGTAATTCATCTGGATGTCAATAAATTATTTGATTTTTACGCGCCTTGATTTGAGCTGCGTGTAAACACATGTGAAATACTAACTGGAGTTAATTTATAATATAGCCAAAAACTGTCTTGAATAATAATGCTATTAACAGTTGTTACAAAACATTGGATTTGAAAATGATAGTTTTATTTTAATTAAAATATCCAACAATTGTTAATTAATTTTCCAGTCAATAGTTGCAAACGTTATGCTCCATCCTGTTATAGATAATTTTCAAAAAGTTGTCTCTTCTTATAAGAGCATATTATTAATTTCCAATTTAACCCTTTATGGCCTGTCGCGACTTTAAAGTCAACACAAAATATGTTTTCCTGTTTATTTTGTTTCTTTGCATCTTTCCGACATATAATATAATTCGTATAAAATAACTTATATAAAAACATATTGATAATATCCCTTACGATACATATATATATTACCTCATTTCGATATAAGCATGTAGGAGCCTGTCGTGATTTGCAGGTCCCAGTAATAGTAACGATTCGTAAAATAAATATTAATAGTTTCAACTTGTCTTTACATTAAAATAGAGCAAAACCAAATAACGAAAATAAACTTAAGTGGATGTTTATGAGAAAACAATTAAGGGCACAAAGGGTTAAATAATTTATAATATATCATATCGATTTAAAGAAACATGTGCTACCTAATTAGTACATAAATAATATTTTAGATTTAATGATAGTTGATAGTGTGACATCTTCAAGCAAAACATATTTCAGATGTTTTTTCATAAGTTATTAAAATAAGTTCGTCTCGTATCGATAATTTCATGATCTATAAAGTTAGATGCTCTCGAGGCAAACAAGGAGAATATCTGTAAGTCAACTGTTTTAAAAATTATAACTCAAACCTCAGATGAATACATATTCTTAAAAGATACGAAGGAATATTACAATTTAGTCATTAATTTAAGATATTTGTAAATTATTAAAAAAATAACAACTAATATATGTGTAATGTTCGGAGCGTTACGTAAAGAATTCAAGAAATGTCTTAAAATCAGTCACACGTTTAACCATACATATGTCAGAATCTTGCGTTCTACAGCTAGGCATCTCTACTTTTGAAATGATGAACCAAATTCGAACGTAGGAATGATTTAATAGGGCAATGTTATACTTGTCACGTCTCGTTTCGGCTGGACGAGCGATGCGTAGAGCCTAAATATTTGTGGATTTCATTTATCTCCCTCTTTCTATCTAATTTTTCACTCTCCCCTTACCTTAATCTCGTTATTTTCATCTTACATTCTTCCATGTTCGTCCCTTCACAAACCCCTTACAATTCACAATGCCCTCCGTTCCTTCTTTGCAGTAAAAAGTCAACTTCCCCTAGCAACATGCCTCCCATCGCCCCCTCTGTATGTACATCGTTTCCCTTCTCCTGCTAAATTCATTCTCCCCCCTTATTCTTTCTCCCCATCTCAATTCTCTCCCTTCAATTCACAACCCCTTATCCTTACCTCCTCCTTTTGTCCTTCTCAGCATTACCCTATCTAAAACCGTATTAGAATATTCCCTTATTCCCCGTATTCTCAATGCAGCCTTATCCCCCAATTCCCCGATACGTTAAACCGGTCCGAAAACTCTCCCATCTTCTCTCTCTCTCTCCCTCGTCTCCTATCTCTTCCTCCATTTCCCTCCCTCTTTCCCCTTCTCTCTCCTCCTCCCTCCCTCCAAGCACCGCCATACCACGCCTTTACTCCGGTTGTTTCACGGTAGCACGCATTCGACCTCTGGAATTTAGTGCTCCCATGGCTGCTCTCTGAGAAGAGAGAAGGCTAGGGAAGATGAGGGTTGCGTGGGAATCGAGAGTGGAGGGTTTTTTTGGGGTGGGGGCAGAAGGATGGGAGGAAGGAGGAAGGGGGAGGGTGTTTTATGGGGGGAGGGAAGACGGGACGGTTGGGCTTTTGATGAGGGGGAAGGAGTGGACGCGGGTTTACACTTACGGGTACGTGGGAGGGGGGAAAGGAAGTTAAGAGGGGGGGAGGGGGTGGTAGTCAGTTATGGTAGCAGAAAGGATATAGCATTCTTCAATTGAATTTTTTTAATGAAAGTGCACGGGTGGGATTTAAAATTCTAGAGTCGCGGGTAAATTTTAATTTCTCATTTTTTCCGACATAATTGTTGTCTTCGTATGGTGGAAATGTTTCGCTATTCCGCTGTTTGTGATGCGTGTATTATAACAAAGTGTATTCACGATTTGTCTTTTTTACCGCAAAATTACTGCTCAATACAGTTGCACTGCGATTAATTTATTATTTGTATCGATATAAAAATTTATGCGCAAATATGACATCATATTTGTAATCATAAGTGACAGCCATATTAACTATCCTTTGTACCAAATTAGAATTTTTTTCTATTCACAGTTATACTATTAGTAGAAAATTATATTGCATTACCCATAGCAGGAGTATATATTCAATTTCCAGTGCTTTTTACTTTCTAATATACGAAGTATATTGAGAAAGTATTGTTATCGCGAAAAAATTCGACCTCGAGATTTTGAAGGAAATATACGTTTTAGGTGTCGCAGAATCCGAAAAAGTGGTTTTCGCAATGCCGTCTGTCTGTCTGTCTGTTACTGGCTCTGGAGCCTAAACGGTAGAACGAAAATATATGAAACCTGGTACTTAGGCATTTTATCATACTGAGCAGAGTATATGAAGAAATGGTTGGCATTGCTCAATAATTAAGGAAAGTTTATTCTACGCATTTTTAACAACAATTTGATTTTCTCAAAAACGGCTGAAAACGATTTTGATCAAATTTCGAACAGTTACTTGAGTTTACGTCTTCAATAATACCAAAAACCTCATATTGCTCAAAAAATGAACATAAGGCAACTTTAACAATAATTTGATTTTCTCAAAAACGGCTGCAACGATTTCGAACAAATTTCCTACAGTTACTTGAGTATACGTCTGAAATAATACTGCATATTTCATTTTTCTCAATGGATGAATATAAGGATAGTTTATTCTTGGGCAACTCTAACAAAAATTGGATTTTCTAAAAACCGGCTCATGCGATATTCATTTTCTAAAGATAACTAAACGACGCATTAGTATATTATGAGAAAGTCTGTACAATTTATGATGTACCGATTTTTTCATACACACTGCCAATCGTTCATCCATTTCCCTCCTTCCTTTTCTAAATTTTCTCGTCCAGCTTCTGTTTCCTCGCTACCGCCTCTCTTTAATATAGGTACTTTAGCTTTCATCCCTCACCCCTGTCCTTATTTCATTTATAAAGCAACAGAGGGTGCTGAGCTGTCCTTAATCCAACTGAATCAAGTTAATTGAAATTTCTCCCCTTCCACACCACATCCAATTCATGAAAGACAGAGAGAAAGATATATATATATAAAGATAGTGTGTGAGAGGAGGCTGTTTGAAGGGGGCACTGAAAAGGACTCCCTCTATAGGTAGGATAAGAGAAACTCCCGCCCTGGACCCTTAGGAGTATTTGCCTGTGAGCGATGGTGCGTCCAGGTGTGTGTTTGCGTATGGTGTTCGTTGTACCGTATAACTCGTCTCATAAGACGTGAGAGGACATTTAATTTAATCACACTAACGATTAATATTATAGAATTTATTTTTTTATTAAAGGAAAGGCATGCCTATTTATTTTTTCACACAGTTACCAAACTTGCTCAATCACAGAAATTGTTCTCAAGCAGTGTTACGCATGAATAAACGGCCTGCCACAATGTGTCATAATTTGCAAAGCTTCGACCAACCATGTGCAGAATCGGCCAAGCACTGGAGGGGGTCCGGTTGCAAATATCAATGGAGGCGGCCTACGATATTAATATTTATAGTGATAAAGTACGATTTATGGAGCACCAGTTTAATATTATAACTATTTCGGAGTGTTTCTTTATTGAAACCCAGTTTGAGTGATTTTTAGTAAACGTTTTTGAAAAATTTACACTCGGTACTTGAATAATTGAATACTTCTGGGGCCCCCATTATTCGGGGGCCCAGGTGCCTCGCATCCTCCCTTTTTCCGGCCCTGACCATACGTTTATATGTACAAGTGAAATATTCAGTTCATTTGTAATGTAAGCAATTTTTGTTCTACCGGTATTCTTGGCATAACAGGCAGTACTATACCAATCGACTTCTTCCTCATCTCGAATATATGTCCTGCAAATGTCGAAGTCTATACACCGTCTCTTATTTCGAGGCATGATATTTGTTTCGTACGCTGTAGTATTTTCTTGATATATTTCAGCTTGCCACGTTCTTTTGCACGAAAATTTAGGATTATGCAATGTGCATATGGTAATTTACAAGATTTAAAAACCTGAAATACGATCAATACTGTTGCAGGCAAAGGATCATTTGTTCCTGTATAAGCTTCTCTTAGCATTTGATTAACTTCATAGTCACGGGGTAGAATCCACAGACATAGTATTTTTATAATTATGATGACATTTCCAATACTTGAAATATTGAGCACCGATACATTTATGAGCAAATTTATTTTTTTTAACGCGTCGGAAAACAAAATCTGACTAACATCTCCAAATAATATTCTTGTAGCCCTCAACGACGGAAATACGATTTTCAACTTTTCAACAATGATTATAATTTACACCCGTAGCCGCCATGATGAAACTTTTCCCTGCGCGCATTTATCAATTTTCTAATCTCTTAGTCGCGACACGCGTTTCTCTTTCTCTTCCTCCCTTCTCCCTCTTCGCATCAATATCCTCTTCCCGTCCTCTTCTCCTCCGCGAATTCCACTGCGGTTACCTCTCCACGCGGTGGTGATACGGATCCGCAGATTATATACTGTGCCATATGCTGTGACATAGGCGCCTGGTCTTTTTTTTTAAGAATCCGCGCTCCGCGTTCGTATGTAAGAGTTTGTTCCAGTCCTCTTTCCCCTTCTTCTTGAGATGGATATCCTGCATATTCCTTCCTCCCCCTCTGGCTCAACGGGATCGAATATATATGTATGTGTGTGTGTGTTTGTGCGTATGTTTGTATGTACGTATGTTTGTTTGTATGTTTGTATGTATGTATGTACATATAAGGGGTAAATATGCCTCTCGCCGTGTCAAGAGTGAGTTGATTATCAAGACTTTTTTTCTTCGACCTTCTGAAAGATGAAGAAATATTTCGTGTTTTCAAAAAACGTGCCTTATCGAGTCGTATAGGCTTGGAAAGACAGAGAGACGAATGCCTTTATATGGGCGAGTTTCATGCTTCTTAGCACTGTCTTGGACCTAAACAAAATATTCAAATATGTACTTTAAAATTACCATACTAAGTGTAAATATATATTTAAAGACTACAGAGAAGCAGTAGAAAAAGTACGTAAGGGACAATAATAAATTAAATGAATGAATGCAGTTGGAATATAGAGTTAAAAGAGATTAAGAGAGTAAATTTTAAGTCGGAAAAGATAAATAGGAATAGAGCTTATCATATTTAATAAAAAGTGCGTAAAAATTATGATAGACTTGGTTTTGAAAGTCAAGAATTAGCAAAGAGTAAAGTTATAACATGTGCATTGGAAAAATTGCGTAAGTACTAGGAAGATATCCAGCATAACTTAACCGAAAAATGCGTGGTTAATTTTTCAAAGCGTATTACTACTTGGTTTACTTTTATCAATCGTTCAAATCACCACAAAACAACGATTTTTATCCAGGTTTTGCGCAGTAAACCGGAAAGTGAATGTTTTTTTCCCGATGCACTCTCTGAAACCAAACCTCGAGGTCGATATTCATGGCCACGATGGAAGGGTCTGTAACGGCGATTGGAATACGAAAGTCACGGTATGAAATTTTCAAAGCACCCTTTCGCCTTCACCTTTCGTAACACAAACGTATCTCTATTTTTTATAACCCTCGTACTCCGTGCCCTACAGACTCCCTCTTCTCCTCCTCCGCAAAGTGCTTCTCCAAACAGTTTCTGTTTCTATCAAACGCCTAATACTACCTTAAATATTTCCTCTCAAAAAATTTCTTTTTCCCTTATGCAAGTGGTCGCTTTTTCGGTTCCCTAATCATATGC
This sequence comes from Uropetala carovei, assembly GCA_036926305.1. Lineage (NCBI taxonomy): Eukaryota > Metazoa > Arthropoda > Insecta > Odonata > Petaluridae > Uropetala > Uropetala carovei. The sequence continues at coordinate 46,431 of JAXCHB010000244.1, read as the reverse complement.
ACAATTCAATTATAAAACATACTTCGAAGATAGCCGCTTTTTATTCGAATTAATTGAATTTAGCGTGTACGAATAAATTCGTATTTTCCATCACATCGCGACTTATTCTTCACGTTTACAAACGTCTCTAATTGAAAGTAATCAGTTTAAAAGTATCCTCTGTGTTGTGTTTCGAGCAGATGTAGTGAGTGTTCAGAACTTTTTGTTGCCATTGTATAACCTTTATTGATTTTCGGCGCGTTTTTTAAGCACATAGATAATTTTTCTTAACATCTTCGAAACAATGAAATATGTAAATCTGGAATTTTGAGCGTAGATTTTTACGGCGATGCCGCTTATTCCTGAAAATTTTACGGAGGCGGATAGGGAACAGTTCTGAAGTTATCTCTAGTTAACTATATTTGGCGTTATAACTAATTTTTTAAAAAAAATAAAGCGCTAATTTCATCCATGTTCATGGAAAACAATTTATTATTGAATTCGCCGCGTTGCAACAGTATGGCTATATAAAGACTATCAGAATAGTCCAGTATATTTATTTACAGATGTGCTCTAAAATGATTCTACTTATCCATCAGTTTTTTACCAAGTTCTAGGAATCAGCAAAGATTATTACCTTTCTAAATGCAAATAAACGTGTAATATACATGTATTCCAGCGCACGAGTTTTCGGTATCCGGAAATATATATATATGTACACACACACAAACACAGGGAAATTGACATGTGGGTATTGTGGGCCTTATATCCAATTCGAACCGAGAAGTGGCCCCCTGAAGGTTGCGTATTGAGTTTCCCTTAGAGTAACACTCCCAAGAGGAAACCTTCAGGGTAAAGCAGATGGAAGTATATCTGTACCCTGGAGACAATCTCACTCGAAATCTCGTTCGCTACCATTTAACCCATATTTTTTTTCCATCTTCCACACTTCTTACCCGTTTTCTTTTTTCCCATTCCTGTGTTTTTATCTGTAACGTTATTCATCCTTCTGTTTTTCAACGTCTATTTTCTAACAAAATTTCTCTGTTGTTTGGCTCCATGAATTTCCCTTATCGATCGATATCGCGTACTCCTTTCATTTCGGTTTTCCATTGAACTTCTGTACCTACTCTTCGCGATTCATACCACACTTACGTGTATCGTTATATTCCTCACCTCTAATTTATGCAGGATTTGCTGCAAGATATTCATTCTTTACCTTTAGTTTGTTTACTATTAGAGATATGCTAGCCGAGTCGTGAATTTTTCCTTGCTTTTCTGCGCTCCTTATGTCTCAAGTCAGTAAAGTTGATGTTTCAATTCAAATCCTAAATTTGTTGTAAAACTGGATTTGACTGTCTCACTTTCTCCTCAATCGAATTTAACCATCTCTCCACCTATGTATCGATTTATTCCTTCGATTACTCTTCTCTCACGTCGCACCATGTTTTATGCGCATGGCTACAAAATACGCATTTCGAATTTTTTATTGTAAAATTCACAATTTTAGTAGTATTTAAAACCTTAACGATTGAGTTAAATGCGACAGAATCGGTCGCCAGGGTAGTGGTAGCCCGTAAATGTTGGTATCCCTGATACAGATTTTTTTAAAAATCTCTTTGCGTGCTTTAAAAATGTTATATAAAAGATTATTATAACTGCAATGGCGATTAAGTCGGAATAGTCTGTTGCTACGCAAACGAAACGAAAGTTAACTTTCGTTCAAAATCCAAAAACAAATTTATGGTGAGGAAGCCTGAGATCGTAATATTGAAGACATAAATGACGTCTCAACGCGTTAACTTCTGGAATTTTAAATGTCTCTTTGCAATTTTTATTTTTTGTCTTTCTAAAAAGTTTTTTTAATTAATCATTTTAGTATTTGTAACCGCATTCATCTTATTTGTGAAAAAAATGTTTTCCGATCATCATATGGATAAAATACATGCAGTATTATAGAACTGGTTTCTTTAAATAATTTAAGGTGCTCCATGTTTTGGAAAAGATGGAATATATATATATATGTATAATGCCTTCAAAAACTAGTGTATCAATTTTATCCAGTTTTGCTTGTTAGGATCCGATGATGATTTAGCAAATATTTCCGCACCCGAAGTTTTCCTCGCAAATAGCAACGTAAAAAATTTCTTTATCACTTCCTCACTTGAGTGCTCAGTTTCCCCGTATTTTACCTCGGGTGATTGCCGGAACTTGAAGGTCTCCATCTTGGGAGCGACATAACATAACTTTTTGGGAAGGTTACCCCCCATTGCCTTGAACGTTGGCCCGCTGCCAAATGTGACGCGCAGTACGTAGCGAACTTGCATATGCTTACGGCCGCCGGGCTGAATTCCTTCCTCCCAACGAGTTATACGGATCCCATTTCCCTTTATCAGATCCTTTGTGCTTATTTTTTTATCAATAAATCTTATCCGCAGTGTAAATCACGTATTCGTGATAATCCAATTCACTTCGCCGAAAAAGAGTCGCCACTCTGCGTTCACCGCGTTCAGAGAAAATGAATCGCAGTTGGAAAGTTGAGGGAAAAAGGAAGTTATGGGGATATTCACTTCGCTGAACAAAGGATAACTGTTCCGATATTTTAAGAAAATGGTATCTAATCGATTTTCCGTTCGAGATTAATTTGTTGTGGTGGATATCGTATTCGTATAAGGTTATGTCGCGGGTTCGCTAGTAAAAAGAAGTTATATGAAAGGTGTCGTTTTTATAACATAAATTAAGGAAGCTTGAATGATGATGATTGCATTTATTATGGGGTGAAAATGTAAGGAGGTAATTTTGGTGATAACTCCGCTATTAATTTTCATTTCTTAAATTAGAGCGACAGTAATGATATGAAATCGACTCTTCTGGTGGCATGTTTAGAATAATTTCTAATTTGGTTAATTCTCCATTTCGCTGGTTTTATGAATTTTCAATGTTTTCATTCTGATGATTCATTTTTCAAAACTCAAAGCATTCGCCGAAAATATTCCTGGGATCCCGCTTTTATTTGTGTTACTTTCAAATGTTCATTTCGAATAAACAGTGCAGTTCGTTCTAGATACCCGTAGCGTAATATTTAAAAAAATCAATTCCTGAAAAAAAGTTCAACAGCTTTTATTATTGTAGAGCTGAATATTATTCGGTCTATCTAAAATACGCAGCTGCGACCGTCGAAATATTGCTATTACCCTCGAAAATCGTTGAAATCTTGGGTGCTTCTATACTTTCAGTTCCAGAAAACCTTTCATATGTAATTCTCTTTGACCGTCAAAACGTGAAATTTCCAGTCATTGACTGTCAGGAGGAGAAACTTATTTATCCCTTTGCTGTTTCCTGCTTATTTTGTGTTTTTCCATGTCATTCAGTTCTCTTTGATGAGTTTAAATGTTCTCCTTTGTCCGAAATGTCAAGAAATAACCCCGGAAAACAAAAGCCTTGACAGCCAACAAATATGAAGGATCCTATTCGTTAGGGAAAGGAGCTCGCCAGTTCCCAATACAAACACAGCCAACCTATTTTCTTTTCTCTTCGCTTTCGGCGTCTTTTTTTTTACTAATCCAATTAACCCGTTATTTTCTGCCTGCCTGTCAGTCTAACCCCGATCATAGGATCATTTCCCTCGCAAGCGAAAGAACGGAAATCCAAATATTGGTAAGAAATGTTTTTTTTTTTAAATAAACGTAGTTGTTTATTTTTGCTGCTTGTGTTGGCGCAGAAATTGCTAATCAAATCGGCTGTCCACGCTGAATGTAACTGACGCGGGCGAAAATTTCCTCGCATTTACAAACGTATTCAAATCTGTTGAATATATATTACCTACTTTGATGTAAGTAAGCAATGAAAAAACTTCCAAGGGTTCCTGAAGGTTATGGACTCGTTCTGTGCAGGTATTCTCCCGATTTCATTTAAACTATAAATTGATTAGTTTCTCAATTAACCCGTAACATTCCATTATGAGAGATTTATTCACTAAGCTATAAAATATATTTGAGATTTTACAGTAATTTTTGGATTTGGAAGTTCACTTTTTTCGTAGAATGAAAGCTTGATTTTTCGATTGGTTTTTTTTCCATTTTTCCATTTGAATTCAAATGTTTCTGCTTGGAGCTACGCTGGACGGATTTATTTTAAAATATCATCGCTTGTTAGAGCATTGATCATAATATTGTTCCTTTATTTTTATTTCAAACTGTGTTCCAAATATACCTGCATTTCTTGACGGTTCGTATTACTCATTGAGTAGGTTTCGCAGGTTTTTCACTCAACACCTTATTGTGTGGGTGTTTTCCTGCAGTGGATTTTTTTCCTAGTTTATTATACTATAACTACCGCTTGTTTTTCTCCACAAACAAGCAAAGAAATCTCTATCACTTCTCATTTCCTAAAATTGCTAACTAATTTGTGTAATGCTTCTCTCTTTTCTCAGTGGTCTTCAACCTTTTTTGAGTCACCGCCCACTTTAACCGTATGTTGTCCTTTGAAATAAGTTCACCGCCCACCCAGTGGCGTAGTGAGGGTTTCTGGCGCCCGGGGCAAAGAATAATTTTGCGCCCTCAGTAGCAAAGCGATTTACGGAGGTATGGTTACCCTAATACTAGTGGGATTGACGTTAAATGAGATTACCGAATACGGTCTCAGTGGTAATAACAGTGTTTAAAAATTTATGATTTTATATATTTGATAAAATTAAACTTAAACGCTTCGCTGCTTCTGCGAGAGACTCCGACCACCCTCATTGGCCTTTCGATTTTACTGCAGTATGGATACATTGTCGCTAGTATAGTATGATATGATACCATAGTTAACGACAAACGAACTGTAATAGTTGTACATAAAATAGTTGTACAGAATATGTTTGCGTATCATTAAGTTTTTTTATAGAATTTTATTTTTCAGTGTAAAAATTAGAATAGCATTTGGTGAGTTCTTTAACGCCCACCAAAAATTCAAAAACGCCCACTGGTGGGCGCTATTGCCCACTTTGAAGACCACTATGTTAGATGGAAGAAGTGACTGACTAGTCTCAATCTGGCCTAAATAAAGACGTATATATCGATGTATTTTAATGAATCGTGCATCGTAATTACGAGGGTTTAAAGTTTCTGTTTATTCACTATTAAGGTGTACAGCTATCCTCCATCTACAGAACCGCTCATCTCTCTATATATAAAAAGCTAGGTTTGTCACTCTGTGCCTCTGTACGTAACGCTTTTGACATGCTTGTATTTCTGGAACTACGTGATGGATTTTCAAGTTCTATACCATTTTGGATTCATCATACTTTCAAAATTTAGATCCGTAAAAAGATTTTGGTCAATACGTCCATCTCGAGCTGCTACAAGAGCTGAAGGGGGGACATGTTTTGTATGGAAATTCATGTCTCCTGGGCAGAGGTTTCTACCGATTGAGCTGAAATTTTCAGCATTAGCTTTTCTCACAAGATATATCCGTCCCTGCAAATTTTCGCTTGATCGGTGAAGAGAATCAGGTAGCTGCCATACAAAGAGTTCGTTCTGAACAGTGATTTTTGATGCATTTTCGCAATAACTCGATGAAAAGTGAATGGATCAAGCTTAAATTTGGTAGTTAGAATGTTCTTGGAATAACTGAGTAGCTTCACACTTAAAATTGGATCCAGAACCAGAGATGAGCATGCATTAAAGATCTTCACAGTCGATGATGACAACCAAGGAACATTATTCAATGATGAGAGAACCTTGACCAGAAATGTCGTACTGAGAGAATTATTACAGGGATAAAGCCATTTTTGTGATATTATTTTTTTGTGGTAAAAACAAAAAAAATGCTAGAAACTTTTTTTTGTCGAAATTTTCATCGTCAATATCATTGACGGGTATTACGCTAGTCTATCTATAGAAGTCACCCATATTTTACACCTTCGGTTTATATTCCCTCTGACGCAATATTAGATCCGCTCTCTTTCCTCCTTTGCCATAAAACGCCTTGGATCTCCTTTTTTTTCTTTTCCCTTTCCCCGCTATGCTCCATTTCTTCCGTAGTTTTAGGCCGGAGTGCGCATTTGCGTCATCGTCTCCTTCCTTCCTCGTTTGACCGTCTCTTTTCCTCACCAACATTTCCACGGGCGCCCTCAATCCCCTCCTTTTTTCTGTGTCACTTCGTTCGTTATGACGTCGCTTTTTCTTCTCCATATGTTTTTATAACCACCGCATTTCCTCGCGTCTTTCTCTCCTGCGGCGGCATCATGGCAGAGGAAGGTTCCCGTCGCCAAACTTCTCCATATCTCTTCCTCCTCCGTAATCTCTTAGCCCGTGATTTCCATTTTCTTTCTTCCTCTCTTTCTCTCCCTTTCTATCATTACGGAGCTCTTCCCTTCTCCTGTAAGAAGACTATTCCGTCTTATATATATATATATATATATCTTCGGTCCGCTCAATGGTTCGCGAATAATTGCTTCTACTCTTATAAAAATATATATTGCTAGGTAACCGTAGTATTTTCTCTCGTTTAGTTAATATTACAGAATGATTTAACTTTCACGTCTGTAGTATGTAATTTTTGTGCGGCGCTATGAGGTCAATGCTTGAACCTAGTATAAATAAATGCCATTTATATTTAGTTTTTATTGGACTAGAAACGTTTCTGCAACGAACCGTATAGCGTCCCATCGGTTGGTTAGTGTATTCTCGTTCTGCGCAATCTCCTCATTTTCTGCTGACGTGAAATTATTCTCGTTCTCACGTAAATAGTATCTCGGTTTTTTTGTGTCGTTTCTTCAATACACGCTCGGTTCCGTTTAAAAATTTGTCAACTCAATTTTTTTCTGCATTGTTTTGTGGAATACGTTCAAGTGCATACGGGGCACGTATACGTATCTTACGTGATATATGATATTTTTCAAACCGATTTCAATTATGTCTTACCTGCCGCTTCTTCCAATTTTCCGACTTTCCAACCCGTCTTCCCGTCCGCCGTCAAGATAACTTTCCTCCGGCGTACATTTTATTATTTCCGTATTTATTTTCTTCCGCTTTCTTAGCCGAAACCTTTCTCCCCCTCGCGCTCTCTCTTTTTTTCTCTTTCAAACCCCCGTCCTCTCATAACTCTTTCGTCACGCCACCCAAACGCCATCTCGTGCCGAAATCGCTGCGAAAACCATTTTGTGCGCCCGCCGCGGTGATTCCCACGCCTCATCCGACGCTACCGAACCATTTCGCCGTGTTTTCAAGGCACGGAATGAACAATTGACTCTCTCTCTCCCTATCTCTCTCTACTATGTCTCTCCCTCTCGTCTTCTTCTTTCTTGTCTGTCCCCTCATCTTGGTCTATGCTTTATCTATTTCTTAATATACTCACCTAACCTATTCTCACCTAACCTTTTCTTTTGGCTCTTTTTCTGTCGAGTCTTCTCGTTCGTACGCAGGGACTTGTTCTCGCTAAAGATTGAGTGTAACGATTACAGAACTCCGTCCCCCTTCAACATCCCATAAGGACAGAAAGCACGGACGACATTATAATTGTATGTATGACATACATACATACATACATACATACATACATACATACATACATACATACATACATACATACATACATACATACATACATACATACATACATACATACATACATACATACATACATACATACATACATACATACATACATACATACATACATACATACATACATACATACATACATACATACATACATACATACATACATACATACATACATACATACATACATACATACATACATACATACATACATACATACATACATACATACATACATACATACATACATACATACATACATACATACATACATACATACATACATACATACATACATACATACATACATACATACATACATACATACATACATACATACATACATACATACATACATACATACATACATACATACATACATACATACATACATACATACATACATACATACATACATACATACATACATACATACATACATACATACATACATACATACATACATACATACATACATACATACATACATACATACATACATACATACATACATACATACATACATACATACATACATACATACATACATACATACATACATACATACATACATACATACATACATACATACATACATACATACATACATACATACATACATACATACATACATACATACATACATACATACATACATACATACATACATACATACATACATACATACATACATACATACATACATACATACATACATACATACATACATACATACATACATACATACATACATACATACATACATACATACATACATACATACATACATACATACATACATACATACATACATACATACATACATACATACATACATACATACATACATACATACATACATACATACATACATACATACATACATACATACATACATACATACATACATACATACATACATACATACATACATACATACATACATACATACATACATACATACATACATACATACATACATACATACATACATACATACATACATACATACATACATACATACATACATACATACATACATACATACATACATACATACATACATACATACATACATACATACATACATACATACATACATACATACATACATACATACATACATACATACATACATACATACATACATTGTATGTACTAAGACTCAATGGATCCGCCGTGTGCAACTAGAATTTTCGATTATTCGAAGCACGTGTTCTTTCCCTCTTTCGTTTTCTTTACCGTTGGAAATGAAGCCCTGTAACTCGAATTACGAAACTTAATAGGCTTTTCTGATGCTGCTTTCATGTTCTTAATAAAGTTATAAACTGACAAAGTTTATCGAAAGAAAAGGAAAACGTGGCGTTGAAATCGTTCGAGTGGAAGTAAGCAGATCATCGCTAAAAGAAATGACTCGCTCCTTCATACAGTCAAACGACGGGTAGCTCTTAAGGAAAAGTCATCATAATAGCGCAGTCTTCACGAACCAGCCTTTTTTCTGTGTTTTGCCGTATTTATAGCGAATTTTGATTGAACCAAAATTGCATTAGCGTTAAATGGTCAGTCAGTAGTTGGCCTTAAAGAGCACTTTATAATCTGTAATTATTTAAGCAATTTAAACCGCGATGCAAATTTTGTAAGCGAAAGGGAGGAACCCATTTGTGATACTGCTGTGTTTGTCATTAACTCGTTAACGTAGAATTAATTTGTCCTTTGATTTGGAGCTCTTTATACATCAATTGGAATTTCCTGCATGCCACTGAGGGGAAAAAAATAAATAAACCAAGCCAGTTGTCGGGAAAAATTCAATTAAATACTTTAAAACGCAGATAGCACCAGGTAACAGCAATCGAAACCCTCTTTTGAATGTGGAGACTAATTCGTTCAGGGGCGGCGAGAAGCGGCGCAGTAAAACACTCGCTAAGGGAACCACGTGGCGGGATAGCAGGTGGCCGGGATTATGTGGAACACTCCACGGTTTTAGGGGGCGGAACAATAGATGGAGGGAAAGGATATGGCAGGAGAGGGAGGGGGGGAGGGAGGGGGGAGGGAGGGATGGAGATGGGGAGGAGGGGGAGTGAGACACGCGGAGGAATTGTTTTGGGGCAGGGTAAGGCATCGGGAGGGATATACGATGCGAATGATACGCGAAAAGGTAGGCTATAAGTAAGAGCAGCCAAGATCCCCGGAAGATAAAACGTTTTCGGGGCGAAAATATTCAGGAAGATAGGGAGATTAGGATAGGTTGCGGGAGGGAGGAGGGGGAGAGATAACAGCCTTTATCTCTACTTAAAAAGGAGGTGTTTTTTCCAGGGGCTATGTTCGGACCGTTGTAGGATGGTGGGTGCGCTATCCATTTAATCCTCTAACCTCTCTCCACCAGTCCTCCTCTCTCCCTCTCTCTCCCTCTCTCTCTCCCTCTCTCTCCCTCCCTCTCTCTCCCTCTCTCTCCCTCCCTCTCTCTCCCTCTCTCTCCCTCTCTCTCCCTCTCTCTCCCTCTCTCTCTCTCTCCCTCTCTCTCCCTCTCTCTCTCTCTCCCTCTCTCTCCCTCTCTCTCTCTCTCCCTCTCTCTCTCTCTCCCTCTCTGTCTCTCTCTCTCTCTCTCTCTCTCCCTCCCTCTCTCTCTCCCTCCTCCCTCCCCCTTCCCTTCCTCCTTTCCCTCGACACCGTATCGTCGCTAAACCCTAATGGGATTCTTGTCATCTGCGACTTACTCTGCGATTAATCCGTTGGATGAGTGGAGCGATCGGGATCGTGGGAGTTTCTTGGAGAGTTGCTTTATCGTCGGGGTTTCCTCTACTTAGCAGAGAGAGAAAGAGAGAGTCGGTGGGAAACTGCGCGGAAAGGGATATATATTTTTTTTAAGGGGCGCTGGTGAAGGTGGTAAGACGAAGACGCTATTGGGTGTTCGAGGGGGATGCTCAACTCGGATATTACGATGGAATTATTAAGATTCCCGCTCTGCGGAATTTTTTATGGCATTCCTTTTTGAGCAATTAATTGGTATTACAAGTATTTACGTTGAATTATATTGCTGGTACTTTTTCGATTTTGTTGAAAAAGAAATGATGCTTAAAATCAGTTTCTTGTTCGGTTGAATTATATTCTTCATAATTTTTAAAATTTCATTTAAATGGTTATTCAGGGAATCATTATAATTTTTTACTCAAGTGGTTTAATATACGAGGTTAAACATTAACCCTGCTGGTGTAGTTTCGCTCTCAACCACAACCTTAAGTTCAATTTGTACGAGACGGTGGATTTAACAAACGGAATTATAAATTTGATGTAAATGGTTGAGATAGTGATCCTATGCTTACATAGAACTCGAGAGGGAGGCATCTCCGTAGAAGATGAGAAATTGGCGGAAGTGCTTTTAACGTAGGGAAGCATGGAAATAAGCCGATCAAGTAGGTCAGAAAACCTGAAGATTATGGCTCTGTAAGTAGGTATTTGGCGGAGGATGAGGTCAAAACGTGGTCTGAGAGTAGGATGGAGCGCCAGGCAATTAACTAGCGATGGTAAGAATGGCTTCAGCAAATACTGGCGATGACTCGAACGGCGCTTAAAACCAGCTCACCCTGAAAATTTTGAAAATCGATGTTTACTAGCGCTCGAAAATTTCGCTTTTCAAAATTTTCGAGCGCTAGTAAATATTGCAGTTAAAAAAAGATAATATGTTTTGTATCGATGATGTAACACTTCCGTCTGTGTATTATTTTATGAATATATATGGATCGTTTTAAAGTGGCAATTGCTATTATTTATGAACTGTTCTGAGTCGTAGCTGCCGGGAGCGTAATTTATATTGAAACTAAAAAATTTTTAATGATTCATCCGGTATGGTGTGATAATTATGTGATTTCGAAATTACGCATTCAATTAATGCGACCTATTCTTCATAAAGTTTAATGAGCACATGTTTCAACCCGTAAGATATTTAACGTAAAAATTCTCGAGAATCTACGTAGTCCTTCAGGACCGAGTCATGTATATTTCCAACTTTCATAAACTCAGGAGTATAAAATTCGTTATACGTATTTTTTTATGCGACTCAATCAGACTCATTAAGTCTTTTCCAGGGATACGGGTTAAACAATTCATCGTAGACGTTCCAGATAGACATCCGTATTTTGAATTGACTTTTATTTCCTCTCATTCTCTGCAACATGATTTTTTTTCCTCTTTAAAATCTGCCTCCATTCCATTTTTTTGCATCCATCCTATCCAACTCGCTTATTTTTTTTTTTTTACATATTCGCGAATATTTTCTATTTTCAGGATCTTCTCCCTCAAAAATTCTTTATAATTCATTTACGTCCACTTTTCCGAGTACCTATCCCTCTTCACTCTTCAACTCCGCCCCTTTATAATCAACATCTTTCTTTCTCCCTCCAACACTTTATTTATCCCGAAGATTATTCGCTCACAAAGAGATCTTTTCACTCGTTCTCGCTCTTCAATTACCTGTCGATTATCTCATTAATAAAAGAACGTCTCCTGTCTTTCACCCTTTTTCAATTATAATTATCAGTCATTTCCTTTTAAGTCATAATCTTCCTCTTTGAACTCTTTCCCGTCATTTTTCCCTTCCGAGATTTCCCTTCATTAGTTGCAAGTATTTAAACTATTTTATTATCTCATCCTCAATACGACGTAATGAAATTAGTTGGATTCTTTTGGAGCTAAATAAGAAAATTGCTTCGCGAAAAGCTGTAGGTGGTTTGAGAGAGTGAGAAAATGCAAAAAAGAAAACTTACTAAGAATTTTTTTCGATAACTTGTAAAATATTTCATCTGGAGAAGTTGAATGAACATTACATCGAAAATTAAGACAAAAACGTACACTTCGTAGGTAAAGCGTTACTTTTTAGGTAGGTTTTCCTAAGAATAAAGAGGCTAGATAGAATTAGAGCATTGTTTTTTGAGACAATAGAAAAACACTTTCAATTGCATGGCTTTTCTATAACTCACTATTCAGAGTGAAACTATCATATCTCTAGTCGCATAAAGCATTACGATATCCTTTAAATCAGTAGTGAGCAATCTAGGGCCCGCGGGCCCTTGAGGGCGTTTTACGCGGCCAGCGAAACTGTTAAAAAGAGATTTAACACAAATTCGTATCACTTACATTCACATGATCACCATAAACTCGACATTGAAACGTTAAACCTAAAAAAAAAGTAATTTCAGATTGATTTTCACTGATTTGATACCTCGGAATTTCTAGTTAACGTCCGATTTAAAGTTTAATCTGTCCAGAAGAATCTTTGAAAACTTGCAGTGCAGCCCACCGAGGAATTAGCAGCCACCGTTGCGGCCCGCCAGGTTGCCCACCACTGCTTTAAATCTTAAGGCATCTTCATGTTCAAGATCCGTTTTAGTTATTATAGTTAATAACAATCTATACATGGTTTTGTCTGTTTCATGTTAAACAGGTTGGTTTAATTAATTATTAAGAAACGAAAGTAGTCCAGAGGCCTCAAAATTCATGTTAGTGGAAAGAATTTCTTTGATCACGTTGAACGTTCATTGCTGGCAAGGGAAAGTCTCATTTAAAACTTATAAAGAGATTTGCCTTCAGAATTGAATATCGAGGTTCAGTAAACTTTTAAATATATAATTTGATTATTTATTACGCATATCAAAAGACCCAAAAAAACACCCTTATTTCCTTATTAGAACTTAAGAAGGTGTATGTTACTGCAGTAACCCGTGGATTACTTAATCCTGTTATATATTATAGAATAACCATCTATTGGATTAAAGGCATTAAATGCTTCCGCTAAGTCACTTTTATTTTCTAATTCTTATAGAATCAGTGAAATCTTTCGGAAAAGTTTTCTCCAAAAGCTCTACAATAATTAATCAGCGTCTTTATTATAATAATAACAATCACACCACATTGAACTAGGAAATATGAATCAAAGGACTGTTTATTTTTTTTAAATCTCTTTGCCGAATTTTGCTCAAATCCCGAGTTAGCGTCAAGCACAGAATCAAACACACACAACGTCGTTAAATAAGAACTTTAAAAAATTCCAAATTAAATATTAGTTCGGATAAAAATTTTGTAATTTGAGTCGTTTGCCAACTTCTCTTTCGGACCCTTGAAATTCCGCGACGGCCGAACAAGAAATAAAAAAAACAAGACGGACCCCTTTTTTTCCGTCCGGATAGACTTTTCGCGAATTAACTTTTGAATTTTTTAAACGTCCACCTTCACTTTCAACAGCTCCGGCACAAAAAATCGATTTCCTCCATCTCCGAGAAAATACCTCGCGGGGGCGTATTAATTTCCGTTTCCTTTACGATATTCACATCGGGTCAAGAAGGGGGGTTGTGGGGGGGGAGGTAGGAGAGAGAGAGGGAGGGAGGGACGAGGAGGCAAAAAAAAAGTCCCGCCATTAATTAATACTTTTCTCTCCATGGCAACCGGTCCTTATACAGGCATTCCTTTTTCGGCTCTGAAGCCTACGAAATTTCCCTCCATTTGAAATTCATTCTGTTCGTTAAATCGTTAATCCTCTTAAACTTCAATCCAATGAAATCCAGTCGCTGTTTTTATTTTCCTCGGAACCCTTTTCCTGAGAGAGAGAGAGACAGAGAAATAGAGAGAGAGAGAGAGACAGAGGGGCAAATAATCCGTTCTCCTTGCGTTATAATTTTCTCTCTTTTTCTCTCTCGACGTCAATATCCTTTATCGAATTCTTTCTTTTTTTTATTTGAAGTCGACGATGGCAAAGGGAATAAACCAGGTTTTCATTTAATGCCGTCCCGCAGAAAGGAAGGGAAAGATATGCAAGGAAAATTTTTGAAAAAATTGTTTTGGAGTTTCGAGAATAAAAACGTCGGGAGAGGTGATCTTCGCGAAAGTTTCGTTCGCCTCTTCTCGTTTTTATCAAGTGGTGTCTGTGATTCTGAATTTATCCTCCTTGTTTTGTTTTTTGAATATCTATAACGGTCTTGTCCGAACGGGGAGATTAATTAGTTTTATGAATAGTAATGCGTTTGTAAAGCCGAATCCAAGTTTAGTAAAGTATTCGGCAGCTGCGTGCATCATAAAACGCCATATAATCGGAAGGATTGTTTCTTTCCATTCTCTCGTAGAAGATTTTGTTTGCATTCTTTGTTCTACTTTAAAGTTAAGGCGTATTTTTCTTATTTTATCGCGTCACTCAAAGAAAAAATCTCCTATCGTATCTAGTTTGTCTGTCTGTCCGTCCTTCCGTTCGCGTGCCCATATCAGACGCTTTACCGCTGGTTGTCAAGTTTCGTGTTATCGTTCCTGGAAAATTGTCAGTCCTGATTCTATGATTTTTTAACTGCTTACGAAGTCGTAATTTATTTCTTTGTGAGAAATACATGTCACGTTCGTAACTTCTAGATAATAAAAGCAATACTTATGCCAAAAGCCATCGGAAATTCGCAGGAAGAGCTACAATATCAATTTTATTTTTACTGAATTAGTAATTATGTTTAAATTGGATAAAAGCAAGCCTCAAGATAATGAATTTGAATTGAATGAAGATTTGTATGTTTACATTTTCCACTCTTTTCATGCACCTTTTTGGAGTTCACCTCAGAATTGCGTGTGCTCACGTTTTTGTCCTGTTTTCATGTACATGTACCGAGACGCTAATGAATAGTCAAAATAATGGTGCGCGTACTCATTGATGCAATTTCCAATTTACGCACGAACCAGGCAATCACAATATGGCATATAACGTCGTCAAAAGATATGTAATTTCTCTGAAGCAGGTTCGTAATTAACATTCGAATCAAGTTATCGCGGAGTCATTCGAATGTTTGCTCACAAAATGACGGAAACGCACGGAATCGAACTCTCTCCTGAAGCAGCATTTACAGTGTTTAAAAGTATATAAAATTAATCCTGTAATTTATTTTCATAATTTATTTAACGAATTAGGCCGAACAAAAATAAGGAATTTTCATCGCTACGTTTCGTAAAGTTCCCAAAACGTGTTTTTTAAAAAAAACGAGCTTATATAAACGCCGCGACAACTTCTTCTGGCTCCTTTAGTTTTTCGCATGTCAGTTTTTCTGCTAGGAGAGTTCCGTGTAAGATAAAAACCTGGTCGATCCTCCACCGGATCAACGTTGTCCCAAAAGTTCGCGGGACAAAGACCGGAGATGATAAAATTGGCGAAAAGCCTTATCGGTGTTACAGCATCGGTGCGACCGCCCATTCCAAACAAACAAACACTAAACAGACAGATAAAGAGTGGCCGCTGAAAATTATTTGGTCGGTGCTTAAAAAAAATTGCAAAAAAGCTTTCCTGAAAAAAATCTCCAAATTGCTTATCTTCCGTTGCCTCGATTCAATCTCTTAATGCTCACACGCTTCAGTGAAATTCGTGCTGCCCTCTCTTTTATCTCCAGTTTTCTCTCTTCCTCACTAATCTTCTGTCTCTCTCTCCTTATTTCTCTCTCTCTCGCCCCCCCTCTCCCTCCCTCTCTCTCCCCCTCCCTCTCTCTCCCTCTCTCTCTTCCTCTCTCTCTTCCTCTCTCTCTCCCTCTCTCTCTCTCCCCCTCCCTCTCTCCCTCCCTCCCTCTCCCTCCCTCCCCCTTTCCCTCTCCCCTCCCTCTCTCGCCTTTTCCGCTCTCAAAACGCAATCCATTTCATCTCCTACCCACTACCTACATTGCTTACATTTTCTCTTTCCTTTATGCTTCTCTCTTTTGTGTTCCATTCATTTTACATCTCCTGTAATTACAGCCTACGTGTTTTCCACGCCATCTACTGCATTTTAACCTCGCACTACGGAAGCTGAAATCTGCGAAACGGGAATCGTGCTTTGAGGCGTTTATTCCAGCCGTGGATGGATTTTCCGTTACATTTATGGCAACCTGTATGTTCATGTTCTCCTTCACGTTCCATACAACTTCTTCGTGCGTCGAACTATTTAGCAGAAATTTTCGCCTTGAAAAATGACCCGATCTCGATCGAAACTTTGCAAGTCACGGTCGTAAAATATCTTGAAAGCAAGTGCTGTTGCCAAGGTACAATTCTAAGCAAAATTTAGAACCGTAAACTATAATTCACTGAATAATTTAAATATTTTTCCTTTGAGGTTTGCAACATTTTTCATCATTCAAAGTCCTTGAGATCGTCACGAACGTCACGGAAAAGTTGTAAAATGCGAGTTAGGTGATAGGTAGAATTGTAATAAGAAGCACAAGTATGCATATAAGCAGAGCCAGATAGAGGGGGGGGGGGGGGGGGCAGCATGGCCATTTGGCTCGGGCCCCGGGCTCAGAGGGGTCCCCAAAATTTATTCTAAAGGTTGTGTGTTCAATATATTTATTCTAATATATTGAACAAATTATCCTGGCGCAAATAAGCACCGATCAACATTTAAAGGGGAAGGAAGGGTTGGACTATGTAGAGATAGAGAGGAAGATAGGGAAGTGATAGAGAAGAGATAAGTGATGATCGCTTATCGGCTACCGCTCAAAAATTAATTTTATTGTCAAATCGGTGGTTTTGTTGCGTCTTTGAACAATGGAAACTTACAATAGCGACAGGCATTCTCTTATTACTTACAGTAGTTTTAAAAGCTTATGGCACCTTTCTGCGCGGACTGCGAGGTAATGTAGGGGAAAGCGGTTGTGGAGAGGGAATTTGAGGGGGAGACGAAGCGAATTGGAACTCGCAGATTGGCAGGTTGACCAAAGTACCGGATCCAGTTTTAAAAGAGGCGGAAATGTTCTGAACTGTAGATTATCATGTATATATGTAGTTTGATTTTGCACTTATTTAACTTTGAAAGAAGAAACTAATTTCCAAAGCAGATTTTCATTCGGCAATTAAATACAATGTAAACACCCTCACCCCTACCGAGTTCGCGTTTCTAAAGTGGACTCTTCCGTAGCGAAAATCGTCTTCTGCGCAGGGGCCGTAAGCTTTTAAAACTACTGTACCCATCTATGTATAGTGGGTAAGTATTTTAAATTTAACGGATCTACAATGTCTCAAGAAAGGCTGAATGGGCTATCAGTTCTTCACATAAATTCTGACTTTGCGCGGTCAATAGATTTTTCAACGATAATAATGAAATTTGCAAAGAATAAAGCTCGAAAAGCATTTTAAAAATAATTTCAAATCGTTTCAATTTTCAATTCGGGTAACGTTGTACAGGTCGTCAAATTATATCTCAAATAAATGTAAATTAGTATATTTAAATTGTGAAGCATTGTAATCGGTAATGTGAATAAGTTCTGTTATATACATTAAAGTTTTTTTTTGATAAATGGTGAGAAATCTGTTTTTCGTGTTTTATTGATTTTATTCACATATTTGTATGGCTTTTGGAGTGGGGTGTGGCCCCACATTTGTGACTGGCCCGGGCCCCATCTCACCTCTCTCAGGCCCTGCATATAAGAATATGTGGTGGTAATAATCATAAGGATTACTTACTTGCAGTTCAGAAGTACTCTTTTTTTTAAATTATCCATTAGTTATATTAATGCATTCGCGCCTGCTATCTCCGCATCAACTTTACGTACTTTATTCGCACTCGCTTTATCTTTCGCTTTCCACGTCCTTTTCCCTTCTATCTTCCGTTTAATACCATTTCCCTCGCTTTCAAATTTCTTCCTCCTTTTCCTTCCTGGATCTTCCTTTTACCACTTCCCGAATTCCTCTTCCTTTCCCTATTGTTCTTCGCCGCATTCCTCATCTCAGCCGTTTTAATCATCCCGGCCTCATCTCTTCCTTCATTCGCCGTCTCTTGTCCTCGTCCTCCTACGCTCATCCTCTTGCCTGTCCTATATCCCTGTTGTCATTCCTTCACGTCCTCCCCCACCGCTTTCATTAAACCGAGATCATTCGCTGCTAGCATATAAACGATTTCATCAACCCTTTAAATTCTTTGGTAACCAAGGAAGGTCACGCTTCTTCGGGAACGACACACACAAATGAAATCAGACTGGCAATGCAAATTTCCGCTTTCGTTAATATTCACGAACGGTTTAACAGTAAAAACGGCATATCATGCTATTTGAAGGGTCTTTACAATGGCAATATATACACAAACATATACGTATATACATATACGTGTGTGTGCGTGCGTGTGCGCATGCGTGTGTGCATGTGCGTGTGTGTGTATACATACATGCATACCTACGTAGGAATACGAAAAAATGAAAGGAGGAGGAAAGGTCGGAGGCTATGGAAGGTGCGCTTAGTTTATGGTTATTGGAAATTGATGAAAGTGTTTCATTCATTTATTAGAATTAGAATTGTTTATTGATACAGCAGAAACATCCACACAACAACAGAATACAAATTTCGTTTGCAGATCGGTACCTCGTCAAAATACTAATAAAATACAAATAGGAACTAAAAAAATACGAAAATTACAAAAATATACAAAAACCCACCCAACATATTCATACATTTTCATCCTTTAGGAATTCATTTACAGAGCAGTAACATTTATGTACCAAAAAAGTTTTGAAGTCTTTCATGAAAATATTACTGTAGTGAGACAGTTTCTCTCTCATTTCTATGGACAATTCATTATATAACTTTATCCCCATGTATCTTGGACAATTTTCAAATAACTTTAACTTGTGCTTTGGATATTGAAACATATTTTTGCCTCTTGTTTCATGTTGGTGATCTGGTTGTAAATTTTTGAAAATTTCCAAATTTGCATTAGCCCACCATAGCAGTTCATATATCTAAATGGAATGAAAAGTGAGTACGCCATTATTTTTTTAAAAAGTGGCTAACATGACTCTTTTTCCCAAATTATTCATAATGCGGATCATTTTTTCTGAATTTTGAATACCATCTCCCATCCAGGTGCATTTCCCAAAACAATAATACCATATTTTAATATAGCATAAAAAATAACCATAGTACACTGTTAGCCTTGTTGACATACTGGTGACTGGTGCAATACATGACATACTAAAGCATGCCTTATTCAATTTTATTGAAACACTATTTATTTGTTCTTTCCATTTTACATTTTCATCCACATTCACCCATAATAATTTTGTGGACTGCTCCATTTTGATGCCTACATTTTTAGATAGTAAACCTAGTTCATTTCTTTTATTTTTTATCGATTTAAAATTAAGGTAGTTTTTTCGATGTTTAGTTTCATTCCATTAGCAGTAAACCATTTTTTTAATTGACCTATTGTTTGTGTTAGGTTTAGATCAAGCCTCTCTATACTGTTTTCTTTTATCAGTGTCGTGGTACCATCTGCATGTAAGATAACATCGGATTTTACATTATAGGGAAGATCATTTACATATAAAATATATAATAATGGCCCAAGAACAGATCCCTGAGGTATTCCTATTGTTACATTTTTCCAGTCATATGAGAAAGATTGATTACCATCGCTGATTAATGTTTTTTTGTTTTCGACTTGTTAGATTGGATTGAAACCAATGAAGATTTGTGTTGGATATGCCATAGTGCTCGAATTTATGAACTAGTATTTCATGATGGACACAATCAAAAGCTTTTGAAATATCGCAAACTAAACCTAAAGTGGCCTCTGAATGATCAATGGAATCTGAAATATTGTTTATTAGGTCTGTTAGTGCTGTTATAGTAGAGTGTTTCTTTCTGAATCCATGCTGACTATATAAAGAATTGTGATTAGCTTCTAAATAGTTTGAGAGACACTTATGAGCAGCCATTTAATATATTTTTGAGAAGTTCGAGATTAGAGAAATTGGACAGTAATTTTTTAGCAGGTGAGATGGTACACTTTTATATAGAGACTTGATGATTGCGTATTTTAGTCTTTCTGGGAAAACACCATTTTGAATTGACTGATTTATTATTTTGCTCAATGGATCACTAATATATTCTTTAACATCTTTGGTGATTAGTGGTGGTATTCCATCCCATCCACTAGATTTTTTATTTTTTAGACTGGAAATAAAATATAACACTTCAGATTTATTTATAGGATGAAAATGTAATTTTTGGTTACTGACATATTTTCATGCATTGAATTAACTTTAAATATAGCATCTCTTACTGAAGGCATCACAATTATTTCTTTAGCTATATTTGCAAAATAACTGTTAAAAGAATCAACAATTGATTTATTTATCCTTTTGTTGGTAACATAGTTCAAACAGAAGTCGTCCGATATAAACATACATAGAAGCGATCACTAACTAGATTACACATAAAGATATAGTGCAATAAATTAAATATGCATACTATTAACTAACTAAATTACGTATCATAAATTCACTCAAGTTGTAAAAAGCATTACAAAGTAGAAAATTTTGAGTTTATTTTTTAACACTGGTAATGGATTGTTTTTTAGTTCATTCGGAAGTGCATTGTACAGAATGTTGCATTTGTGGTACGGGGATTTTACCCATAGAGACATAAGTTATGTTTAACAACATGTATATTGTTTTATTTTCTGGTCTGATGATGGTGACTGTACGAGTTGATTTCAGATTTGTGCATATTGGCCTTTACAAAGGAAGTACATCCATAGATATACGTATAAGCTACAAAGTACTTTTTTATAGGATGAGGATTGTCTTATGGAAAACTAGGGGGCTTCGCCCCCTGCTCGCTCGATTGTTTTTGTAGTATTTAGAAATTGTACAATATTTCTCGTTTTATAATTCGTTTATTGCAACACTTCTTTGTACACATTTTTTTATTTCTTTTTTTCGTTCTTTACATAAATCTTAATTTCACTTCGCGATATGCAGAGAGAATAGGCTACGTATAACTGTCCTTGTCAAAACAACTCCTTGTCAGATATGCATAATCCTATTCTGTCGAGACTAGGACCTAGGGACTTGTTGATGAGCATTACGAGCGCGAGTCTTACTGGAAACTGATATCGTTTCGACACTGAATGGAATGTCAGTATCCAGAATGTTTGTCGCCAGTCAGAATATGACAGCACAGGACTCTTTCGCGCAATAGTTCTCACAACCAGTCTCATTCCGTTACAAAGTCTATCCGAAACACAACATGCTTCCATAGAAGTATGGGCGTTTTTCATCCGTCCGAAATTACACGAAATTTAGCGAATCCTCGTTGTGCTGGCCGGCGATTGATATTTCGAAGGACATTTTGTATTTACGCGCATAAGGATTAGCCTCCAATGAAGGTTGGAGTTTCTTAATGATATGCCGCTTCACACCATCGCGAGTTCTTTTAATTTATTGCTTCGTCCCAGTCGTAAATGTAAATCTCTCCTAATCGTGATTTTTGTGAAGGTAGTAAACTCGTAGTTGCTCTTAAGTTTTGCCTCTTCCACGATTCTAAGAGTGTGCGGTACTCTGTTGCCCGAAATATATGCTTTTTTGGGCGTTGAACGACGCGAAAGCCAAATTATCGTTGTAAATTCGAACACAGTCACGAAAATGTTGGCCGTCCGACGATCTGGAAAATAGAAGTTCCTTTATTTCCTCGGGATAGTCGGTCAGGGGTGGTGATGTCACTTTCCCTCCGTTAGACCAGCTGTTAACTCTTCTGCTTTTTCTCCAACGCAAACGACACGCAACCGTATGTGCGATGTGTGCGACGCACACGGGCGGCCAAACAACTGGGGCGGCCGATTAATCGTCAGACACGTACAGTACTTTTTAACAGTAATGCGGACTGTATTATGATATGTGACCCGGAGGAAAAAGGTATTTTTATAATAGAGAGAAATGCGTCTAAGAGATTTCTTCTGAAGGACAAAGACTCTGTTCGAGTTGGAAAATAAGACCCAATACTTCAGTAGGGAGAAAATTCCTCGGCGTTGTATTTGTCGAATGTAAGAGTTTATTCTGTTGGATATGGAATGAATATAATCTGTACAATGTAAATAACACATGAACTCTGGTCAAATCAATCATGTATTTAAAACTTTGTAAAGAATTTTTAAAAAAACCTGAACCTGATCGGGAACCGAACCTGGGTCTTTGTGGGCAGATGCTATAACCAACTAAGCTACCAACCCAGCATGATTTTTCGCCGTCGAATTGGAGTGTTTCAGTTGAGAAACGGCCGAGTAGTAAACCTCGCAATATTCAAGTCCTCACGGAGGCAACCCGGGAAGTGAGAGACCCGGGTTCGATTTCCTGTCAAGTCCAGAATTTATCTCTTTCTCTATAGTGAAATTTGTGTTCAGAATTACGTATTCGCTCCTTTAAAATATCAGTCACGAGAAAAAATACGTAGCTATCACGGGATTGAATGTAAACTGTTAGTGTTCTGATAATCTCATTCATTCACGTACAATTAGGAGAAAGCAAACCTTCTCAAAAAAATCATTGATGCTAAAAATGGCCCGCTTAAAATTTTCCAATTCCTCAATTGATTGTTTTGGCCGTTTCTCTCTCGAAAACACTTGAAAATTTAAAGTAGCACTGAATATTTAAAAGTTTTTATTGAAACATAAAACCTTCGAACGGTGTTTTTTGTATTTCTGATTTTATTACTGGCTCTTAAATTTTAGCGTGCCGTATTCTAACAGAGGACTTGTTTCCATTCGAGATTAAAATTTGATATGTTTTGGTATCCAAACGTATGTGTGTAATAGATGCTAGTTATTACTTTAATTAAACGAGTGTGATTATTCAATGCTAAGACATTTTACAGTAGGATGAATGACTTTGGTTACAATTTGTCAGAAATCATAACAAGGCTTTGATGCGGAATCATTAACGTTCTCGCAGCGAATTTTTAAATTTATTCTTACACTGACAATAGCATACTGATTGAACGGCGTAAGTACGTAACAATGGCAGTCTGTTAAAGAAAAGTTTATTTCTGGCAGCTATGTTCCTGCCTATATTATACATCTTAATAATCATTTTAAGCCCTCAACTATTTCAATATGTGTGCTGCGACAGTGGTCCTTTACGGCATTTTTGACTTTCTATCTGATATATTTCGATTATTAAAGTTTTTTCGAGCTACGTGAAATTAATCATCGAGTAAAATGTACGTTTCAGTTTGTCGTTCGTTCTAAAAACAACACGAAAAACAAAAGCGAAAACATGAGCAAATGTCGTCACTTCGGAAATTTGCTTCACTTCTTGATGCAAAAACATGAGAGCGAAAATTTTCTCATCGCAAACGAGGTGAGATCGCAACGAGATATAACTCTATACGCGTCCGGTTTCGAATATTTAGCTGTTCGATCTAAATGTCGCCAAAATCGTCCTCCGCAAATCCGATTTCTCTTCCCTCTTTTACTCTCAGACGCAGGTTATTAGACAACGGTTGACCCGTCGACGCCATTCCCCGGGACTGTGAATCGATCGACTGATTCGCCCGATAACTTTTATCAGTCCAACGGCGATACGGCGAAATCTGCAGGAGACGGGTCCCCTTATACGCAGAATTAATTGGCACACTCGACCTTAGGCTTCCGTGAAGCAGTTCTGGAGAGGAAAAAAAAGTTCCGCGCGCGCGACTTTTTCTGCGTCAGAGTTTTCATCCTTCCAATTATCCGATTTTGATTGCGACTCGGAGAAAGAGTTCGGTCGGCGATCCACCTTATGCCCACCTCGACTCCATCAAGGAAAAGCTGACTAGTTTATCTAATTAAGAGATGAAATTTTCATTTGATTAACTTCCTGCGTTTCTATGTTACGTCTCTACTATGCGAATGTGTGACAGTACAAAAATCGTCCGTCTTACGTAGTTTAAGCTATAAACTTCTAATTGGGAGTCTTTATAGAAATTAGGGAATGTATTGATCTAACGCAGCGGTTTCCAAACTATGGTACGCGTACCCTAGCGGTACGTGAAGCTTTTGCCAGTGGTACGCGAGGAGAGTGAAAAGCAGCAGAATACCCGCTTCGAATAGGAAGAAGCAGTGACAGATCAATTGTGGTAGGTGAGTTTGGTGCCACATTCACTACATTCGTACTTACTAGTACTATGTGGTACGAGGAAATTTTGTCATGTTTTTGGTGGTACGCGAAAATAAAAGTTTGGGAACCGCTGATCTAAAGTGTTTAGAAAGTCAAATTTGGTGAGAATGAAATTCACTCGATTTTGACACTGAAAATGTATAAAACTTAGTCAATGATACGATCAGAAAATTCTTATATTGTTTTGTTTTCTGCCGATTTACGCCTTATTTGCAGACTAGTACCTCGGGAATTTTTCTGAGTTTGACTTAGTTATTTCATTCATATCGGGTTTTTCCTGCTTAATCTTGTTGAATTTGTAAGCCGTCACTCTCTAAAAGGTGATATGGAATCTAACATAAAGTAGAAGAAAAATTTCAAACTTTCCCGGGAATTAAACTTGACAGGTAGATTTTTTACTATTGATCTACTAAGGTAGATTGAACCAAAACTAATTGCGAGATTTCTTGTGAGTTAGACAATCTGACCTCACTCAACGTCCTTTCTGGGACACGAATATAGGAATTTTCCACTTAATCCCAAATAATTAATAAATGTGTCAGTAGAACCATAACGTAGGAGAAAATGGGATTCTCACAGGAAGAAGCAGAACCCTGAGAGGAATTTATAGAACAAGGAAAAAAGGTCGAATATATAGCATCGATATGCGTAAATACTTTTCCTTCATCGAGGCAGAACGGGCACACAATTTGCAAAAATATTCGGCCGTATGAAGTAATTCCATCTTGTATAAAGACCAAAGCATAATAGGAATTTATAGAACAAAGAAAAGAGGTCGTCATGGTAACAAAGCGAGAATGTGTAGCATCGATATGCGTAAATACGTTTCTTTCATTGAGGCAGAACGGGCACATAATTGACAAAAATATTCGGCCGTATGAAATAATTTTAACTCTTTAAGGACCAAAGCATAATAGCAGTATCTTTGGGCAGGATTCAAACCTGCGACTTGGCAGTCGGACGTGCTAACCACTCCTATACCAAGACCAGGCATAGAGAGCCAAAATGGAGAGAGAGAATGGAACGATTTAGAGAAATAAAACCCTGAGATGGTGATAAGGATAAAGCGGGTGACATTGAGCAGGAAATATCGTTATGAAGTTCGCAAAAAGATAAACGAAAGAGAAAATAAATAACGTAATTCAAGATACAAAGCAGGATTATAGGAATTGCATGTTTATAATTTTGTATCTGGAGATTTGCGATTAAGTGAAATACCCGTGGAATGTTTAAATTGAAATTTTTCGTTTATCCGTGATAATTTTTCTCATATCAGTTCATGATCATTAATATTTACTTACGGGTAGAGAGTACTGATTATAAACGGATCTAATCCAATAATATCGTTAACATTCTAGGATAAGAACTATCTGGAGTTTGCGCATGAGTTCTCTTTATGGGTATTTCTTCAGCATAACGTTAATTATCCGGCAGAAATTTGCAGTTGAATAGAATAATATATTACACGACATTTTGTCATTTATAAGCCGTAAATTGTTCTAAGGAAATTACAATGAAATACATTATGAATTAGCAAATACATTACAGAGTGCAGTGCAATCAATAGGGAGACAGGAGCTGTTGTTACCCATTTGAAACAAATACATGAGTAAAACCACACGGGATAAAGGTTTCGGCAGAGCAAAATACTCTAACGTAATGTCGGATTCTAATTCTAACAGAGAAATAATACACTCGTAAATAATTGTAACGCTGATATTTCTTCATGCTTACCCTTGTCCTGAATGCAAGTATTCTAGCCTCCCTTTCCTTTCTTCCCGTTTTCCTTCTCTAGTTCCTGACTAATCCGACGGCGGCGTGACTTCCGTCCATACTCTGCTCGGTCCCTCCCAGCCTCCATTACCATCCTCACATTCTCCCTTTCACCGAACTGAGGATATCTTAGCTCTGCACACACCCTCATTCCATCATAAATCCCTTTTGCGTGTCCGCTTATAGCTGGAAACCCTTTCTCTTGATTCGCCGTCTTCATATGCGTGCTTCAGCGGCGCGCAGTAGATTTCCGTGTGACACTACGGAACCATTTAAATACCGATCGAAGCTATTTTTTTAAAATTTTCTCACGTCGTTTTGGTCTTTTTACTTTTTAGTGTACGAAGTATATTGAGAAAGTATTGTTAACGCGAAAAAATTCGACCGAGATTTTTACGGAAATATACATTTTACGTGTTGCTGAATCCGAAAAAGTGGTTTTCGCAATGCCGTCTGTCTGTCTGTTCGCGGCTCTAGAGCCTAAACGGTAGAGCGAAAATGAATGAAATCTCGTACTTAGGCAGTTTATCATACAGAATAGAAACTATGAATAAATGGTTGACATTGCTCAATAATTAAGGAAAGTTTATTCTACGCATTTTTAACAATTTCATTTTCTCAAAAAGGGCTAGAACGATTTTATCAAATTTCGTACAGTTACTTGTGTTTATGTCTTCAATAATACTGTATAGTTCGTATTTCTCAAAAATGAATATAAGGCTAGTTTATTCTAGGCAACTTTAACAATAATTCCATTTTCTCAGAAACGGCTCTAACGATTTTGATCAAATTTCGTACAGTTACTTGAGTATACGTCTTCAATAATACTACTTATTTCATTTTTCCCAATGAATGAATATAAGGCTAGTTTATTCTTGGGCAACTTTAACAAAAATTGGATTTTCTGAAAACTGTCTCATACGATTTTAATTTTCTAAAGATAACTAAACGACGCATTAGTACATATATGAGATAGTTTGTACGATGTTTGTTGTACTGATTTTTTCTAAGGGGCTCATGACTGATTTTGATGAATCAACATTTTGGGTGCTAATTTACGTAATTGGTGAATGAGAAAGAATATGCGTATATATAATTTTCATTATTTATTATATGGAAAACTTTTGGTTTTTTCTCTTTTGGGGTGCAATTTTTTTCTGATTATTGAATTTTCAGCTCAAATAATCACCTTGATTGTTTCACTTACAATGTATTGAGCCTTATTGAAGATGGGAATCACGGTCACCTTAATTCGTAGTGATAGATAATAAGCAAGATATTACGATTATAGTTACTAATATTCTCACCCCTTAAAAAAATACTTATTGCTCCTTTATTACAGAAGATAGACCTGTTTCTTTCTCATCAATATATTATTTTAGGTCCAGTTATATTTTACTCTGAACCTAATAAGGCATTATTTTCGATACGATTTCAATTGAAAGTTTTGATAAAGTGTATCTCAAATTTTCATAGAACCTTATCAGGTGTCTACTTTCCTGTCCATTTACATTCCCAAATGCGCTAACTCGGTTTCCCTACCGCATCCAAAGCCACGCAACCACAGCCACTCTATAGCAATTTGAGCCGATATATCTTTTCCTTTCATATCCAATGGAAATAGCGCCATCTCAAATTAGTCCAATGAAACATGGTGGTTTCTTTCCTCTTAAATTCAACCTCTCTCTCTACATGTATAAGATATTCTTCCATGTCCAGAGGAAGTTCAACCTTCCATTACCTCCCCAAAGGACAAAGGGTCTAGTCTGTTTGCCTTATATTCCCTCCTCCCTCTTTCTAATCTAAAACTCTCTTCCTGTCCCCTGCCGCAAGTTCATTAAAACCCTTTACCCTTGAAAGGCAGGAGAAGAGGGACCATCTAGACCCGACCACCTCATTCTCGGCCAATGTTCCCAATAAGGTTTAATTAGTGGAGAATTGGAGGAGAATTGTGGACTGGAAATAGTTGATTCTTAGAGACAATTATGCTTTTCAGGGATAGATGGGCGGTGCGAAGATCGATTAATTGGGAATTTAAGCGTTCTGTTTTTTCTCCTCCGTCAACGGAATGTTTAAGATGCCGTCAGGGAATTTTTATCTCGAGCAGCCAAGACCATATGTTTCGTTGCCATTGTGCGTCTCGTTGTCTTGTATTAAAAGTAACAACGAAAATTGTCTGGGATTACGAAAGATGAGTTATGCGCGATCTCCGTCAGAAACATTCATGTATGGCCGGAGAGAGATATTGGGTAGGATATTCGAAATTACGTCATTTACATTCTCCATATACGTAGTATAGAGTTTTCATGAAAGAAATCGACTTCGAGATTTCAACGGAAATACGTGTCTTGAGATCTCTAGAACACGTTTACACTATTTTCGGAATGATATCTGTGTATATATGTGATTGTGGGCGCTCTAACTCGAAAAGTACTTGCCATATCATTACCAAATTTCATATATAACACTTTGGTACGAGTACAAAGAGCTTATTAGTTTTTAGACAATACCGGTTAACCGGAAGTCGGGTTTTATTCGAAACCCGATTCGGTTTTGGCGAAATATCTCCGTTAAAACATCATTATTGTATATACAATTCTATACAAAGTTTATAGAGAATGTAATTTTCTACAACTTTTATTTGAAACAATTTTCCATAGTTGTTACTGTTTAGGAATTATTTATAAACTACTGTTATGCCCGTTGAAATATCAACGAAAGAATTATAGATAGATAGATTATTAATATTTTAATTTAAAATAATTAATATCACACTTTTACATATGAAATATTTTGCCATATACAACATTTCTAGTGAATATTCTGTTGTTATCTTTAGTTAAACTTAAACTAGTTGCCTCTCTTTCCCTCCCTCTCCCCCCCTCTCTCCCTCTCACACCCTTCGCCCTGAAAATAAAGCCACTTATCTATTTATCTATCTATCTATCCCTCTCACACTCACTCTTCCTCCCCCTCCTCATTTTCCCCCCCACCCCTCTACTTCCCTCTCTCCCCCTTCTTCTCGCTCCCCCCTCTACTTCTCTCCCCCCCCCTCGTATTAAAAGCATTCAAAGCACGTTTATACCTATAAGGATTGAATTAACAATAGTTTGTTGCTCATTCTTATTAGCCCTCTGAATTGCCATTATATGAGAATAACGTTCATTGTGTCTCCTGTTGGAAGCTCTTTCACGATCCTGTGTTCTCCTTGCTTCTATTTGCTCATTCGATTGGCGAGTTCTACGTCTTGCTTGTGCTTCTCTGTTTTGTTGTCGACGTCTTTGCAGTGGTGTTTCTTCTAGCACACTCTGGTTATCCATTTTATAATATCTCAAAAAAGAACGAAAAATAAATTTATTACGTTTTAAAAATTAGAAGATTAAAAATTAGAAGAATATACAATATAAACACATATACTTGTATTTAATTGATATATGTAAGAAATAAACGCATGAATAATCGTTCTCCGCTGCCTTTTTTGTACTATTTAACTTTTTCAACTTAAACTTAAAAGTTTTAAACTCTAATATTGCAAACAATGTTTTCTTTAGCAACGGAATAATTAAGTTAAAATTCTAAATTCTTTAAACAAATAAAACTATTTATACAAAGTTTATAAACATTGAAGTCAATCTATTCTCAAGAAATGGTTCATATAGTATGGTAGTTTAATTCACTTCAATATAATGTATTTCATGAATAATCGAAGTTTTTCAATACATAATATTTCTCTTCAAGTGTTTCTTCACTGTCACTAATTATCCTAAGTAAATATTGAAATAAACAGTTTAATAAATTACTCTTTTTCATTATGAGCATCAGATTCATTTTGATTAGCATTCTTTAAAAATAATAATAACGTACGAATGTTTTTTACTTCGGTTGCTATGTAATTCAATTCCTTCTCCTCTCTCACGTAATGAAAATATTCAAATCACGCTTATGGGTGTAAGATGAGATACAAAAATAGATTATATTTGCTAACTTTCAGAATAAAAATCATTTACGTTAATTTCAATGAAAATAATACCTATCCTTCCGCCTCTCGTATATTAAAAGTATTGTGTCGGAGTGTTTCTTTCGGAATGAACCAAATAATAATAATTCGTAATAAACATAGAGTACACTGTTCGTCGTATTTTCTCATAATGTTTCGCTGGCGGCCATCTTGCTGACAGACACGCAGACATTGCCTTTTATTATAGTAGATAATCGGTTTTTTCGGTTTCCCCCAAATATCTCCTTAAAAACGTTATTGGTAATCTTCGTGAGGACCAAAGTTGTAGAGAATAATATTTCTTCAAAATTCTGTTTGAAACAAATTTTTGTAGAAACTTTCATTTAGTAGATAATTAATTTATTCGTAAATTTCCAACTCTCAATTCTTATTGTCAAAGTGAGTTACTCAGTAAGTTCCATACTGTTCTATATAGACACAATAGTATTAAAAAGAGCGATACAGTTCTCAAGGGTCACAACGTTCATGCTGCGGATTCGTACTTACGGAGGGTATTCCTATCGCCTCTCTAGTTAGCGCGTCAGTCTGACGGTCAAAACGGACACACAATCAGATTTTTTGAGAAACCGTTAAAGAAAAGATTCGATTTTGGAAATAATCCTACGGTTATAAGCCGAATGATTTACGGTAGGAGTGTTTTAGGCAGGAAAATTCAGCTGCATCTTTTGATTTCCTGTAAGCAATTCATTTTCCGCACCCAGATGTCCTAACGCGGCGTTTGAATATTAGACAGAGCGCGGAGTTCACTTGGCATAAGAGTGGAAGAAGATGGATGGAAACTGCAAGGGAAAATAGCATGAGACGATAAAGAAGAAAGAGTAGTTTTTGAATGGGAGGGGAACGTTGGGTTTTCAAGAGAGAGAGAGAGCAGCTTATAGGGTCGCGCGGTGTTTGGAGAGGGGGGCGGGGAGGGAGGGGAAGTTATAAGGCTTCCTGACGGAGCATACTTCCTGCCTCTACGAAGTTGGTTAGGGCAGAGAAGGCCAGTTTGCTGGAAGTGTTGAGGTTTTTACGACGTCCGCCTCTAGTTTGTAGAGAGAGAGAGAGGGTGAAAAGGGAGGAAATCTTTAGAGGTAGAGTAATTGGAGCCCTAATAAAAGGAAAGGGAGGATGAAGCGGAGTGAAGGATAAACGTGTGGAATAGGAAGAATAGGATGAAGATTAGAGAAGGATATAAGGGAGAGGCGGGGGGTGATGAAGAGGGCAAAGGTAGGAAGAAAGACACATTTGATGGAGGGACAGAGGTGGAGCGGGAGTCGTAAAGAGAAAGGTGTTAGGGAGAGAGAGAGAGAGAGAGAGGAGGTGGGCCACGAGAGGGGTTTTTTTTTTATTATTAAAAATGAGATGAAGGCGAAGTTGTGAGAAAGGCAAAGGGAGAAGTTGGATGGTGTCGCTTAAGGGAGGGGAAAATAAGGGTAGCAGAGCGCAAGTATTCAGGGTAAATTCGAGATGAAAGGCACATAGGGCACTTAAGGTGACTGACTATTTGCTCGAGTTGAAAATCCGACTCCACGATTATAGATAGTACAGTGACGTTTTCTAACTCTTTAAATGTATATTTTGATGTCATATGATAGTGGCGAATATAAATATATGTAGGCTTATGAATGTAAAATGGTAGATTCACAACAAACCGGCCGTGTATTGTTGTATTCTAAGTGAAAAGAATGGCTTGTATTGTAAAAAAAAAGTATCCATTAATATGGTAATTGTAGTACTTTGCGCATTTGTGTGTGCATCGGTATTCTGATTTCAAGCGAAATTTCAAAATGCTGGGTTAGTATTTATTATAACAATTCATCTCAAGGGAAAATAATTTTTATAGAGGGTAGAGATTTTCTAGCCTAGTTAAATGTCAGAGGTTAGCAAAGGAACGGTATGCAGTATTTCAGTGTTCACCGTCAATGAATTATTGTGTAAACGTCCATCTCGATTTACGCATCTTTTGAGATGAAATAAAGCTCCGGAGGCAGAATAGGTAAGAAAAAAAGGACAAGATGGGATGGCATAAAGCATACGAGAGGATAGTACTAAATGAAAATTAGGGGACTTTCATCGGTGTATTGGAAATCTCCGAGTCGGAAATCCGTCTCCAAGTTCAGCAATGGCTAGCTGGTCACACAAAGGCCGAGCCGGAAACACGCCTTAGAGACCGGAACTGGACAGCATTCGATATGAGGGAAGCGTGTGCGTCCACAGCCAGGCAGTATTCGGCGTAGGCCGCCACCGCCATTTCCTCTCGCGCTTATTGGTCGAGGTAGCGACGGTTTCGCAAGTTCGAAGTTAGGTTGTAAAAGGCAATAGTCGTTTTTATTCTTTTTTTCCCGTATCCGCTATCGTCACTTCCAACACCAACCTAATTTTTATACCTTTTCATGCAAGAAGCCGCGAAGGAGGAATGACGAAAATAAAATCTCGTAGGTTTTGTTGAGGTCATACTGAAACAATGGGCACCAATTATTTGCGATGCATTTTCGAGGGTAAATAACTTTATTATTCATATAATAATAAAATACTTGAAGGCTTTGCTGTTTCTTGTATATTGTCTTATATTAGATTCTTTGAAAGGGCATAATTAAACCATCATATCATGGTGGAATATTTCATTTTGTGACAGCTTCAGCAGATGTTTTGAAGTTAATGTCGTAAAAGGGGAAACACATTAGCGGGTAAGGCGTCATCTGGTAGGAAGTTCATTTTCTGCACACGCAGTGCGATATTTTGCATTATGATCCGGTTTCTTTGCGCATCAAACGTTAATCATTGATTTTACCTCTGCATGTACTTTAGAAATATTGCGCCTAGTGTCTTTATTTCTTCAAAATCGGCTAAAAGGTATTCGTAGGATTTCATTTTTCTATTAAATTTATATTCCGTGCAATAAAATGATGATTGATGATGCAGAGCATTCTCAATCATCAAAATAGTTTGAGTTCGATTCTTGGCGATATAGAAAACATTTCTGCCCTCTCATTTGTAACTTTTAAGTTTGTGAAAACAGAGTCACTTTATGCTATGTTGCCGTCCATCGTTTAAACGTAATTTTAAATGTTGTGATTTTGTGGTTTGCAATCCACGAGATCACTCCAATAATTATACAAATTTCTCCTTATTTAATTTTGGAAGAAAATCAATCATCGTGTTAATATGTAATTTACTATTGACAAAATTCAATAAGGATGATAAAGTAATTCTTTGCATAATACACTATTTTTTTCAAGGATAGTCTTTGTTTATAGTGAAATGCCAAGTTTTACAAATCATTGAACATCTATATTATAACCGGCGCAGGATTCTTGTTTTCTTGTCTATTTACAGCCTAGACGCGATTTAAGATTATTTCCGAGTACATACGAGTTTGAAATTTGGCAGGAATGCATGAATCACGCATTAAAAGGCAATGACCAGAAAAATCCCGAAAAAACACCCGGGGTCGACTCCAGGAGAACATTTGCTTATGTATATACGACATTTCGACGTGCAGGCTTTCACCCTTTTGCAAATTAGAATTAGAAAAAAATTACCTATAATCACCTTACGTAGACTGTAGATTTCTTATTCTTATCGTCGATTTACTCCTACTTTTCGAAATTACTCACATTTAACGAATGTGTCACGAATTTTGACCGAATATCGCGCTTTTATCGATGTTTCCTGGAGAAGGAATATGATTGTTGAGACTCGAGATTCCTATCATTGCCTCAATACTATAGAAATACGTAGCATTTACGTAGATGTATCGAGCGAGAGAGAGGGAAGAGGGAGAGACGGAGGCGGATACTCCAATATAATTTTCCTTACCATCATATTGACGGGCATTTACGCCAATTACTTAAGTATTGTGGATATGAAAGTAAAACAAATAATATTCAATGCGTTTTTATTGAAAGTGCTGGCTACATTTCAAATTTGAAATACAAGCTTCTCTAGTAGATAGTAAAGCATTTGAATGTTAATTCACTGTATAATTTCTTCTGCAGTGACGACATAGCGCACGTGAACGACGAACACCTCAGCACGGAAAAGGTGTTGATGGTGATGCAGAACTTGACGGATCTCCTCCGCCACACCTTCTCCTCTCAGTTCGTGTTTCCAGTCCTAGGAAACCACGACTTCTATCCTCAGAACCAGCTTCCTCCGAGGAGACATCCAACATACAAGAGGGTGGCGGACATGTGGCGCCATTGGCTGCCGACGGAAGCCATCGACTCGTTCGAGAAGGGTGAGTGCTGAGCCTTGATTTTTCTTAGACCTGGAGGAAGGTAGAAATAAAGCAAATTTTTATAATAACGAATTTAGTTAAATGGTACAGATTAATGTCGTGATGAGTGTGCCCCATGCAAATGCGTTAGGGAACAAGTGAGAGATGAGCAAATTACACGGCTTTTTTTTCAGGTTTATGACGTCATCATAATATTATATCTTTGGTTCAGATCGGCGGCTTCATTGTCTATAAATTACCTTTAAAACATCATAGCAGTGCTATGCAATAACATGTTTTCTAATTAAAAGCAATGGACTCGTTCCTATGCCAGTTTCACTTCACATTGTTAAAAATCGGGAATATTTTACTCTTTTTATTTGGTTTAAAACAGATTGTTCGCTTTCCTTCTACACGAATTTGAATTATTATTTTTTATATAAATCTCAGTCTTTCAGTTGTAGAGACGTTCTTGTCTAGAGCTCCTACCTTACTTTTAACTAATTTAAAAAAATGCAAGTTTATAGCAAATTCGCAATGCCCTGCAGCGATTTCAAGCTATTATTGTAGGGGTAGGAATGACACAAAGGCGTTGGAAAAACACATTGATTCAAAACAGTTCATCCTTGATCCAGTAATATTTTAGCATGTGTAGCCCACGGATAGAGCGCATTATCATAGAAATTTGGCTTCTCCAATGTTGTATGATTCGAAAGACATTGCCCGAACAGATGGACGGACAGACAAACCGTGTACATTATCTTAAAAGGAGGCGCTTAAAAGCTTGCAGGAGCGTTCTTAATGAAAAAGAATGTGAAGAGCTTGAAGAAATAATGAAATATTATTTGCAAGATCCCGTCCATTGCCATACCTGGTTGGTTAACTACGAGCGTTACGAGATTGTTACGAGGGGTGTTCAAATTTGAGTTGGAATTGATTTTTGTAATCGTATAATTGAGAGAGATCATTATTATGTCGTGTATGTTGTCAGTATAGTGTATCCTCTATGTCAACGTTTCTCAACTTTTTCGATAATACGGCCCATCCCATCATCGTCATCTTAAAAGCTTTAATAGCCAGATTTTATTTGGGGTCGCTGTTGTAGATTTTTCTCCTCCACTCTTTTCTGTCCCTTATCATTTCAACCTTTATAATATTCTCCATCATATCGTCTCTTAATGTACTCCTTCGATCATTTCATCGGTCTTCCTCTTCTCCGCGCACCGGATACCTCCGTTTCCAAAACCTGTCGCCTCACATACTCATCCCGCCATGGTATCGAAGTCTCCTATCATGTGCTTTTTTTGGACAGTTCAATCACCGTCAATGATTCCCTCATGTAGTCATTTTTAATTTTATCATTTCTGGCCACTATGCACATTCACCTCAGCATTCTCATTTCCGCCACATTCATTTTCTTTTCATGTCTCTGCACAATACATCATCGCAAGTATCAAAAAATTTCTTTTTAATTTTCGCTTTCAGTTCCAGCGATATTTTCTCATCACTCAAAATCTCCGATACGCTTCTGCAGTTTCTCTACCCTGCTTGCATCTTGCTGCCAATCTCTCGAGACAAACCATCGCATTTAGCGACACAGATTGGATTTTCCCGTCTTATACTTTTAGATAAAGTCACGCAAATTCACGCAATATTTAGATATTATTTTTCGTTACCCATCAATTACTGTAGCTGCAATGTAGAAAAAAACCATCGCCTGATATCTCGTTCATTCCCTTTTTAGTTAACGTGACTGACCATCAAGTACATTCATAAGGTTCTTTCACTCCGCCAATCCTTCGACAAAATGACTTTGTATTACTTACGATGTATTTAATAGCAGTAGTTTGACATCCGTAACGCGATACCAAATTTAATTTTGGATGTAAATTTCCGGCTATATATATATATATATATATATATAAATCAGTCTATATAGCACGTTCCTCATGGGTACTTCAAACGTTATAGGATGGAGAAACTGATGTGGAATATTTTTATTTTATGCTGCAATTGACGTACGTCACATTTCCAATCTCATCACTTCTCCCTCCCATTTTATATCATGTCATCTCTTCTACTCTTCCCTCTCCCGCCTTATCTCCTATCCAGCCCCCCTCTCATATCCCCTTTCACACAATCTCCCGTTCAGTGTTATCTCCCTCACATCATCTCATCTACATTCCCCTCACTTGTCCTACGATCTCACCTTCTCTCCCCTTCTACCTTATCCACTCTCACCTCCTATGTATATATATATATATATATATATATATATATATATATATATGTGTGTGTGTGTGTGTGTGTGTGTGTGTGTGTGTGTGTGTGTGTGTGTGTATGTATATATGTATGTATATATATGTATGTATGTGTATATATATATATATATACCTCTATCAGCACCTCTCAAACCAAAGTTCCCATACCCCTCTCCTCTATCATTTCCCCTACTATCCATCCTTCCCATTCTTCTCTCATCCTGTGCCATCTCCATTTGCCCATCTCACCTCCCTTGCCCTCCCATCTCACATCAAGACTCCAATCTCACGTCAATACTCCAATCTCACATCTGTACTCCAATCTCACTTATCCTTTCCCATCTCATCTTCCCCCCCCCCCCTCCCCCTAACGAACTTTCTACACCTTCGACCTCACAACCTTCTCCCCTACTCAAATCCTCCTCCTAACGTCAACTCCTCTCGTAACGTCCTTGTTCTCCTTCATCTCCTCTCCTCATCCAGTGCAGTGCTCTCCTCCAACCTTCATGCATGCTTAAATACATCGCCGCACGCCAAACCACCCCTAATTAATTTCACTGCGAAAAAACTAGCATAAAAAGTCGCAATTATATTAGATTTTATTGGAAATTCAACGTGTAAAAATGTTATGCTCTTCGACAAAAAATTTGGGTTTGCCTTTTTGGTACAAAGGCGCTTTGTATTTGGCTCACTAATAGGAAGAGCTAGGTTCTTCAAACATGGCCTTTTAATATTTTTAATATGGTCGAAGGACGAACTAAATTCGCATAAATACGTTGTTGAATTTGAAATGTCATATACATGGGATATTCAGATATTGAAGGATATTCACCTTTAGCTTTCAGCAAAAATACATGTAAAGGTAGCATAATAATTTTAAGGTGTATGATCGTTACCAAGGTCTACCAATTCCGCTCGCACTTTCAGAATAAATGGATGATAAAATGTATGCGAATCTGTTTGTTCCGAACGCATTTGTGAAAAGTAAATATCCTCAGACTGTGCGGCACACCGGTTGGGGAGCACTGATCTAGTGTTTCTACCCTCTCCTCCAACTATTCCTCTCAATTCCACTGCATCACACCCACATCCTGTCCCAACTCACCTTCACATCCATTTCGTCATCGCATTTATCTCTGAACCTCTCCTACGCCTCCTCATCTTGGTCTCTTAACTCATCACCTCAATGTCCTCAACTCCACCCACGGGGATAGTGAGTAACTTTAGTCTCGTAGCATACGCGGAATCAGAATGTTTTAATTTTTTAGATAAAGAGATGTCATATACGTACTACAGTGCCAGAACGAGAAATCCGTGTAGGAATAATTACTTCAATTTTCACTGCGAAAAATTTTATTGAAAGAAAGTGAAATGCTGCAACAAAAATATACAAATAATTGTTCAAATTAACCTTTTCCTTATTGGGTACGGAGTATGGCAGTGTCCATTCTACACTGCCGTACTCCGATGCGAACTTATACTCGCTTCTTTATCTTGCTGGCATTTGACATTGGCGTTGAGAATTAACTCGGGACGATAAAAGCAGGTAACGAGAAACAACCCATCGCTTGCGCGCGTACTTTATCAGCGGGAGCAAAATCCGCCACAGAGGCCAACTACGACAGCGGAGTGGGCTTAGCACACGCCCAACCAATACGGAAGCGGGCTCGAAAGCACCGCCAAATTCGATAGGGCCAAATTCGATAGGCTGAAAAAAAAACTCCCGTCATCTGGGCGGCTGTAAATACTGTTCTCGACGGACCTTTTTTCTTCAGCCTAGCTCTTTTTTTGAGCGCAAGAATTTGCCGATGGTTTCGAACCCGGGAACCTTCGGAGGAGGGAGGGGTGGTACGGAGGGACAGTAACCGTGTTGTTCTCGGCTACAACAGCTCGCGCTTTTCTTTTCAACTGCGGCGCAACGTGGACGGTTACGTACTTACTTTCCATTCACACAGTAGGATTGAAAAAACATTCTTCGCGCTTAAGTATGATAAATATATATGACATTTTGTCGAGAATAATATGCACGTTGCGTATTTTCAATATTCCAGTGTGCCTCAAAGTGAACGTTTCCCGTACATGCGCGGTAGAGATAAATAATAATGCGTAATAGTTTCAATGCACTCGACAAAAGGTTCACTGAAAACGCAAAGGTTTGGTTCCGGTTTTTCTCCGGAAATTTTTCGCTCCGAGCTTAAATATATTTAGGTAAATTTCAAGAACTGATTTATTAATTTACGTAATTTTCTAATTAAATCAAGTACATCTTCACTGTTATGATAGTGACATTAAAGAACTAATATTAGCCCACCGAAATAAATTATTCAAATTTAAATATTTAGTACGCATTTTATTTATTTAAATTTATTTAGAATCGAATAACTGCAAACCATACCTGCGTCGGAAAAGATTTGAACAGGTTAGGAAAGTGTACGGTGGATTAAAAATAAGCATGTTTCCTACGAAAGAGTATTAACTTATTATGTTATGCAAACCATTCATATCATTTTATAATTGCCCTAAATTTCATTAAAATCTGCCGAATAGCTACGAATAAAAGAATCCGTATAGAAGAACGGACAGACCGAAGCTCGCCAAAGGTGGAATGTCTATTAATTAACATTTTTATTCACAAATCGTTCTGTAAAATAAGAGACCGCGTTGTCTCAATAGTGCCAGTAAGTTGAATAAGACATTGTTATTTTAAGTAACAATTTGTAGATCACGTGCACTGCTCATATTATAAAAACTGTAAATGCACGGCTTTATTTTTTCACGAAAAGATCGCGCAGATGCATGAAAAAATTTATAACGTTTTATGAAGAAAAGTCCGCGGAAATTGAGGGTCCGAAAATCCAGAAAATGTTTCTTAACATGATAAAAATTTACTGGGATGGAATTCCGCAAAAACAAAAAGAAAACATTCATTGACACTAACTTGGAAGCAAAAGGGTAAATGGAAGATTCTTGAAAATAGCACAAATTTGACGCTTGAAACTTTGCTTTGATTTCAATGATATCATATCAAATGCACAAGTAATTGCATGAAATCCACAGCAATGAATTACTTTGAATTAGGTTCTCACTATACCAAATATTCTCTTGAAATTAAAGTATAAACACCATATTTGTTTTTGTTATATAAGTCGATTATTTCATGCATGGTTTTTGTATCACATGAAGTTCCTTTTCCTACCGCTCTCCTCCTACCCCTCTCCTCCTACTCCCCCCTCTCCTCCCCCCCTCTCCTCCCACTCCCCCCTCTCCTCCCACTCCCCCCTCTCCTCCCCCCTCTCCTCCTACTCCCCCCTCCTACTCCCCCATTTTATTCGTGCGGATAACCCGTTAGTAGGAGTTTCTTACCTCTGAAACCGACTTTTGCTTTCGTTGCATTTTGCTTCTGCCATGGGGAAGCTTTCAAGGCAGGTACAGGATATCATCATCATTAAACTTTTTAATCCATTGATGGATGAAGGCCTCTGCCAGACTCTTCCAGTTTTCCCTGTCAACTGCCTTCCTCCTCCAAGTTTGCCCCAAGAACCTCTCTGTCCCAGCTGTCTTTCGGTCTCCTTTTCGGTCTCTTGGTGTTTCTTGGGATCCATTCGATGACACTGAACGTCTGACGCTGATCATTTCTTCTAAAAACATGGCCCGCCCACAGCCATTTTAGCGCCAGAGACTCCCTTCTTCTTTCTTACCCAGTCGTTCCTCTTGCGGTCTCTTCGGGTGGTCCCTAACATGCATCTCTCCATGCTTCTCTGTGTTGTTTGCAGGCGCTGTATCATTCTGGCATTCACGGTCCATTTTTCACAACCATATATCAGGACAGGCAGGTATACTGGAATATTTGCTTTAACCCTCATAGGATCTTATAAAAAATTACTTTTTGCTCACATTTGGGTTAACTTCTAACCATATGCGTTTACTCCAGAGACATCAATAATATTACCAAACAGTAAAAATGGCCAATGATTCGTATTCCTCTTTACTGTAGGCGTACCAACCAATTGGTCTAACGTATAAACACCATATTTTGTTTTTGTTATATAAGTCGATTATTTCATGCATGGTTTTTGTATCACATGAAGTTCCTTTTCCTACCGCTCTCCTCCTACCCTCTCCTCCTGTTCCCCCTCTCCTCCTACCCTCTCATCCTACCCTCTCCTCCTACTCCCCCCTCTCCTTCTACTCTCCCCCTCCTCCTCCCCCCCCCCTCACCTCCTACCCTCTCCTCCTACCCTCTCCGCTACCCTCTCCTCCTACTCTCTCCTCCTACTCCCCCCTCTTCTCCTACCCTCTCCTCCTACTCCCCACTCTCCTCCTACCCTCTCCTCCTACCCCTCTCACCTACTCTCTCCTCCTACTCCCCCCTCTCTTCCTACCCTCACCCCTACCCTCTCCTCCTACTCTCTCCTCCTACTCCCCCCTTATACTCCACTCTCTTCTCCTACCCTCTCCTCCTACAACCCCCTCTCCTCCTACCTTCTCCTCCTACCCTCTCCTCCTACTCCCCCGTCTCCTCCTACCCTCTCCCCTACCCTCTCCTCCTACTCCCCCCTCTCCTCCTACTCTCCCCACCTCCTCCCCCCCTCACCTCCTAGTCCCCCCTCCTACTCCCCCTCTCTCCAATACCCTCTCCTCCTCCTACTCCCCCCTGTCCTCCTACCCTCTCCTCCTACTCCCCCTCTCCCTCTTACCCTCTCCTCCTACCCTCTCCTCCTACTCCCCCCCTCTACTCCTACCCTCTTCTCCTACTCCCCCCTCCTACTCCCCCTCTCCTCCTACCCTCTCCCTCTCCTCCTACTCCCCCCCTCCTCCTACCCTCTCCCTCTCCTCCTACCCTCTCCCTCTCCTCCTACTCCCCCCTCTCCTCCTACCCTCTCCCTCTCCTCCTACCCTCTCCCTCTCCTCCTACCCTCTCCCTCTCCTCCTACCCTCTCCCCTACCCTCTCCTCCTACTCCCCCCTCCTACTCCCCCCTCTCCTCCTACCCTCTCCTCCTACCCTCTCCCCTACCCTCTCCTCCTCCTCCTACTCCCCCCTCTTCTACCCTCTCCTCCTACCCCCTCCTCCTACTCCCCCTCTCCTCCTACCCTCTCCCCTACCATCTCCTCCTCCTCCTACTCCCGCCGCTCCTCCTACCCTCTCCTCCTACTCCCCCCTCTCCTCCTACCCTCCTCTCCTCCTCCTACTCCCCCCTCTCCTCCTACCTTCTCCTCCTACCTACCCTCTCCTCCTACTCCCCCCTCCTACTCCCCCCTCTCCTCCTACTCCCCACTCTTCTCCTACCCTCTTCTCCTACCCTCTCCTCCTACCCTCTCCCCTACCCTCTCCTCCTCCTCCTACTCCCCCCTCTCCCTACCCTCTCCTCCTACCACCCCCTCCTCCTACTCCCCCCTCTCCTCCTTCCCTCTCCCCTACCATCTCCTCCTCCTCCTACTCCCCCCGCTCCTCCTCCCTCTCCTCCTCCTCCCCCCTCTCCTCCTCCTCCCCCCTCCTCCTCCCCCTCTCCTCCTACTCCCCCCTCCTCCTCCCCCCTCCTCCTCCCCCCTCTCCTCCTACTCCCCCCTCTCCTCCTACTCTCCCCTCCACCTAACCTCTTCCCCTACCCTCTCCTCCACCCACTCCTCCTACTCCCTCCTCTCCTCCTACCGTCTCCTCCTACAGTCTCCTCCTACTCCCCACTCTCCTCCTACCTTCTCCTCCTACCTACTCTCTCCTCCTACTCCACCCTCCTACTCCCCCCACTCCTCCTACTCCCCCTCTTCTCCTACTCTCCCCCTACCCTCTCCTCCTACCCTCTCCTCCTACTCCCCCTCTCCTCCTACCCTCTACCCTACTCCCACCTCCTACCCTCTACACTACCCTCTCCTCCTACCCTCTCCTCCTACTCCCCCCTCTCCTATTACCTTCTCCTCCTACCTACCCTCTCCTCCTACTCCCCCCTCTCCTCCTACTCCCCACCCTTCTCCTACCCTCTTCTCCTACCATCTTCTCCTACCCTCTCCCCCAACCCTCTCCTCCTACCCTCTCCTCCTACCCTCCCTCCTACTCCCCCCTCTTCTCCTACCCTCTTATCCTACCCTCTCCCCTACCCTCTCCTCCTACCCTCTCCTCCTACTCCCTCCTACCCTCTACCCTACCCTCTCCTCCTATTCCCCACTCCTACTTCCCCCTCTCCTCCTACTCTCCCCTCCCCTACCTTCCCCTACCCTCTCCTCCTACCCTCTCCTCCTACTCCCTCCTCTCCTCCTACCTCTCCTCCTACTCTCCCCTCCCCCTACCCTCTTCCCTACCCACTCCTCCTACCCTCTCCTCCTACAGTCTCCTCCTACTCCCCATTCTCCCCCTACCTACCCTCTCCTCCTGCTCCCCCCTCCTACTCCCCCCTCTCCTCCAACCCTCCCCTTCTCCTCCTACTGCCCCCTCTCCTCCTACCCTCTACCCTACTCCCTCCTCCTACCCTCTACCCTACCCACTCCTCCTACCCTCTCCTCCTACTCCCCCCTCTCCTCCTACCTTCTTCTCCTACCTACCTTCTCCTCCTACTCCCCCCTCCTACTCCCCCCTCTCCTCCTACCCTCCCCCCTCCTCCTACTCCCCCTCTCCTCCTACCCTCTACCCTACTCCCTCCTCCTACCCTCTCCTCCTCCTCTTCTCCTACTCCCCCCTCTCCTTCTACCTTCTCCTCCTACCTACCCTCTCCTCCTACTCCCCCTCCTACTCCCCCCTCTCCTTCTACTCCCCACTCTTCTCCTACCCTCTTCTCCTACCCTCTCCCCCTACCCTCCCTCCTACTCCCCCCTCTCCTCCTATTCCCCCCTCTCCCCCTACTCCCCCCTCTTCTCCTACTCCCCCCCTCTTCTCCTACCCTCTCCCGTACCCTCTCCTCCTACTCCCCACTCTCCTTCTACCCTCCCCTCCTCCTCCTACTCCCCCCTCTCCTCCTACCCTCTACCCTACCCCCTCCTCCTACCCTCTACCCTACCTACCCTCTCCTCCTACTTCCCCCCTCTCCTCCTACCTTCTCCTCCTACCTACCCTCTCCTCCTTCTCCCCCCTCTCCTTCTACTCTCCCCACCTCCTCCCCCCCTCACCTCCTACCCTCTCCTCCTACCCTCTCCCCTACCCTCTCCTCCTACTCTCCCCTCCTACTCCCCCCTTATACTCCCCCCTCTTCTCCTACCCTCTCCTCCTACTCCCCCCTCTCCTCCTACCCTCTCCTCCTACCCTCTCACCTACTCTCTCCTCCTACTCCCCCCTCTCTTCCTACCCTCTCCTCCTACTCTCTCCTCCTACTCTCTCCTCCTACTCCCCCCTTATACTCACTCTCTTCTCCTACCCTCTCCTCCTACAACCCGCTCTCCTCCTACCCTCTCCCCTACCCTCTCCTCCTACTCCCCCCTCTCCTCCTACCTTCTCCTCCTACCCTCTCCTCCCACCCTCTCCTCCTACTCCCCCGTCTCCTCCTACCCTCTCCCCTATCCCCTCCTCCTACCT
Organism: Uropetala carovei; assembly: GCA_036926305.1. Classification (NCBI taxonomy): domain Eukaryota; kingdom Metazoa; phylum Arthropoda; class Insecta; order Odonata; family Petaluridae; genus Uropetala; species Uropetala carovei. The sequence continues at coordinate 2,249 of JAXCHB010000244.1, read as the reverse complement.
CCCCCTCTCCGCTACTCTCCCCTCCTCCCCCCCTAACCTCCTACCTCCCCCTCCTACTCCCCCCTCTCCTCCTACCCTCTCCCCTACCCTCTCCTCCTCCTACTCCCCCCTGTCCTCCTACCCTCTCCCCTACCCTCTCCTCCTCCTCCTACTCCCCCCTCTCCTCCTACCCTCTCCTCCTACTCCCCCCTCTCCTCCTACGCTCTCTTCCTACCCTCTCCTTCTACTCCCCCCTCTACTCCTACCCTCTCCCCTACCCTCTCCTCCTACTCCTCCCTTCTACTCCCCCCTCTCCTCCTACCCTCTCCCTCTCCTCCTACTCCACCCTCTCCTCATACCCTCTCCTCCTACTCCCCCCTCTCCTCCTACGCTCTCCTCCTACCCTCTCCTTCTACTCCCCCCTCTACTCCTACCCTCTCCCCTACCCTCTCCTCCTACTCCTCCCTTCTACTCCCCCCTCTCCTCCTACCCTCTCCCTCACCTCCTACTCCCCCCTCCTACTCCCCCTCCTACTCACCCCTCCTACTCCCCCCTCTCCTCCTACACTCTCCTCCTACCCTCTCCTCCTACCTCTCCTCCTATCCCCCCTCCTCCTCCTACCCTCTCCCCTACCCTCTCCTCCTCCTACTCCCCCCTCTCCTCCTACCCTCTCCTCCTACCCTCTCCTCCTACTCCCCCCTCTTCTCCTACCTTCTCCTCCTACTCCCCCTCTTCTCCTACCCTCTCCCCCTACCCTCTCCTCCTACTCCCTCCTACCCTCTACCCTAACCTCTTCTCCTACCTTCTCCTCCTACTCCCCCCTCTTCTCCTACCCTCTTCTCCTACCCTCTCCCCCTACCCTCTCCTCCTACTCCCTCCTACCCTCTACCCTAACCTCTCCTCCAACTGCCCCATCTCCTCCTACTCTCCCCTCCACCTACTCCCTCCTACCCTCTACCCTAACCTCTCCTCCAACTCCCCCCTCTCCTCCTACTCTCCCCTCCCCCTACCCTCTTCCCCTACCCTCTCCTCCTACCCTCTCCTCCTACTCCCCCCTCTCCTCCTACCTCTCCTCCTACTCTCCCCTCCCCCTACCCTCTTTCCCCTACCCTCTCCTCCTACCCTCTCCTCCTACCCTCTCCTCCTACCCTCTCCTCCTACCGTCTCCTCCTACTCCCCACTCTCCTCCTACCTTCTCCTCCTACCTACTCTCTCCTCCTACTCCCCCCTCCTACTCCCCCCTCTCCTCCTACTCCCCCCTCTTCTCCTACCCTCTCCCCTACCCTCTCCCCTACCCTCTCCCCCTACCCTCTCCCCCTACCCTCTCCTCCTAACCCTCTCCTCCTACTCCCCCCTCTCCTCCTACCTTCTCCTCCTACCTACCCTCTCCTCCTACTCCTCCCTCTCCTCCTACCCTCCCCTTCTCCTACTCCCCCCTCTCCTCCTATCCTCTACCCTACTCCTCCTACCCTCTCCTCCTACCCTCTCCTCCTACTCTCTCCTACTCCCCCCTCCTACTCCCCCCTCTCCTCCTACTCCCCACTCTTCTCCTACCCTCTTCTCCTACCCTCTCCTCCTACACTCTCCTCCTATCCTCCCTCCTACTCCCCCCTCTCCTCTTACTCCCCCCTCATCTCCTACTCCCCCCTCTTCTCCTACCCTCTCCCTACCCTCTCCCCTACCCTCTCCTCCTACTCCCCCCTCTCCTCCTACCCTTCCCTCATCCTCCTACTCCCCCCTCTCCTCCTACCCTCTACCCTACCCCCTCCTCCTACCCTCTACCCTACCCTCTCCTCCTACCCTCTACCCTACCCTCTCCTCCTACCCTCTCCTCCTACTCCTTTCTCTCCTCCTACCTTCTCCTCCTACCTACCCTCTCCTCCTACTCCCCCCTCCTACTCCCCCCTCTCCTCCTACTCCCCCCTCTTCTCCTACCCTCTTCTCCTACCCTCTCCCCCTACCCTCTCCTCCTACCCTCTCCTCCTACCCTCTCCTCCTACTCCCCCTCTCCTCCTATCTTCTCCTCCTACCTACCCTCTCCTCCTACCCTCTCCTCCTACCCTGCCTCCTCCTCCCCCTCTCCTACTCCCCCTCTTCTCCTACTCTCTCCCCCTACCCTCTCCCCTCCCTCTCCTCCTACTCCCTCCCTCCCCCCTCTCCTAATCTCTCCTCCTACTCCCCCCTCCTACTCCTACCCTCTCCCCTACCCTCTCCTCCTACTCCCCCCTCTCCTCCTCCCCTCCTCCTCCTACTCCCCCCTCTCCTCCTAC